>CM053595.1:133535760-133556059 GCA_028646575.1 Pseudocheirus occidentalis
TCTCTCTCTCTCTCTCTCTCTCTCTCTCTCTCTCTCTCTCTCTCTCTCTCTCCCCCTTTCCGCCTTCCCCTCTCTCAGCTGGCTTCAGTCTCCATGAATCTTTCTTCAGGAGGAGCAACATTCCAATTCTGTCTCTCTGTATCTAGAATTCTTTATGTACAGCACTGGCCTCCTGTCTCAGCCAATAGCCTTTTTCCACCAACAGGGGAGTTTACACCTTCTTAACAGTGGACAGGGCTCACACCTTCCACACTTAGCTCTAAGTCTACTAAACAGATTGCTATTACACACTCTCATTTTATGAATGAGGAACAGAGACCTAGAGAGATTAAGTAATTTGCCCAGGGTCATATATAAACTAGTAAAAGGTTAGAACAGGGACTAAACTCTGGTCATCCAAATTCAGTATATTTTCCTCTGTACCATACTGGCTCCTTTCTCATTCTCAGTTTGTTTTTGTTTTTTTCATTTGTAAAATGGGCACAAACATATCAGTATGAATTCACAGAGCTATTGTGAAGATTAAGTAAGATAGTATCTGTAAAGTGTTTTACTAGCCTAAAAAAACACAGAGATATTATTACTTTTCTATTACATTAATAATCCATTGTTAAATTAGGATCCAGGTTTTTTATTTCCTCATTTAGGGCCCAGCTCCTGTAGAAGGTCAGTCACTCTTTAAAGGACATGGCTGATTGACTAGATGTCCCTAACTTTCAGGGAACATGCTCCTAGATCTTGGGCCAGACCCCACCCAACTAGAAGACCTTAGTTCTGTTTAGAATGTTAACAAAATTCAATCTAGGCAAGTTCTAGAGGAGCCCATGCCCTGTAACTCTCCATTAGAATTAAGGGTTACTTACCCAGCTCATAAAGGAGAAAAAACAATCAAAGAGGTCTGGATGGAGTGGATTCTCCTGTCCAGATTACTAGAGGCAATGAATTTCATGATCATGAATTTCATGATCAAGCTAACACCTCCTTATTAAATGTTCACCAATCCTGGATGATTTTCACTTGTCAGGGACATCCCCTTTTCCAAAAGCATATCAAGACTTTCAGACTCAACATGGGTTTGTTTTTGGTTTTCTAAGAGATACCACTGATCATTGATTATCTATCTTATAGAGTTATTGTAAGGTTCAATTGAGATCACAGAATTACTCAATTAAGAGCTTGAAAGGATATTTGAAGTCATCAAATCCAATCCTTCCCTCACTTTCCAGATGAGAAACTGAGCTTCAGAGAGAGTTACACAGATATAAGTAGCAAAGACGGGATTTTAACATAGGTATTCTGACTCCAAATCAGAAGCATTTTCTAATGCACCATGGTGCTGATACTATGTGTAAAGCACTGTTGGAGGTGTTCACACCAGTGAGAGCATGGATCCTTGAAATACTGAGAGAAATAACCCACTAAAGTTTCATTTAATGAGCTGCACTGAACTGCATAGCTCTCTGAACTCCTTCAGTCTGCCCCCACACATGGTTCCTTCCCTTTTCAGCTCCCTTATATGTCCTGTCTCTTCCCATTAGAACCTAAGTTCCTCCTAGGCAAGAACTGTCTTTTGTGTTTGTATTTACATCCCTAGCATTTACCATACTGCTTGGTACTGCTTGGTATATAGTAAAAGCTTCACAAATACTTGTTGACTATATTTTTTAAAGAAAAAAAATAATAAGCAGAATGATCTGCTAGCAAACACTCCCACCCCTCAAATCATGCATTAGACAAGGGCACAGGCCTTTGATAAGGCTTAAGGCTATCATCCTTATTGGATTCTAGTTAAAAGCCCAGGGTAGTAAAGGTAGTAGCATCAATCATGATTAACCTTTGTACAATTAGCTGATGAGTTCTGAAATTCAAATACAGTGACAGGCCCAATAAGAAAAGTTAAATACTCCTAATAACACAATAAAAAAAAATCTGAGGCCATGCTGAGATGCTCCAGTAGTGAGGCAGCTTTGAAAGCTGGTTAAAAGGACAGAGTTCTCATTTCCAGAGTATCTACTTAACAATGGAGACTGAATACAAAGCATCTATGAATTGGAGTCTGGTTCCTTTAAAAGGCATACACTGAAGCCCTACTTATATTCCAGGTTGCCGTTTTTGTTTTTTGTTTGTTTGTTTTTTGCTAGGCACACAACTCTTAGTTTTCTGTGATGGTGTCTTTATTCATCAAAAACAAACAGAAAAACTATCAGTGCTTCTTAGGAGACTCAAGATTAAGACCCAAGGGAATTTTGATTTTAGATGCCTGATTGACATTTTCTGCCTACTCTGGAATCTGATGGGGCTAGCAAAGGTGACAAGTTCAGATTTAATGTAATAAATAAGCTTACTTTTGACCTGAGGGGACCTTATAAAACAGGATGTCAGAACTGGAAAGGATCTTGAAGGTCTGGTCCAAATTCTGATTTCACAGGGGAGGAAACTGAGACTCACATGTATAATTCTTCATATTTTTCAAAATATTTTCACAGCCATTTTATTCTTCAGAGCAACAGTCTGTAAAATGTTAGTGGAGAAGATATCCCCTATTTTTTTTTTTTTTTTTTTTGCTTTTTGGAGGGCAGGTTGGGGTTAAGCAACTTGCCCAAGGTCACATGGCTAGTTTTTCGTGTTAAGTGTCTGAGGCCAGATTTGAACTCAGGTACTCCTGACTGCAGGGCCAGTGCTCTATTCACTGCACCACCTAGCCGCCCCCCCTATTTTTTTAAAAAAAGTAATTGAAAAGGCAAAATTGTGACCCTCAATGCCTAGAATTCTGGCCACCTGCTAAGTTGCCCGATTTTGACTTCCTATTGAATAGATGCTGTAATGTTACAAATAAGTAACTGGGAGAAAAAGCCCACAGTATGTAATTTCATTCACTCAAGAAAATGCGGAACATTTCTTTGGATTTACAACTGTAGTTATCCATATATGTATTATATATATCCACACCTATGATTTCATCAATGTAGTGAACTTCCAGGGCAGAACTGTCTTTATCAGTGTAACTCAAAAATTTAGTCTACAACTTATTCTTTTTTGTAATTTATTTTGTTTTTAATTTATGGAATAAAACAAGCAGTTCCATAACATAATATAATTAAGAGATGATTGTACGTGAAACTGCAAATTCATCAAGTACAACTTGCTATTCTTTTAAAATATATAATAAAATTAGTATATAAATTTCTTTTTTCTTCCCTCACCCATTCTCCACCCTAGAGATGGCTACCATTAGACACAAAGGTGCATGTGGGTATAGGTGTGGGTGTGTGTATAAAATCATACTGTACATGCTTCTATTTGTCAGTTCTTTCCCTAGATGCAGTTAGTGTTCAACTTACTCTTAGCAAATTGCCTCAGAAAGAACTGGGTTCAAATATCATCTCTTAAAATAAATACTGGGCATCACAATTGCTCATTGCCTCCAACCAATTCTCTAATACGTCATTCCATAGAGACAATAGGATAGGGACTGTACCTTTTATTTCCATGGAATAGGAAATCCCAGTAGGAAGAAAGGCCCTCTTGCAATAGAGTTCAGTAACTTAGGTATTGAGAGATTAAGTGACTTATCCAGATTCACAGTCAAACTAGAGGCTAGACTTGAACCCAAGTCTTCCTGGCTCTAATCCCTGTTCTTTATCTTCTATGCAACAATGTGATACATACACACACACACACACACACACAAATATATGTGTGCATATGTATATATGTATGTATGTGTATATAACACATACAGTGTATATATATATATAGGATCTATGTACATTATATTTGTGCATATCAGCTTGTGATATACACAAACATATTTTTATTTATATGCTGTCTTATTGGTAACTTGGTATATGCTTATTTATGTATGTATTTTAATTAACATGTTCTTTTAATTTTAAGAATATTTAAATCTGTATGACATATGTTTAGAAATTTCTCCGTTAAACAATTAGATTTTTATCTCTTACTAAATAAAATTTTTTTAAAAACAGTATAAAATTGACCAAAATAGTGAAAACAAATGATTCAGGCAGATTCTCTTCTCTTACCACCTATATTTGACCTCAATACACAATGTCAACCAGGGTTGATTTTCCTAATTTCTTTTTTTTAGGCTTAAAACCCATCACAAATATATTCTCATCTAGCATACAGCTCAACTCATCTTCCACATGAAAATACCTTATAATATTTCCCAAGATGATTTTAAAGAAGATTAATCATCTTTAATGTGTTTCTAAATCTTAAATGGTAACTCTCTCTTTTTAAAACAGAGAAAAATAGGGCCCCATGAGCCATGAGAATCCAATTGAAAATGACCACGATGACTCCTATCTCTGAGAATAGAGCCAAGAAAGGATCAGTCCAAGTATTCACTTCAAACTAGTGCTGAAATTACAAATTATGCATCCATATGCCAGCAGCTCTTGAGGAAGTCTCTGGTATCCTACCCACTGAAAACAGAATGAATGATTGTACACCTTACAATTCAGCAGCACATTTTTTCACTTCAACTTTCAATTCATCTCCTTAAGTTTGAAAAGAGTCAAATTCACCATTCAGTCACTTCAAAACACCCAGCAAATGACAGATTCAAGTAAATTAAAGCCTTTTTTTGTTGTTGTTCTTTTTAGACAAGACCATAAGGGGAAAAATTTTAACTTTTCATATCACACTTTAAACCTGAGTTAACTAGGAAGTGTGCTGGGGTGTATTCACCTTGAAGCAATTATATAGATTCAGTATGTTATATCCTATCATCAGTATGTTATAGCCCATACATAAAACCAGTTCATTTGCAAAGGGCCAGATCATTTATAAGCTACTTCATGGGAGCTAGTGTAAGAAGAATAACTAGCTTCAGGTATTTGTTTGTTTTTAATTTAAGACAGTGCTTTATATGAGTTTCTGAAAAGTGACTTTAAAAACAATGGTACTTAGACAGGGTGTCCCAATTTTAGTCTTTGTTCATTTAAAACCACACGAAGACTCTGGGGATACTCTGAATTTAAAACTGTCAGTGAGTTAATAAAGTTGTTTTATTAACTGACAACTTTTTCAGAGCTCGATAAAATTTTATTTTAACCTGACCTAAGCCATTTGTAAATCGGCTAATTTATCTTACTAATAAGATCACTGCATTCACAGCTGAAAGGGACCTAAGAAATCATTTAGTTCAAGGCCCTCATTTCACACCTAAGGAAACTGCAATGACATAGAGAGAAGTCACTTGCCAGGGGTCACAAAGGTTAAGAAATAGGAAAGCCCTGGTCCTCTGACTCCACATCCCAAGCACTGTCTACCATCCAACACCTCTCAGTATATTAGTAAAGGGGATTGGGAGTCAGAAGTCTGAAGGAAATGTGCCCTTTTAAGGTGTCATAAAAACACAAGGCAATAAAACTCAAAATAGAAAAGTTTAAATAGAAACAGACGCAAATGCAACAGATCACACTTAATCTTAGCTTTATTCATTTTCCTTTAAAGTGCCAGGTTTATGAGGTGAGTGTAGAAAAATTTACCTCTATTAAATATGCAGGCCTGCTGTTTAGTTTGTTTTAAGTTTGAAAGGTTTATTTTAGTAAATTCATGGTTTCTACCATGAGTAGGGCAGCTAGGTGGTATGGGGGATAGAGTACCAGTCCTGGAGTCAGGAAGATGTATCTTCCTGAATTATAATCTGGCCCCAGATACCTACTAGCTGTGTGACCCTGGGCAAGTCACTTAACCTTGTTCGACTCTGTTTCATCATCCATAAAATGAGAAGGAAAAGGAAATGGCAAACTACTCTAGTATCTTTGCCAAGAAAACCCCAAATGGAGTCATGAAGAATCAGACATGACTGAAAAATGATTAAATACCAAAATTAAACATTCAGGGCCAATAAATACAACTAGATATAGTTCAGCTTTTTTCCTCAGACCTTGAACTTGGAGCATTTTAAAGGCTTTAGGGATTTTATCCCATTTATATTCATAAGATTATAAGAATTAAAACAGGAAGGAACCAAAAAGCATTATCTAATCCAACCCCTTCATTTGACAGAACAGGAAACTGGAGTTTGGAGAGGCTATTAGTGAGTTACTCAAGGTTACTTAAGCAACTTGGGCAGCTTGGGGACGCAGTGGACAGAGTGCTGGGCCTAGAGTCAGGAAGACTCATCTTCTTGAGTTCAAATCTGACCTCAGACAGTATGGGACTCTGGGCAAGTGACTTACCCTTGTTTTTCTCACTTTCTCATCTGTATAATAAGCTGGAGAAGAACATAGGAAACCACCCTAGTATCTTTGCCAAATGTAACCCCAAATGGGATAAGGAAGAATCAGATACAACTGAGCAAGGTTACATAGCTACTAAGTGGCAGAGTCAGGATCCAAACCCATATTTCCTTATACTCCACATCTGCTATGCTTTCCACTACAATTCTACTCATATATTTTTACTTTTCTACTAACGTCCTCCTTCAGTACTTCATGGAGGAGAGGACAAGCTTAGATCAGTCTTCCTCATCTGGCAAGTCTCTGAGTAGAGCCCTAGTTACAGTCTGTAAGATCTGAGCATCAACCCAGAGAGACTCATCATAAGATGGTTACAAAGAAATCATACAAGCTTCCTCCAAGGAGCAAGTCTGCAAAATAATGAAATCACTAATATTTCAAAGACCCGATGCAAATTATATAAGCTTTGACCTTGATTTTAAGAAATCTGAACCCTCAAATAGTTCAACTGCAACTCTAGATATCATGGAAAGGAGAGAGAAAGCAGGATAGAGGGAGCACTGGACTTTGCACTGGAAAAAAACTGAACTTGGTTCAAGTCACAACATTGACATTTATAAGCTCTGTGACAACAGATATGTCATCTGGTCCCTTGGAGCCTCAGTTTCCTCATAATATAACACTATGATAATCACGATTGTATTTCTTATCTTGAAAGGCTGTGATGAAAATACTGTATAAACTATGAAGATAGATAGATATGTAGGCATGTATGTTTATAAATACATATCGACCATATATACACATATGTTTGTGTATATATGTGTGTGTGTACATATATACTCATACATATATAAATTATAACAATGAGATGTAGCATAGTTTCATAAAGAGGTCAGACTTGGAGTCAGGATGACCTGAGTTCAAGTCGTCATTTGTACCCACTGGTTATTTGACTCAAAATCACTCAAACCCAGGTTGCCTAAGTCATAGTTCACTGCTCTTTCTGCTTTCTACAAGTTGCCTAATTTGAGTTTCCTACTGAATATGGTCTTTGAGACCACAAATTACAGGAACAGCTGCTCCCCTGCATTAGCAGAGGGTGTTTCTTCTCTAATAATAACAATAGCTACCATTTATATTGCATTTACTATATGCCAGGCACTGAGCTAAGTATGTTACAATTATCTCATTTGATCCTCACAACAATAGGTACTATGACTAACCCCATTTTATAGACAAGAAAACTGAGGTGACTTGCCTACGGTCACACAGCTACTAAGTGTCTGAAGCCCTATTTGAACTCAGATCTTCCTGAGTCCAGGTGCCTACTCTAACTACTGTGACACATGGCCACCAAGGAGGAAAATCTCTGAAAGTTTTCTCTTCCAATGAACCTGCAGGCAGTCTTAAAAAAACAAACAAACAATCAGAATATGAATACTTCACATTTGTGGAGAAAGAAAACCTTTTGAAAGCAGAAATGACTTCACTTTTATTTTTATATTTCTGGTGCCTAGCACAGTTCTGTGCTCATAATAAGCATTATTAATGCTTCATAAATGTTTGTTGGATTAAATTGACTAGAATGCTTTTAAAATATGATACTATTGAAGACAAGAATGATATGAAATGAATGTGGGCCAGTCACAAAATGAGCATGAGAAACAACAGACCAGAAAGTCTGATCAGTCTATATCAGTAACCCTCAGATAGGAAAATAAAAAGGGTTCTAGAGAATCCTTTATGGGAAACTATTGGTCAGCTGGGAAAATAATCTTCCCATGAAGGAGGTCAAAAAACATGTCTGATGAAATCACAAATTTACTAAATAATGTTGGTTTCAGATCAGTTATCTCATATGAACCTTAGAGCAAAATTGAGAAATAGGAAAGGGGGAGGGTATAATTATCCCCATTTTACTCATGTGGAAACTGAGGCTTGAATTACTAAAAACAACAACAGAAAAAACTTAGCAAAGTGGCAGAGCCAATCTGGAATCCAAGTATTCCAATTCAAGAATCTTTTCCACTGCACCTCCCTGTCTTATTCTTACTCACAGGGCAAAGAAATACATTGTCAGAAATCAAATTAGAGTCTTCATAATCATTTAAGTATTATCTTTACAAAGCCATCTAATTCAGGTCAAATACATTGGGTGGGGGAGAGGGGTAAAGAAAGATCAAGATTTATTTAGAATCATCCATAAAAATCAAAACAGTCAGTCTCTATTAAACAACTCATCCGATGCTCATTACAATATGGAGGTAACCCTCAGTTCTCAAAGGCTACACCAGAGAAGCAAAGCCTATGGTAAGTACTAACAAGCTGGAAAGGCTTCAAAAATGGGCACAAAAGCAGACTGACCTCTGAATATTAGCCTAGTTAAAAATGGAGAGGCTCCTCCCCAAAAGTATGGCCAGATAGCGATGACAGTTTTCATCCAAAATATAAAGACCATCCACTAAAATCTGGGAGAAATAGAATACATGTCAATGGAATCAGTACATAACAGGTGAAAGCAACCCTTTAAACAGGGTTGAAAAACAGCCAGTTTTCAGATGATCTTTCAACGCTGGTGCCTTCCCTCTAATGACTAGCACCTATTTATCCCATCTATCTTGTTGGTACAAAGTTGTTCACATGTTATCTCCTCATTAGACTGTGAGCACCTTGAGAGTAGGGGTTCTGGGGGAAAAGGGGTAGCACTTTTCTTTGCATAGTGTCAAGCACATGCAAGTGCTCAGTAAATGCTCATGGACTTACTGACTTACATAGCTAACATAATGAAGTGGAATCATAGGGACTAAGTTTTGGAGTTCCCTGATAATTACATTTCTGGAGTTATTAATCTAGCCTGAATTCAACCTTAATTTAGCTTGAAATTCTCCATTTGGCTTTTTGAAGAACTCCATATTCTAACAAAAGGTATCCCAAAATTGTATACATATCTTTAGAGAAACAACAATAGAGAAAGGAAGAAGGGAAGGAAGGGGAGAGAAAGGGGATGGGGAAGGACAAGCAGAGGGTAGGGAAGGGCAGGGAAGAGTACCCAGGGAAGAGTTACAATCCCCAATTTTTAAAATGAGAAGCCAAAACACAGGGAATACAAAAAACTTATCCAAAGTTACACAGTAAAATGTATCCCAATTTTCCATTCTAAGATATCCATTAGCACTGATATCCATAAAATATTAAAGCACCCCAAAGAAGGACTCTGGTATTTGGGGTAGATCTTCTATGGAGGACTTATTTATGGGAAGGATGGAATTTATTAATGGGATTTATGAAATGGAGAAAAAATTGTACAGCATGAAGAAATGTTGAAGGGCTGTGATCTGCAATAGTGGAGGGCATACTCACACTGATGAAATCATATCCACTGACAAACTGATATTAAAATTCTATGAGTCTATGCTTAGCTTTGGGAGACTATCAGATGCCAATATGTCTGCCTGCTGCTTAAAGGAACTTGCTCCCTACCTAAAATCAACTTGATCAGCTTCAAATATATGATACATCCTACCGTATTGTGATAAATCTAAAAACAAATAGCTAAAGATTTGCTAAAATGGGGATCAGTTCTTAACATAGAATCCTGGATGTTCATGAGTAGATTTCCTGGGATCTATAAACATGGTTGGGGGAAAAAATGCTTTCTTTTAAAAAAAAATTGACTAACATCTAACAGAAATATGGCATTTCTTGAATTAAGAATGAAGGCAACAGGGGTAGCTAGGTGGCTCAGTGAATAGAGCACTGGCCCTGGAGTCAGGAGTACCTGAGTTCAAATTCGGCCTCAGACACTTAATACAAAAAACTAGCCGTGTGACCTTAGACAAGTCACTTAGCTGCAACTGCCCTCCAAAAAAAAAAAAGCAAAAAAAAAAAACAACCAAGAATGAAGGTAACAAAAATTATTAGTGAAGGGGTCCATAGGCCTTACCAGATTGCCAACAAGGTCCATGACATAAAAAAGTTAAGAATTTCTGTTCAAGAATAATAATCACAGATGACATCTTTTATCACATTATATAAAAGTCGATAATAGCTGTCATCTATATAAATTCTTTAAGGTCTGCAAATGATGTCATGTGATTTCATCTTCACAACAACCCTGTGAGAGAGATTATCATCCTCCCTTTCCAAATGATGAAACTGAATCTGAGAAAGCTATGTGACTTGACCAGGGTAAATAGTGTTTAAGACAGGATTCAACCTCTGATATTCCTCATTCCATGTCTAGCACTCACTCTATTAGCAATCAATTCACAAGCATTTATTAAGCACCTAGGCACCAAACTAGGTGTTGAAAATACAAATATAGAGAATCTTTTATTATTGTTCATTTTTCAGTCATGTCTGACTCCACACTCACTTGGGGTTTTCTAGACAAAGATACTGGAGAGATTTGCTATTTCTTTCTCCACGTCATTTAAAAGATGAATAACTGAGGCAGACAGACTGAAGTAAAGTGACTTTCCTGGGGTCATACAGCTAGCTAGTAAGTATCTGAGGTCAAATTTGAACTCAGGAAGATAAGTCTTCCTGACTCCAGGCCCAGTGCTCCATTCAGTGTACCACCTTGCTGCCCTTCTGAAAACCTAAGCTGCTTTTAATTATACCTAACATTAATCACAGACATAATCTTATCTGATCCTCACAAATAGCCTAGTGAGGTAGGTGGTACAAGTATTAGTTGACCTAGCTGACCTCAAACATCAAGAAACAGAATGATTTCATATACATTACATTATTGAAGACATGTACGATCAGAAATGGAGATAGGTCAGTTATGTATATATAGAAAAAAAAAACAGACAAGAGTGACCAGTGTGTACTGGTGAACTTGAGATTAAAAAAAAAACCTTTCAGATTGTTATGAAATCCCAAGTCTTTTAACACTGAGGATCTATTTTATCATGAATTCTAATTTATGGATGAGAAAACTGAGGATCAGAGAGAATTAATTTATCTAGTTTCACCCAACTAGCAAATTACTGAGTTCAAAACCAGGTTCTGACTCAAAATCACATCTTCTTTCCATTAACATAGTTATTGGGGGGGCTAGGGAGGGATTTTTTTTAAAATGCACAGCTATTGGGTGAAAGAGGAGGTATTAAGGAAGATATGTAGAATTATAGATATGGTGACAATTTTTCCTGATTTCCCTAGGGCTAGAGATATCCACTTTTAAAAAAGTGGATTCATAAATAGTATGGATTTTTCTCTTGAGTTAAGGAGCCACTTCTGGTACGTAGAGACTTCTTATCAGAAACAGAAAAATCACTCTTTATTGCTGAAGTTAGACCTGATGTAGTAATACCTGACATTACATCTGATGTTTGTCAGTGAACAATGGATCAGAAATGTATATAAATCCATAGGTCATCTGTATACTGTCCTGTTCTGAATATTCTTCAAAGTTACTTATCTGCTCCTATTCTTCTTCTTGATCCAAAAGGAACTCAGTTTGTGCTGTGATCAACCTGCTATATAATTTGGTATAGACACAAAAGCATTGAGCATGGACACAGAAGACCTAGTCCTTGACTCTGCCACTAGCTAGATTATGACCTTGGCCAAGTCACTTTTCTGCATTTTTAGTTGTAAGGTTTCTTTCAGCTATAAACATCTTATGCCCTTGGTTCCAATCTCCATGCTTCCCACATTCTCTGATATCCTCTTTAATTAGATTACTAGAATCTTTCAGTAGTATTGCTAGAATTTTTTAAACAAATTCAAGGTAAAATGCAAATATTAACAGGATTTATTCTATCATCCTTTTTCCTTCAATAATCAACAGCATTCAAAAAGTATTCTGAAAACCATAAAATTTAAGACATAGTCACAAGAAGTAATACCAGAATGACAAAGTACTTTGCCAACTTTCAATGTATCATCATACGTGGAATTAATGCAAAGTACCAGGAGTCACATGAATTTTTTTTTACTTTTATTTCAAACCTTTCCCAAGAGACCTAGTAATGACACAGATCTATAAAATTTCAATTGTCATAATATAGAAAAGTATTCTCCATACCATTACTGGAAAGTTATGGTAACCAGTCTTTCCAATAAATCATGTGTCACAATTGAAGAAAAACATTCTTATGAATAATTCAGGTTTTATGCATTAATAATGCATGTACTCTTACTATTGAAATGGTCCCTAAACATTGAGTGATAATTTCTTGTGAAAATCCAGACATTTCAGTCAACGAAGGAGCAATGAAATGACTAGATTTTTTTCCCCTTGCTCTAATCATCTGATGTGGCACAGGAGAAATGGTTAGTAATACTTTTTAGTACTAACTGATAGATAAGATTAAAAAAAACTTTAAGAGGTCTAATTTCAGTATTTTTACACTTACTCTGCTTAATTGCAAGGGCACATAATCATAGGAACAAAGGTATGGGACTGCTTTACCAGGATAGAATAGTAATAATGCCATGCCACTGAATTTACCAGGGTTTGCCTTCCCTATCCCACCCCACCAGGACTTTCTCCCTCCTCTCCATTCATTCATCCAATATTTACCACTTTGCCAAAAAACTTGAAACAAGACAATCATCAGTAAAAGTAGTACAGATCACAGGACAAAAAAAAAACAATTTAGAGAAAGGATTTACAGAATTGACAATATTGGTACTCAAATTTGTATACTGTCACAATTTTCCCTCTCTTAGAATCCTTCCAAACTCCACACATAAATTATTCACTGAAAGGCAGTCTAAGCTTTCTTTTCTCACATGATTTCTCTGAGTGGCACACTACTTTTGGGATCAACCCTTCAATCCCCACTCCACTCCACTCCATTCCATTCCCAAAATGTACTAAAAAAAAAAATAGTGGATTAACAATTGTTCCATTATGCCAGTCAATGGTCAACAATCATTTCTTAAGTGCCTTCTATGTACTCAGCACTGGGCATGCAAGGAATGGGAGAAAAAAACAGTCCTTGCTTTGAAGGAGCTCATAGTCTATGTCAGAATTCTCCTCTGCCTGAGAATTATTACACAATAACCCAAAACTTGAATGAGAATGAAAAATTAGTTAACACATTTAACTCCATCACCTGACCATGTTTAAATGGTCATGTTCAAACAGAAACTCCAAATGAGGGGATAGGCACAATTGGGTACTTAGCTAGGCTAGGGCTCCCCATTCCCAAACTATTTCATTCTAAGGGTCAATGATCTTCCTCCATTGGGCATTCCAACTACAGATAACCAGCACTCAACTAAAGGCCAAGATGTAACTCAGGGCTGTTACTTTAACCTTTTCATTGCCTAAACTGACCCCATTCTATCCCCTCCTGCTCTCTTTCTGCCAACACCTGAACATGCTCGGCATGCTCAAGGAAGAGTTACCAAGTGGGGGCTTTTGCCAGTCAAAGGCCTTTACCTCATAGTTTTGTGCCTTCCCAACCATCCCCACTCATCACTCACCATCCCTTCTCCAATTTGCAAAGTAAAGTTGTTGTCTGCAAGAGGGAGGAAGGGCTGGGGAATAGGGCTAAGGGAGTGCTGCTTTAGGTAAGGGCAGCTCACAAATTCCGACCTAAAGGATTTCATTCAAAGAGAACTAATGAATCAGTCTCAGAGGGAATAAAAGGGACCTCAATTCTTCCCCATAGGGGTTGAGGGGCTCGTATCACTTGTCTATACAGAATCCTAAGGGATCTGTGGCTCCTTTGGGAGACAGGCTCCTATCATCAAACATCAATCTGCAAAGCATAAAAAGAGAGAAGGGGCAGAGAGGTCAGAGAAAGAAGCAGAGAAAAAAAGCAAGGAGAGATAGAGGCAAAGAAGAAAGAAGGAGACGTAGCACAAGCATATATAGACATACCCATAGTAAGCACAGAAGAAACCCAGACGTATTTCCCGAAAAAAAAAATCGAGTCAAAGAAAACAGGCACAAAATCCTCAAATAATTTCCTACCCCACCCCTCCCCTGCATATCTTTAAGGCTATATTCAATATCCCAGAGAGGCTGCGATACAACAAAAAATAAAACGACAAAGGGAAAGAAATCTCCAATACTTACACCTAAGCGTCTGCTCCTAATCTTTACATACCCCTGTTTTACTATGTCATTAAAATTGGAAGCCATCCTAGACGGTGGCTCCCTTGTCCCACACACACCCTGACCCGAAAGTCCTTCTGGGGGTGGTGGCTGCCCAGGGTGGAAGGGGGAGAAAATTAAAAAAAAAAAAAAAAAGAAAGAAAGAAAGAAAAAAGTTCAAGGTTGGATAGAAGCTCGTAGGCTGCGGCTGGCTGGCTGGCTGGCCGCGCTCTGTCAGCAGCCCCACATCACTTTCATAATCCTCCTGACCCAGAAACTCCGAGACAGTGGCGGCGGCGGCGGCGGCGAAGGCGGCGGCGGCGGACTTTAATCCACTTTGAGAGAGCAGAGCGAGAAGAGGCTGGAGCGCAAGGAATCAGCTGACGCAGCCACGACTGTCTGAGCAGTGACTGGAGGGGGCTCTAATGCCCGGCTCTTCTCCGGGGTGGGGAGAAGAGAAGGAGAACAGGGAGGAGGGCAGACTAGGCGAGGAGGAGGCGGTGCTTTCCTCTGTGCTAGGCACCCACTCGCACACACGCGCGCGTATACACACACGGGCACACTCACGCAGGCAAACACATTCACCGGAGCAAGCACTCCTCCTTGCTCTCCTTCCTATTTTTCACAACAATTCCCTCACCCTCCTCCCAGTAATTCCCCCCAAAGACTGAGAATCTGCCCCAGTCTCTCCCCACTCCCCTGCCTCATTGCTACCCCTAATCTCGTTCTCTTCCCGCTCTAGTGATTTATTTTAGGATTCAAGGAAATGTGCCGTGATGTCGTTAGTATAGGAAACTTCCAGGGAGAAAACTCCCTCTACCATGGGAGATTAGCGCCAGCTCTGCAGTTCATAGTCTTAAGAGTTATCCTGAGGCATAAGAAGATACAGTGAACTGCAGAGGATCACATAACTAGTGTGCGTCAGAGATGGGACTGGAATAGAGGTCTTTGTGATTCCATGGCGAGATCTGCATTCACTAGGGCAAGATTCTTCTATGTACACACACCACAGCACGCCTAAGATTACCTTAAGGAAACACTTTCTACTAATGCAAATCGGTGACTTTTCTTCGTTTTCTAGTCTTAAGTAATAGGCTGGGTCACTGAGAGGTTAAATGACTTGCCCAACGTCACAGTCCGTACTGCCAGAGACAGACTTAAACTCGTGTCTTCTAGACTGTAACCAGCTTCCAAGCCGCTATGAAACGCTGGCTCTCCTCTATAAATACATGCAACTAAATATAAGGAGAGAGAAAACAGTGTAGCCAAAAGAGAACTGAAATACCATTCAAAATTTAAATACTAGCTATGACTCCAACTTCGGATTTGCTGGGAGACCCTTCGGCAAGCTATTTCCACTCAGTAGGTCTGATTTCATACTTCTGTAAAAAGAGGTTAGACTAGATCAAGGGTTCCAAATCTGGGGTATGTGTACCCTCAGAGAGTGTCAGAAGCTTGGATTACAGTAAATGTTGTGATTTGATTTGATTTCCAATCAAGGAAGTTACAAAATTCTACTTAAAGTGATTTTTACAGTCTAGTGCTCTTGAGAGGGTTTAAACAGGAATGTAATTAATCTCTTTATTTTAACTCATATATAATGTATGTGCATGGGGAACTGCAGAATTCACCTTTAATACTGAACAGGGCCAACAGAGAGGTTTACTGAAAGCCCCTAGGTATGAAGACAGAAAAGGATTAGGGAATCAGGGATTAGATGATCTCTAAGATCCTGAATCATTTGGTTCTATTAGAGCTATAATTTGACTCACAGCGATGGGGAAAAAATATTGAATCTGACATTGTAGGAACTATGGTTGAATTTCAGCTTTGCCATTTTACTAATGTATGACTTTGGTCATATCACAATCCTCTTCTACAAAATGAGAAACTTGAAGAACTGGGTCTCTAAGGTCCCTTTCTGCTCTAAACCCTAAGAGTCAGAAGACATGAACTTCATGTCCTGGCTTCATCATTTTATTCCCTGCATTACCTGGAGCATATTACAATCTCTCAGTTTCCAACATCTGTACAGCATGTAGCACAGTGCCTGGCGCATAATATGCACTTAATAAAAGTTTATTCCCTTTTCCTTCCATTCATCAGCATAATGGACATAATCACCCACACCTTGGCTTCCTTTGACAAGGAAAGTGGTTTTTGTTGTTCTTTAGTGACACCAAATTCTTCACGATCTGTTTAGGGTTTTCTTGACAAAGATACCGGAGTGATTTGTCATTTCCTTCTCTAGCTCATTTTACATATGGAGAAACTGAGGCAAACAGGGTGAAGTGACTTGCTCAAGGTCACACTGGCTGTGTAAGAGTATAAGACTATATTTGAACTCAGGTCTTGCTGACTCCCAGAACTCTATCCCCTGCACTACTTAGGCACTACTAACTGCCTAAGGAAGCTGATACCAGGACAGAAAACTCAACTGACATCAGAAAAGTCATCATTGGCTGAGCCAGGATTTGAGTCAAGGTCCCATTACTCTAAATCCAGGATACTATCCATTACTTTGTCCTTCCCACCACACCACTGTCTTGCTATCATTATATTAACACACTTATCCATTGCCATCTTTATGTATGAAAGTCAGTATGACAAGAGATTGAAAAACAGACTTTGAGTTGATAAGTCCTAGGCTCAAATCTTTAGAGTATGTGTGTTTTAATGGATCAAGTGCTGAAGTAGGAGTCAGGAAGACCTGAAATAAAATCCCACCTCAGACACTTACTGTTTGATCTTAAGTCATTTTCTTTCTCAAAGCCTAAGTTCCCTCATCTGTCAAGAGGGAAGTTTGGACTCAGTCTCCATAGGCCCTTTCAGATCTATGATAGTATTGCCACTGACAGATTATAATTCTGGGACCAAGGATAAGTGACTGAATCTTTAAGTGCCTCCAAAAAGACCTTTAAAACATCTGCTTTGGTGAAACATATACACACCAAAAATTTTCTCTACAAATGAAATCATGAATCACAAAATATACGTATAACATATATGTATATTATGTATATATACACATACACACAGAGATACACATACATGATGGTGTGTGTTTATGTGTGTATATTTTCCTGAATAGAGGGTCTGTGCATATCAGCTGATTCTCCCTTGGTTTTATAACTGTTTCTTGGCTCATCTCCTTAAAAAATACCTTCCAGAGAAAGATTCTTTGGAATACTTTAATGTTTGCAGACATTTTAGATGCCATGTTCTTCCTTTTCTTTCCTGTATGTTTTATAAACAATTTGAGTCAGTTTTGTATTGTAGTCTAACAATAGTAGCAATGGGGATAAGATCTAATAATAGGGACTCAATATATGTCTTCATTCTATCTGAAAAGGAATACTTTGATCCAATTTAGTTTTTCTCATTCTTTCTGAGAACTCTATCATTGACCTTTCCCTTGTGTGTGCCATTTTAAGAAGAGTTTAGAGATTCTTTCCTTGTCAGTATTGGAGGTGGAGATAGATATGAAACAGAACAAAATAAAAGTCAATATTTTTTGGAGAGAAAAGTATTTGTTGCTAAAGAGGACATCTACTGCCTTCTCTTCATGTTCTCTTTCCAGGAAACATGGAATTCTCCTAGACTTAGTTCAAGTTCCTTGTGAAAGGAAAAAGAATTATGTAATTAAAAGATTCTTATAATGAGAGCAAGAAAACTGAATATGGAACTGTCAGAAGCTAGCTAAGTGACCTTGGGTTAATCATTTTTGGCCTATTTCTACTCTATAAATGAAGATAAATTTAATCTGTAGGATCCCTTCCAGATCTCGCATTGTAAAATGCTAGAAAGTAAATGAAAGGGTGACTGAGTTTCTTTTGGCCCGATGAAAATGTGAAGCTCTGTCCATGGTAGCCAACATATTAAACTTTCTGAAAGTTATTTGCCAAATGTTTCACTTACAGACACAAATCATAGAATTTCAGGAATTTGGAATACTCATGAATATTCATCTAGTCTAGGGGCTCTTAACCTTGTTTGTGTCACAGACTGCTTTAAAGTGTATGGACCCCTTCTCAGAATAAGCTTTTGCTTACATTAATTATTAAAGAGATTGATAATTTGAGTTAGAGATTGGTAAAAAAAAATGTAATTTTTCCTCATAAAAGTTTTTATGTTTCTATCACTTTACCTCATGATAGTCCCAATTTAAGAACTCCTGATTTAGTATAATTTCCTCATTTTGCAGATCAAGAAACTGCTTTGCTCAAGTTCATACAACTGGTTAATGGCAGAGACAGGACGTTAAAAAAAAAAAAAGCAGAACTGGATTGTGAATCACAAAACTAGGTTCAAGTACCACTCATGACATGTCTGCTCTTGGGCAAGCCATTTAATTTCTCTTAGCCTCAGTTTCTTACTTTATAAATTAGAAGATTAGACTAGATAATCGCTATGATCCTTCCAGTTCTAAAAGTCTCTAACCCAAGGGAATTCAGGTGTTTTTTCCACTACGCAGATTTCAGGTTGACTCTAACCAGTGTCCAAAAACATACTTGAAAATGCAAAAAATTCATTCCAACCCAATATTTGGGAGGATAGATATCAGGAAAATAAAGAAGGAGGAAGAGAAGGAGAAAGTTTCATAACTAAACACAATATTGCTTGTTTGCAAAATTGTCTTTCTAGTGTTTTATTTATAGATATCACTGAAATGCTATGTGTTATAGTTCTATAGACTTTATTGTAGCCTCACTGGTGACAGATCTATGATACAGAACACAATTCCATGCTGCTTTTTAAGTAGTCCTCAGGAACTTTGTGTTTTCTGTTTTGCTCTGTGGTGTGATGAAGAGAACGCCAGATTGGGAGTCAGGAGACTAGAGTTCTAATTGTTCTTCTCTCTGTATCAAATTTGGGAAGTCAAGTCACTTCCCTTTTATGGGTTTCAGATTTTGTCCTTTAGAAAATGAAGATAATGGACAAGATGATCTCCAATATCCCCTCAACCAGAAATTTTTTTATAATTCTATGATCTCAAGCAATAAGAAGCTTTTCAAAACACAATCATCACTTTCATCCTTATTAATAGCATTCAGGATAGTTGAAATTATTCTGTGAAATTCTGTGATCTTTTAATATAGAAGAAAAGGATTATAAATTCTAAAAGAGACTTCAGGAGTTCATCTGATCTAATCCTCTGCCTCCAAACAAGAGAATTACAACCCCTTCCACTTCTAAAATCCTAAAATTCCATGTCTATGAAGATCTATACCATCTAAGACAGGGTTGGGGAACCTGCAGCCTTGAGGCCATATGTGACCTTCTAGATCCTCAGGTTCAGCCTTTTGACTGAGTCCAAGTTTTACAGAACAAATCCTTTTATTAAGGGGATTTGTTCTACGAAGTTTGGATTCAGTCAAAGGGCTGCACTTGAGGTCCTAGAGGGCTATGTGTGGCCTTGAGGTTGTATATTCCCCATCCCCAATAAGTTCTAAGGTCTCCTAACTTTTAAAGCTCTGAAGTTTCTGAGATTTCACATTACTTATTACTTACAAGGAATTATTGCATAATGTCCCATACATTTTTAATAGAATGAATTTAGGTGATTCATAAAACCTTAAAGTACTATGTAAATGTTAAGTACTCTTAATGTATTGTTATTATCATTGCTAAACAAGATTAATGGACATAATTATTGAGGTTTCTTGGTTATAAGGTTTACCTGAGATCTACACATGAGTCTTGAAACCACTTCACTCTAATTATTTTGGAATTTTTGAAGAGAAGAAAAACATCACATAGCAAGAGATATTGCACAGGGGCGGCTAGGTGGTGCAATGAGTAGAGCAACGGCCCTGGAGTCAGGAGGACCTGAGTTGATATCCGACCTCAGACACTTGACATACTTACTAGCTGTGTGACTTTGGGCAAGTCACTTAACCCAATTGCCCTCCAAAAAAGCAAAATGAGAAAGGGGCGGGAGAGAGAGAGAGAGGGAGAGAGAAAAAGAGAAAGAGAGAGAGAGAGAGAGAGAGAGAGAGAGAGAGAGAGAGAGAGA
>CM053595.1:133556559-133613008 GCA_028646575.1 Pseudocheirus occidentalis
CTTAGTGTCTTGGGTCGTCGGAAGGTGGGGGATGTTCGGATCTTCTTCTTTTTGTGGCTATGGACACCCTTCAACACCGCCTTCTTGGCCTTCAAGGCTTTGGATTTGGCTTCTGTCTTGGGGGGGACAACGGCTTCCTTTTTCACCTTCGGCGCCATCTTGGGGGAAAGGCTACTTAGCCCTAAGTTACTAAGTGCTAGGTGTCTGCTAAACTTGATTACTATTACAACATTATATGTGGATTAATGATGCTTATATTTACATAATACTTTATGGCCTGTTTCCAAGACATTTAACATACCATGCAACACCAGATTTACACCAAGCATTTATGCAACACATAGAATTTATGGCATAATTGTCTAAGCAGATTGGACAACAAAGCTAAATCAGACATGGCACCTCTCCTCAAGAAGCTTGTGGTCTTTGGTGTGATACAACATATTTTTTAGTTATTATAATATAAACTAGAACATGATGTCTACTTAAGAAATATTTAAGCCATGTGATGTCTGACACTTAAGAAAGTATCATTTTCTAGTGGAGGGTGAGAGAAGGCTTCATGGAGGAGAGAGCAGCTGAGCTAGATCTTGAATTATGCGTGCCAAACATGATCAATATAGTGGAAATAGAATGCATAAGGTTTGGCAGCTTCTTGGATATGTAGGTTGTAAGAGACTGAAGAACTGAAGATGATTCCCAGACTGTAAAACTGATTGACTATAAGAACTTCTGTTCAACAATAAAAATAACGAAGCTTATTAGAAGGGTAGGTTGGAGAGGGAGTTAAGAGATAGGATGATTTCTGTTTTAAATCTATTGAATTTGAGATGCCTAAAGATCATGCAATTTAAAATATCCAGTAAGTAGTTGGTGATGTCAAATGACAACTTGAGAAATATTAGGAATAGATATATACATCTGGAATCCTTCTGAATAGATTTGATATTTAAACACACAAAAGCTCATGTGGTCACCAAGAAAAAAGAAATGTATAGAAAGACAAGAGAGCCTAGGATAGGATGGTGTTCTAAGGTACACTCACAATTAGAGAGTAGTATATGAGTGATAATCCAGCAAAGGAGACTGGAGTAGTTAAACAAGTAGCAGAACCCCAAACCTAGAAATTAAAGAGTATCCGTGAGAAGTCACCCATTACTACAGAAAGAGTAAAGCCAGAAATCTATAGTCATCTATAGTCATTTTCAAAAAAAAATCTTATTTTTTGTGCATATTTTGCTATGATTTTCTTCAACACTACAAATGGGTCCCTGGAGAAATTCTACTTTCAAGTTCCTTTTGATCTCAGCTCTCTCACTTACCCAGCCTCCCAGTGATCCAACTGAGATAGCAAAGAAGCAGCATCTTTAATAAGTAGTTATTTTATTTACTACTTGCTCTAAGTTTGAGCATGCTCCCTGTGTTAGGGCACCTAGGGCAGAGTATGAGTTCCAGGATGAAAAGATAACTTTAGCCATGATCCACAGTACAAACCCACAAAATGAATCATTCTATTCTTCTCCATCCATATTGTTTTCCAAGTTTCTTACAAATGTGATGGAATCATTCTGAAGTTATGGAATTATCTTCAATACATAAAGTTGTAGCTGATATCTTTGTTACTCTGTAAATGAGACAATAACTCTATCATTTTTTCCTCCAAGTCATTCTCTGTTGACATTGCCCTTAATCATCTAGCATTTCAAGTCATATTTCACTTACTCCTATATAGACTTGCCTCAGAAACTAAGACAAACAGTTAAAATGATTTGCCCAGGGTCACACAGCTAGTAAGTGTCTCAGGTCAGCTTTGAACTCAGGAAGACAAACCTTTCTGACTCCAGACCACATACAGCTGATGAAAAGATTGTTGTTCAGTCATTTCCAACTCTTTGTGATCCCCTTTAGGGTTTTCTTGGCAAAGACACTGGAGTAGGTTTGCATTTTCTTCTCCAGCTCATTTTACAGATGAGGAAAGTTGAGGTGAACAGGGTTAAGTGACTTGCCCAGGGTCAACTACTTCCTCACTACTAGACCACATGTGGAATTAGCTTCTGCCTTAATGGGAAGTACATGAAAGTTCCAGGTTGCCAGAACTGACTTCATTTCAAGGTTTTCATATTGTCACTTCAAATGCTTGCTCAGTTTTTAATCCACTGCCTCACCATAACGTGGGGTTCCTGTGTAGTTTTTGTCTCTTAGTTTTTAATATGACCTTAGCTGTTTTTATCAAGGGGTCTGCTGAAGAGTGGGAGGTGCCAAACCCCAGTTAGGTTTGTTCAACCATTAAACAAATCCTTCTGTTATAGCCCATTTAAGCTACCAACCATCCCTTGTGATTTCAAATGCCCTCGTAATAAAGGCCTCTTGCTTTCAGCAGAGAAATTGTGAGCCTGATTTTTTGCAGAACCTCTTTTGAATCCCAGATTGAATGGAATAACACATGTGTTTTTGCTTCTGTGCTCTCATTTCTGTTTCCCTTTTTTCTCTTCATCTGTTCAAATCATAGGATCACGTTATAATAGGTCTAGAGCTGGAAGACACACATAAGGCCATTGAGTACAACCTTATCAATTTATAGATGAGGAAGCTGAGGCCCAGGGAGGTTATGGTTTAGTCCAAGATCTTGCAAGTAATAGTAGTCAGAGAAAGAAGAAAGAAAAGGAATAATCATTTATCAAGCTCCTACCATGTACCAGGAACAGTACTAAGCACTTTCCAAATATTACCTAATTTGACTATCACAACAATTCTGGGAGGTAATAATAAATAAATAATAAAAATAAATATTAATAACATTTAGGTAGTGCCTACTGTGTGCCAGGCACTGAGCGAGGTGCTTTACAAATATGATCTCGCTTGATCCTCCTAATAACGCTGGGAGGCAAGCACTATGATGATGTCCATTTGGGGACTGAGGAAACTGAGATAGGCAGAGGTTAAATGATTTGCCCTGGGTCACACAGCTAGCAAGAAATCTGAGGCTGGATTTGAATTCAGATCTTCCTAACTACAGGTCCAGAACTATGACCACGGTGCCATCTGACTGTACAAAATATAATAATAATAATGATCTGATATGAAAGGAATCTGCTCTACTACCTTACTGCCTCTTAAGCAGAATTTGAACCTAAGTGCTCTAACTTTAAATACAAGCCATCTTTAGAGTTCCTGCTCACATTATATATTCTCTATGGAGACTTTCTTGACTGATAAGGAGATCTAACACTCTAACCAAGCGCTAGGGAGGGAGTTAAGCCTGTACTAGATCTTTTTTTATCTTGTTCAGTCACATTAAACTCTGTGTGGTCCTATTTGGCATTTTCTTGGCAAAGACATTGTACTGGTTTACCATTTCCTCCTCCTGTCCATTTTATAGATGAGAAAACTGAGGCAAACAGGTAAAGCGGTTTACCCAGGGTCACACAGCTACTAAGTGTCTAAGGCCAGATTGGAACTCAGGGAGATGAGCCTTTCTGACTCCAGACCACATTTAGCTGATGAAAAGGTTGTTCTGTCATTTCTAACTCTTGGTGATTTCATTTGGAGTTTTCTGGGCAAAGATACTGGAACAGGTTTGCATTTTCTTCTCTAACTCACTTTACAGATGAGGAAACTGGTACAAACAGGGTTAAGTGACTTATCCAGGGTCACACAGCTAGTGTCTGAGGCCAGATTGTAACTCATGATGGTATTCCTGACTCCAAACCCAGCACTCTATCCACTTTGCTACATAGCTGCCTTACTAGATAATTTAACAATTACATATAGTTCATTATAATTTTATAGTCTCTGTCTTATCTCCAATTATACTGTGAGTTACTTGAAAGGACAGACCATATATCGTTTGTCACATGCATTCCCCTTGGTATCAAGCACAGCACATATAGTAGGTACTCAAATACCTGCTAAATGATTGAGTGACTGGCATTAAATTTGGGTACCATGGATACCATAAGGCTTTCCCTCTAGTGATGCGTATTTGTTAGTATATGAGAGCCAGCAACAAACATCACAAAAACTCAATAGCAGAAATGTGAATGATTACATGTGTTTCTGGGCTGTTTTTAATGAAGCCAAATACTCTGTGGACCTTCTCTGGAACCATTGCAATAAAATAGTATGCTCTGTGAGTACTCTACAGGGAAAACAAGAACTCAGCTAATATATTTTAAATATTTCTTTGATTTCCCTTGTAACTCCCAAATTTCAAATCTCACACCAGGCTATTCATATCACAGTAAATATTACATATCACAGTAAATATAGAAATAGAAAAGGCAAAAAAGTAAGGAAAGATAGAAAAGTAACTCACAAGTTAAACTCCATAAGTATAAATAAGTGGATTTGTCCCTGAAAGGATGTCATAAAGGAATCTTTGGTTTTTGTTTAGCCCTTCTGGATGTCATTAGATATAAAACTTCAAATTCTCAGAGGTGAATGGGAATGCAGAGGGCATTGAGTCCAACCTATCCCTGTGAAGGAATTCTCTCTACAATATCTTTGACATGTAGTCAACCAACCTGTCATTGGAGAGCTCCAATGATGAAGAATTAACAACTTCATATGAAGGAGCTTATTCCAATATTGAACAGTCCCAGTTTTTATGAAGTTTCCCTTTAATCAAGCCAAAATATTATGTTTTACAGTTTCCAATGATTAACCTCTCTGGGTGCAAGCAAAGCAAGTATAATCCTTCTTCTACATTTTTATCCTTCAAATACTTGTACACAACTACTATGTCCTTCATAAATATCTTCTCTGTGTTCAATCTCCTCCTTTTTTTTAACATCTCCTTATGTGACACTGTCTGCAGTTCTTTCTTCTTGTCAGCTTCCTCCATACCTGCTCCAATTTATTATTATCCTTCCTAATATCTGGTACTAAGAAATCAGCACAATACTTCACAGTGGCATAACCAGAGCCACTTTTGACTACATGTTAGAGGTAATAGTGGAGACCTAAATTGTTGAGAAAAATGAGTTCTCATTCCAACTCTTTATTCAAGGTCCATGTTGCAAGACTAGATCCCTTTTATGCTTTAATGAACAAACCAAGTTGGACAGATTCAAGATGGACCTGTCTTGTATAGTAAACAGCATGGGAGGCAATGAGGCATGTTGAGTGTAACACTGAACTTAGAGACAGAAGATTGCTTTAGTCTTGCCTATGTTATTTACTAGACAAAGCAACTTATCACAATTTCTGTTATACATTTATAAAATTAGGATAATAATGCTTGATCACCTACCTCATAGGGTTGTTGAGAGAATTGAATATGCTCTATAACCATTATGCCTTACTTTTTCTTTCAAACTTCTTATATACTACTCTTTACATGGAAGAATTTGTCCATATCCATATGTCTGTATAACTTCATTTTGTTCCCTTCCCTTCTCAAAGAATTTTTTCCTTATTAAAATTTATCCCAGCTTCACATAGCAAATATTTTCTAGGATGAATTTCATTACATGAAAATTGATTAATTCTCCTGAGACAACCCCTGAAATACCTTCCAATTCAAAAACAGTGATTCTACTTTTGATCCCTGGGCTTAAAGTCTTTCTGCTTGGTAGGACCTGCCAAGATTTATGCTTGGTCTACTGGACCTGCCTCTGGAAGTCAGCCTTCCCCACTAGTTTGAGGCATTAGAATGGAATTCAATATCATTGTGAATATTCAATTTACTTGATCCTTTCCTTTGTACTAGGAAAAGTGCATTTTTCAAAATGTGAAGTGATGTGAAAAAAAGTAAATTTCCCTACCACCACTCACCTTCCATTCAGTTTGCTGAAGTAATAATAGGTGTCTTATATGGCCCTCAGTAGAATAGGCTGACTGCAGTCTATTTCTACTGTGTATTTGGATTTTAGCACAGAGTATGATAGTGATAGCAGTTCTGTTACAGTTACATCACAAATGTTCTGCCTCTGAATGTTTTCCAGGCAGGCCATGCCCCCTCAAAAGCTTTAGATTTATATACTTTGATAATATTCAGAGTCATGTCTTTATTCTTGGATTCCCTCTAAAACAACCTCTAAGGTTCTCAAATTGTAACTCAAGCTTTCAAATTAAAATGGTTCTCGGCAACTTCATAAAATAAATTATTTTAGGAGTAAAAAGAATGAGTTTCATGAATGGACATTCCTATATAATGAGCATATTTCCCCCAGGGATCCCTTCAGTATGGCCTTGCCAGTATCATTAACCACTACTCTTCTATACAGGTTCTTTATTCTTGCAAGATTGGCTAATCCATTGTCCCCAAAACTTGCCATGTGAATTATTTTTGTATTCATGTCTGTCACCCACACTTGGAATGTCCTCTCCAAATTTCTTCTCACCCTCAAGTCTTAGCCCATGTCACACCTTCTCCAGTAATCCTTCCCTAGTCACCAAAATAATGACCAAAAAAAATCAGTATTAATAATGCTTTGGAGACCTCATCTCATCAATCCTCACAGCACTGTGAATTAGATACTTCAGATGTTTTTGTCCCCATTTTATAGGTGAAGATGCTGAAGCTCAGAGAGGATAAGTAATGTTCCATGGTCACACAGATAGCAAGTGTTAGAGATACAAAGCAAAAATTCAGGTCTCTGCTGAATACAGGCATAACAATCTCTCCATAATAACACATTGCTGTTTCATGCCCACAGTAAGCTATCCTTCCTGTGAAACCCTACACATGTAAAAGACTGTCTTTGGTACGTTTATTTGGCATATAGCATAATACACGGTCCCATACAGAGTGCTCTATAAGTCTCACTTAAGTTTACTACAGTGAGACTTTTGAGGAAACCTATATTTAGTTATTTTACTTTTATCTTTATTCATAGTTTCATCCTTTAGATAACAGGAAAGCCTAGAGAAAAGCTGATAGATAATGTAGGGAACCACTTGACTTTATTGAGTCAAATTTAAGAAAATTATTTTGGCAGTTTTGTGGAAGATGGATTATACTGAACAGAGGGTTGAAACTAAGACACCAAATAAGAAGCTTTTGAAACAGTCCAAGTAAAAAGTGATGAGGGCCTAAACTGGGGTGGTAGCTTTACAAATTAAGAAAGATGGACATATCAAGAGATATTATAGAAATAGAAATAATACATTTGGCAACTGTTTGGATATATAATATGAGATAGCAAGGACTTGAGAATGCCCCCATGGTTGTGAACCTGAATGACTAGGATACTGGTGACCTCGAAAACAAAGTAGAAATGCAGAAGAGAAATGGCCCTTCTACTTGGCAAGGCCAACCCACTATATGTACACTTGACATTACCCCTCCTGTCTTCAGTAGATTTCCCCTACCATCATTCTCCCTCCTCTCTCTAATCTTTAATCTTTCTTTATCAATTTACTACTTCTCTGCTGCCTACACACATGTCCAAGGTTTTTTCCCATAATTAAAAAAATTATTGTCACTAGACTCCACTATTTTAAAATATTTACCTTGTTGTATGCCTCTACCTTTTCTCATCCAGCTGTCTTGAGCTCCTGCCCTCAAGGAGCTTACACTCCACTGTGAGGACACAACATGCAAATATATTAGAATATATGTGGGGTAGGAAAGAGTACTAAGAAATCAGACAGAGGATCAGGAAAAGCTTTCTTTAAAAATCATCTTATGAAGAAAACTAGAGATTCTAAGGAATAGAGGTGAGGGGTGGGCATGCTCCAAATGTGAAGAATTGCCTGTAGAAAAGTATGCTACTTTTTAATCCCCATACCATTTGGAGGCTAAAACGGAGTGCTTATTAATATCGTGTCATTTCTCTGTATGCAGTGAGAGGAAAAGAGAATTTTAAGTGTTGAATACGATTTAAAAATTGTCAGGTGTAGGATGCGTTTCTTTAGATAGGTTTGAATCACCTCCTTCCCTTCCAGGCACAAGCAGACCTCTTCATCTGTTGTAACACTGATTTGGAGGTCTGAGTGCATAGTGTAATGATGCAGTTTTTAGCATCGCTAGATATGAAGTGTCACATTTGCATCTGTGGACCTTTTTCAAGAGAGTGTTTATTTTTAGAAGATAGATATAAAATTTCAAATCTTGATATTTTTCCAAGACTGTTTTATTTCCCATTCAAATTGCCCTGATTAAAAAAACAACTATATTATATTTTTGTCCACTATATAATGACCAAAGGAAATTTTGAGTAAAGATTGAAACAACACCATAGATATGAGAGTTAAAACAAAGCAACAGTACTCAATATATTTCCAGAGATAAACTATTTGGACTCATTTAGATGAAAATGTTTCTAATCCCTAAGGGACCTCATGAAAGTGTCTACGTTCCGTAGACCACTGTCCGAATTAGAATTCCTGTGCAGAGTCCTAGCTAAGAAGACAATATGTGGATAATTCATGAAGAGCACCATTTTTTGTGGTAAGAAAGAACTGAAAATAGTAAATGTCTATATGGGGGAATGGCTGAACAAACTGTAGTGTATGAGTTATAATTGAATATTACTGTGCTATAAGAAATGATGAATATAATATATACAGAGAACCATAGAAAAACTTATATGAATTGATGCAAAGTGAAATAAGCAAGGGCCAGGAAAACAATATACACACTGATTATGACAATGTAAATGGAAAGAACAATAACAACAGAAATATCAGAAATGAATGCTTCAAAATTATAAGAACAAGCTTGCCCCCAAAGAATAGATAAGGGAAAATATCTTCCTCTACCTTCTTTTGGAAGAAGGAAGTCCATGGGTAAGGGATATTGTATATAATGTCAGATTTTTTTTTTACTGTGTTGATTTTTTTTCTCTTCCTCTCTTTTCATTGAAAAAAATCTTTGCTATAAAGAATTGTTCTTTGGGAGGGAGAGAAAGAGTCTAACAAAGAAAAATTTAAGATAATATGAAAATAATAAATGTCAATAAAATAACTTTTTAAAAAAGAAATTCTCATATTTTTATATGTCTCACCTGCCATCAGAGTTAAATTTACGAAGTTGTGAGTTTATGCTCTCTCTCTCTCTCTCTCTCTCTCTCTCTCTCTCACACACACACACACACACACACACACACACACACACATACACACTTTGCAAACTTAAAAGTACTATGTAAATGTTATCATTATTATTATTATTAAACTCAAGGATAACCAGCTGCTGCTAGAAATGTGGTATAGGGTACATAGCTCCCAAAGAAGAGAGAACAAAATTATAAAGAAGAAAGAAGCAAAGGATATGAATGGAACTTCAGAAAAGTGATATATGATAGATCTTTGGGCAATGCTAAAGCTGGAAGTATTTAGAGATCCTTGATAATAACATTAATTGGTTTAAGTATGATTAGGTATCGGCTCAATCAGTCTCACTTTCAGCTATAACGGCCAAACCAGGTGTCTATAGGAGTAATAATGAAGCATGCTATTCATCTACTGACAGATGGAATCAACGTGCAAGATAAGATGAAACTATGTTTTCTGGCAAGGCCAGCATGGGAATTAGTGTTGCTTAAATGTGCATATTTTTATAAGAATTTTTGGTTTTGTTTGTTTTTCAATAAAAATGTGGGAAATGGGGGGAAGGGAAGGAAGAAGCTTAGGAACAGGATAGAGAGAACAGGAGTGAGAAAGGAAAGTAGAGGAAAGGGGAGTAAGGAGGGAGCAGAATGTGAAGGAAGTGAAGAAGAATGAGAAAATTCATCAAAGCATTTTTAAAGAAACACACAAAAGAGAATAAGAGGACAGAAAGAATAACAGACAGCAGGATAACTTTGAAAGTCACAGGGAATTTATTTTTTTAAAAGCTACCCATAATAGAAATGTGAAATTTCATATACAATCCTTCTTATTCTCTATTATGTATATGAAATGCTCATTCATTGTCATATATGTTTAAGTTAAGAACAAAATAATAATAAAATTATTCTAAAAACATATTTGCCATGTCAGAAATGAATGAATGAAATTAAGATGTTGGTCTTGAGTGATCTTTATGGTCCATTTAAGATTTAAATCCTAGTAGGTCCTGAAATATTTTATCTCTAATCTACATAAAATTTTACCTGTTAAATATTTCTTTGACTTTTTTATTTTTCTATCTCTACCTAGACCAAAAGTTCTTAACTATTTGTGTGTGTGTGTGTGTGTGTGTGTGTGTGTGTGTGTGAGGGAAAGAGAGAGAGAGAGAGAGAGAGAGAGAGAGAGAGAGAGAGAGAGAGATGGACCCCTTTTAAAGAATGATAAAGATCTTCTCTCTCAAAATAATGTTTTTTCAATCAGGAAATAAAATATACAGAAATACAATGGAAATCAGTTACATTGAAATAGTTATCAAAAAATTAAGTTCTTAGGTCCAAGGTAAAGAACCCCTAACCTATAATAATCAGAGCCACAAGTAAGAATTCTAGTGAATCCAGTTTAGTGAATCCTGTTTAAGCACCACAGAACGTTCCCATGAGCAAGCAAAGATTCTCTCTAATCAACTTTAGACAAGAACAGTTGAACCAGAGAGAGGGAGAGGAGACCTTAACTTTCAGGATGCAGAATTTCATGGTGGGAATGGGAAGTCATCCGGATATTAACCAGTGGGATGGAAGCAGAGACCCCGAGAACCCAGAACATCATTAGGTCTCTTCTGAGGAGGGAGGAAGGCAGAATTGAACCAGATACAAGATTACCTGAGTTGCAAGAACTGGGAGAGGGGAAGATGGGGAAGAGGCATACCACCTGATAGTTTCCTATTTTAATTAATAATTATTAATAATAAAATGCTCATCGAATTTTTCTCTACATCAAAAAAGTGCAGTGTTGTCAGTGCCCTATAAATTTTGGCACTCCAAATAAAGCCTTGTATTCCCCTACTTTAGTTAAAGCTCTGAAAAGAATAATTGTCTAAAAAACTATAACTTTCATATTTTAAAGGTCAGCTACCTCTAAATACTTGCATACCATGTATCTCATATTTATTTTCATACCACTGTGCAATATGGAATACAGGTACCGTAGTCACGTTGGAGAAATGGTATTCCAAATGGTACTGTGGAAATAGAGCTGGATTTGGAATCAGGAGACTTGTGGGGAGGGGGTGAATCCTACTTCAGGTGCAGATTAAATCTGTGACTCTGAGTTAATCAATAAACTCAGAACCTCTGTTTCTTCACCAGCAAAATGGTGATAATAATACTTGTACTAACTTTCTTACTAGGTTTTTGTGAGGAAAGCATTTTGCTAACCTTAAAGTGGTATATAAATATGTATTGTGATTATTCAGGAATTCACATCTAGTTTGTGGTGTTAACCAACCAGAAAACAATTCTGATTTCTAGATCAGTTCTCTGCCCAGGAGGACTCAATACCAAAAGTTACAGGGTTACCATTTTTCTTCTAGTCTAAGACAATGGGGCGAGCCCTTTTTACCTATGAATATTGACTCTCATTTCTGAATCATGTAAAGCATCTAAGAACACAATTTATCAGTATAAAAGACTTGCTTTTTATCTTAATCTTCCATCTAACCTTTTGCCTATCTACTTTGAAAGGCCCTGAGAAAAGTGGTTGGGTTAAACTAGGTCATAATTTGTATTATCCTCCATGTCACCATTTATCCAGCTCTGATGTTCCGTGAAGTGAAGACTTCTGCTTATTAATCTTTCAGCAAAAAGAAGCCTGATTTTTTTTCAGTGAGAAGATAAAGTATTAGAAATTATTAACTTAAATTACAGCGTGCTTCACCTATGAGGAGTTTAACCTTGTGGATGTTTCTTTTGCTCCTAACAGTTACTTCTTATATAACTTCAGGGACAGATGAGAACAACTGAAAAATTTAGAGTTAAACTGAGTAAAATGACCTGTCTGGAACGAAGCAGCAACTCAAAAGCCTAAAGGTCATAAGGGAAAAAGAAAAAGAGTCATGGTACAATGGGAAAAATAGTTCTGGGCTTGAAGTGTGAAAATTTATGTCTAAATCCTGGCTTTGCTACTTACTACCTGTGTGATCTTGAGCAAATTAGGCCTCTCTGGACCCAAGCTCTTCATTGATATAAAAAGGGGGCAGATTCAATGCCTTCTAAAATCACTTTCAATTCTAAATCAATGATCATGGCATCATATGATAATCCAGCTCATCCCAGTGGAGATTGCCTCACCCTTTACTTCCATAATTCATCAGTTACAAGGTCATCTTGTGAGTCTTGTTCCAAGAACACCACCACTACAGTTTTGCTCATGTACGCGTGTAGAGTGGGGGTGGATATACTCCCTAGTTGAAATATGATGCCGCTGAAGCATCATTGATAATACCACCTTAGTGTAGACTTGGATCATAGAGAATGTATTAGGACACAAGACAATCCTCTCCAGGAATGTAGTACTGAAGGTGAAATACAAGGATTCAAAGAGATATTGCCACACCAGTTTTTCCACTAGATCCCAATTCTCTGAGTACACAGCTCTGTATGCACTAAAAATGCCATAAAAATGACAAAACTGCACTTTGCATCATAAATATGTCATTTGGGCTAAGCAAACAAATGAGAAATGTTTTCACCTTTTCGAATAAACATAGAACTAATAGTGCAAAGTAATTCTCAATGAAAAACATTCCATGACACCCTTAAATTCCATAAGAGTTTCTTCAGTTTGGGCAGTGTTATTCTACATAGCCATTACATCATATGGAGATGATTGAAGCAATTTTAAGACATTTTCCCAGATCAGGGTCAAGTGAGAACTACCATACATAAAATTTGCCTTTTTTTTTGCTTAGCTCAACATTTTAGCATTTTTGTTTGTCTTTTCTTCTTACATAGAAAGAAGCTAGGGATTATTTTAATAGTAATGGTATGCAGAACTTGAATACCTACACCACATTATTGTCAATATGGAAAATATTATTTAAATGGATGAAAAATGCTGACTAAACCTATACTGTGCAAACAAACTGTTCTGAAAGCTGGACTGTATTACCTACTGTGAAACTTAACATTCATTTTGCTTGTTTGGGATTTTTGTGACAGGTTCCAGGGATCCAAACAGCTTTCTCTACACTCCCGTCTGCCTTATGCCAGTTGGCAGCATATGCTGAGGAGAACTTTTCCCACCCCCTTGCAGTGACTCAGGGGTACAATAGAATTGCATTGGATTACAATATATTTCTCCCATTTGTCCTTTTTATAATTTTTTTTGTCTCTGTATTTAAAGTTCAGTAAATTCTAGCTTCATTGCCAAATGAAAAGGCAGACTACGTCATTCACAGGATCATGGTACATGAGCTGAAAAGGACTTGAAGGTCGATTTTATCCAACCTGTCCATTTTACAGATAAGAAAACTGAGGGCCAACAAGGTCCAGTGACTTGCCCAAAGTCAAAAGTGTAGTAACTGGCAGAAACAGACACTAAGCTCTGCTCTCTGTATCTGTAGTGAGAACCATTTCCCATTGGCTGTCTCTAGTCACTATTTTCTGTGGGCATGTTATCCAACATCATTGGAGATTACAACAACCCTCCCATACAGTTCAAAGGAGAGGGGAAACGCATCGTAAAATCATAATTCTGTTGACCTAAGATGCCATTTTAAATGAAACCCTTTAATTTTACATATGTGGAAACTGAAGTCCAGAAAGGCTGAGATTTATCCAAGGTTACTAACATAGTAAATCCAAATCCTCTGACTCCAGAGCCAGAGCTTCTTATACAGTGCATTATACTATACATTTATACTTATGTGTGTATATATATATATATGTATGTATGTATATATATATACACACACACATATACTTATGTATATAAATTTATATTTATACTTACACTATACATTTCTCCATGAAGCATTTTCCATTTCTTCATTTCTAGTGTTGGAAGATGTTTTCATTAGGACAGTACTGCATTGAATCAACCAAAAGTAGTACATCTACATGTGCTATGCCTGCTCTTTTATCAGACAGTTGTTTTGACTCAACTTACTTTTCAGGGATAGAGGGATCCTATCCCACCCATGATAAGTAGGACTTCCATCTCATTTTACTCTTGACCATAGTGCTGTCACTAATTGAAATGGAAAGTTGTAGTTCTGGAAGAGAGTAAGGATAACATTATCTTATATGAATCTTTTCCATGTGCTATATGATCGAGGCAAAGTGGATTGCTGTTTTCTCCAAAGGCATTCTGCACCTGCTGGCCTCCATGCCTTTGATAATGCAGTTACTTCTGTTTGGGATGCTCTGATACCACTTCTCCATCTCTTTGGACTATTTAGTTTTCACCCATTCTTTGAAAATTCACCCCAAATGCCATTGTCCTCCAGAAAATTTTCTCAGGTCTCCATATTGGGAATGATTTCTTTTTACATAGTCCTTCATTTTGTGTAAGATAATGTGATTTTCGTGTAAAACTTGTATATTTCAACCCCCAAGGGATCTTTAATCTCACAAGTGTGTATATGACCTCCACTGGTACAGATCACTATACACCTGTGCCTTCTGGTCCTGCATGATTTGTGGTCATCATGGTGGAAGCCTTCCTTTAGGAATTTTAGCATATCGTGGAAATCAATATAGCACTTGGTGAATCCACCCATCATGCCTTGTTTTTGTTAAATCAATCATCTAATCAACAAACATTTGCTAATCCTCAGCTATGTGTGATTACACATTCTATGGATGATATACATCTCTTATGCCACTTCCTGCTGTAGTCTTCTTGGGACCACTGCGTATCTTTCTGTTGAATCTTGGATCACCTACAAAATTGATCCTTTGGAGATTGTCATGATTCATAGACATATAGTATTATTAGGAAAATTGCAGTGTTAAAAAAAAGAGGTTTTGGTGAAAGAGAAACTTGAGGCTGTTGAAAGCTCTATACATTTTTGCATATGCAATGTAGTTTGCTTTCTTTTTCCTATTCATTTCTGGTCCCAGCTCATTGTTGATAAATAATGCCTGTGAACCCACAGGATGCATATAGCTCACAATACTCTTGAATGTCCCCAATCAGATTAAAAGGTAATTGAGAAATATTTAACAAAATAAACCAAAATACAATAAACATGAGTAATATCGTATTTTAAAAATAAGTCAATGTGTAGTCCATGGGAATCTTTATGTATAGACTATTTTCCTATTTGAATTTGATATCGCTGGCATAGACATGATATGTACTGAGGGACTAACACAGTGGAACCCAATTCATCTTCATGTCATAGTCTCAATCAATAGGCATTTTTCATCCATTTGATTTTTACCAGATGAACCATTAGACTAGTCTAGTTTGAGTTGTTATCGAAGAGACCCTAAAGTATCTTGAGATTTGATGTATCAAGCACAATGAAGCTCACAAGCCAGAGTTAAGAGGTTGCAACTCAAAGTATGGTGTCCTCAATGGAAGCAGGGAAGCTTAGGGGATGGGTAGGTGCGGAAGAACAAAAAAAGTTCTGTTTTGGGCATTGGAGTTTGAGATGACCATGAGTAATTCAGTTCAAAATGACCCATAGGCAGTTTGGGATATAGAACCAGAACTCAGAAAATAGAGACTAAGGCTAGGTATATAGACCTTAGTGCCATCTTTATAGCAATTGTAGTTGGCACCATCCCAACTTTGCTGTCTAACTGTAAGGCAGCACTAGTATAAAATAAATTTGGAGTGTTTTGGATTCAAAGATGTTCATCATTAATACATTGGAGACACTCCCTAAGAGAGCTCCTTTGGATTGCATTTTCCTTTGAAATTGTACCCATTAAAGGCTGTGCTTCTTATACTTGCCTAAAAACTTCATCAAAAATCAAGAAAGTAGATGGAGGTTCTTAAAATACTGACAACCCCACAATATTTACATACTGTGAAATGAAATTTTGAAGACTTTGCACTTATCAGTAAGATATTCATACTCATAAATGACCATATTTCCAATAAATCTCAACAGGAATGAAAAGAAATTGGTATTTTTCTGGATGATCGTGAGGCAAATATGACTCTCAAAAGAACATGCATTATAATGCCATGTCTCTGCTTAACCTACTTTCTGTTTCTTGTCCAAGATATTCCATCTACCACCTCCCTATCTGTATACAGTCTGATCCACCACCCACCCCCAATGACAGGAATGTTGTCTCTAATCACCTCAACTTTTGGGAATTCTTTTTTCAAGACCCAGACTAAATGAGTGTTCTTACATAAGGACTTTTCTGACTACATCTATATCTGCCTAAGTTATTGGTGCTCCCTCATCAATTATCTTGTGTTGTGTGTGTGTGTGTGTAACAGAAATATCTACATATTATTTGTGTATAGACACATACACATATGTACATATATATGTATATATCTGCACATATATTGTATTAGCTAAGGGATGGGAGCATCACTGATTGTAGAGTTTAGAGACTGTGCTTGCAGGAAGAGAGGGATAAAATATTTGTAGAACACCTACTATATGCCAAGTATTCTACTAAGTACTTTTTATAGATATTTTCTTATCTGATCTTCCCAATAACCTGGGGAGATAGGTGCTATTCTTATCTCTATTTTATCATTGAAGATACAGAGGCAAACAGAGATTAAGAGACTTGTCACATATCTTGTAAGTGTCTGAGCTAAGATTTGAACTCAGGTCTTCCTGATTCCAGGTCCAGTGTTCTATTGACTGTTACTTAAGTTGCCCTTTAAGTGACGTACATGTAGGTTTTGAACCCACATGTACGTCATACTTCCTGTGTAACAGTGACCGAGACAACTCTCTTACGCTGTAAGTTGGAGATGGTCATAACCTACACGAATAGAAGTTTTCAAACCTAGAAGATCCCCGTATCACTGAAACCATGGGTCCAATCATTTATCCTTTTTTCCCCCTAAGTACATATTGTTTTCTCCCAAGTATAATGTAAAATCCTTGAGGACAAGAATCATCTTTGTATCTCTAGCTTCGAACACACTGACAGACAAAATTATTTAATAAATGAATTATTGAACCATTGCTAGGTCTATATCCCTCCTCCCCCCCCCAAAAAAAGTATATCAAAAAAAATTAAAATATCAAAACAGGGAAAAGGACCTATTTGTTGAAAAATATGTATAGCAGCTCTCTTTGTGGTGGCTGAGAATTGGAAATTGAAGGGATGCCTATCAATGGAGAAATGGCTAAACGAGCTGTGATATATAATTGTGAAGGAATATTACTATACTATAAGAAAAGATTAGCAGAATGATTTCAGAAAAAAAAACCTGGAAAGACTTAAATGAACTGATGCAAAATGAAGTGAATAGAACCAGGAGAATGTTGTATACAATAACAGCAATATTGTGGATGACTTAGCTATTCTCAGCAATACAACTATCTAAAACAATCCCAAAAGACTAATGATGAAGCACACTACTCATCTCTAGAGAAAGAACTGATACTATTTGAATACAGACTGAAGCATGCGATTTTTCACTTTGATTCATTCTCTTTCTTTTATTTGAGTCTTCTTATAGAAAATAACTAACATGGAAATGTTTTACATGATTGCACATGCATATGATTATTTACTGTCTCAGGGAAAGGTCAGTAGAGGTAGGGAGGGAGAGATAGAATTTGGAACCCAAAACTTTTTTTAAATGTCAAAAAAGTTGTTTAAACCTGTAACTGGGTGGGGGGGGGAATAAAATATATAAAAATACTTATTGCATTGAATTGAGGTCAGTTAAACTTAATAAATATTAAACATAGTTATCAAATGTGTTCCAAATGAACTGCAGGGAAAATGTGAACTGGGTACTTTCTAACAATTTTATGTTGTTCAATATTCAGTTCTTCACTGATAGAAAGTTTCCTCAATATGGGTCATCACTGCACACACCAGAAGTCACCTCTTTCCCTGACTTAGGAAAGAGTCCCTCATCAATTGTTCTGGGGAAAAAAAAAACCAATATCTCTTTTGGTGATTGATCTTCTGGCCACAGATTCCTCTTCCTTTAAAGAGGCTAAGAATTATAAAACTGACCATTTCTAGGCTATTTCCACCAAACTAACCAATTAATCACTCAGCTAGAGGCTTGATTGTCCAATCAGAATGAAGCTCCCAGCAACAATACAGGTTCACTAACTGAGGCAACTCAGCAGCTAGAAAGTCCCCTATACTTTGCTTCAAGCCAAAGGCGGCAGAATAAACAAGTTCTTATTAAAAGTTTCATCTACTTCTAAATCAACGTGGTAATGAACAACAATAACTGCATCCCAGGCCAATCAAGTCAGTTTTCTCTCCCTTTGTACTGCCCCAATTAACTTTAGGTCCTCCCACTCATTTGGGATACCCATAAAGGAACTCCCCCTACTTGAGCTTCATCTAAACCTGGTGTTGGTAAGGGACTCCCAAGAACTTTTCCACCATATTTAGGTCTGAGTAGCAATGCCCCCTCCTACACTGGGTCACTGATTACCTGTCCCAAACAAAGTCACCACAACCTTAAATCTGAGAGTGTTTCCTGCCCAACACATTTCCATCCTCCTCAAGAAGGGATGACTTTCTTATATGTGGGACAAATCTCTTTCCATTTATATGTATTACCAGAATGCATGTATATACTCCATTTGCCTATATGTCATTATTGTTTTTTTTCCTGAGTACCAATTTTCTAGAAATCCTGTCCCCAGATATTTGCTTTAACTGGAGCTATGAGACCAAATAAAGCATATTATACCCCAATCTTACATTTGAGGGGCAAACAGAGGTCAACTAACTTGCCCAAGATCACACAGTTAGTTAAATATCTGAGACTAGATTTGAAATTCTCTCTTCCTGACTCAGAATAAATGTTGTAATCGATTTTGCCGAATTTACATTTTGTCTTATAAGGAAAGATTCTCTGAGAGGAGGAAGGACACGGGAAAATCTAGACCATGTCAAAACAAAAGGTATCAATAACAATTTATTAAAACATTTTAAAAAGAATGTTCCAAGTTATATTTTGCTTTCAAAACCCTGAAAAGAGCAAGGGCTGGGGGTGAGGAGGTAGGGAAAGAGAGTTGTAATTTATCTGCTTCCCTTATGCATAGCACTTCAAAAAAAAGGTCTACATTGTAAAAATATTCTTTTCTTCAAAAATCAGCTTCTACATCAGGTTTTTTCTCTCATTGTTCTGCCTGGAATAGAACAGACTTCTAATTTATGGCTCTGACTACACGAAGTCATTCACTTAAGGCATTGTGATTAAAATCTTTTAGGGGAACTTTTGCATGGCAGCAATAAAAATATATTTCAATAGCTAGGAAAAGTTTCTGTGTGAGTAACCACACCTCTCCATACTCTGAGTAAGCCTTAGGGTCCTAAGGAATATCCTAACACTGCTATTATGGGAATTTTTTATTTCCTTTTAATCTGTAACCTGATTTAGTTTACCTATGGTTTGATGAAGTTTGTTTCCTTAAGGGAATGCATGGGATAATTATTCTGCTTAACTAAGTTTGTTCAACTTTTATGACACTGAAGGAAGATGAGATTATTTATCTACTTTTTAACTTTTATGGCCTAAGAGGAATATACAAGATTGAAATATGTAAATGGGTTATTTCTCTGCCATGCTGGCATAATTTTGCCTATAAGAAGCCTTGTCAGTATCCTCATAATTGTTCAGGTTTTCTCTAGGCCTGAACTTTTGTTAGAGCATAATAATAAAACTCAGTTTTTTACCTCCACAATTTCTGTGTTGTGGCAAGTATGTATTTGGCAGCAGTTACCCACCATACAAACTCAGAAAGGAGATATTTCTCCCATAATGCAGCTTAACATTTGATTACAGACAGGCATGTTTCTGTAGGATTTTAAAGTTTACAAATAGTTTTCCTCAAAGCAACCCTGTGAGGTGAAGAAGTTCAGCATTATTATTCCCATTTCACATATTAGGCAAATGAGAATCAAAGATTGATCTCAATGTTGAACAAGTCAAAAGTGTCAAATTAGGGATTTAAATTCCAGTGTCTGACTCTAGGGACAATGCTGGAGCTAGGCAAATCATTTCTTCTTTCTGATCTATAACAATATGTATAATGCAATTCTCTCAAGGTTCTTTTGAGCATCGAATGGGATTATGGGATCATAAAATCATAGTTCTAGAGCCTGAAGGAACATAATAGAAGATCTAGTCCAACTTTGTCATTTTACAGATAGGGAAACTAAGTCCCAGAGAGTTTTGATGCTTCTATAAAAGTTGTGGGGCTTATTGCTGCTTGTCCTTCATTTTTGGAGAGGGCCAATAATATTAAAATATTTGGGTAAAATAGTGGATAGTGGGTGATGACTTGTGAATGAATTGGATTTAAGTGAGACAGAGTCCCAAAAGCTGTCAGCTTCATACTCATTCTCTCTTCCAGAGTCATTGAAGTCCAATAGCATTAGAAAAGTCAGGATGACTGGTGATGGCTTGGAATGCAGTGGATGACCGTGACATCTTTCATATCTGAACAAACTCTAAGTGCCCCAAAATGCCTGCTTCAGCAGCTTTCACGTCAGTTGGAACAAATCGTTTTCATCCATTCATTCCACCAGGAGAAGTCTTCACATGGGGTAGACATCCCCCAAGTCACTGACTGCTTTGAGGCCTATTGGTTACACTCAACCTGGTTAGCCATCTGCTGAGACAGCTTTATTGAAGTGTGGCTTTTTAACACACGCTACAGCTTCTTAGAGTCACAAGTGAGGGTAAGGTGAGACGTAGACACTGCAAGTGGATGAGCAGGTCTGAGAAGGGCTTGGCAAGCACTCACACTAATGTGGATACAAAGGTGCCCTAAAGGTTGAGTTGCCCTTTCTCTGGTTTATCTTCTAAAGGCACCCCAAAATACAGAGGCCCCCTAAAGGTCGAGTTGCTCATTTGCTGGTGCCCTGAAGTCTTCCTTTATCTTGAAATACCACAAAACTTCCCCTTATCCTGGGTCATAAAATTCCTTGTCTCCCCTGATCCTGGGTCATAAAAATTCCCCAGTCTCCCTTATCTGGTGTCATTCATCATCCTCATCCTGTGTCCTTATCTTGCAAGACTTATCTTGTCCCTAAATATCCAATCCTCTTTAGAAACCCTAAAACTACATCATCATCCTACAGGCCACGTAGTTTTCTGAATATATAAGTCTGATCCTTTTTCTATATCATTGCCCTTTGTCTAGCTCTTTGCTGAATTTCAGGCCCATATGCTTTTGTGTCAATAAAGCTCCCTTTGGCTAAAGAGAAGGTCTGCTTGAATTCTTTCAAATCTGAACCAGCTCTCCCAATTCTGACCTCAACAACACCAAAGGTGTTAGTCCTCCCTGAACACTCCACGTGAAATTTGTATTCATGTTCCAGATTATGTACACAAAGTACTTTGCTAATCTCAACTAAATTAACGCCAAATAATAGTATTAGTATGACTATATAGTACTTTCTTTCACTATTGGTACCCATAAACGCCATATTTATGGAATCATCATTACTCTGCCTGAAGAGTTTCGCCAGTGATGTTTCCTTTAATAATACCTTTTTCCTTCTGCAGCACGGTTTAATTCTGGCAGAGCTGTCTGAGTGCCCAGCCTATTGTGTGTTAACCTGCCTCTTTCCCTCCGGTTTCTCTAGTACCCTGAAGGGGTTGGTAATTCCCTCTTCTCTGTCATGGCTCCAGCCCTTGATGCTATTCCTTCATTTTTAGGGTCCACTGACTAGCCTGTTTCCATTTAACCACTGACATTGGAATAGCTTTCACAAAAGAATATTCATTTCAAAGATACAGAAATGACAGATGATACAGAAAATTTCCCCTTAACCTCTGGGTATAATCCTACCAAGTCTGTGCTCAATATTTGCTTGAGTCACAAAATTGTGCCTCATTAATTAGACAAAGCTACACAGCTTATGTAACGGTGATGAGAATTTGAAGATCTTCCCTCTCCCCTAACAGGCTGAATGTAATGACATGGAGGAGTTTGCTGAAGGGTGGGGTAGAACCCACAGGAGGTTGGGAGTCAGAGCACTTAGAGAGGAGGGAGGAGAGGATGCATCCAGGCAGATAGCTAGCAAGGTTTGCATGTGTTGGTTTGTGGGAAGGCTAAAGGATGGCATGGTCCTCTGTGATGTTATGGCTTATTAATTTATTTGTTATTATGATTGATTTGACTTTCAGGTTTGGGGATTCAGTTTTCTGGTGTCTGAATAAATGTTTTGCTTCTGTCTTCTACATGGCAAGTCTGTTATATTTGGTGATTGAGCACTGTACTGGCATATTTACAGTCTCCATTGGTGCTATGAATATTGCATTGGAGTTAAAGTTCAGTAGATTCTTTCTTTGAAGAAAGAGCTGACCTGGGATCAGCAAAATCTGAGTTCAAATCTCACCTCAGACATACTAGCTATGTGACCATGGAGAAGTCACTTAACTGCCATCTGCCTCATTTCCCCTCCTTGTAAAATGAATATAATAATAATACCTACCTCCTAGGGCTGTTGTGAAGATCAAATGAGCTAATATTCATAAAATGTCTAGTACATAGTAAGTACTTGCTTGTTTCTCTCCTTCCTCTATTTTTTTCACTTAAAAATAACTTAGGAGGAGGTTTAGCCACTAAACAGCTTTCCTTTTAAGAGCCTCAAGTTCTGCCTCAATAGTGAGTGAGTTGGTCTCCCCTGGAATTCTATGATTCTATTAACCAATAAATATTTAACTAGCCTCTATTGATGTACCAGGTACTTTTGTATGTGCTAAGGATACAAAAGACAAAAACAAAAATGTAATCCCTGCCCTCAAAGAGCTTACATTCTAATGATAAAATTATAAATTTTTAGATATAAATAAGACACATACCAAACAGATACAGGGTATCTTAGAAGTTCAGGTACTTGGAGCGGGGGGATCAGAAAAGGTTTCATTCAGAATACTGTGGGAAACCAGGGATTCCAAAAGAAGAGAAAGTGCATTTGAGACATGGGGGACAGTCAGTAAGACATAATAGACATGATAGATGGTGTGCCTTGTGCAAGGAAAAGCAAGAAGGCCTGTTTTGCTACATAATACAGTAATAGAGTGGAGAGACCTAAAAGACAAGAAAGGTTGGAGGGAGTCATGCTGTGATGAGACCTAAATGTCAAAAAGTATATTAATTATTATTTGCTATAAGGAATAACAGGAAACTATTGGAATCTATTGAGTGGAGGCTAAGGAGGCGGGGGGTGGGAGGGAGGGAGGTGACCTGGCCACCCTGGTATTTAGCAAAATCACTCTGGCAACTGGGTGGATTGCAGACTGGAGTGTGGAAAAGACTGAAGCAGAGGGACAGATTAGGAGATATTTCAATAGTCTAAGTGAGAGGGGATGAGGATCTGAACTAAGAAAGTGACTGTGTGAATAGAGAGAAGGGGGTATATGTAGGAGATTTTATGGAGATAAAAACACAATTAGGCAACTAATTGCTTATGTGGGGTGAGTGAGTGTGAGCAATAGAAGATGCTGGAGAAGTAGGAGATCATAATTTCACAGAGACGATGATATCCTTGTCTCATAAAGGATGACGTTATAAATCATGTTAAAAACCATTATTTTTTGTCCTTCCTTTTCAAAAAGGACCAATGACATCAGGGGGGTGATGTCTTGATTTTTCTGAATTTGATTTAAGTGAGACAGAGCTGTGCAAAGTCATCAGCTTCACTCACTCCTCCAGTCATCGAAGGATTTTTGACATGGAAGCAATATATGTAAATTATACAACCAAATAAAATGACGTGATCTAGGAACTATTGGCCAAACATCCTGTGGAAAGTTCACCAACATTCTACTGCACTGCTAGATTCAATTATTCATTATTGAATCAGCGGGAAGCTAATTTGGTGCTTTGTTCCAGATAGGCCTAAAGGCGCATTCTAATCATGAATTGATGTATATTTAAGCTTCCAGCCATATGTGTGTGTTAGGAAAAATCTGTGTTTGAGAATTTGGAATCCTTTCTTTGGCACATGATTTGGATGAAAAAATGCACTCTTTGATTTTTAGAATACAGATGGACTTTTGAAAATGACATTTAACAAAGCAGACCAGAAGAAAATTGTTTAGCTTTGTTTTAGTGATTATTTTGCTAAGGTATAGTTTTTAATGGTCATTATGCTGAAAGATATAAGGAGCTTATCCTCAAAAATTTGATTGACAGTGGAAAATCATTGAATTTCAGAGTAAAGAGACCTATCTTCAAGCTTCAACTCTGATATTTCCCAAGTATGTAACTATTAGTAAGTCACTTGACTCCAAGTCTTAACAATAATAATGAGATAATATTTGTGAAGTGTTTTACAAATATCTCATTTTGTCTTCATCATAACCCAAGGAAGTCAATGTTCTTATTGTGCCCATTTGACAGATGAAGGAGGTGAGGCAGACAGAAATTAAATGATTCGCCCAGGTTTATATAGCTCAGGTCAGATTTGAACTCAGGTCTTCTTAACTTCCAGTCTTGCTCTCTGTAAAATGTAGATAATAAAGCTTGTAATAGCTCTCAGAAAACTGTAACAAGTAAAGTGCCTATGAAAATTTGAGTTATTATTATTATTATTATTATTATTATTGAATAAGGAGTTATCAACTTTTAGCTACCATTGACCATAAGAACCCACATTTTAGTGACTTATACTGTCTATGTGATCCTGGATAAGTGACTTTACCTCTTGGGTCTCCAGGCAACTCCATAAGACTAGAAATTGCAACGAAGGTGCCAATCTGCATTGGCAGAGAAGGGCCTTCACACAGATCTCTGTATATTTTTGAAAGCACTGACCTGGTTAGTCACTCCTCCCTCCTCCCCCCTTAAGTAATGGTACTTTTAGCTAGAAATTGTAAAAGTATAAATTCCTATTTATAGTCATGGATTAGTATTTAAAACTGCACTGATTCTGGTTATAAACAATCTAAGACCAAAATACCTTTTTGGAACTTTGCCTTAAATGTCTGAATCTCATCATAAAGCTGCAAAGTACCCTAGAGAACCTTTAGTCTAATTTCACTTTATAGGGAAAGAAACTGAGGCCCAGAGAGGGGAAATACTTTGCCAAAGTTGAATAGCAACATCATGGCACAGTGGGTACTAAAAACCAAGTCTCTTGCCTCCTAGTCCATTACATTTTTCACTAAGGAACATTTCTAGATATATGTGACCACGTGTGTATATAAAATTTCTTCCTGGTGAATGAGTCATGTAAAGAAGCATGAAGTTCCCTTTATTCTGAGACTCACAGGGAGTAATTTTGAAAATTCAGTTGGGTCACTGTGATTCCAATTTATCTGGAAATACAGAAAAATCCAGAGACATGTGGACAGGTTTTCAAAGGTACTTCTCTCTGCAACTTTGTCCCCACATCCCTTCTCCTCCTGCCTCTCTGTGTCACCTCTGTATGGGGCAGTATGTCAGTACTAGGCTTGGAGTTAGAAAATCTGAGTTTGATTCTTGGTTTGACCACTTCCTCTTTTTAACTGAAACCCTGAAATCACAAGATATTATGCCTAGAAAATTCCCAAGAATATAGAATTTCAGACTTTGAAGCCATCTTAGAACCTAGACTGTTATGCACCATAACACAACAATTTAGAGCGAGGAAGTGATGAATCTATTTTAAACTCTAGGGATAATTTAGAAGCATGTAATTATCTGAGTTAAGATTTGGCCAAATTGAATAATCTTTGCTTTTCTTTGATAATTAACTTTGTAGGCAATCCAGAAAGGACCTTAGTACCTAGAAGCTTTTATACACAACATGGAATATTAGACCTGGAAAGGACCTTAGTGTTCACTTAGTTTAACCTGCTCAGACCATTGTATGAAATATAGTATCTTCCTAAGACCCGGAATCTCCTGCAAAATTCAACTTAATTCTTTACTTTAATTTTCCCTGAAAAATCTGGGTTTAAGAAACTGATATGAAAGAAAGATGACTGTAACTAAATACATCCCTGAATGCCTCACCTTTAATAGTCAGTTTTTAGGAGTGTGGGTAAATTCTGACTAAGGATACAGACCACATTTGCGTTGTTCAGTCATTTCAGTTATGTCTGACTCTTCATGAGCCCATTTGGAGTTTTCTTAGCAAAGACACTGGAGTGGTTTGTCATTTCCTTCTCCAGCTCATTTTACAGATGAGGAAACTGAGGCAAACAGGGATAAGTGACTCACCCAGGATGACATAGCTAGTAAGTGTCAGAGGTTAGATTTGAACTCAGACCACATATTTGACTCCAGACCATATATAATTGATAATAAATACTGAGATTACAGCTAACCATGATCATCTCACTCATCATCCCACAGTCACCACCCTAGTTCAAGTACTCATAACCTTTCATCTGGACTATTGCAATACCCTCCTAACTGGGCTCCCTACCTCAACTCTCTCTTAACTACAATTCATCCTCTCCATAGCCTCAAAGTGATATTCCTAAGGCACAAATCTGACATGTAACTCCCTTGCTTAATAAACCCAAGTAGCTCCCTATTGCTTTTAGGATCAAATATAAGTTCCTCTATTTGGCACTTAAAGTTCTTTACAATTTGGCTCCAACACTCTTTTCTCTACTGATATATTACTTCCCTTCACACACTCTATGATCTAACCAAATTAACCTTCTTACTGTTCTTCACATAAAAAGTTCCTATCACTATACCTTTACATAGCATGGCACTGTTGCCTGAATATACTTTAATTCACCACAATTACTTATAATGTCATAGGTTCCTTCAAAACTAAGTTCATATACCATCTCTTACATGAGGTCTCTTAATTATCCTATTCCTTTACTTTGTTCCCTAATAATTACCTTTTATTCATTTCAGTATTATGGCATCATTCCACTTCATCCAATGGCTTTTAAGAACTTCTAAATTGATAACTAATCGGTTGGACTAACCAACTAATTTAAAAAAAGATGATCCAATTTGTTCATCCTAAATTCATAACTGATTAATTTACTCAGTAGAGTGATAGATTCAATGGACCTTCCTTATCCTTTCCTGAATGTATGCATGTTTTCTTAGAAGATGGTAAGTTCCTTGAAGGCAGGAACAGTTTCCTTTTTGTCTTTGCTTTTCCAGCACCTAGCATAGAGCCTTCCACATAGTAGGTGATTACTAATTTTTTTTTATTGTTTGACGATCAGTAAACTCTTCTGTGCATTGACTGTGGTCTGATGTAGCAAAGGATGCTACAAGTCTCCCAGTGTGAAGATGAGGACACTTGGAGAGGTTAAGTGGCGTGGTCAGTTAAAAAGAGGAAGTGGTCAAACCAAGAATCAAACTCAGATTTTTCTAACTCCAAGCCTAGTACTCATGTACTGCCCTATACAGAGGTGACGCAGAGAGGCAGGAGGAGAAAGGATGTGGGGAGACAAAGTTGCAGAGAAAAGTACCTTTGAAGACATGCTGGATTTTTGCTTGGGGCAGAGAGGAGGGAAGACAGTTACTAGCCTCTGAGCTACCTGTTATTAAACATTATAGGGGTTTCTGTCTTTTTAAATGTCACCTATTTTGCAGGCATTTTTCCAGAGAAATTTAAAGATGCTATGGCTTCTGCAAACATAGTTACCAAAGTCCTTTCAGGCAGAGAGGACATCGTTTGGTTTCAAGTTTCACAGATTAAATGGAGGACAGATGATAGAAAGAAAACTGTGACTTCTCGCTATGACTTTGCTCATTATCTATTCAAAGCCCACTTTATATTTAGTTGTAGACATGAGTAGTGTCAAACTGTTTCCATGGCATTGCAAAAGATGCAAAAGTTGAGACATGCTGTCATTATATTCCCACCTGACGCATCCTGACTGAGTCTATTACCCTCATATTCAACTTGAATCTCAGCTTTCTCTGCTTTTCCTTGTAGGGTGACAAATCATTTTGTTAAATGTAGCTGGTGCTAGTGTTGAGCCCTTTAAGACAAACCTCTGTATGAAAGGTTTTTTGTGAGCCCTGAGCTAGGGCACCCTTTTCCTTTGTGATATTGGGGTCACCTGTGCTTTTCGGTTTCATTTCCTGGGAGAAAATGCCGGCATTTCATAATATGTTTCTATCAACCTTTTGGAGTGAGCTGCAGGAATCACTTCCAAAGCAGGGCTCTGAACAGGAGGCATACACTCAAGTATAAAAGCTGCTTTGTAATAATAGAATTGGCATTGCTATAACTTCTGTTCAGCTATCTTCCTAGGCAACTGAAGTGAACTGAAATATATCTCGATACATAACATAACACTAGGAATAATAAGGGTTTATGCTTCCAAAGCATTTTATGCATTGTACAAGCATTATATTTCTGTTTCACAGATAGGGAAATTGAGAGCAAAGAGAAAAAATGACTTGCCCATGATTACCCAGAAAATATCAGTCATGACTCAAATCCATGTCTCCTGATGGCAAACCCAGTATTCTTTCCCCTTTGCCACTGTCATAATCAGTGAAGATGGCCCAGATTCTTCACCTCTGATACCATATCTCATTCTACCATTGGAAAGAAAAAGTGAATGGACCAGATAATTCCTGAATTAAAAGCTTAAACTGAGATATTTTAAAGTGTCCCTCTAATATTCACAGATTGGGGGGGAGAAGAAGGAGTAGGGGATTTGCCCAATTGAAAATGAACCATATGAGCTTTGCATCATTCTGATTGTTAGAGAAGGGGGCTTTTTTTGTTTTGGTTTGGTTTTTTATGTTCAAGAGAGAAAAGGAGTAAAAAGAGACATGGATCAACTATAGTCCCCACAGTCCTTTCTACAGGGAGGCCATCTATGACCAGTTTGACTCATCTTCTGGGCTTCTGCCATATTTCCACAGCAGGTCCAGATCAAATTTGCCAGAAGAACAGATTGGGATAATGGCTTTGTACATGGGCACAAATGCCAGCTTGTCACCCACATGGCCAAAGCACCATCTGGGACAGATGAAATCTTACCACTGTGACCACACTCTTCTGGAGCCTAGTTACAGGCTATGTACAATGTCCAATGTCCAAGATGGCTAAAAACCAACCTAGATGCTGCAATTGTCCTTGAACCTTCCTGGGGCACAGAAGGGAGGCAAAGTCTACTTTTGACAAATACTCGGCAGAGCTTACTTGCTACGTGAGGTTGACTAATCCATTACTGCAGAAATGATTTCAAAGTGTTCTGGAACACACTTACCAATATTTCATATTCACCAGAGCATGAGGCAATAAATCCTTACTTGCTTCATCGGCCTGTAATAGGTGGCTCACATCAAGTTCAATCAGTTTGATTACCGAACATCAAATCATTAGGTAAACATGAATAAGGCTGTAAGCACTATTGCCAACTTACTACACAGGCAACTTCCTAAATGGTTTCCCAGTAGGAGGACTCTGAGAAACACACAGTTGGAGCTTCCTGAACTCTTCTTTTAGGCAAATAACACTGTCTATTAAATCACAGCATGCAACATCTAAGCAGTGTAAAACCTCAACAGTTGGCTTACTTCAAGGATGTCAAAGCATATCCATATTTTATCTCAGTGAAAATCAGTATATTTTAGATCTAGAAGGATCTTAGAATTATAAGTTGGAAGGAACTTGAGAACTTGAGACCAACATATCCATTTTACAACAATAACAAAAAAAATGAAATTAATACCCTGACATAGAGGGCAAAATACTAAGTAACAGAGCCAAAAGTGGTACTAAGGTCTCCAGACTCCATATCCCTTGCTCTTTTCTCTGTATTACATGATAATTTAGTCATGGCATAGACAAAGTGGACAAAGAGGGCTCTAGTACCACAAAGATAATCATAGTGAGAAATAATCATTTTCTTTCTGTCCTCTACTACACCAAACTTCTTGACCTGCATTTCAAATGATGGCTAGGAATTAAACAGGGAAAATTTAATGGTCATACTATAGGCTTGGACAATCTTAGAATTCACAGATTCACAGAATCTTGGACCTATCAAGGACCTCCAAGGCCATCTAATTTAACCTGTAACTAATCAAAAATGTCTTCTATTATGCATCCAACAAGCAGTCTTCTAGGATCTACTGAAAAATTTGCAGTGAAGAGAACTCACTACCTCCCAAAACAACCAATTCAACTTTTAGGTAACTCTAATTATAAGACAGTATTACCTTTTATCCAGTTTCAGTTTGCTTCTTTGCAACTCTATGTCTATCCTCTGGAAAAATGGGGGGGGGGAGGGCAAATCTAATCCTTCTTCCAGATTTACAAAATGGATCAAAAGAACTTTGCTTCTAAAAAGAAAGTCATGATGAGAAATAACCATTTTCTTATTGTCATTACAGTACTTTAAATACTTGAAGAGAGCTCTCATGTCCCCAGCCCTTCCCCACCATCATTAAGTCTTCTCTTTTTCAGAACAAACATCCCCAGTTCCCTTCAGTTATTATTCATTTAGAATGTTCTCCAGCCCTCTCACCGTATCAGCTTCTTCCAGATAGGCTATAACTTGTCAATGTCCAGCCTCAAATATGATGACAGAATTGAATAAAATACTCTGCATATGGTATGACCAAGGCCAGATATTGATAGAAAATTATGTACTCTGACCAGATGTTGAGGAGAATATTACAGAAAAACCAAAATACCAAGGGCACTGAGTCTGCATTATCATGCTTTCTTGAGATATATTTTGTAAGACCAGGCCACATATGTGAAACCACTAGTCATCACGGTCCTTTTACACTACTTCTGTTGTTGTTTTTTTAACTCAGTAATTAAATATAAGAACATCACACTTGACTATTCTTGTCTCAAGCAGTGAACAGTAGAGAGGTAATGTAGTATTAGTGGATGAAATATTCACTTAGAGTAAGGAAAATAGTAAAACCATTTACAAAACTCCTATTATGTGCCAGGCACTGTGTTAAGAATTTTACAAATATTATCTCATTTGATCCTTACAACAACCCTATTATTATCTCCATTTTATATTTAAGGAAATTCGAGCAGGGTGGCTTGGCAAGAATCGCAGGGCTAGTAACAGGATTAGAACTCATGTCTTCCTGCTTCTAGACCTGTATCCATTGTACTACCAGTGTTTCCCTTGGCCTGAGTTTGAGTACTGGTACTTCACCATATTGTCTTATCTCTTTTGGATATTGTCTACATTATCAGTGTCAATGCAAAAATAACAATATTAATAAAAATGATAATAGGTAACATGTACATAGTATTTTACAAATATCTCTTTTTATCCTCACAACAATCCTGGAAGGAAGATATTATTATTATTGTCTCCATTTTACAGATAGATAGAGGTTAAGTAGCTTGCCCAGGGTCACACACTAATAAGTGTCTGATGCAAGATTAAAACTCACTACTTCCTGTAAAGCCAAGCAAGAGCAGCTTTCCAGAAGAATGCTGCTGTGAACAACTTTTCAAGGTTTTGCTTATACAGTATTGTGAACACTCTATTTTTTCAATAACAAATCAGAGCAAAACATTCACAGAAAATCAAGATACAGCATTCACAATGTTACAACTTATCACATAAAATCAAAACACAGTATTCACAACAACTTGTCACTAAAATGGCCACATAGTTTTCACCACAGTGGTCACAAAGTTTTGAACAAAGAACAATCATATAGTGACTCAATCATTCAATCATCTCAATCATTCAATCATCCTTAAGGACGTTTGCCTCCTTAAGGGACACAAAGGACAATAGTCAAAGTTCTCCACTCATGGGGCACCCCAAGTTACAAATCAGTTGCTATTCAGTCATCATTCACTATTCAATCATCAGAAAATACACTAGCCTTCCACCCCTAGGTCACTAGTAAATTACAATTTTTCAGGCAGTACACAGTATCCAAGTAAAGTCTTCTTTCAGCTTGACTCAGGGTGTATTCCCTTCAAGGTCCCAGGTCCTAGCTGGATTCACCAAACTGTCAGCTGGGTTCAAAGGCAGACAGCTCCCAGGTTCTTGTCCAGCACTCCGTGTACTTCCTATTCCATGCTGAAGCTAACAGTGTCCAATCCACCTTAAATCCTTCACAGTCTCTGTTCCTGGGAAGTTAAGGCTTAATAAAGCCACACAGGTTCACACAAAGTACCAGCATCACAGTCATACTTCCTCAGTCTGCAGCAGCTCAAGCTGGCCCTTGGACTCAGCAGCAACTCAGCAGAAGCTCCAACTGGTTCTCAGAATCAAAATCATTCTTTACAGCCTGGGGGCACCTTTCCTCTTCAGCCTCCCCAGATGGCAGCAGCTTCTGCCTCTATGAAGCTTGCTCCAAGAAGATCTGTCTGACCCAGTAGGGGATTCTCCTTATATACACACACTGCCTTACCTCTTTCCTGCTTCAGCCATTTCCTGTTTCAACCATTTCCTGTTACATCAGCAAAAGGAGTTCACATCTACTGTTTCTTTAACAGAGACTTGATTAATTACTAAGTGCTAAGTACCTGTTAGCTTTGCCAATACAAAGGGATCAAATTACATTACTATTACACTTCCTGATTCTAGACCCAGCTGAATTACTAAGCTAGCCTATGCCTCAATACCCCAGATATGGTGTGAATAGGGTAGAGTAGCATACAGGCCTATCACTTTTCTAGTCCTGAGCATTATCCTCTTAATGGAACCTAAGATTACATTTGCTTTCTTGACTTCCATATCACTCTGTTAACAGATATTGATCTTTCAGTCTACCAAAGCCCCCAAATCTTTTTCAGATAAACTGTTTTCTAGTCACATCCCCATCTTACACTTTGGAGACTGATTTTTTTTTAACCCAAGTGTAAGATTTTATATTTATTTCTAATAAATTCTTTTTAGCTTTGACTTATTATTCTACCCTGTCAAAATCTTTTTTAATCTTGACTCCATTATTCAGCATCTTAGCTAACAACTCTTTACTTTGTGCCAATTACAAATTGATATAACCTTCCTCCAGTCCTTTATCCAGGCCATTGACAAAATTGTCAAACAGCATAGGGACGAGTAGAAATCTCTGTCATGCTCCACTTGGTACATTCTTACAGTTTGACATGGAACCATTAATGAAATCACATTTGGGTCCAGCCATTATCATGTTATGAAATCATTTAATTCTCCTAACATTTAGTCCATACCTCTCCATTTTTTCAACAAGAAAAGATGAAATCACTTTATTAAATGATTTGCCAAACTCTTGGTAAACTATAGGTACAGAATCCTCTTTCTCTAAGAGTCCAATAACCCTATAAAAAGTAAGGTTGCTCTAACATAACGTGTTCCCTTTAAATTTGTACCTTAAAATTTTTTAACAAGCATTTACTTTCTTTCCTACCTCCCATGGGGGTAGAAGGTGATGAAGAAAAAAAATGAAAGTCTAATTTAACTAGTCAAGTCACAAAAATACCCATATTGACCATGGCATGATCTGCTTATGATGAAGCTATGCCATCTCTTTGTGATTACCATTTACTATTCTACATGTCTACCTACTATACTTCTAAGAGAATGCTCTAGAATTTTGCCAGGAATTGAACTCAAACTCACTGGCATATATTTTCAAAGACTGTAGCTTCTTCCCAACTTTGAAAATTAGGACCATATTTTACTGTTGTTGTTCAATCATTCAGTCATGTCCAATTCTTCATGACCCCACTGACACTAGCATGCCAGGCCCTTCTACCACTAGATTCCACAAAGTCTGTTCAAGTCTATGTTTGTTGATTCCACAACACTATCCATCTCATCCTCTGCCATCCCCTTTTTCTTTTTGCCTTCAACCTTCCCCAGTATCAGGGTCTTTTCCAATGAGTCCTGTGTTCTCATTATGCAGTCAAAGTATTTAAGATTCAGTATTTGACCTTCCAGTGAACAGTCTGAATTAATGTCCTTAGGTATTGACTGATTTGATCTTTTTTCTATCCAGTAGACTCTTAAAAGTCTTCTCCAGCACAATAATTAGAAGGTTTCAATTCTGCAGCACTCAGTTTTCCTGTAGTTCAAATTTAACAGCCATTCATTGCTCTGGAAAAAAAACATACATTTGACTATATGGACCTTTGTGGGCAAGGTGATGTCTCTGCTTTTTAGTATGTTGGCCAGATTTTCTTTCTTTCTTTCTATTTTTTTTTTTGCTTTTTTTGGAGGGCAATTGGGGTTAAGTGACTCGCCCAAAGTCACACAGCTAGTTTTGTAAGTGTCTGAGGCCAGATTTGAATTCAGGTCCTCCTGACTCCAGGGCCAGTGCTCTACTCACTGTACCACCTTGCAGCCCCAGTTGTTCAGATTTTTAATAGCTTTCTTTCTAAGGAGCAAATATCTTTTAATTTTGTGGCTCTAGTCACTATCTGCAATTATCTTTGAACCCCAAAATATAAAATCTGATACTGCTTCCATTTTCTTCTCCCTCTATTTACCAGAAGTGATGGAAAAAGTTGCCAAGATCTTAGGTTTGCTGCAAGCCAGCTTTTACACTCTTCTCTTTCATCCTCATCAAAAGGCTTCTTAATACCTCTTCACTTTCTTCCATCAGAATGCTGTTATCTGCATATCTGAGGAAGATACGCATTCTAAAATTAAATCATCTCATTTCATTCTCCTAACATCCCTGGGAGGTAGATGCAATTATTATCTCAATTTTACACATAGGGAAAATGAGCCAGACAGAGGGTAAGTGACTTACAATCATGTAATATTTCCTCAAGTCTCCATGGGTTTTGAAACATCATTGATAATGATTTCCCAACATATTGCCAGTTCTTTCAGTACCTAAGTTTATGGTTATTCTTGTTCAAACTCATCAAAAGCAACTAAGAGTTCTCTTATATTTCCTTATTTTGGGGGCAGCATCAACTCTTTGTTGTTGCTTTTGTTGTTGTTGTTGTTCATCTTTTGCCCTCCAAAGATCTTTTTCCCTGACACAGAAAAAAATGAAATAAGAAATGATCAGATTTACCTCCTGTCCATCATCTGTTATCACCATTCTGAGTCCCTTCAGGGACAGTCCTACGTCTTTCTTCTTCCTCTTCTTCCCTTCCTTAAAAAAATAATTTTTTAATTCAGATTATTCTTCCTTCCCAGCCTCATCTTATTCTGAGTGTTTTCCTTCCTTACACTATTTTAAAAGGATTGTGCTTTGCTTTAGTATTCATTCTTTGTTACTTGTTCTTGCTTTCATTTTCTGTATGTGCCTTTTTGAAATTTGGTGAGTTTGCAGTGCATCCACATCAATCTTTATTTGAATGATTTTTCTTCATATATTCAGCATTTCATTCTTGAGGACTTTCTACTCTTCTTTGCTAACCCTGTGGTGTTTTTGGTGCATGAGTCTGGAGAAGCAGTACTATGAAGAAGACAGAATACTGAAATTAAAGACAGGAGAACTTGGGTTCAAAGCCCTCTTCTGGCATTTCATAGTCATGTAGCCCTAGAAAAGTCAGTTAACTTCTTTGAACCTCAATTTCCTTATCTTCAAAGTAGGGATAGTGTTACCTGAATGTTCCACCTGGTATGGTTGTTATGATTATCAAGGGAGATTGTATTTGAAAAATGCTTTGCGAAACTAAGAGTGCTATATTATCTATTTATTATTAATATACTACTTACCCTTTCAATGAACCTTTAAAAACCTACTTTCCAAAAGTTTAGGTTCAATATAAGACTGGGTCTTATTTCTTTCTTAATTACATATCTTAAGATAAAATGATCATTCTCCAACTTCCTTCAAACAAGGTTCTATTATTTATACACCATCAACCAATTTATTCTTGTTAATAAGAATCAGATCAATAATAGCAATTCTCATTGCTTCCTCTGACTTTTGAAGGACAAAATTATTATTAAGGCACATTAAGAAATTATTAAATTGTGAGTGGTTGTAATCACCAATTGAGACAGTGCAGAGAGATGCAGTTTTTGATAGTCTGAAATTCATTTGAAAACTGATTGCTAATATCCTTTGGCCATTTGTCCACTGGGGAATGGGTACTGATCTTATATATCTGTGTCAGTTCCCTATACCTTCTGGATGTCGGACTTTCATCAGAGATATACGATAAAAATTTTTGCTAGATTTGCAAGATGACGAGTTGATTAATTTTTCCTCATCTTTCAAGAGAAGTCATTTAACCAGTGCAGGAATACCCTCAATAACTTCCCAGAGAGATTATGTTTTCTCTGATTTCTTCCCAGTTGATGAATAAGGAAAAAGGTTCAACATAAAATACAGTCCAATTCTAGGGAGTACTACCCCTGTTGTCTTTCCTCTGAGGCATCAGTTTTATGAGGGGATCAAAGTCTATCCATGACTACTTTTAGTGACAGAATGGGTATGCTGGTATCATAGTACTCCATGGTGCAAATATATGGTTAAGATGCTCTGTTTATTAAATCATTTTGAATCCCATGATAGATATCACTTTCCATGCCAGAATTCCTAGGATTATGAAAATTGCCACTTGAAGCTGCCAAAAGAAATATATTTCAAGCACTATCATCTCTATTCTTTCTCCCATCTTACTGGGATTGAGAGGTGATGTAGTAATCTCTGGCTGAGATTTTGATAGGACAAAATTTCAAGAGAAGGAACACTCCATGTGCCTGCAATGAAAGTAGACAACTGCTCAGTATCATATTTTTACCTGCCTTTAATGTAGCAGGTGTTTAATAGCCCATAACAGTATTACGCAACAATTTGGGATGTGGAAGTGAAGAATCCAATTTAAACTCCAGAGATAATTTGAAAACAAAAACTAATTACCTGAGTTAGGTTTGGCCAAATGAAACAACCTGGTTATCATTCGATAATACCCTTAGAGGTGATCTGGTAAGTGGAGGAAACAGGTATTTCTCTCTTAATGAACTAATCATCTTGCAGATAATGCAATTATCATCCTCAGATTGATTTTAGAATAAAGAATTGTTTTTCATTTTCCTGATCACAAGTTTCCCTGTTCTACCACCAATTTTTGTGATTACTTAGCATAAAAGCACTTTTGTGACATTTTAATTCCCAGCTATTTTCTCATTCCTTCGATATTCTTTTTTTAATGAAAGACATTACCCACCCCCCCCCCAAAAAAACTTCAAGGTGATTTCTTTCTATCAGCAGTGCTTCTTTAAATGGGACTTCTTTAGTTAGAAAAGCAGTGTATTTATAATGGAGAGAGGGCTGGATTTGAAGAGAGAAAATTTGAATCCTACCCCCTTCTCTTTCCTACTTGTGTGATCTTAGGCAGAATACTTGGCCTCATACATAAAATGAAGGGGTTGGGTTAGATGGTCTTTACATTCCCTTTCATCTCTACATCTGTGATCTTGTTTCTATACAGTGACCAAAGAAGATCCAATACTGAAGTGATCTACATCAGCAATGTCTTTATCTCTCTAATAATCTATTCTATATCCCAAATCCAGAAATGTTATCAGTGTTGCCAGATGTGTCTTACATTCTGAGAGCAAATATCCTGACATTTGTGAAAACTGCTTTACGTATTTCAATGGTTCATATAGTACCATCTAACACCATACCTATACCTAGCACAGTAACAACATCCTATATTTACCAACATTCAGTATAAGGGAGTACTCAAAAGGTTGTTTGAATGAATGAATGAATTTTGCTGCTGGAAAGGCCTTTAGAATTCGTGTAACTGAAAGAAATTTATAAAAGTATTGATGGCCCAGTTTCTAGGCCATTGTTAGACAGGCACTTACATTGTGACTGCAGAGTTGAGCATCTGGGAAGGAACTAGATAGAGACATACAAGTTCATCCAATTAGAAACAGAGAATTAGGGTTTGGGGTAATCTAACTACCTGGATTATTAGACACAGCAAAGTGGTATGGCAGACATAGTATTAGGCCTAGAACTAGGAAGACCTGCATTCAGTCCACTCTCAGACACCAGCTCTGTGACCTTAGGCAAGTCATTTAACTTTTGTCTGCATCAGTTACCTCAACTGTAAAGTGGTGATAATAATACTACCCAGAGTTGTTGCAAAGTTCAAATAAAGTGGTCTTTGTAAAACCCTTATCACAGTGCCTAGCATAAAATAGATGCTTGATAAATGCTTCTTTCTTCTTTTCTTTTGTTTCTGTGTTTTTGCTCTCAAGTACGGTAAATGCATTCTGGGAAAAATGAATTGGCACTAAGTGGCAAGTTACTTGAGGTCTTATGTATGAAGTATGCCAAGGGCCTAGACAATGATGACTTTGTCACAAAGTCAGTAGTAACTCTATCTTTATAATACCTTCATATTTATTCCCTGGTCTCTTAGACAGGACTATGTCAGAGGGCATAGAACCCTGGCAGTCAGGGGTCACAGTACACTAGAAAGAAGTGTAATCTGGGTTGGAAAAATATCAAATTTGAAATTCCTGACTAATTGGAGTTATGACAGTTGGACCTGGCTGCCAAGATAATAGTTGCATGCTCTACTCAGAATTGGGGAGGAACCTCAGGGATTGTCTTGCCCAAACTTCCTATTCCTACCGGTGCCCAGAACAATGTTCTGAATGCAATTAATGTTTGCTGAATTTTATTGTATTGTGCAATAAGAACAAAATACATTTTGCTCTGAAGAAAAATCAAATAGACTGTTTCCCCACTGGCTGATCTAATTAAACACCAATAGCTGTAAAATTCCATTTCAATGAAGCATTTCAGGCCATATTTTGAAAGGGTTGTCTTCTGCCCCTCTGTGAGCAAGTTTTCTACAAATCAATGTAGAACCTGGAAGTATCTTTTTTTTTAAATGAGGGCACCCCAGGAAAACCACACAAGATTTAAAGTACTTCTTGGGTCTAGAGGCACTCAAAATCACAGTTATATCATGAGCCACTCTGGTTGTGTTTACTTTTGCTAGTCAGATTAGTTCAAAACAAAAACATTTTATGAAATAAGATAATACCGAAAAAGTAATAGAACATACCATCCATAAATCCAGAACACATTTTCTTACAGTTATACATGCGCTATCAATGATAGGGAGTGTATATTGTGGGATGAGGGAGGTCTCCCTACCCAGGGGATGCTTACTCCCAGGATACACATTTAGAGGGGAATAAACCAAAATTTTAAAAGTGGTGAATTTGCAAATTTTAAAAGTTAAAATGCCTTTGGAAATTTAATAAAATCAGAGAATTAGGCCTTTATTGTTAGAAGGAATCTTAAAGATCATCTAATCCAGTTAATTTCTTTTTTTACTAGCAGGAGTTTTGTTGCTTTTTTTAAATCCAGCTAGGTGATTTTAAGTATAAACAAGGATGACTGGGTGTGGTATGGGCCAGGTACCTACAGGTAAGCCATAGAAACCAATCTCATACTCACCTCTGATCACCCCTCTACTGAGATTTTGCAGCTATTGCATTATACCTAAGGCACCATATGCTCTCAGCAACAAGGAGAGATTTAGGAATATGGGAAAGTCATAGGATATAAAACTGAAAGAGATTTCCCTATCACTTCTAGAATAAAATAAAATAGATTCTTCTCCATTCAGTTTTTAAAGCCCATTGTAGTATGACTCCAATCTGCCTTTCCAGATAAGTTTTCATTACTTCTTCTATGTACTTTACTTGCAAGCAAATTGGATTACTTGCTGTTCCCTGTATACAATCTTTCATTGCTATGTCCATCTCCCATGTTGCACAAGCTGTCCCATGAGCCACGAATACCCTTCCCATTCATCACCTTTTGGAAACCCTAAGTCCCTTTAAGATTCAGCTCAAGTGCCATCTCTTACCAGGAGTCCTTTCCTGATTCCCCCTCCCCCTCCAATTATGTGTTCTCTCCACCCCTAAAAAATTACTTTTTCCTTGTTTAATATATTTTGTATTTATTTTCTGTGGACATATTCCTATTCCCCCAAATTTTGAAATTCCCCCAATTTGAATATTACCTCTGACTGTTGGCCCTCTCTGGCCCTCATTTTCTTCCTTCCCAAAATGAAAAAGTTGGATTAGTTGGTACCTGAAGGACCTTCCAACTCTCAGTTCCCTCATATAGGCTTACAAATTAGTGTCTTTTATCTTTCCTACTCTCCAGTCAATATTGAAGATGTAAGTGCCTATTATCTGACTTACAGTTTTCCAAAACCTTTTGAAAACTCTATTTAAGACCAATCTGATGATCCAGTTTCCTACTTCTTCTCTATAAGGAGTTGATATTTGAATAGATACCATACTTGCAAACTTGTTTACTGAAGCTTAATCCAACAGGGCAATTCTGGAAAAATACCTCAATGAACAGATATGTAATGAGCCTGACTCATTCTATAGCAATAACAAAAACATCATAGCTACCAGGCACAATGAGCTGCCCTGCTGATTGGTAGGAATATGCTATTATTGGGAAGCAGGAAAATGTACTTGAAACAAAATTCTATCATGTCACTCATGGCAGCAGCTTCTCATTTGCAGTCCATGTGCATCCCATATCCCTACTTAAGAAGTGCCCTCTAATTCATCAAAAGTGGTGCTCATTTTAAGACAGACTTTCAATAAGAGTTGATAAATTATCATCCTTACCTCTCAATTCTATCCCTACAGCTATAGCTGTCCCTTGGTAAAATGAATGAGTAGCAGTCTTTTCATTTTAGTTCTCTCCTTCTCTTGTTCTGAATGCCCTTCTCTCTTTCAGTGAACCTCCCCTCACCCCACTGGATCCTCTTCTTTATATATATATATATATATTTACATAAAGTTAATCATAGACTTCAAAAATGGTTCAATGTACAAGGAATAAAAAGAGGATGGAATACGAAACAATAAACTTAGAAAAAAATTTTAAGTGCATGCAATATTTCTTTACAGGTCAGAAACAAAACTGCCCTATTTGTTCATGTCCCCTTATGAACATTTTTCTTCTCTGTTTTCAAAATGTTTTATCTGATTGTCTTTTGTTTTTGTTTTTGTTTTTTAATCTCTATCACTACCCACTAACTCACTACTTCACCTCATGGTAGCTCTCCCTTTTAAAATAAAAATTGTGATGGGAATTGGATGAGTGATTTTGCTGGTTTACAATATATAGTCGTAGATTCTTAAAGTACTGAGAGTTTAAGTGCTAGTCTTTCAAAATTATTTTCTTTTACAAGGTTGTTGTTGTTGTTGCTGTTTGTCTTTCATTTTCAAAAAAGACCAATGATACCACAGGTGATGTCTTGACTTACAAATGAAATAGATTAAAGAGAAGCAGAATTGCACAAGGTCATCATCCTCACTCTCTTTCCCAGTCACTAAAGTCTAATGGCAAGACAAAAGTCAAGATGATTGACCATGACCTTGGATGCCATGGATGACCTTTGTACCTTCAATGTCTGGCCAAGTTTTAAGGACAACACATATTTTCAACCTTCATGGCTGTTGAAACAAATTGTTCTCATCTGCTCATTCTGCATGGGGAAGTCTTCACATGCTTGGGGTAGACCACCTCCTAACTCATTGATGGGTTTGTGGCATGTCAGTATTGTGGTCATCAAAGTTTTGGGGATGAGTTCATTATTTGGTAAAAAACAAAAATTTTGTTGGGAATACTGGAAAGCAGTCTGGCAGGAACTGGATGTTGACTAATCTCTTACACCATTTACCAAGATAAAGTCAAAATGGATATATGACCTAGATAGGAGAGATGTTACAAGAAAATTTGAATAACATGAAAGAACATCAGACTTATGTATAGGAGAATAATTTATGAATAAACAAAAAATAAAGAGCACTGTGCAGTATAAAATGGATAATTATGATCACATTAAATTTTTTAAATACAGGTTTTGTACAAATAAAACAAATGTAGCCAAGATCAAGTGGAAGGGGGAGGGGCAGATTTTATAAACAGTTTCTCAAATAGAGATTTCATATCTCAAATATATAAAGAACTTTCTCAAATATTTAAGAGTCATTCCCCAGTTGATAAATGATCAAAAGATATGAACAGGCAATTTTCTGATGAAGAAATCAAAACAATTTATAGTCATGTAAAAATGCTCTAAAACACCATGGAATAGAGGAACACATATTACAACAAACTTGAGTTTTCATTTTATACCTATCATATTGGTAAATGAGAACGAAGGGGAAAACAACAAATGTTGTAAGGGATGTGGGAAAATTGGGACACTAATTCATTGTTGGTGGAATTATGAACTGATCCAACTAGTTTGCAGAGCATTCTGGAATTATGCCCAAAGAATTATTAAACTGCCTATGTTTTTTGACCTAATGAAACTGTTACTAGGTTTTGTTCCAAAGATAATTAGAGGAAAAGAAAATAACCTATATGTTCTAAAATATTAGTAGCAGCTCTCTTTGTGGTGGCAAAGAACTGGAAATCGAGGAGCTGTCCATCAATTGGGAAATGGCTGAACATGTTGTGATATATTATCATGATGGAATACTACCATACTATAAGAAATGATGAGATAGTCTTGCACGACATAATTAAGAGTTAAATGAGCAGAACCAAGAGAATATTTTATACAGTAACGGCAATATTGCTTTTAAGAATAGATTTGAGTAATTAAGTCCTTTTGACTGTTATGAACAAAAAAATTAACTATAAAGGACCTATGAATGAAGACGCTATTTATGTCCAGAGAAAGAACTGATAAATAGAAGTATAGAATGATTTTTCATATTTATGTATATGTGTGTGTATATATATATGTGTGTGTACATATATACATATACATACATACATACACAAACACACATTTGTGTGTGATGGTAGCTGTCTCTAGGGCAGGACAAGGTAAGGAAAAAAGTAAAAAAGAAAGCCATATGGTAACTTTCAGATATATTTAAAAGGAAGAGTAAGTTGTACATGATAGATTTTTAATTTCATATGCATTCATCCTTTTTTTTCTCTTCTACTATCTTCAGAATAAATTTTTTAAAAGAAAATAAGAAAGAAAGTTGGGCGCAGGTCCTGAACAGGGACTCTGGTGAGCTTGTCATGGCTATTTATAAGATAGGTTTTTGGAAAAATAGACAAGAATGAGGACTTCAATGTTTTAAGTGGTATCCGTATGATTCGTGAAAAGAATTGTTCACTTTATGATACAGTAGGTTAGCAATCCCTCTTCCCAAATACTGCCCTTAGCATAAGACAAAATAACTGTTAACTCTGGCACTATCCAGCTCCCAAAATGCACAGAATGAAGTAGTTATAGATCAAGTACTGGGCCCAGAGTCTCCTGACTCACACTCTAGGACTCCTCCTTATTGAAGAGTGAAAAAATTCTGGTTATTTGAGTTTCCCCATTATATGGATTTTAAAGCAAACAGCAATTTATTGTGTTTTTCACCTTTACATTCTTCAACATCTATACTTTAGGGATCCTGGATTTCATCAGTATGGTTAAAATGCTTCAGGGTCACATACAGATCATAGCTCTTCTATGACTTGGCAGATTATCTTTCCATTGATATGACAGGAAATTAATCCTCCTGAAGTCTACTTAGGATTGTTCTCGGATGTTAAAGATACAGATATACATTACTGGGACTATGCTCAAGGTCTTCCCATGTTCCTAGTCCTGCTAGAGTATGTATGTGTTCTGTGGGCACAACCTTTAAGAAACTAGGGTTACCACCATGCCATGATAAGACCTTAATGAAAGATATCAGTAAATGTTAGCAAAACTGGAAATAATTTTAGAAAGAATTTGTAGGTGACTTGACAAAGGACATATTTCCAGAAAGGACATATTTCCACTTTTGGAGGGTTGCATTATATAGAGTTCAGACAAGAGCATAAGAACATTTGTTTGATTGGCTTATTGTAGACAGTAAGATAATTTGAGGTGTATATTAGCAAGTAAATGTAAACATTCAAATTTGGAGAACCCTAAAAGCTTTAGGTGGATTTACAAGACCTGGGTAGGATCTAAGTATTCCCTGTAGCCATCTGTCTTCCCCTGGATTCACTCTATGTGACCTCTATGGAAAGTTTTGGGATAGATCATTTTCTAACCATATAAATCGAGTTTCAAACAACACTAATAAATAACGTAATATTTTCTCACAAGGACATCAGTGGAATTTTGATATTTAGGAATGCTAGCATGGCAAAAAGGGAATTAACATCAGATTTAGAGTCAGAGAAACTGGATTCAAGTGTTCTTTATTACCTTATGACTTTGCCCAGGTTATTTTATTCCTCAGGTGTTCAGCTTCTTCCTCTGCTCTATCCCCTTACCATTCCCTCCTCTTTTCCCTTGTTTCCTACAGGACTCAGCTCACATCCCAACTTGTATTGAATATCTTCCCTCAATCCCTCTTTACTTGTGCTTTACCCTCCGGAAATACTATCCACTTTTTTTTTTTTACAAATCTCATAAATATGTAATTATTTACATACTCTGTCCCTCAGTTGAATGCAAGCTTCTCAAGGGCAGGTACTGCTTTTTTGTCTCTTTTTAGTATCCTTAGTGCTTAGCACATTTATTGCCTGTGCTAAATACAGATATACAGATGGATGGATAGATAGATAGATAGATAGATAGATAGATAGACAGATAGACAGATAGATAGATAGATGGATAGATAGATAGACAGATAGAGATATAGACATGGACATATAAATAGATATATGAATATAAACAGTAAATATTTAATAAATGCTTTTTGATTAACTGACTAGATCAGGTGTGAGAAAGCTACAGCCTTGAGGTCACATGTGCCCCTCTAAGTCCTCAAGTGTGGCCCACTGAATCCAAACTTCACAAAACAAATACTTTATTAAGGATGAATTATCCTTATTATTAAATCCTTTATTATTTGTTCTGTGAAATTTGAATTTGGTGAAGGAGCTGCCCTTGAGGACCTAGAGGGCCACATGTGGCCTCAAGGCCACAGCTTCCCTATCCCTGGATTAGATGATCTTTAAGATTTTTTCCAAAAAAAAATCCTATATTTTAACTAAGTGAACATGCTTTTAATAAATAATTGATAATATTCTAAGACAATGGAAACTCCCTGAAGATAGAGCTATATCAATTTTGTATTCATATCCCTAGCACCTGGCATAATTCTTGGCAAATAGTAGGTGCTTAGTAAATATTTGTTGATTCTTCAAAACAGAAAATAGCTACAAATAAATAAATAAATAAAACCGCATCTGAAAGAGTACTTCTTTTCCTTTATTTGAGACCACTGCAGCAAAAGGCAAAACCATTGGCTTTAGAATGTTCAGATTGATGGCCAGGACATTAGTATGAGCTGTAATGAGCATTACTTTATCTCCTGCAAGCAGCAGGAGGAGGAAAGCATTCTTACTTCCCACATTGGCAACGATTTGAATTCCCGATTCAGGGGGTTGCTCAGCAGGATTTTTTGGCAGCTCCACACAATACTTAAAAGCCAGCTATGCCTTAAGGTGCTTAGGGAAAAAATGAGCCGGGGAATTTACAAAATAGTATCTTCTGAGAAAATATAAAGTTGAGCCTACCTGCATGCTTTTCTGATCCATCACTTATCATTTTCATCCTTTTTTCCTTGTTTGAAGGGCCCAGGATGTCTGGCTAGAGGATAGAATAAAATGGGCTGAGTTCACAAAGCCTGTTCATTCAACTAACTGCTGGCTTTTCAACATCCCATCATCAAATGCAAAACAACACTATGGTATTGCTCCTGGGAGTGAAATCAGAGCCGTGTTGTTTATCTGAGGAGGCCATACACCTACTGTAATGATGTTTCTTATATCAAATGCCCTTTCACACTCCCTCCTAGAAAGACCTCCCAATTCTAAGTTTCTTCAAAGTCCTCTAGAAAATTCAGCCTCCCTCTCTTTCCCATAGAGACTGATATTGGGGGGTTGGAATTCTAGCCCTGTAAGACAATAACCTTAGTGGCTACCAAACATTACAAATTACATTACAATGTACAAATAGTAGCATAATGGCCCAGAACTGAACAGGAGAGAGCGATTGTGTTTAGGAAATTGTACCTCACTTTAAATGACCCCAAAGCTACTCTTCCTGAAACAGAATCCCATTATTTTAATAACAATATTCTTCCAGTGATGTTGCATGGCTGTGAATCATGAAATAACACAATTGCTAAAGAATCAAAATTGAGGGTCACCCAAAGGGCAGTGGAGAGATGCATGGTGGGAGTAAATTGGCTGTAGCATATTACCAATGATGAATTGCATGCATGAAATCACATAGTAAAGCCCAGAATTAGCTAAAGATGGTAATAAAGGCAAAAGGCAATAAAAAGAATGTTGTTTTGTTTCCTAAATATTTGCTTTAAATATGCTGAGGACAAAAGGAATATCCAAGAAGGAATAAGACCTTCCAGTCAGGCTGGATGGGTGAGAATGATGGACATTGGTGGTAAGGCTGAACAATTCTACTTCTAATCTTGTTTTCTCTTCTAAAGAGAACTGGGAAGAAAAGAGCAAAAATATTATCAAACTGTAGAAAATCAAAATAGAGACATAAAAGCAGCATCTAGGTGACTTCCATGAGTTTTACTTATCTAGTAGAGACAATTGACATCCTAGAGTACTAAGAGATTTGATTATTGAATCACTATTGGTGATCTCTGAAAGATCTTGGACAATGGGAAAGTTATAGGACCAAAGAATGTTGTTTCCATTTTAAAAAAGAAGAGTTTAAAATCTGCCAATTGTAGGCCAATTGAGCTTGGCTTCTCAAAACCTATGTAATGAGAAAGCATATGGTATATTGATTTCTGTTACTGGGGAATTGAAGAAATTGAACACTACTTAAATTGCCAAAAATGAGGAAAGAAAAGCCCAAGAATGTTTTGCAGTAACCATAAAAATACATTAAACTTATAGTGGCTACTTTGAATACTGTGAATTTCAAATAAATTCAGAATTTCTTATGGATATACCATCTTCATAAGAATCACAGGGTTATTTTAACTCTTAAAAATAGTTTTTAGTAAACATAATGTTCATTTAATTCACCTAAGATGTAACTTCTGAAGATTTCTTATTATATTTTGCCTGTGGAGTTTTCACTTCTCATAATATTTTGGTATGCTCTATCAAGCCTTTTCATCTAGAATCTAAAAAATTTCTTCTTTAATTTTGGATAATAAGATCATGAATTAGATCATTTAATTCTTCTATGAAATTATCCTAAATGAGAATAATAATTGAGAGGTTATTTGAAATAGATCATCATCTTGATTTCCTCCTACCTCATCATGCAGAACCTCATTATTACAATCTGAATTAAATTCATTTTTCCCACCTAAATTCTAAATTATTGTGACCTCAGTATAATTTTTTCTTCACGGTTTAAGCAAGTGTTATATGATATTATATTTTAAAATTGTGCTATATGTTCAGACTTGGAGATAATCCTGGCTATATTTGTTAAGTAACAATATGCTGAATGGTCTTTCATTCTCTCTAAATCAGAGAAATCATAAACATTAATGGAGCAATTGAAAAGCCAAACACAAACAGCTTTCCAGAGAACTGATGCTGGGAACAGCTTTCAAGGTTATGATTACATAGTATAACAAACTCTCTATTTATTCAATAATAAATCAAAGCAAAACATTCACAGAAAACAAAGTATATTCATTCACAATGTTCACAACTTATCACTAAAATGGCCTTGTAGTTGTCACCAGAGTGGTCATGTAGTCTTAAACAAAGTACATTCATTTACTTAATCACAAAGTGATTCTTTGTGAAGAATTAGTGTGATTCAGTCACAAAGTACAAAACCCAAAGTCCTCCACCCATGGGGTGCAATTAGGTTTACAATTTCATCAGTCACTATTCAGTACCCTTTAAGGGGTAGTGGAAAATACAAGGGTCATCCACCCTTAGGTTACAACTAAGTTACAATTTCATCTCTCAGCATTAAATACCCAAGGAGAGGTCTTTTCATCTTGACTCAAGGTAGGCTTTCAGTTTCTATGGTTCTTCTTCCATAGTCCCAGCTCCTACATGAATCTACCAAACTGCTACCTGGGTTCAAAAGCAGACAGCTCCCAGTTCCTTGCCCAGTTCTCTGTGCCATTCTTGCTCCACATGGAAGCTCATAGTGTCCTGTCTATCTCACCTCAAGTCCTTCACAGTTTTTGTTCCTGGAAAGATAAAGCTTAACGAAGCCACAAAGTACCAACACCACAGTTATGCTTCCTCAGCAGCTGTAGCTGGTTCTCAGAATTTCCAGCAGGAGTTTGGCTGGCTCTCAGAAGAAACTTTGCCACCACAAGTTCCATTCTCAAAATCAAAATCACTTTATCCAGCCTCTATGTGGCTTGCTCCAAGAAATTCCATCTCAGTTCTCAATTCTCAGTGAGAGAAATTCTCTCTTTTTCTCTCTTTATCTCTGTTTCTGTCTCTCTCTCCGCTTCTTTCTCTCTCTCCAGCAGTAGCTGCTCTGCCTGCATGATGCTTACCCCCAAGAAATTCTGATTCTCCCCGCTGAGGCTTTTCCTTATATATGGTATTAACTCCTCCCTGTTCATCCCCTTCCTGTTACATTAGCAACAGGGGTTCATATTTTCTGTTTCTTTATAGAGGCTTAATTTGAAACTAAGCGCTAAGTACCTGTTAGCTTGGCAATACAAAGGGATCTTCAAATTTCGTTACTATTACAGCAATTCATATATCTTGCCAGTTAATAGCCTAACTCAAAGGATAGAGCACAAATGAGTGGTTCAGGTCTTATCCTGATCTCATATTTTATCACCAAAATAGAATTCATAACCATTTTTTAAAAAAAGTTTTACCGGTATCTTATGTTTTTATGTCACCACAATTTCCCCTAGTATCCTTGCCCCTGTCAGGGACCCGTCTCACATAATAAATAATATTTTTAAAGATAAAAAGGAGAAAAACAGTATAACATCAATACATCAAAAAAATGACTGAAAATATGGGTAACGTACAAAATATTTATGGACCTTCTACCTCGGCAAATGTGTAGACTAAGGATATCTTCTCAAATCTTATGGCATTCTTAAGAGTTCATATTCTTTCATAGCTAAAGGAGTAAAACTCAGTCTGTGATTTTTAGAAATTAACTCACCATATACATAAAAATTATTTTGATCACCGGCAAACTAAAGAGGTCTAGTGAGAATTTAAGCAATGTACATTAACATCTACCAAAAAAATGAATTAATTGAGGAAAAAGATGACAAATACTAATGATGTTTACCAAAAGAAACCCAGAATGTAACTGACAGAATAATCTGCCAAACAGTTTTACAAAATGGGACGTGTAAATATTTCTCAGTCTATTTCAACACATAACACATAAACTGTGACTTCATATAACATGTAAGAACAAGCTAACTTGTAACTTTGTATTATTCCCTTACTTCACCCCAACCAAATGATACTTTCCCACTACTTCATATTTAAAAACAATTAACAGAATATTAATTCATCTTTCAGTAATGATGAGGGATAAATTTTATATGAATTTTGGTAATAATATACATGTCTCTGTGTTATGTGTGTATATATATATATACATATGTGTATATATGTGTGTGTGCATGCATCAACAAAAATGTAAATGGGATACCATGTGCTGAACAGCTAAACATTTGTAAAGGGAAAGTTTATCAGTGCTTAGAAAAGAAGAATCATTAAAAGTAACCTGGCTTCATCAAGAATAGATCAATCCGGGGCGGCTAGGTGGCGCAGTAAATAGAGCACCGGCCCTGGAGTCAGGAGTACCTGAGTTCAAATCCGGCCTCAGACACTTAACACAAAAAACTAGCCTTGGGCAAGTCACTTAACCCCAACTGCCCTCCAAAAAGCAAAAAAAAAAAAAAAAAAGATCAATCCAGTCTAATTCAATTTTAAAAATCAGATTGTGTTAGCTAAACTAATAGATCAGGTAGATATTGTAGATATAGAATAATTTTGGTAAACTATCAAATTCTTTAGCTGAGGGCAAGATAGCAAGATGTAGGGTTGGTAATACTCATTAAGGAGATTTGGAACAAGTAAAGGAACAGATCTCAAAAGAAATCCTTAATGGGTCAATATCAATTTAGAAGGAAGTCACTAGGGGAGTGCTCCAGGGATCTGTCATTGACCACTATCTATCAACAATTAACTTGAATGAAGCCATAGAAGATAAGCTTGTTGAATTTGCAGATGACACAAATTTAGGGACTTGAAGAGTGAAGAGATGACATGTTGAACTATTTATTTAGTGTCCCAAAATAATCTTGATAAGCTATAATGGGCTATATCTAATAGGATAATATTTTATGTAAATAAAGGTGATATTTTAAAAGGAGGATAAAGGTAACAAGGTCCAAAGAATCAAATTTATTAGTACATGATAGGAGAGGCAGAGCTAGGTGGCAGATTTAGGTTTAAAAGAAAATAATTAATCAAAGGGCAATCAAACTGTGCATACCCTTTGATCCAGCAATACCACTCCAATTCTTTGGGAAATGACCTTCATGTACAAAATGTTTATAGCAGCTATTTTTGTGGTGGCAAATTGGTAGAATTTGAGAAGATGTCCATGAATTGGGGGATGGCTGAACAAGTTGTGGTATATGAATATAATGGAATATTATTATGCTATAGGAAATGATAAACAGGTGGACTTCAGAAAAAAACTGAAAAGATTACATGAATAGATGCTGAATGAAGTAAGCAGAACCAGGAGAACATTGTACACAGCAACAGCAACACTGTGTGAAGATCAACTAGGATAGATTTAACTCCTCAGCAAAACAATAATCCAAGAAAATTACAAAAGACTCGTGATGAAAAATGCTATCCACATCCAGAGAAAGAATTATGGTATGGAAGCACACTCTTTTCATTTCTTGTTTTATTTTTCATGACTTTTCTTTTTTTTTTCTGTTTCTCCTTTCACAGAATGGCTAATGTGGAACTATGTCTAATAAGATTTCACATGTATAACCTGTATCATATTGCTTGTTATTTTGGGGAGGGCAAATGGAAGAAGAGAAGGAGGGAGGGAGAAAAAATTAGAACTCAAAATCTTATAAAAAATGAATGCTGAAAATTATCTGCACATGTAATTGAAAAAAATAAAATACTATTTACAAGAGAAAAAACATATAAAGGAATAAATGAGTAAAGAGACTTAAGGAAGGGTTTGTGGAGAAAGGGCCAATATATAAGTATTAAGTAGTGAGGTTCTTTAACAGCAAAAGTTTGACAGGCCAGTAAATATTTGCCATGTATCCATGTAGGTGGTTGGGAAACACTGATGTAGATGGAGGCCAGAAACAGGGTCAAGCTTGGTATGCTGAAGTCAACTTGAATCAGTTCATTAAGAGCTTATGGTTAAGCTATCAGAGTGAACTCTTATACCTTGCAAATTAGCAAACCAGGTAAATCAGTGCTTGATTGTTTGGCTCACTGTCTAGCCTTAATAAAATGATGGAGAAAAGGTTAAGAATGCAGATTAAACTTTTTCAAAATTAATTGGCATTTTAGTAGACTGCAAGTCCAATATCACTTAACAGTGTGGTGTGGTAACACAAAAATGAGTGTACATTATAGGCGTAGAAGATCCATAAGTGGGGAGATCATAATCCCACTGTGTTCTGCTTAGATAAGTCCATATCTGGAATATTGTCGATAGTTTTGTGTAGCATGTTAAAGGAAGGAAATAGACAAGCTGGGACATAACCATAGGAAGACTGGAGAACATACCATATCAGAATGGGTTAAAGGAATTACAAATATTTAGCCAGAAGAAGGGAAGATTTGGATAAATATTTTAGGTTGCTACATGGAAGAGGAATTAGTCTTATTTTTCTTTACCTCAGAAGGCAAATTTAGGAAAAATAGGTAGAAACCGGTGAGAGGTAGATTTAGCCTTGATTGGGGATGGGGGGGGGGGGTAGTTCTTAACAATTAGAGCTATTCAAAGGTGAAATGGGTTTCCTTGGAACACGAGGATCTTCATCAGAAAGTTTTACTAGGAGACCATTTTGAGGATAAATTCATAAATATTTTTAAATTCACAAACAGGAGCTATTTGAAATGTTTAATGAGAGTTAGATTGTTAATGAAGGAATCCTTGACATACGTACACAAGACAAACTGGAAATTCTTTCCTGAGAAACCAATTTCTCTGTCAACTGGAAATACTGATTTTCACACCATTACTAGAAATAGTAGACCAATTCATAACTATGCTCTGAAGGCTTTTAAAAGCCGTCCACAGATCAATAGGAAGCAGGCTGAGAAAGACAAAATTAGAGGTAAGAGCTATAAACCTAACCCCCTGGAGATTTTGAGAATCACCTTGGTACTGGAGCATCTTCAACCATATATAGTGCATACCCTTTTGCAAGGTAATGCTTTTAAGCTCAAACAGCACACAATCAGCAACAGCTTTATTAAAGCCAACTTGTTTCCATACACTTTACTCAAGTGCTATGATATGATGACCCTGACTTAGTTAAGCAAATTGAACACAAATTCCAGCAAATCCTACCAGCTGGAAAAGCTTCACGGATGGGCTGGTAGACAAGGTGACAGCTATTCTCTGATGGGGAAAAGAGATCATAACTACCTACAATTATGAATTATGTGCTATAAGGTTGGACTCTAAAAAACCCATTGCAACTCTCTCCTGATTCTGGTCATTGGAATAAGTGTGGTTGTAAATCAAACCCATTGCTTTTTCAATTTCAGCAATCATTTAATGAGTATCTCCTATGTGCCAGGCATTGTGCTAGGAGACAAAAACAAAAACAAATAGCATTTAACCTCTAGAAGCTTACATACTAAAAGGGGAGACAACAGGTACAAACACACATAATATGTATCATATGAATATGCATAATGCATGCCCATAATAGAGTAGATGATGTTCAATATCTATCTATATACAAATGTGTGTATGCATAATGCAAAACAATTTCAAGAAAATTCATAAACCACCAAAAAATTAGGAAAGACCTCTTTTAAGAGGGAGTACTTGAGTTGAGCTTTGAATGAGCCTATTGGATTTATGCCTACATGTACTGTGAAGTTTCAGTATGGAAAACAAAGAATATTTGGCTTAAGTGACTATGAGGAAAAAAAGACAAAAACTAAAAAGGAATCAGTGTTTCTATGTGAGTGAGTTATCTGTTCAGGAGCGCATAATTGGTAAATCTGAAGACACATTTTGTATTTTCAGGTACAGGTCCCCAGAGGTGTCAGCTTGGTCCTTTGGTCAAATCTTTGGGAATGTGTGTGGTGAGGGTAAGTTGGGAAGTAACTGAAAATGAAGAAGCTCATATAGACCAGTATTCCTCATCTGCATCCAATTAGCAAGAACAAGGCACACTAAGTCCTAGGTAACTCCTCATGAAGTATAATAAGTATTGGGGGAGTTGTATATATCTGATTGGCAAAGTGCTGAGTCCCTAGTAGTCTCTACATAGGAAAAGAAAATACCCAAGTCATGACAATATACCCAGACCTAAGCACACAAGTATGTGTATTTGGGGAGGGGTATGTGTTTGCGGTAAGGAGGGGTTGAGAAAAAGAAGTGTAGTGTTTGTCATGGGCCTAATAAATGACCATATGAATGTCATCTAAGGGCCAGTTTATCCAAGGATGAAGAGATTGTCACCCAGAAGGTTGACCACAAGTGATAAATTTATTTCTTCATTTTGGTTTATTTTTCACCATAGCAGTGGATGAACACAAGCAATGAGAGATTTTTCAATATTTCAAATCTCTGGGAATGTGTGTGGGGAGGGTAAGTTGGGAAGTAAGAGCATTCAATATTTCAAGGTTCCATTATTCCAGAGATTTTGCTCTGTATCAATACAAAGAGTACCCACAGAGATGAAGCCACAGTTCTTTTTAAGTATTAAAATAAATATTTTTATCCTTATTTGTGTTATGGATCCCCTGTGACAATCAGGTGACCTTCATGGACTCTTCAGAATAGTGTTTGTTGCTGACATTAATAACTGAAGGAAATGATAAATTTTAGTTAATGAAAATAAGGATTTTTTTCCTTATTCAAGTTCACAGACCTCCTGAAATCTATCCATGGATACCTTAAGGGTCCATGGACCCCAGATTAAGAATTTCCATATTAAATTTCTTTAGAACCTAAATGCTAAGATGAATGTCAGAAAACTAATAAACAAACCAATAGACTTTGCTGATAGTACTCAAAATCATACAATTATGGAATGAATTATGAACCAGAAAAGAACCTAGAGATCATCTTTTTTTTTTCATTTTACAGGCAAAGAAACTAAGACCTGGAGAAGTAAAGTGACTTGTCTGAGTTAAAAGAAGAGGAACTAGATCCCAGAACTTTTGATCTTCACTCCTATTCCTTGCTAAAATCCAAGTATCCATAATGTATTAAAAACAACATAACCATGGCAATCAGTGTTTTGTCCTTCAAAAAGAAGACAGTCCTAAACTTTACAATGACACTAAATAACATTGATGTGGCAATCAGAAGACCTTGGATTTAGCACCTTTAAAAAGTTTCTAAGTCGTTCTCTTGGAAGGATTGGGACATGGCTGTCATTTAAATGTTGCTTTGAATCATTTATGCTTCCTGTCGATTTGGCTCTAAAAACAAATGGAAACGGACACCAACAGAGGCTTGTAGCTCCAAGGCAACTTTCTGCTGATAAGCATACAAAATACAGATAAATAAGAAATATCTCTCTTTGTTTCAGTCCCCAGTGGAGGCACAGCAGGAATTCTTCATGGTTGAGACCTGTGTACTTTATAGTTCCAAGAGCGTTTGATTACAAGAAGCATATGGAAGGACTGGTTTAACACCAGGAATGTTTTATGTTGTAATAAACATGATGATCATCTTATTTCAGACATGATATATCAAAATATAGCTTGGAAGACTGGTATCAGCTTATATGTTAAACATGATCTACTGTTTTATGGACATGCATTATGCACATTTATATGATGTATATTATATTTTAATATATTAAACTCTATTAGGTTTCAGCTTTCAATATTTCAAGGTTCCATTATTCCAATGCTTTGGGCACTCCATCCACCAAGGGCAGGTTACCACAGTCTATGATTTAATAGAAAGTCTTTAAATATTACTGTGGCTTAAAAATTCGTCATCCTGAGGCCAATTTAGTGATAACCCTTTTTGCACTTATCTATGCTGATCCTCAAATGAAGGATGCACAGACTACTGCCAGATTTGTGGTTGGCCCCTTTCCAGCTCAGTAGGATCTATTGGGACTTAACGCTCTACTGGTTTAGATTTTGAAACTCCTACGTCAAATCCACACCATAATGAAACACCAGAGAAAGATTTCATTGGAGAGCTGTTGTGTGTGTACTAAACAAAAGCAGCTCTTAAATCCTATGTACTTGGTGGACTGTCAGTTTAATAATTGCAGAAAAGTATTGATTGGGATAGAAACAGAGGTTTCCTGCTGGCTATTCTTATCAAAAAATTTCCCCTAAAATAAATGAATAAGAGTAACATTCATAGGATTATAGTATGACAGGGTCACAAATTTTGCAGCTAGAAAGGACATTAAAGACCCAACCCCTTCATTTTACAAAGGAGGAAAGTGAGGCGTATAGAGGGGAATATACCAGTATTACAAAATCACAGATCTGGATTTAGAAAAGACCTTGGAGATAATCTATTCCATGCTCTTCATTTTGCAGATGAAGAACCCAAAGCTTTGAGGGTTTAAGTTTCTTGCCTGAGATCCCATAAATAGTGAATGTCTAATCCTGGATTTGAACTCAAGTATTCCTGTTTTTGAGCATGGCACACCATCCATATATGATTCAAATAATTAAATGATTGATGATTTTTATGGAAAAGACTCATTTGAATCTAATAGAGTTTAGTCATTTTTAAAAATATTTTTAAAATCCTATTCTGATAGCTCAGCATGCTATATAGAAAACTCAAATAGAAACTAATCATACATAAAGATCCCTGCAGGTTATACATTGAATTAGAAAACCACATGTTGGGGCAGAGCCAAGATGGTGGCGTAGAAGCAGCAAAGCACCACAGCTCCCACACAAACACGCTAAAAAACTGATAAAATGGGACTCTAAACAAATTTTCAAGCTCCAAAACTCTCCAAAAGACAGAAAGCACATCTGTTGCTACAGGCAGCACAGCAGGCAGGGCTCTTCACAGCAGTCTGGGACCCGTGGGAGAAACCCGGGCCGGGTCAAGGCCTGGGGCATCCGGCAGGGAGCCACGTCTATAGCAGAGCAGATCAGGTGCACTGGAGGCACATTTACCACATTTATCAGGCCAGAAGAAAAAAAAGCTAAGAGAAAGGTCAGTGGATTTTGCTAACTTGGGAGAAGAGCGGGTCTGGACAAACTGCTCCCAGGGCAAGGAAGCAGTGGGAGGTGACTGTAGCAGCAGGAACAGCTGAAAGCAGCAGCAGGCTGCTTCAGAGCCCTCGGCCTACAGATAGCAGGGGGGCTGAGGCGATCCATCAGGGCCAAGGGCTCTTGCGTTAAGTGGCCTGGATCTGGATCGTGGTCTTGAGTGGTGGTCCTGGGGAGCGCTTTCAGTAAGCCAAAGCTGGGGGGGGGGGCTGC
>CM053595.1:133613508-133668253 GCA_028646575.1 Pseudocheirus occidentalis
GAGAGAGAGAGAGAGAGAGAGAGAGAGAGAGAGAGAGAGAGAGAGAGAGAGAGAGAGAGAGAGAGAGAAAGGGAGTGAGTTTCTTTCCAAGTATCTGCAAGCTGACTGAGAAAAGAGATGGAGTTTCCCTGAGATCAGAATCTGGTTAAAGCCATCCAGAAGGCCAATATTCCTTCTGGGTCCTAGGGTCAGCTGAACTGCTGGAAGACTGAAGAAGCATGACCAGGATAAGACTTTACTTACTCATGGCCTGGCTGATTCTTGAGTTCCAGGCAAGAGAAGTGATGAAGGGTTTGAGATGTGCTGGACCCTGTGAACTTCAGTGTGTGAGGGGGGTTGCCCTGAAGACTGGACAAGGATCTAGGAGCTGTCTACCTCTGAGGACTGTACGAGAACCTGGCAGCAGTCTGCTTCTGTATCCAGGTGACTGTTTGGTGGATTCAGGAGGGATCTGGGATCATGGAATGGGATCCGGGGAATCAGAGAGACTACCCAGAGTCAAAAAGAAAAAAGGCCTCCCCTTGGAGGAAACTGAGGTTTGCTGGACACCAAGAGGTAGAGGATTTATGTGGTTTTCTAATGACTGTATTTCGTGATTAATGATACCGAGTAATTGTGAGCCTAGATTAGTGATTGATTAAGTTAATGACTGCCCCATGCATGGAAGTTTGATTATTGTATAGTGACTGATTAAGTTAATGGTTGCCCCATGAATGGAAGATTGATGTATTGTGAACTGATTGAATGAACAAGTGAGGAGGGTTTCCCCCTTAGGGAAATCAGATGATTATTCTTTTGTTCCTTGTTCTAAATATTGTGGCCACTGTAGTGAAAACTGTGTGGCCATTCTAATGTTAAGCTGTTATGAACACTATATTGTGACTTTCTGTGATAAGATTTAATGTTGTGAATATTACATTGTGAATGTTTGCCTTGATTTGTAATGGAATAAACAGAGTGTTCACCATTACTGTGTAATCCGAATCTTAAAAGCTGTTCACAGTAGCATTGTTTTGGGAATCTGCTGGTGCATGACATTACAGGCATGCAGCTGGATCATAAGTTCATTTAATCAGTATATCAAGGTGCATATTTTGGACAGATAGTGCAGATGGTTAATGAACTGGTCCCAGAATAAAATAGGAAGAAAAAGTATTTTCAGTGGCACTAGGAAATCACTCTAGGGTCTTCTCTTTCTAAGAGCAGGGCTGTGCTTTCAGTGATCACTAGGCACTCAACATACAATACCACTATCCTTCCTATGATGCTATATGGTTGCAATCATAGAATAGGAGAACTTCCAAAGAATCAAAACTGTAATTAACCTAAGAGCAATAGAAAGAAATACATTAGGTATAGAGAGTCTGTAGCCATTATTAATGATGACTTTTACATTAACAATGATGTAAAATTTACCATCCAGGAAAGAATCCAACATGGAAGTTGGACTGCTACATAGCAAGAGTGAGGGATAATAGATGGACAGGCAGAGTTCTGGACTGGTATCCTGGGATGTAAAAATAGATTAGAGTGCAAACTCCTTGTGGGCAGAGATTATTTTTTGCTTTGTTTTATATTCTCAGCACTTAGCACAGTACCTGGTACATTAGTATTTAATGAACAAAGAACATATACAAATAAAGCTTAATAAATGTGTGTCCTTTACATGAGAATATGAGAGGCTATTGGCAATATAATCACCCAGGATGAGAGGATATTGTTGTGATCTGCATTTTGGGGATGAATACTCCCAACAGCAAGTTTATAGATAACTCACACAAGTACTCACATTTTAAAAGGGATGACATGCATCCTTCTTTTCCTGACTTCCTTAGAGTAATAGATTTTGCCATATTTGATTTTTAATTTTATTTTATATACTATACTAATGGTTTCAAGTATGAAAATCATATCCCTTCAATAACAAATGAGTTACCATAGTGGAAGAAGCCCTAGACTAGTAATCAGAAGAATTAGGTTCTAATCCTGACTCTAATTCATTAGCTGAATGACTTTGGGGTGGTCACTTCTTTCTGGGCCTCAGTTTCCTTCTCTGTAAAAATGAGAGTTTGTACAAAATGACCTCAAGATCCCTTTCAGTTCTGTTTTCTCCCTCACAGTGCCAAAGTAACAGCATCCTTTATTCCCACTATATCCCCTGCTCCTATAGCACCAAGCACAATGTGGGCATGTCACACGAGCTCAGGAAATGCTTTGTCTTCATATTCTCCCCCACATAAATGTCTTATATACTATAATTGTGCCTGTTTTTTCACCTAAAGTTTTGCTATATGATTAGTTAATTATATAGTATAAAAACCTTGTACATATAATCTGGAGGCAAGAATTCTACTGTGCCTACTTGCCCAAATGGAAAAGGCTTTTGAGCATAAGGATTTGAAGGGTAAATGTGTGATGTGTAAGATAGTTTTTACTTAGTGGTTTCATTAAAAGCAATTCTCAAAGAATTTTTAAAACAGGAAACCCAGAGATATGGGCCTGTAAGATATTACATTAAATTATTTCTGGGTATTACTGAAGTCAAAATAAAATAATTAATTGACATTTATTAAAAGAGAAAATATCTTATTATGGGGGGAGGAATTTCCCTCCTAATAATCACATGTGGCTTGGGGATTAGCCCTCATATCCAGAGTGAAAATGAATAATTTGGTTTTAGAAATATTGATAGTGAAGCAAATGTCTATACTATGGAGAGACAACTGGACAAGAAGACTGGTAACTTGATCCCTGGGCAAAGAAGATGAAGGACTTGAAGTTACTTCGCATTTACTGTGTATTTATTCTGTACTTAACTACCACTGCACATATTACATCAATAGTACATACACTGTACTTTTCCTCCCAGGTTTAAGCCGTCTACAAAGTTAATGACCAGTCGACCTCTATCTTTATCCAGTTTTTTAAATAAAACTGTTAAAAAGCGTAAAGGAATTCTTCCAAGTTGATACTGTACCACTAATGACTACAATGGGCACAGCCATGCAAAAAGTTTAGGACATGCCCAATTCTGTTATCCTTTGGTTTCTACCACCTCCTGTTTGGGGCGGGGCACAATTGGGTTAAGTGACTTGTTCAGGGTCACACAGCTAGTAAGTGACTGAGGCCAGATTTAACCTCTAGGCCTCCTTTCTTTCAGAATTTGTCACAAAAAAAAAACTTTGGTAACCTATAGGCAATACCATATGCACTGTATTCTCCAGTATACCAATGAAGTAACGTTAGCTAGAAAGGAAATGTGTTTAGTCTGGTGTCACTTACTCCTAATAGATCCATGGTATTTTTTGTGATTGTTGCTTCCTTTTCTAGAATTCCTCTATTGTTATCTTTAATAATGCATGTTAGACTCTTTCCAGGAACTGGTAAACCCTAACACCCTATAGTTTACAAAGGCCATTTCCCTTCTATGTAAAAATTGAGATATTTGCCTATCTATGATCCAATGATACTTTTCCTATTCATCGCAGTCTTTCACAGATCACTAAAAGCGGTTCAGTAATCATATATTCTAGTACTTTAAGTACTCAAAGAAAGAATTCATTAGGTCCTGGTAATTCAAAATCATTAACTGATGCTAGATGCTCTTTTACTATTTATTTATTTTTCTTATCACTGTTCTATTCACCATTTTTAGTTTTTCCCTTCTAGCCTAACAATCACCCTCCTTAGCCGAGAAAACAGAAACAAAGGAGGAAAATTAGATCTCTTTTCTGTCATCAGTTATCACATACATTATGTCATCTACTCTACTCGACAGAAGAAGTATCCCTTCTGCTCTAACCAGGAGTCATATGAATGAATGAATGAATGAATGAATAAAATATATAAATATATGTAAAGAGATAATCTTTTCTCTGATACTTCAGTACCTTGTTAGGCTTGTGATTTTACTGATATGGGTATTCCCAATACTTCAGATAGCAACCCAAACATGTATCAGGTATGACCCTTGTCTATATCCTTAATATAAATCTTTAATGAGAAGAAATTCATACGGACTGTCTGTCTTTTAGTTATTCCTCATTCTCACTATATGAGTGAGTTACCTCCTTTTCTGATTATTCATTCCTCTGATTAAATCCTTTACTCCTGTCTTCTGGATAACTTCGGTTCCTTATATTTTTGTAGCTTCCTCAGACACATTATACACCTCTCCAATGCCTTGTTAGTGATATGGAACTTTGTTTTTATAGTATTACATTCATGGATATTAAATATTTGAATATTGAAATTAAAAAGATGGCCCTATGAGGTAGAAGGGTAGCTAAGTGGTGCAGTGGATAGAGTGCAAGCCCTGAAGACAGTAAGACTCATGTTCAAGACTTCAAATCTGGCTTCAGAAACTTACCAGTTGTGTGACCCTGGGCAAGTCCTTAACTCTGTTTGCCTCAGTTTCCTCATCTATAAAATGAGATGGAGGAGGAAATGACAAACCACTCTAGTATCTTTGCCAATAAACCCCCATATGCAGTCACCCTCCATTTTGGGGCTTAAATGACTGAATAACCACAATGAGGTAGATGCTTGGTGTTAACGTTCTCCTCCTTTTATTCAGTTCAGGGCCCACTTCATTATTCGTCTGCACAATGTGTCCAGAATGTTTGTACTGAAATAACAGTTCTATGAACTATCCATATACCTATGCATTATGATAATAATTAATAATAACAACATCTATATAGTGCTTTAAGGTTTATAAAGCACTTTATATATGCTCTCATTTGATACCATATTTTGAATAATAGGAATTCTTTCCCCACTTAGTTTTCTCCCTGAGGATAATGTTTTTAGCAATATCACATTGAAAAAATAACAACAAACAGTGCAAAGGAGAACACATAAATAGAAGACTTGATAAGAGGATCAGGTTGGACAAATTATCACAAGAACATTTAGGAATGAAAACTGAAGGAAAATAATAAACTGGGGGGTTGGGAGGGGGTGGGAAGAGAGGAAACAATCTGTCAAGATTTCTATTTTAAAAGGCCCTTCTCCATTAATGATAGTGGAGTTAAAACAGTTAGGATCTAGCAATCCCCAGTGTGCTGTTTAAGGAAAAGAGATGGCAAAAGGAAAACACACATTGTAAGAACAGCTGACCTAGATCAAATATATAGAGAGAAAAATCTGTGCTGAAGATGAAAGGCACAATATTGAAGATTTGAGGAATCAGTTCTTAAGATATCTGAAAGAAGGGAGGATAAAATATGCTCGGAAAAATTATGAACTATATTTTTACAAAAAAAAAAAGGTGAACACTAATATGTCAGTACTGCTGGCCGATCAAAGCAAGTCTTCATCTAAATGCGTCAATGGCACTCTTGATAAAGGCAGAAGCAGAAAATACCACTTTCATAGACAACATACAATAACATCTATACAGTCACATAATTGGCAGGGGAAAACACCATAGAGAATTCAAGTTGCTATTGTGTTTATTCATTGCTGACTATCAAAAAAAGATGAACTGGTAGAACAAAATCTTGCCTCTACACTGAGGTACCAGCAAAGTGTCTCCCATGCATTTGATTGACATAGTACCAGCATTTAGTATAGTGCCTGGTACATGGCAAGTATTAAATAAATATATCCATTGACTTGGACAATTTGTGGGAAAACATAGCAACAAAGAAAATTTTGTTCAATAGACCTCTGATTGTTAACATTAAGCAAAACTTTAAATGGGGAGCCACATGTGTGACCTCTGCCAAAAATAATCAAGGAAGAGTTCAAATTGAAGAGAAATTCCTATAGCTGGTGAGGTCTTCTAGATGTTCCTGTTTTGAATGATACCATGGTAATTCTATCAATTCATTACAACCAATTCTCCTAAACTCTGTTTGTAATCACTTATATGTAAAAAAAATTATTGTCCTTAGCTTTCCACACTTCAATAGTTCTGAAGTTTAGTGCTTATCAGTACTGAACACCTAAGTCCTGATGCCATTCTTATAGTACCATGCCATACTTTTGTTTTCATCTTCAGTTGTTTGCTTTTTATCCAATTGTAGAACCATTTAATTACCCATCTGCACAATATGTCCAAAATGTATGTACTGAAAGAATAGTACATGTCTTAAAAATCTAGATTGCTCAATGAGTTCCCTGTGTAGCCACATCAGAATTTTTGGACAACTCTTCCTTTTCCTTTTTCATTACAATTGTTTCCCTTTTTATTGACCTATCTTCCTCTGTCAGATTTTAACCTTTCATTGAACTTTTTAAAAGCTTTCTCCACTATTTATGTCAAACTACATCCCTTTTTCCTCTCTGTGTTGTTGTTCATCCTTCATTCTTAAAGAGAACCAAAGATATTTGATGTCTTAACTTCCAAGTGAATTGGATTTAAGTAAGGCAGAGGTATGCAAAATCATAAGTCTCACTCTCTCCTCTGGAGTCATCAGAGTCCAGTGGCAAAACATAGATCAGGATGACTGGTAATGGTTCCACTTTTCTCTCTCTATCATAAATCTGAATATTAACGGAGAATTACAACTTTAAATTTGACTTTGCTTAGCAGTATATTGCTATTGTTAGCAATTGTTATGAAACGTTATAGATCAGGGTAACCTTAAATGGGTTATGCTTATATAGTTATGTAGTTGGCTTTGGCCAGGCCTTGCTGTAACCCCCACTAAGTATTAATTATTGTTCACATATTTGAAATGAGGAAATGTCCCCCAAGGGCAGTGGGCATAGTAAGAATTCAACTAAGTGGAAGTCAAAAAAAATGACTAAAAGGAAGGAAATTTAAAAAACAAGGTTATAGAGTAGATAAAGGACACTAGCCCCTTCCCTCACTCCCTACCAAAAAAAAAACAAACACGTAAATTCTATTTTGACAATTGCCTGGGGAAAAAAATGGTTATTGGATTTAAACTACAAGAGGGCACTAGCTAAACAACCACAATTCCAAATGAAAAGGCATGTTACCTATTTCCTGAAAAAGAGGTGACAGACTCAAGGTTTAGAATGAGACATACATTTGGATGTGTCCAATGTAGGAATTTGTTGTGTCAGACTGTATATATTTTATACAAGGGTTTTTCTTCTCTTTACTTTGGGAGTTTGGGGGTGGTGTGGAAGGAATTAGGAAATAGGAAAAAAGGAAAAGCAAGAAAAGGGATCATTTGCACATTTTAAAATGCATAAAAGAATGGAATAAAGGTCATAGGAAACAGACATACATGACAGCTTTGATAATAACATGCTAACTTTACTATATACTCAGAAAAGGAAACTGTTCATTATTCAGATTCTCAGCCTCATGTATAATCCTATTTACGTTAAATATGGAAATGTACTTCTTATTTATATTGTTTAAGTTCAGAATAAAAAAGAGGTCACTGATAGCCCTTGAGAGAGCAGTTTAGTAGAGTTATTAGGGTCGGTCAGGAATTACATTGCAAAATGTTGAGGAGTGAATGGACTGTGAGGAATTTGAAAGCACTAACTGCATATCTAGCATTTTAGGAATGAAGGGGGAGATCAATGATGTATCCACTCAATTCAACAAGCAAAATTATTATGAACCTATTGCATTTGGAGTATTATGCTAGGTTTTAGGGTTATAAAACATACAAATAAACTAGTCCGCACCCTCAAGGAGTTTGTATTCTACTGGAATGTACAGTTACACAGAAAAGTGAATAAAAAGCATTTAAGGGAAGGGCACTAAAAACCTGGGAGATGAGGAGAAATCTGAATAAGAAGTGACACCTGAGTTGAACCTTGATGGGAGGAAACCAAGTAGACATAAATATGAGAAACAGCAGCATTTCAGGCAGTTTGTGCAAGAACAAAGAAACAGAGATGGAAGGTCCCATATGAGGAACAGCAAATACAGTCATTAGACAGCAACACAGAATGTATGAGGGTGATGGTTGAAAAGTGAAGAGAAGAGGACAGGTAAGAGACTCTGCAGAGATAGAACTGATAAAAGTTGACAACTCCTTGGATAAAGACATTAAAAGGAGAAAGAGAGTGATAAATCAAGGATGACACCAACTCTGAGGGAATGAGAAGCTAGAAGGATGGTAGTTCTCTCTATAGACATTGGGAAGTTAGGAGGAGATGCGGACTTGGGGAGTAGACGATGAGTATTACTTTGGACATGCTGAGTTTGATATAGACCTAAGGGGCATCTGTGTATAGATGTCCACAAGAACCCATGGATATGATTGCAATCAACAGGGGATAATCATTTATATAGCACCCACTATTGGCCAGACACTGTGCTAAGCACTTTTTTATAAATATTATTTCATTTAATCTTTACCTTATCTCCTGTGAGCTAGCTAGTATTATTATTATGCCCATTTTACAGTTGAGGAAACTGAGAAATATAGCGGTCAAGTGATTTGTTCAAGGTCACAGAACTAGTAAATGAGTGAGACTATGAAGTCGGGTATTCTTACTCCAGGCTGAGAGTTTCATTCACTGAGCCACAAGCTACCTGATTATGTGTTGAGAGTGAAGAAAAGAGAACTCAGGACAGATTCATGGATAATCCCCACTCTTGGAAGGAGGATTAGGGTATGCAGATGTGATCCAACAAAGGATACTAAGAGTGATCAGACATGTTGCAAAAAGCAGAATCAAAAGAGAGAAACACCATGAATACCCAGGAAGGAAAGCACATCCAGGAAGAATGGGTGGTCAAAAATCTCCAAAGCTAGAAATATCAAAAAGAATGGGAAATGAAAAAAAAAAAACCATTGGATTTAGCAATGAAAATGTTGCTGTTGTCCTTGGAGAAAACAGATTTTGGTTTTTAAGTGATGCAATTGGAAGTTAGATTTCAAAGAGCTGAGAAGTGAGTAAGAAATGAGGAGGTAGAGGTAAGCAGTGTAGGTGATTTTTCAAAAGTAGTTTTACTATGAAAGGGACAAGAGAGATAGGATGATAGCTTGAGAGGATGATAGGATCAGAGGAAAGTTTTTGTTTTTCTCTATGCTTGTGCAAAATCCAAGCATTTTTGTTGTCAGCAGGGAAGGAACAAAAAGAGAAAGACTGGAGATAAAAGAAAGAAAGGATCATTGGAAGGACAAGTTCCTACAACAGACAGAAGAGATAGGATCAAGGGCACAGTTAGAGGGATTGGCCTCCTGGAGGAGAAAAGACCCCTCTTTTTCAGACACTGGGGCAAAGGAGAAGAAAATAAGCAGTCACGTTCAGAGAATTGGAAATACAGAATTGGGGAGAAGACGGAGTTTCTCCTTTGTTAGTGAAGTATAATGTAAGGACCTCTGCTGAGAGAAAGGGAGTTGCAATGGTGTAGATGATTGGAGGAAAGAAGAGAAGACTTGGAACAGACACTGCGGGGAATAGAGAATAGAGAATCAAGAAAGAGTAAAATCAAGTGTCAGGGAGAGTGCATTCAAGATAAGATAATATACATTAGTAGTGAACAGAATCTTCAAGTTGTACGAATTACTTCTAGGTTCTAATTAGTGTGAATGATGCCTTTGAAATTATTTCATTTATTTGAATTCAGACTATTCACAGACACAATATGTCATATATAAAATATATAATTGGTTCTGGTCCAGTGGAAATAAGCAATGTGAATTCAAATAATACATCCATTTCAGGGGCCTGATTACTCTTTCTAATCAGAACCTAGCTGTACTGTAGTAACATTCAGTAAAATGTAAGTAGAAGTAAAAATAATGATGGTTAGGGAAATGTAAAGGTATTTTGTTTGTGCAGGATGGGAGGAGATGAGCATATTTGTGTGTCAGAAGTATTGGTCCAGTAGAAAGAGGCCACTGAAGATGAAAAGGGGCAAAAATTAAAGATGTTAGAGACAGGAAGAGAGGGACATCAAGGACATGCACAGATTTCAAAAAGAAGTTAGTAAGACAACATAGGATATTGGAGCTAGAAGGGCCTTAGAATATAGAGCTTAGAAGTTCAAAGTTGAAAGCTTCTGGGGTAAAGATTCTTAGCCATTGGAGGTTCCAAGTCCAAATTTTAAAATTAGCAATGTGATCTTGAGAAAAATAATTTCATGTTTCTGAACTTCAGTCTCCTCACATGTGAAATAAAGAGGGTTAATCTACAATTCATAGATTCCCAAAGTGGGTAATACCACCGCTGGTGAGGGAGGAAAGCCTCTGGAATGAAGCAAGGGGCAGGGGATGGTAATAGCTTCATGTACAATTGAGAGATTTTTGAATTAAAAAAGAGGGTGGTGGAAGCAAAAGGAAAGAAAAGAAGAAAATTTTGAAAAACCATTGGTAAATGTTTCATCTGTTGTGTAACAGAATTAAGATCATAGCAATTATGTTATTTTCCAAATAAACACACAAAATGAAAGTTATATCCAATCAGTAGTCAAGTCCATGGACAAATCTTAACAAGCAAGCATTGGGAGGCCAGCATGCTATGTATTGTGAGGAAATCCAGTATGCAATGGCAGGAATATTCACATGTAATGACTTGTTTACAACACAATATTATACAGTTAATGCAGTATCACTTCATCAACATTTCAATGCAGAGAAAAAACAAATTTATAATAAATTACTCAATTTAAGGCACATAATTTTTAATATTTTTAAATGATGCAAATTTCCAAAAAAAATATCAAAAGGTTAAAGAAAGTAGATCTCCCAGGGAGAGTGAGAACTGAGAATTTCTTTTTAAAGGGTGAGGTACACCAAATAAGTTTGGTTACCTCTGGTCTAGATCAGAGATTTTGACAATTCAATGAAACCCATGGACCCCTTCTCAGAATAATATATAGAAAAGAACACTGCATTATGAAGCACTTCCAGATTTGAATCCCAGTTTCTATTATCTACTAGTGGGGTGTTATATTTGAAAAGAAAGGTAAAATGAGAGACAATGATCTGAATATGATTAATTTCTTAGTCTAGCAATAACTAATAAATTTGGTTGATAGCCTCTCTCAATGACCAAAGACCCTGAGGAAGGGCTCACCAGGCTTAACATCATTTTGGGGAGCACAGAGTTGGGTAAGTAGGAAAAACAATGTGATTGTTTACCGGATAGATAGGATAATGGAGATGGAAACAACATGACTGGTTATTTTAAAGAAAGTGGGCCAGCATACCAACATGGGGCTAGTGACCACCCCTCTCTGACTATTAAGAAATGTTGTTTTGGGGGGCAGTCAAGACAGCAGCATAGAAACAGGAGAACTCTATGGCTCCCCCCATAACCACCTCAAACGTCTATAAAATATGACACTAAATTTTAGAGCTCCTGCTGAAGGCAGCCTGGCAGACAGACAGAAAGGGAGTAGAGCCCAGCCCCATGCGGTTTTAGCCCCAGGCTGTCCAGGACAAGCTACAACTGGATCACCCACAGCCGTGGCAGTTTCCAGCATTACCAACCTATAAGAGACAAGGACAAAGGGAAAAGATCAGTGGAACTCAGCTACATTTTGGGCAGAGGATCCGGCCAACTGCTTCCAGAACTAGCAGCAGTCTGAAGCTGCGGCCCTGCAGCTACCTCACAGTGGCTTCTTCAGAGCTCATAGCCTGTAGATTGCAGGAGGGCCAAGTGATCATTCAGAGGCTAAGTGCTCTTGCCTTTACCTGCCTGGATCAAGATCAAGGTCTTGGGTAGTAGTCCTGAGGTGCATTTTCAGTGAGTCAAAGCTGGTGGGGGCTACAGAGACTGTGGCCTCCTAATAGCTCCAGCAGTTATGAAAACCCCAGAAATTTGGGACAAAGCTCTCCCCTCTGAAAGCAGAGTTCTACTGAGCCCAAAAGTCAAGTAACTGACTGGCAACAAGAGCAGACAAAGGAAGCAAAGAAAGCTCAGCAATTGAACTTTAGATTCCTCTTTTGGGGACAAAAAGGATCAAAACATGGAGTGGGAGGAAGACAACACAGTCAGAACACTCACACCAAAAGCTTCCAAGAAAAATGTAGACTGGTTACAAGTCATAGAGGAGCTTAACAAGGATTTTGAAAACCAAATAAGAGAAGTGGAAGAAAAATTGGGGAGAGAAATGAGAATGATGCAAGAAAATCATGAAAAGAGAGTCAACAACCTGACCGAAGAAAATAACACCTTAAAAAATAGACTAACTAAAATGGCAAAAGAGGCCCAAAAAGCCAGTGAGGAGAAGAATGCCTTAAAAAGTCGAATTTCCCAGATGGAAAAAGAATCTCAAAAGCTTTCTGAAGAGAATAATTCCTTCAGAATTAGAGGGGAGCAAATGGAAGCAAATGACTGTATGAGAAATCAAGATACTATTAAACAGATCCAAACAAATGAAAAAATAGAAGGCAATGGGAAATATCTCACTGAAAAAACCACTGACCTGGAAAATAGATCTAGGAGAGACAATTTAAAAAATTGTCTACCTGAAAGCCATGATCAAAAAAGAACCTAGAAATCATCCTTCAAGAAATCCTCAAAGAAAATCATCCAGATATTTTAGAACCAGAGGGCAAAATAGAACTTGAAAGAATTCACCAGTCACCTCTTGAAAAATATCCCAAAAAGAAAACTCCTAGGAATGTTATAGTCAGGTTCCAGAGTTCCCAGATCAAGGAGAAAATATTACAAGCTGCCAAGAAGAAACAATTTGAATACTGTCGGGATAACACAGGATCTAGCAGCTTCTATAGTGAGGGATTGAAGGGCCTGGAATAAGATATTCCAGAGATCAAGGGAGCTAGGATTAAATCCAAGAATCACCTACCCAGCAAAACTGAGTATAAAGTTTCAGGGAAAAATATGGTCATTCAATGAGGTGGATAACTTTCAAGTATGCTTGAGGAAAAAACCAGAACTGAATAGAAAATTTGACATTCAAACACAATTAGCATGAGAAGGTAAACATGGGGAAAAAATCATAAGGAACTTACAAGGTTGAACTATTTGCATGCCAACATGGAAAAAATGAGAATTGTAACTTATGAAACTTTTCTCATTATGAGGATAGGTGAAGGGAATATAAATGTATACATATATATATATATATATATATATATATATATATATATATACATTTATAGAAGGGTATATATGCATACAAATACATATGAGAATGTATATGTATATATATATGTGTGTGTGTGTGTGTGTGTGTACATAGACAGAGGGCACAGGATCAATTGAGTAGTAAGGGATGATATTTTAAAAGGTTAAATTAAGAGGTGGGAGAGGAACAGAATGAGAGGAGACATGGAGAGACAGAATGGGGTCAATCATTTCATATAGAAGAGGTAAGAGATAACTGTTACAATGGAGGGGAAGAACAGGAAGGCAAAAGGGGAATGGGTCAACCTTACTCTCATTGAATTTGGCTTAGGGAGGGAATGATATACACTCTAAAATGGGTATCTTGCCCTGCAAGAGAGTAGGTGGGAAGGAGATGAGAAAGAGGATGATGGAGGGGAGGGCAGGTTGGGGGGGAGGATTGTTAGAAGCACACACTTCTGTAAAGTGACAGGGACAAAGTAGAGAATAGAACAAGGGGAGGGAAGGATAGAAAGGAGGTAAATATCATCAGTGTTACACAATATGTCCATTGTGGAGATGTTCTACATAACTACACGTGTACGGCCTGTATTGAATTACTTTTCTTTCCAGTGGGGCTGGGTGACAAGGGAAGAAGGGAAAGAATCTAGAATTTAAAGTTCTAAAATTATATGATTGTTATTTTCACTATGGGGTAAATGGCCATAGGATCTGTGATGTCATTGGTAAGAGAATTCACAGGTGAGGAAATTTGCACTACTTTGCAGCTTAGAGAGTCTTAGAGAGTTGCTTATAGCAGTGGTATCAAACTCAGATAAAAATGGAGGCCACTAAATTATATGTTAAAATCCCTCTGGGCCACAAATTAGCTTAGAAAAACATCAATTGTTATCTATGTTCTATTGCATTTTAATTTGTTAACTATTTCCCAATTGCATTTTAATCTAGTCAGTGCCACTGGGGAGGGTTGGGAAGGATTGCCAAGTATTTGACATATTTGGGAGAGGGGAGGGGATAGGAAGAGAGAAAAAGAGAGGTGAGGGAAAGGAAAGAGAGTGAAGAAGGAAGGGGAATTGGGGGTGGGCAGAAGAGTTTTAGGACATAACCTTTGGCAAGACTAATACTTAGAGGGAAAGAGAATTAACTTGTGCCACGCAGACTTTTCTTTCCTCTATACCAAGGTACAAATATTCCATCTCTTGTTTTGTGTGGCCTATTTGTCACTAGTTTCTAAGGCAATGTTCTGTAGGTTAGGTTTTGAATATGATGGTATTTGTATTTAACTAAGAATCAGAGATGACACAAAGCCCCTGATTCATTGAAAATGCATTATGGCTCAAGCCTTTCTCTCCCCCCAAGCACATTCATTATTTGGTATAGAAAGAAGGGGGAGCAGTTACAAAAATGGATAATGCATCACAGAACAATTTCACTTGGAGAGCGAATTTTACCAGAGAGCTATAAAAATGGTGCTATTAGGGCAAGCTGTCAGTGGATGACTAATGCTTCGAAGGGGCTATCATTTCTTCTCGTCTTCAGGCTTGAGTGGGCCATTCATCTGAAATCCATCCAGCCTGCGTCACTTGCTTCTCTGTTTGTCTACAGGGACTGAGATGTCTTCTTCAGAGAAAAACCAGTCTGGATGAAGCTTTGAGCTTAAAGTTCACCCAATTAGGGAAGAGTTGTTTGTTTTAAATTTGAAGAATGAATGTAAAGGTGTGTATATGTGTCTGTCTGTCTGTCTGTCTGTGTTTCTGCTTATGAGTACGCTTGTTTGGAAAATGAACTTGAAGATCTTTTTTAATGACTTGATGTAGCAATGTGGTAGTTCAGTTATATGTTGAATGATTTATCATTATTCCAATAGACCTGAGCTTTTTTAATGTTCATTAGAAGTGAGCCCTAGAGTTATGCCTTTACTTTGGGGCATGTATTCTGAATGAAAAAAATGTTGTTTAATTTTATCCAAGTGTTAACTAAAACCTGTAATAGAGTACTAGATTTGGAATCAAAGGACCTCAATTCAAATCTTACCTCTGATCCTTACCTGTGTGACCTTTATCAAGTCATAGCCTCATTGTGCCTTGGTTTTTACATCTGTAAAATGGATTATTTCTATAATTATATGATTATCATAAGTAGAAAGGATTAAATAACCTCAGTTCCCTTCCAGCTCTAAATATATGACCTTATGATTTGAGTCTTCATTACAAATGTTATCTGAACAGATTTATATTCAAAACTAAGTTATATCTGAAGATACTAATAGGATTACCAAAGTTAACAAATTCTGACTCCTTCCCTCATTTTTCACTTTCCTCTCATTTGATGTTTTGATTCAGATTATTAAACAATATGCTATCATAATTATCACCATCATCACATCATCACTGAGTGCTATGAAAATGGTTCATAATTTATATGGTGCTTGGCAATTTACAAAGCACAATCTTTAAAACAGCACTATGAGATAGAAAATGAAAGTGTAATCCACGTTTTACAAATGGGAAAGAAAGGAAAGGCAATAAACATTTATGTAGCTCCTCCTATGTGCCAAGCTCTGTACTAAGTGCTTCAGAAATATCTTTTTTGGTCCTCACAACAACCCTGAGAGATTGGTGCTATTATTATCCCCATTTTACAAATAAGGGGAAACTAGTACATCTTACAAATAGTAAGATGAAGAAACAGACCCAGAGATGTTGAGTGAATATGATCCTGATCCTTGTCAGTCCAATGACTTCCCACTATACCACACTATATTTCTAAATGATATGGAACAGAATCACTGATATATGATAGAATAGGGGATAACACAGGGTTTAACTTCTCATATCACCAAAACTGAAATGAGAAAGATCCCCAAAATACAGAAAAATCAATAGTTAGAGGAAGAAAATTAAAAGAGTCTATGTGAGCACAAGCAAGGTGGGATTTTTGTCATTGTTTTCTTCTTGTTAGAGTTCAGTTTTCCAGGCTCAGGCTAAATTATAAACATCTGCAAGATTGATCTCCTATGAACCCTGATAATTCACAGCTGTGCTGAGTCAAGTAGGTTTCATTTCTTCTGACTCTGAGCCAAACAGGGCCAAGTCTTTGTTATATATATTCTGACAAGTTGGCATTTTTCTTTGGGGGTTTGCTTATGAGAAATACCTTTTGATTCCCTGGACTGGACTCTGAGGAGCTGTTTATTAACAATCCCCCAACTACTCAAATGTTTGTACTCCTCTGATCTAGTGGTGCATGTAGGTGGTTGTATTACTTTGTTCAGACAGTTGAAGCATGTCTGTTGAATCTCTGTGATAATTTCTGCTTTATTTTCTCCACATTCAGGGTGCTGACCTTTCCCCTGAACTAGTGAAGGTAATTAAAAGAAGATTGTTGACTCCATTAAAAATTGTGCTTCTTTTAGCAAAGTATATCAGAGAACCTGTGCTAGCAGGACATCCTAGGGATTCTACGGCGCTTGCTAAAACAGCCTACCACGATGTAATTCTAGGGAAAAAAATAATAACTGAAGACCAGCATACCACACTGTCAATCTTGGCATTCTTCTCCCCTTTTTACTGCCCTCTCTCACAAGTACACTTTGTATATAGAGACCTAAGAGCTTTGGGCACAAATTTTTGTAGTTAGTCCTTTGACAACGTGGGGTGAGGAAAGGAAGAACTTGCAATTCTAAGATGGGTTGAGATCTCGGACAAGATATAGAGGTGGGAGGAGCCCAGGAAAGTACAGAGCTGATTATAGTTATTTAGTATTGCACAGGAAGAAATAGACAACCAAAACAAGAAGAAAGGGAAAGGTAGAGAGAGATATAGTTTCAAAGGCTTCACAGACACATATAGCCCAATCCATCCCTCTCAGCAGTTTCCCTGAGGATTCTAACCCCACTGTGCTTCCTTTAAGACTCAGCTCAAATTTCCCCTTCTGCAAGAGTCCTCCCCTCCCCTACCCCTCGTGCCTTCCATCTGAGATTATGTCCAATTTACTCAGTATATATCTTGTTTGTATATGGTTGTTTGCATATTGCCACAAGGAATCTGAAGTTAAGAAAGACAATAAGAGGGAGGGAAAGAGGAAAGGTGAATGATGAGATCCAACTAGATAAAGAAAAGCAAGAATATGAACCAAATTAAAAGAGGAAGAAAAATATATATATGTCCATATTTGTGGATGTGTGAAAATATATACACATACATGAATATAATAATACATAAATATGTTTGTGTTTAATGGAAGATAAAACAAACTTGACAATTATAATCCTAATAGTGATCTGATTAAATTTCCTAAACAAAAAGAAAGGGAATGGAGGAATGGATAAAAAAACAAAGCCCAATATTTCATTGCACAGAAGATACATTTAAAATATAGACACATACAATTGAAAAACAAAAGATGGACCAAAATCTACTATTCTAATACCTTTAAAATATCAAGAATTACCAGCATAATCTCTGACAAGACAAAGAAAAAATGATAATGTCAAAGCAATAAAGTGAAGTTTCATTATGCTTAAAGTTACCATAGACAAAAGAAAAGGATAGAGAAGCTAAGCTCTTATAGTAAAATCTACTTTCACAATTCTTATTTCTCTTTTGAATCACTCAGGAACATCCCACTGTGGTTCCATATTTTCTTGGATTCCACAGGGCCCTCCATCTCCTTAGGTATTGATTCATTTTCCTTTGTCTTACAAAATTTGCTCATAAATGTCTGTACTCATTTAAATGATCTGGAAGCCATATTCCTTTCTGTTATTAATATCTTCCTTTTTGGTTTATTTGATTGTGCTCTGGTTCTTTAACTGAGTATTTATTCTCCTGAGATCTTTGGTAATTTTAGCCTTTTCCCCTTTTGCTCCCCTATGGTTCACTTTCTGACTCTCTCCCGTTTGATGGTAGTTCCCACAGAGGCTAGGTTTCAGCTAAAGATACATCAGCCAACTCCACTGGTAGGGAATTCACTGCTCACTGGCTTCAGTCTGTACCTCAAGGTGCTCATTACTTCTTACCTAGAATACTGTAGTACTTTCCTAATCAGTGTCCCTAGCTCCAGTGTCTCTCCTTTTCCATCCATCCTTCATATGTTGCCAAATTGTCCTATAGGATAACAATACATTGCAGCTACATCTTATGCCTTCTAAAAGGATATAATCATGTATAGAAATATATGCCTATCTTTTCATTTCAAGTTCAAACACCTCCGTATCTGGAGGTGAGTGGCATGTTTCATCTTTGCTTTTTTTGAACCTATAGTTTTTCATTGTATTAATCAAAATTCTAAAGGTTTTCAAAGTATTTTTCTATGCAATATTATTTTCATTGTATAAACTGTTTTCCTAGGTCTGCTCCTTTCAGTTTGCATCAGTTCATAACAGTATTCCTATTCACATCTGAATTATCCATTTCACCATTTACTAGTGAATAACATTCAATTACATTCATGTTCTAGAATTTGTTTAGTCACTCTTCAATAGAAGAAAAGCCATTAAGTTTAGTTTTTCACTATGTGACTATAAATTTGCATGTATAGATCCTTTTTCTCTTTCCTTGTTTTCTTTGATTATCCAAGCCTAGTAGCAGTATAGCTGGCATAAAACAAATACACAGTTTAGTAACTGCTTAGGCACAGTTCCAAATTGCTTTCTAGTATAGCTGTTATTCAAGCAGATTCTCATGTTAATAACTCACTTCTATGTCGTGAATGAAAGTAAATGTACACTAAGTAATGTATCACACTGGAATTATTTGAAATATCAAATATTTTCTTTAGCATTAAATTGTCTTCAGCACTCATTAAGAAGATACAGCTCCTCTCCCATATCATTACTAATTACCAATTTATAAGATTCTGGGGGAAAAAAGAGGGGAAAACAGTTTTTGAGAATCACAAGATATTAGGACTCAACAAAATATATATTTTTAAAATATATGTTCATCTGTTTTTTTGGTTTTCAACATTCATTTCCACAAGATTTTGAGTTACAAATTTTCTCCCTGTATACTGAATATTCCTTCCTCCAATTGGCCCTCTCATATCTCCCCATCCCCCCTTACTTTCTTGTAGGGCAAGATAGATTTCTATACCCTGTTGCCTCTATATCTTATTTCCTGGTTGCATGTAAAAACAATTTTAACTTTTATCTTTAAAACTTTGAGTTCCAGACTCCCTCCCTTCTTCCTCCCTCACCCACCCCAACTGAGAACACACGCAATTCAATATAGGTTATATATGTGCAGTTACACAAAACATTTCCATAGCAGTCGTGTTGTAAAAGACTAACTATATTTCCGTCCATCCTATCCTGCCCCCTATTTATTCTATTTTCTCCTTTGACCCTGTCCCTTTTCAAAAGTGTTCACTTCTAGCTACCCTCTCCCCCAATATGCTCTCCCTTCTATCATTCCCCCCTCTTATCCCCTTCTCCCCTACTTTCCTGTAGGATAAGATATCCAATTGAGTGTGTATTTTATTTTCTCCTAAAGCCAAATCCAAACAGAGTAAGGTTGACTCATTCCCTTTCACCTTCCTCCTCTTCCTCTCCATTGTAACAGTTTTCTCTTGTCTCTTTTATGTGAGAGAATTTATCCTATTCGTTCTCTTCCTTTCTCCTTATCCCAATATATTCCTCTCTCACCTCTTAATTTTATTTAATAGATATCATCCCTTCATATTCAACTCATCCTGTGCCCTCTATGCATACATGTACACACACATGCACATACATACATAGATACATATATATCTATGTATATATACATATATACATACATAGATACACAGATACACCCACCTATCTATATACATATCCAATATATGTATACATATGTATGCATACATATATATTCCCTTCCACTATCATGCTGAGGATAGTCTCATGAGTTACAAATATTGTCTTTTCATGTAGGAATGTAAATAGTTCAAATTAAGTAAATTCCGTATGATTTCTCTTTGCTCTTTACCTTTTCATGCTTCTTTTGTTTCTTGTATTTGAGAGTCCTAGGAGTTTTCTTTTGGGGATCTTTTCCAAGAGGCAATCAGTGAATTCTTTCCATTTCTATTTTGCCCTCTGGTTCTAGAACATTAGTGCAGTTTTCCTTGATAATTTCTTGAAAGATGATGTCTAGGTTCTTTTTTTATCATGGCTTTCAGGTAGTCCAATAATTTTAAATTATCTCTCCTGGATCTATTTTCCAGTCAGTGGTTTTTCCAATGAGATATTTCATATCACCTTCTGTTTTCTTCATCTGTTTGCATCTGTTTTATAGTATTTTATTTCTCATAAAGTCATTAGCAGCCATTTGCTCCAATCTAATTTTGAAGAAATTATTTTCTTCAGTGAATTCTCCAAATTCCCTTTCCATCTGACCAATTTTGCTTTGTAAGGTATTCTTCTCCACACTGGCTTTTGGGTCTCTTTTGCCATTTGAGTTAGTCTATTTTTTAAGTTGTTATTTTCTTCAGTATTTTTTTTATCTCCTTTAGCTGCCTGTTGACTCTCTTTTCATTATTTTCTTGCAACACTCTCATTTCTCTTCCCAATTTGTCCTCTACTTCTCTTACTTGATTTTCAAAATCCTTCTTGAGCTCCTCCATAGCCTGTGAGCAATTCATATTTTTCCTGAAGGCTTTTGATACAGGAATTTTGACTTTGCTATCTTCTTCTGGTTCTATGTTTTGATTATCTTTGTCACCAAAAATCAATTCTGTAGTTTACTTCCACTTCCTTTGTTTGCTCATCTTGCCAGTCAATTATTTGACTTTTGAGCTCTTTGCCAGAGTAGAACTCTGTTTCCAGAGTGGAAAGTGGTGTGTCCCAAATTTCTGGGGTTTTGTGCAGCTGTCATGAGAGCTTATTCTAGGCACCTGCCTCAGAACTGTGAGGATGACTGCCTCTCCACAGCCTCAAAAAGCTCTGCTACACTAGCACTCCTCACCCCAGGACCACCACCCAAGATTGCAACTCAGATCCAAGCAGGGCAAAGCAAGAGAATCCTGCCTCAGTGCCAGCGAAGAGATTCCAGCTATAGTCCTCTGGTCAATCCCCCCATGATCTGTGGACCAGGAGCTCTGGGGGCAGCAACTGCAGCAGCAGCTGCAGCTGCTGCAACTTTCATCTCTCCAGGAGCAGGATCATACTTTTCTTTCACCCACTTCCAACCGAGTTTCCCCACTGACCTTTTACTTTCATTTTGGCATTTATGGGTTGAGAAGTCTGAAAACTGCCACAGCTGCCAGTGAATCAGTCCCCTGGAATCTACTTTGGGCTGTCTGTGCCATAGTTCTTTGCTGATAGGCCCACATGGGATTATGCTCTGCTCCCAGTTCAGTGCAATAGACCCTACTTGTCAGTCTTCCAGGTTTCCTTCAGCAGAAGATTTGTTTCTCTCTGTCACTTCTGTAGCTTTAAAATTTGCTTAGGGTCATAGTTTATAGATATTGGAGGTGATTGGAGTAGGAACTCAAGCAAGTTCCTGCTTTTACTCTGCCATCTTGGCTCCACTCCTTAAAACATTTTTCTAAGAGAGTTCTGATTGGATTAGGCACAAATGGAAATTTTGCTGAAGTGGGATTGGAGCTGAAGCTTAAGGAAGTCAGGGAAACTAAGATATGGGGGTGAGAGAGTATTGAATTCCAGTTATGAACCACAGCTAGAGCAAAGCCATGGATTTGAGAGAAAAGAATGTTGTATTTGAGAAATTCCAGGTAGGCCAGTGTTAAATAAATTTTCTATCTCATAGGATATGTAGAGGGGAGTAAAGTATAAAGAGAGCAGGAAGAATCCAGGTTATGAAGAACTTCAAATGACAAAAAGCCACTTTATATTTGATGCTGGAAGCAATAAGGAACCACTAGAGCCCTTAGAGCAGGGAGTTTTATACGATCAAACTTAAGTTTTGGGAAAATCGTAAATGTCTTGACATTAGTATAACCAACAAAGGACTCTGATTTTTAAACAACTGCTTTAACACCTTCCATGATAGGACTGAATACCCAGCTTCTGACATTGACCTAAAATGCAGGAATTTCTTTTACTAGAAATGCTATTGTTGTACAGTTAACTCAAGAAGATTTCTTACTAGTGTGTTACTTGGATACCAGTCCCACATGCATTTTTAAGTTGAGTTCATCCTTTTAAATCATGGAATGAAATTTTCTCCCATCTCTCCTTCCCTCTCCCACACTCCAGATTCCACCCAATCATCCCTGGCTTTTCTCTTGGCTTTGAGTGTTTGCATGATGTCAGAAGGAAATTGCTAATTAGAACATGTTACTGATTTGTGACATTCCTGTTGACTCTGGGAGCTTCTCAATTTTGGAAGATTTCACTTTAAGAGCTCTTATTTCTAAGGAAATTATTCTACTTTCTACGTTCCTATGGAAAATATCACATCTACCAGAAAAGAATCAGAAAATGGTTGGGCAGAGATGCGCCTTCTAAGTCAACCCAGTATCTAGGTGTTCAGGCAGTGTGGTATACTGGTAAGAGTCAAAATAACTTGATTAGAATCCCACTTCTGACACTTTCCAATCATATTACCAATGTCAAGTCATTCTCCCTTCTCTGAGTCTCAATTTCTTCACCTCATAGAGGGGAATGATAATAATTGCATTATCTACCTCTCTTGTACCATCACTCTGTAGCTCTTCATAAACTAGTCTAAAGCAAAGATTCTTGGCTTCTTTCTGAGGCAAGAACCCCACTGGCATTTTAATGAAGCCTAAGAACTCCTTCTCAGAACAGTGTTTTTAAACACATAAAATAGAACACATACAATTACAAAGGAAGTCAAGTATATTGAAATAATGATGTAATTTTTCCCATCTAGTTTCATGGATCTTCTGAAATTTATGCACATATCCTTAGGGATCTATGAACACCAAGCAAGACACCTTACCCTAAAGTGAATGAGTAAATTAATGAATTAATTAAAATAGCATTGATTAAATAGCAGTAGTATTGATTAAACGATTGCTATGTGTTAAATACTATGGGAATGAGAGTGATTATTGTTATTCTAGCTAGGATGCATATGAGACTAAAGGATATGGTCTTCTAGTGTTCTCATTCAATTGAAACATTCCCCATTGATTCAGGAGTTGCCATTAGCTTCTAGGATTGCCATAAAATCTTGGGTCATGTATATGAAGTTTTATGTTCACTTGGAACCAGGGAGACAGGGATCTAGAGTTCAAGAGAGGAGACAAAGCCAGAGATGTCAATATAACTATTGGAAAATCCTTGACTAAAATGCTCTTGGTAAAACCACAGAGCCTATTTGGGCCAACTCTGTGAGCAGTTCCAGTAAATATAATGGAGGCTATAGCTATCACTTAGAGTCAATATCCATCCAAAGGAATAATACTTCCCCACAACCACCATTACCATCATGTATACATATCACCTAGTTACTTTCAAGTTCAGTTGTATAGAGGGGTATGTATTATGGTGAATCAATTCAAATTCAGTTGACTTTAATTATAACCCTGAATCAGCCACTTACTAGCAATTTGACCCAGGTCACAACTGAAGAATCTAAAGCTAGAAGGGACCTTAGAGATGAATAAACCTTTATTAAGCATTTACTATGTGCTAGGCACTGCACGGAGTATTTACAAATATTTTCTTATTGGGTCCTCATAACAGCCCTGGGATGTAAGTGCTATTATGATCCCTGTGTTATACTTGAGGAAACTGACGTAAACAGATTAAATTATTTGCCCAGGATCACACAGCTAGAAAGTATTTGAAGGTGGATTTGAACTCAAGTCTTCTTGACTCCAGGCCCAATGCTCTATTCTTCGGGCCATTTAGCTGCCTTAGACATCATGTAGCATAATATTTTTGTTTTACAAATTAGGAAACTTGGGCTGTAAGGGGAAGGGATTCACCTAAGATAATACAATTAGGAAGGGAGTTGGTATGTGACAGTGGCCAATCAGAACAAGCTTTGGAATTAGAGGACCTAGAACGTGGCTCTGCTATTTATTACCTTTATTACCTTGGATAAGTTATTGTAATTCTCTAGGTCTTACATTCCTCATCTATAAAATGAGGAGACTAAATTCAATATCCTTTTCAGCCCTAATCTCTGATCTCAAGGAATAGAATGAAGATCTCATGCTGTTCTCTGGCTCCAACTTCCATACTTCCTCCCACCCCCAATACACTGTACTTCATAACTTCCTTCTCATTTTCTTATTTATAGAATGTATAGCAAACATGCTCACATGACATCAGGAACATCACCTCCTGTCCTGGGCACTAAACTTCTCAGTACAATCCAAGATCATTTTTTTACTGTCGTATCTAAAGACATATACTGACCTTTTAGTTCATTAAAAACCTTCAAATCCAGTCTCTTTTATATGATATGTGAGCTAGTCTTACATTTACCATTTGGTATTTATGAAAGAAAGCTTTGAGACCATGTATAAACCTTTAAAATCTCAATTAAATTTAATCTTTTTTGATAATCAATAATTCACTCATTATTAAATTTCTTTTATTTTTCTTCCTACTCGTGAGACTTTTCTACCCTGGAATATCCCTCAGCAATGATAACTCCCTTCTCCCATTGGTAAGTTCCTTTTGGGACTGCCATTTATGTGGGAGCCCAAGGCAGCCATTGTTTATTCCCCTTCTGGCTATGCTTTTGACCCTCTAGACTTCCTCATGCCCCTTGTGGATGTCTTCTCTTCCACCTTCCTTTTTAGTCACCTTTTATGTTTTATGTTCCACCTTTAGAGTATAAACTCCTTGAGGGCAGAAACCACCTATCTTTTTGCTCCCATTTACATCTCCAGTGATTAGCATAGCACTTGGGTCCATAGTAAGTGCTAAATAATGCTTGCTACCTACCTACCATTTGATTTTACTAAATTGCCTAGAATTACAAGATATTTTTGAGTCTCAACTCTATCAATCAATGCCTTAACTTTCTATCCCAACTTTATCTCATCTTGGAATTTGAGAAGCATACTATCTATTGCTTTGTCCATGTTAATGATAAAAATTTCAAACAGTAAAAGAGTAAGGCCAGTTCCTTGAATCACTACACTAAAGATCACTGTCCATGCTTTTTTTTTTATGTGTCTGTGAGTAACAACTCTTTGAATCTAATAATTCAATTAATTCTAAACTCACCTTATTGTATCATCTAACCTATACCTTTTTATCTTGTTCACAAGGATAACATATGAGATTCTCTATGGAAATCTTCTTTACCTTCCCCATAAAAGTACATGGGTGGCAGAATGTATAGAGCTCCTTCATTCAGAAAGATCTAAGTTCAAATCCAGTCTCAGATACTTACCAGCTGTGTGACCTTGGGCAAGTCACTTAACTTTCATTTGCTTCAGTTTCCTCAACTGTAAAATGAGGACAATAATCATACCTAGCTCCCAGGATTGCTACAGAGATTGAATGAAACAATATTTGTAATGTGCTTACTACCGTGTTTAGCATATAATCAGTGCTTAATAAATGGTTCCTTTCTTCCTCCCTCCATGGCACTAAGCATAACACTATTTACATATTTTGGTACTTAAATCATTAATATATTTAAGTGGATTTGAAATGAACGCAGTAGATGACTAGATGATGTGTTCACAGTAGAACACAGTAGTGTTTACTAGTACAGCCTGAGATTTCAAGACATAGAGTCTCATACTCAGATTATTCTTTCGCGAGGTTTGTTTGTAGAATACAAATGAATTTGATGTGCCAAGGATACTGAAGATACATATATGTCCTTTGACTGTTGCCTGCTCCTCTGAGTCCTAATTGTTTGGAGGGGTGATGATAAAAGTCTAGGAGAAACCCATCTTGCCCAGAACTTCAGGCTAGGTCTAAGAAGGTCATGGTGGTTAGGCTGAACTGGTAGTTTTATACACAGGAAACAAAAGGAGCCAGGATCTTTTATAAATGCCCCAATCTTGGAGTAACAGAACTGAGGCACTTTTCAATACACCCATCAGTGGTAGGCTGGATAAGGATATACACAGGTGTCAAGAGAATTCTCTGGAGTCAAGGGCAGTACTTATTGACTCATCAGTCATTCTGACTGTTTCTTTCTCCAGGCTCTGCCTTCTTCCTCTAAGCAACCTGCAACAGGGAGTCAGAATCCAAGAAAATCTTGACAGGCAAGTTCATGGAACCAAATCTAACGAGATAAAATATCCAAAAAATAATAATAAACTCCTTACCTAGTCCACAAGGATAGAAGGAGAGACTTTGTCGCTCTGAAAGCACCAGGTATGGTATATGGTATGTATTTACTAAATATATATCTATTGAATTTAATTGGAATATTCCCTTAAAGTTTTCTTGTATCCTGTATCTCTTGAATTTCCGTAGTCACAGATACAAAGACTTCAGGAATGCTTCTGTAGTAATTAAGAGCAATAAGCAATGTTGAAGTTCTGCTCACTCTTTGCCTGTGATTGTTATACAAATGCCCATATTTTCAAAGCATTTTATAGTTCTACCAAGAGTTTTTCATCATGAAGTCAGTAGCAGAAATAGATTCTCCCTCATTTTACTGATGGGGAGATCAAGGCACAGGGAAGTAAATAGTTAAATAACTCACTCAAAGTCACGCATTTAGTGGGCTATGGTTGGAGGCAGCTAGGAGGCTCAGTGGATAGAGCACTGAGCCTGGAGTCAGGAAGACCTGAGTTCAAATCTGGCTTCAGAAACTTACTAGCTGTGTGACCTTTGGGCAAATCAGCCTCCAAGTACCCTTCCAGCTCTAAATTTGTGATCCTGTGATCTTTTAGGTTCCTCCCACCTCTGACATTCTGTGAAACACACAGTCTTTCCAGACTCCTCTGCTTATTCCTTCTGACATTTATTTATAGTTAGTTTCTAAGACAGGCTTCTCTATACAAACACAATGAATTATTGAGAAAAGACATGGATGCAGAATCCTGTTACATCACTGCATTCTTAAAATTTGCTTTATCGACTTTCCCCTACCCAAAGTTCCATGGAGCCATGAAGCCACCAAGAAACAAAAATCAAAAGTTCATGGGAACATGTCAGAAAGACATCCCCCTGTAGAAATCTTGGTTATACAAGGAGTATTCTCTTTCTTTACAGCATTTCTACCATACAGGGCCACTAAGAAATATAATTCCCTTTCAGGGTATAAATATTTATAACATGTTATCTAGAAAATGGAGAAATTATTTAAAATATAGCAACTTTTTTCAAACATTTTTTACTTTTTTTTTGAGGATAATTAGGACTTCAAAAACCACCTGAGCCATGAATTTATGAGTGTTTAAATTGATTTCATGCAAACGATCCTTCATAGACAGATTCATCTCTCATGCTTTGTAAACACTGGAGTCCTTTGAAAGCAATTGCCCGCTAAATAATTTTTTAATGCCAGTTTCTTATTGCCACAGTGGAAAGTCAGAAGATCATAGTCATCTAATGAGTTTTAGCTCTAAACTAACAACCTTATTTGGAATTTTAAGACCTATCACATTAAAAGTGGAGGATTCAGCTCATAGATTCTGACATTCAAACAGTTTCGTGCTTAAAGAAAGACAAAAGTAATTAGTCACAAATATAGTGTAGCAATAGCAAATGCATGAATCTCAGTCTTACATTCAGATTTGAATTCCCATTGTAAAACACAAGGCAAAACCAATTTACCAAGCATTGAGTTAATTGCTAGGATGCACCAAGGCATCTATCCACCACTTTACTGGTAATATGTTTGGGTTTTATTTATTGCTCATGCATCCAAAGCATTAAGTCTTGTTTCTCTTTATGATAATTAACCAAAGACAGACACTAAATCTGGAAACTGGAAAAACAGATATCATGTCCCAGCCCTTTTTCGTTTGTTTACAAAATGATATGTCTTCCATTACAAAACGCTTGCTGAGCTGGAAAGGGAGAGGAAAAGGAAAATCTTTCATTTATAGGTCCATACTTGAGAATCAAATTTCCTTAGTGAGATAGTCTCCTAGAAAAAGGACAATTCGGATTTTATTCAGTAGTTGTTTTTCCTTTTAAATTTGTTGCTAGAGAAAATTAACTCTGTATTTTCAATGTATATAATGCCTTTAAGAAAATACGCATGCATTCACTTTGTAGGCCACAAGTTCACATTACAAGCTCTTTGGTTTGGGATTCTTGGTCATTTCCTTGGGATACCTCTTGATCTTGTCATATTGAAGCATTATTACTCTCCCCTCCCCATATCAGCATAATGTAGACTGCTTGAATGCAAATATTGTTTCATTTCTGTTTTTGTATTCCCATCTTCTAACACATGTAGGAAGCACTTCATAAGTGTATTCGGAATTATACAAATTGAATGATGGGTCCATGATCTGATTGATGTATTTCCTCCAAAAATACAGATGACAACCTTTCCATGTCTGCCTATCTTGTGTGACTCTTCTCCACATCTTCCCCCAAATCTGCCAATGAATTTCCTGTCAGCATGCCAACAGCCTTCTTCTTACAGGACCACTTCCTTATCTGCTGAAAAGTAAACACTGATAGGTCTGCTTCAAACACAGAACCCTGATTCTCTGAATGCCCATTGAAGGTTTTCTTCTACTTAGCCCTTTCCTTGAAAAAAAAAAGTGTGTGTGTGTGTGTGTGTGTGTGTGTGTGTAATACTTAGCACTTATGTAGAACTTCAAAGTTTACAGTCTTATATAGTTTATCTCCTTTACTATCAGCCTGTGAGGTATGATATTATTATTCCCACTTTATAGATGAGTAAACTGAGGTTGAAAGAATTAAAATTACTTATCCAAGTATCTAAAACACTAATTGTCCGAAAAAAGAAATGAATTCACATTTTCCTGAGTCTGAGTTCTATCAGCCTATATAACCCCATATACATAGAAATACACACACACACACACACACACACACAGACATTCTTGTCAAAGTTGTGTGACTTTTCTGAGTCACAGCTGAAATGAAGTGACCATAAACTTACAGATTTAGAACGTGAAAGGGTCTTCCAAGTCCACTACCAACCCCTTTATTGTGCATACAAGGAAAGCAAGGCCCAAAGACACATAGGCTCTAAAGGGAGACTTGGACACAGGTCTTCTGTCTCCAGATCCAGCTGCCTTTCCTTTGCAATAGCTAAATCTCATAAACTTGTTCATCTCCATTCAAACAATGGAAGAAAGCTCTTCTATTTTAACTTCATCTCTTAAAACAAAAATGGACAAATTGCCTAAGGAATTACTCTCTACTGAAAAATAGTTGGATTCTCTAGTCTGGTCTTTGAGGTCTTCACAATCTAGTATTAACCTACCTTTATGATCTTACATCATATTATTTCACCCCAAAACTGGATTTTTCTCTGATCTCTAGATGTGAACTGCACTCCCATGCCTCTTTTTTCACCTTATTCCTTATGCTAAAAATACCATCCTTCCTCTGCTTCATCTGCTGAACTTTCATGCATCCTTTAAAATCCCAAGTCATAGAATTAAAGGCTCGCAAAACTAGGAGCAGGGTGAATGACACAACAAAGATCATCCGATCTGACAACTCACTTTACATACACGAGAAAACTAAACCTTATAGAAAATCAATCTGAGATCATATAGTTAATAAATAGAAGCCTGGATTGAACTGAGCTAGTCTCAGACTAGTTGCAGTGTTTTGTTTTATTTTTCTTCTATTCTATGTCAATGTACTGGTATTCAGAGAGGACTACCACCTCTAGTGGAAGGGTTTGCTGAGCCAATTTCATCTGCTCATCTACCTTTGGTGTCCACCTTCATCAAATTCTCACTTGTGGGTCCTAGAAGCTGCAGCATTAAATCATTTTGGCAGATAGGTTAAAGCAGGTTTGAAGGTAACTGACAGCCCTTAAATGTCTTGGTGAGTTAGTGGGGTATCTATCCCAAGCATATGAAGACTTCCCTTGGTAGAATGGGTGGATGAGAACAGTGTGTTCCAATGACCACAAAAGTGGCTCATATAGGCACTGTAGAGAGCTTAGAGCTTGGTCAGACATGGAAGATGCTAAAGCCACCCATTATATCTTAGGTCATTGTCAGTTGTCCTGACTTTTGTCTTGCTACTTGATTTTGATGATTCTGGAACAGAGAGTGAGGCTGATGACTACGCAATTTTGCCTTACCTAAAACCAATTCATGTATGAGTCAGGACATCACCCCATGATGTCACTGATCCTCTTCAAAACAGCAACATCTCTCCAGGAAGTATTCTCTGATTCCCTCAGGTTGGTAAAGGTCTTGCCCCTCCTACCTTTCATATCACTTTGTTCTTCCTTTCTAATAGGAAGAAGGATGGGGAAGGACAGTGTAGAAATACCTAGGATATATTATTAGATACATACAGAGTAGATGAAGGGTGATCTCAGAGGGAGGGCACTGGGTAGGGGTGGGATAAAGATGGGAAGGGCCTTTTACAGGAAATGAGATTTGACTGGAGTCTTGAAGGAAGTTGAGAAGCTAAGAGGCAGTGGTAAGGGGACAAAGTATTCTAGAAATGGGGGATGATCAATGCAAAAACATGAAGTGTAGAGATGGAGTGTCATGTGTTAAGAACAACAAGTCAGTCAACGAAACTGGGACCATAGAGTATGTGGAGGGAAGTAACTTCTTTAAATATTGAAAATATAAGAAGGGGATAAATTGTAAAGGGCCAAATTGAAGAGTTTATATTTAATAATAATAATAATAATAATAATAATACTAAAAATAACAATAGTAGCTACCTCTTGTAGAGTGCTCTAAGGCTTGCAAAACATTATGATATAAACTCATTTTATCCTCTGAGAACTTATGTGTAATTATGATCCCCATTTTACAGATGAGAAAACTGAAGCAGACAGAGTTTGAATGTCTTACCCAGGATCACAGAGCTGGTGTCCGAGGTCAGATTTAAGCTAAGGATTTCTTGACTCCAGCCCTCTATCCACTGAGCCATCTAGCCATCATGAAGGTAATAGGAAATTAGTGGAGCTTATTGAGAAGCTGGGTGATTATGGTAGAACCCACACTTAGGAAAAATCACCTTGGAAGGTCAACAGACAATGACTTAAAGTGAGGCAAGACTTGAAATAGGAATACTAAGGCTACTGCAACAGTCAAGAAGTAAGTGATGATAAAGGCCTGCAGTAGGTGGTAGCTATCAGAAAAAAAAAAGGAGGGGATATATATATAAGACACATTGACGGTTAACTAAATTCTCTTCCTCAGTGCTTTATGAATAGTAGATTTTTAATAAACACTTGTTGATTTTTTTATTATTTGTAAATATTCTGATTCATAATGATAACTATTCTCTCTCCCTCATAGAGTCACATATTTAGAACTAGGGAATGGCATTTAATGTTTTCCAACCAAAAGTAATTATTCTATAGTTCCAAGTCCATCAGGACAGCTCCAAGTAAAACAAGATACAACTTTTTTATCTTCCAACAACCAGAGCCTTACCTAGAATAGGACAAGTGGGGAGAATCTTTTGAGGATGTTGAGATATTGACAGTGCTAAAAAATCCTTCATTTCACATAGAAACAATAGAGTTAGGTTCTAAATCACAAATAATTAGGGAAATACAAATAAAAACAATTCTAAGGTACCAAACACTAGAGTGGATGTAGAAAAAATAATAATGCATTGTTGGTGAACTTGTGAATTGATCCAACTATTTTGGAGAGCAATTTGGAACTATGACCCAAAGTGTATTGAACTGTGTTTACCCTTTGACCCAGCAATATCACTACCAAATCTGTATGACAAGAGATTTTTTTTAAAGGGGTGGGGGGGAGACTCAAATATATATATATATATATATATAATATCTATAGCAGCTTTTTTGTAGCAGCAAAAAAATGGAAATTGAGGGAATGCTCACTAATTGGGAAATGGTTGAACAAATTAAGATATATGATTGTGATAGAATATCAGCTTTGCTGTAAGACATGACAAAGAGAATGTGTTTAGAAAAACCTGGGAAGACTTACATAAGCTGGTGCAAAAAAGTAAAGTGAGCAGAAGCAGAACATTGTACACAGTAAAAGCAATATGATAATGGTGATCATCTGTGAAAGACTTAGCTATACTGATCAATACTATGATCTGTGATATTTCCAAAAGACTCATGATTAAAAATTATATTCACCTCTAGAGAAAAAAATTCAGTGAACTCAAATGTGATGAGTTCAAAATGAGTGCGAATTGAAGCGTATTTTTTTTCACTTTATTTCTCTTGCCTTTTTGGGGGGCAACATAGCTAAAGTGGAAATATGTTTTGCATAGCTTCAAATGAATAACGGATAACATTTCTTGTTTTTTCAGTGGGGAGGGGAGGTAAAAAGGGAGAAAGAATTTAGAATTGAAAATTTTAAAAATGAAAGAATTGTTATTAAAATGTTTAAAAGAAACAGAGATAAATAACTTGTAGCCAAGAGTAATTAGCAAAAAGCAAGCTACTAGAGAAGCTTCTACTCTACCCCAGATTTAAATTCCAATATTACTCCCCTTGCTTCTCCTCTTATTTCCTATGAGCTTTGGGGCAAGTCACAATTCTCTGTTCCTGAATTTTCTCTACTATAAGTTAGATGAGACAAATAGTACAGCCCTTACCAGTTTTAAATCTGAGATCCTATGATCCCCAGGCCCCTCCCACTCACCTGAGGACATCCTTCATGCCACTTGTCCCAGGAAGAGTTTGGGGTACTTACTCCAAGCACAAAATCTCTTACTTATGTCTCTACCTACAACTCTATCATTAAATGAACCCAGTTTCAAGCCATTGTCTGGTTTTGTTATGCATTGTTATGCGACTTATGCTAGGCTAAAGCCTGGCCCTCTAGCTATTTCAGGCTTTTACAAGTGCATTTGACAAGTAAATTCTCATTTGAAACTTAACAAAACTGAAGAATATAAAGCATTGAGCATTCATCAAGGAGAAGGAATATTGCCAAATTGAAAAGGAGTTATGAAATTTTTCTTACTTTCTTTCTTTCTTTATTTCTTCCTTTTTCTTATTTTTTTTCCTATGTTCATGTGACATCATTTGGTTGCCATAGTGAATATCCAGTCTAGGGAAGTCAGCAAGTTATAGAATAGTATCATTTAGAAAGAAAAGAATTTCTCATTTTCAAATTTAAATGTAAAAAACTAAGTATACATGTTGAGGCTTAGGGGTGCTCGAGACCCCAAAATACCAACATGCTTGGTCTTGCCTGAATGAATTCAACCCAAGCCTTCTTGCAGCCAAACAAAAACAAAGTTCATTGAAGATCTGCCATGTTGGGTAGACTCTTAGGGAATCTGAGCATTTGTAAGGATCATATTGACAAGCAGGCCTGATGGAATCTGAGCTAGATTGAATCTGAGCATTTTCATAGAGGCAAGAGGAATCTTATATACAGAAAAACTGTGGGAGGGTTCTAGTGGTGGTTAAGTAGACTGGGGTGACCAGGGGAAGGGTTTAGGGAAGGTTTTAATGGGAGTGGCCACTAGCTGAGGTAACTAGAGGTCAGACACCAGAAACCAAGAAAGTGAGAGTAAGGATGGGAAGCAGCTACCAGAAATAATGGATAATGGAGGGCTAGGTGCTTAAGGGTAACAGAGATTTGGACTTAGAGATAATGGCAAGCTTATGGTCTCAAGCAAATGCCTTATCAAGGGGGATGATTCACCAAGAGTTCAAGGGGGTTCCCAGAGCCTAAAACCCATCATATATACCTTTAGGCTTAGGGAAACCAGGATTTAAAAAAAAACTATAAAATAAGAGCTATAGATACCAGTTAGTTTCTTTGCCATGACCAAAAGAATTAAAACAGCTCAATTCTCTGAAAATTGAGCTATAACAATAGTTTAGACTACTATTTTTATGTGTCAGCTGCAAAGAATTTCTATTCATTGAAATTATATTTCATTTCAGAATTTTCTAGCATACAGAAGATACAGTGAAGAAGGAAGCCACATGGACAATTTACAAGGCCTTGGAAGACTAATTTTATACTGTGAGTTTTGCTAATGAATAATTTACATACTAATGTAAATTAGATAAATTAATAATTTCTCATCTTACATTAGTATTACTAAAATAGTTTGTCTTTACAGATACTGGTCTACTTCTTCCTAGCTACTGACATCAGTCTATTCAAAATGCCATATATTAATACCTTTTGTCTCTTATCTAGATCAACTTCCCATTTTTAAATTTTCTGCATACATTTTTCTTCCACCCATTTGCATGTAAATTAGAGAATGCTTTTAGTTGTGGAAGCCTTTTTTTTCCTTTTTCTTTTCTTTCTAGTTTACCTGCTTGCTAATAGGCTTTCACATAATTTGTTTTCCTATTCACAGCTGAATTCATATTTTAAAAATATGAATATATTATTTGACTATAGATAGATATGTAGTTTGGGAAATTATTTGAAATTGTTAAGAATCATTTATTTTGACATCCACAAGTATCTGAGCCTATTTTAGAGCAACCTGTGTTTTTCATAAAAATTCAAATGTTAAGTCCAAAATATAACTATGGATAGGCAAAGGCATCCAGTTCAAATGAAATTTTTTTAGTATTCCTGGAGAAACAACATCTCTGTCATTTGTATTCTTTATGGCTTAATAAAGCTAGTGAATAGTGTTACCTTCTTAATGCTCATCAGACAATTAATTACTTAACTAATAAACACCTAATTAAGCTCTTACTGCATGCAGTGCTTTGGGCTAGGATCAGAGATGTTACAAATGGGAGGAAGACAAAGTACCAGCCCTCAAACACCTTATTTACATTTAGCTAGGTAAATGAGGGAAATCAGAAAAGTTCCTCCACTAAGTACTGTAGGAAAAATACAACTTACTCTAGGAAGTAGGGTAGGGTAGGGCATATCAGTAGAAGCCTGGGAAAAGGGGAGGCAAAGGAGAAGAATACCATAAAATGGTTTCTCTAGGACCTTTGGAAGTACAATTTGCCAGCAATTCACTTTTTCACAGTTTTCTGATATACATATCCTTATCTGTGTCTGCCCAAGATCAGGAACTCAACACCTCTTGCCGGGAATATTACTGTGTAGTGTTTTCATTGACTTCTCTGTTTTCAGGGTTCCCCTATCCAATCCATCCTTTATAATTTGGCCAAAATAATGTGACCATGTGTATCACCAAGACAATATTCATAGCACCTATGGCTACTATGAATATTGCCACCATTGTTTGAATTGCAAAATATAACAGATTCTCCATATAGAAGACAGAAGCAAAACATTTATTCAGACACCAGAAAGTCAGATCCCAACGCCAGAAAAACAAATCTATCATAGCAACAAAGAAGTTAATATACAAGAAATCTATACACAATAACACTTCAGAGGGCACCTCCATCTCCAAGCCTTCCCCTTGCTCAGGCCTTCTCACAAACAAACACTTACAATCCTAGCTGTCTGCTTGCTTGTGTCCTCTCTCTCCCTCCATTCTAACTGCTCTGACTCATTTCCTGCTACACCCCTTCCTGCTCTACCTGTTCAGCAAACTCCTCCCACCACAGGTTCCATGTAATTACATTTGGCCTGTTAAGGAGCAGGGAAGATCTTCAAATTCCCATTACCAATACATTTGGCCCCAAGATCTTTCATGTCCCTGTAAAGCCATGCACAAACAGCTTTTCATAGGACTACTGCTGTGAACAGCTTTCAAGATTCTTAGTACATAGTATAGTGAACTCTCTATTTATTCAGTAACAAATCAGAGCAAAACATTCACAGAAAATCAAGGTACACCATTCAGTTTGTAACAACTTATCACAGAAAATCAAAATACAGTATTCACCATATTACAATTCAACAGCTTATCAGTAAAATGGCCACATAGTTTTCACCAAAGTGGTTACATAATTTTCAACAAAGTACAATCATTCAGTAACTCAATCATTTAATCATCCTTAAGGAGGCTTGCCTCCTTAAGAGACACAAAGTACAAAAGTTGAAGTTCTCCACCCATGGGTTGCAATTAAGTTACAACTTCAACAATCACTACTCAGTACCCTCTTAAGGGTTAGTGGAAAGTACAAAAGCCATCCACCCCTAGGTCACAAGTAAATTACAATTTCATCAGTTACCACTCAGTACTCTATTTCATCAGTCACTACTAAGTACCCACAGAAAAGTTTTTTCATCTTGACTCAGGACAGGTTTTCAGCTTCCATGGTTCCTCTTCCATGGTACCAGCTCCCACCTGAATCTAATGAACCTGAATGAAATCTAATGAACCTGAGTTCAAAGGCAGACAGCTCCCAGCTCCTTGTCCAGCTTTCCATGCAGTTCCAACTCTACACTGAAGCTCACAGTGTCCAGTCTACCTCAAATCTCTCAGTCTCTGTTCCTGGGAAGACAAGGCTTAATAAAGCCACAATAACATTCATAAATATTAACAAAGTCACAACAACATTTGTACAAAGTACCAACACCACAGTCATGCTTCCTCAGTCTTTGGCAGCTCCAGCTGGCCCTTGGAAGTCTTGCCACCAAAAGTTCAAGGTTTTCCACTTCAAGTCCAAGTTCTGTGTCAGTTCTCAGTTCCCATTTCTCTTCTCAGTTCTTATCAATTCTCAGTTCAGTCCGGCAGTAGCAGCCCAGCCTCCAGATGCTCACTGAGAAAAATTTTCTGTCTGTCTGTCTGTCTCTCTCTCTCTCTCTCACCTTCTCTCTTTCCCCTCCACCTTTATCTCTCTTTCTCTCTCTGTCTCTCTCTTCCTCTCTCTCTCTCTGTCTGTCTCTCCCCCTTCTCTTTCCCCTTCCTTCTCTCCTCCTCTCTCTCCCCCCACCTCTTCCCAGCAGCAGCTGTTCTCTCTCCACAATGCTTACCCCAGAAAATTCTGTCTGTCCAGCTTTCACTCTTCCTTATATATGATATAACTCCTCCCTGTTCAGCCTCTTCCTGTTACATCAGCAACAGGGATTCATACCTCCTGGCTTTGTTTTGGTTGTTGTTGTTTTTTTTGGTTTTTTTACAGAAGCTTAATTTGAAACTAGGTGCTAAGTACCTGTTAGCTTAGCAATACAAAGGGATCTTCAAATTTCATTTATTACAGTCCCTTACATAGGTCAAATATATTCACAACATTGCTTCCTCTCAACAGAGAACTTTAACTCATATTTTACCAAGAAAACTGAGGCCAGCAATCATGGGTTCCATCTTCCCCCTAATTCTGAACCTCAAATCTCTTCAGCATCATTTTTCATTCTTTTTTACTTACTCTAGTCTCTAAGGAAGAGGTAGACCTTTTCCTTGCCAAAGCTTACCCATCTACTTGTATCCTGGATCCCATATCCTTCTTACTCCTCTGACAGCTTGCTCCTTTATTTTTGTCTTTTTGTTTTAATCTCTCTTTATGCACTTATCTTACTTAGTTGTCTATGAACTCCAAGATCACCCCCATCCTTTAAACAAACAAAAACATCTCTTTTATTTGATCCTGACATTCTTCCAATCTGTCATCCGATATCTCTGCTCCCTATAGCAGTCAAATTCCTAGAAAAAACTCTCCTCAACTTGTTGTCCCTATTTTCTCTCAATAGACGCCCCTCTCAATTTTTAGCTATTTTGATTCCAACCCCAGCACTCAACAAAAACTGTTTTTTCCAAAGTTGCCAGTGGCCTCTGAACTACTAAATCCAATAGGCCTTTCTTAGCCCTCATCTTATTTTTTTTATTCTCTGCAGCTTTTGACACTGATGATCACCTGGATATTACAATCTTCTCTGGTTTTGTGCATCACTGGTCAATTTTTAATCACCTCATATCTGTCTGACAACTCTTCCTCAGTGTCCTTTACTGAGATTGCTACTTTGCTAATTCATCTCCCAAATCCAATGTATGTGCATATCCCAGGGCTCTTTCTTGGAATCTCTCCACTCTGTGTGTGTGTCTGTTACTCTGTCTGTGTACGTCTCTGTCTCTGTATCCCTCTCTGTGTCCCTCTCTCTGTGTCTCTGTCTCTTCACATCTGTCTCTGTCTCTTCTGTTCTGTGTCTTTCTATGTCTCTGTCTCTGTCTTCCTCTCTGTCTCTCTGTCTCTGTCTCTGTCTCTCTCTCCCTTTCTCTCTTCATGAATCCTAGTGTGTATGCATTCAATTATCATACCTATACAGATGACTCCCAAGTCTATAAATCCAGATTACATCTGTTTCTTGAGTTTTAGTCCTACATCATCAACTTCTGATTGAATATTTCCAACTGGATTTCTAGCAGGCATCTCAAAAACCTGTCATTACCTTCTCTCTCAACCTCTTCCTAAATATTCTATCCAGGATACTACCATCTTTCTAGTCGCTGAGATACACAGCCACAAAATCATCCTCAACTCTTCACACTTCTTCATTCTCTAGATCCAGTCAGTTGTCAGATTTCATAGATTGCAACTTTGTGATATTTCCTCATTTCTCCACTCAAATGACAACCATCCTAGTTTAGGCTATTATCATCTCTCACTTGGACTATTGCAAAAGTCTCCTAATGGTCTCCCACCTTCTTTATTCTCTTCTTTCCAATTTATTCTGCTACCAAATTTACGTTCCTAAAGAATGGAATTGAACATGTCCACTCTCTACTTAAGAAGCTCCGATGGTTTCCTATAGTATTAAAATATATTATTCTATGACATTTAACATCCTCCACAGTCTGGCTCCAACCTATCTTTCCAAATTGACTTCACTTCACTCACCCTCTGTAATGATACTGGAATGTGAAGATCTTCCATGCCCCTTGAACTTGCTGATGTAGCAGGAAGGGGTGGAGCAAGAGAAAGCTGGAACCAAGCTAGCATCTGTGCCATGGTGACTGGAAGCAGTGGCAGTGGCAGCAGCTATGCTTGCGGTACAAACTCCTTTTCCTTTGAGCCTGCCATAATCTCTGCTAAGGACTCTTGCTGAGGACTGCCAGGGACAGGAACTGCGGAGGGGCCAGAGCTGCTGGGAACAAGCTGCCTGGACACTGAGCCATTGTTGTGAGTGAGGAGAGGAGGATCTTTTCCTGAGGTCGCCTGTCCTGTTTTGAAGGCTTCAGAATGTGGGTGTTTACTACTTTAACTACATGTGCCAACTTTATAACTACTGTGTCGGCTTTGACTTTCTGGTTTTGGGACTCAGTTTTCTGGTATTTGAATAAATGCTCTAGCTATATTTCCCATGTAGAGAGCCTGTTACATTTTGTGATTAATAACCATATCAGCATACTTATAGTTGGTGTAGGCATTGTGAATACTGCATTGCTGATACACCCTCATGGACCCTGTATTCCAAGCCAAAGTGCCAACTTGCTGCTCATCATACATGATACTTTGATTCTTACCTCCATGCCTTGACATAGGCCATCCCATATGCCCAAAGTGTTCTACCTTCTCACTCTGCTTCTCGAATCCCTGCCTTCTTTAAGAATCAGTTCAAATGCTACCTCCTGCCTCAGGCCTTCTTGATTTCTACGCTGCTTGATGCTTTCTCCTCATTCTTTTTCTTTTAATCAATTTCACAAAAATTTTATATTTACTTATCTATACAAAAGCTATTTCTCCCCAACAGAACACACACAATTTATGACCACGGTAAGTCTTATGTCTTTGCATCCTGAACACACACCACACCACCTAGTACATAGTAAATATTTTTTAAATGTTTATTGAATGAAACTCAATTGAATGTAAGCACCTCTTGATGGAAACTCTATCCATCAGATCAATATCTCTCAGAAATCAAAGGTAATATCCTTGCAACAAGCAACATGGTGCAACATAAAGAGCTCTAGTTTTGAATATGAAAGTCCTAAGTCCAAACGCCATTCTTATATTTGCTGACTACTTAGCTCTGTAATCATAGGATACTTTGTTAATCTCTCTGAGCTTTAGTTTCCTCATTGTATAATGGGAGCAATAATTTTTGTCCCTGTCTGAGTCCTGGGGCATTTGTGAGAAAATTACTTTGTAAATTTCAAAGCACTATAGAAATATAAGTTGTCATTTTGTAAGCAGCTGGTCAACCCATTATCCCTATCTCCTGCTCTTTTTGGAAAAGTCTGGACAACTTTCTTTTTACCAAGAGGCCGAACAACTTGAAATTCTTTGAACAGTTTTGATGGGAAAAGCAAGTTGAGAATAATGCATTTTATAATTCAATTGCTTAAAACCTGATAGAGGAAACCCACAGGCAGGCAAGCAGTCCTATCTCTGCTGATGGCAGACATCCAAACTCAAAGAAATCCATATGTCAATGTTGCATTAGGATTTGTCACAAATGCCCTTAAGCAAAAGAATATTTAGACTGGTGGCATTTTGCTACATAATCTTTAGAGCATGCAATTTCATTTTTTTAAATGATTCATTCTCAGTGAATGGAAAGTTAGCAAATAATTGTACAGACAGTATTGCTGCTTCCAAAAAATATATATAAGCATTGTCATTGCTTTTGAATATATTTGTATATTAAAGATTTTTTTTGCATTACTAGAATGATTTTTGTGAATTTCAAAATTATAAAAGGAAGAAAGACAAAGTCAGAAAGCTTGACTTGATCACTGTAGGTTTCCCCAAAGTGGACATCATGCCTTCATGACTCAAACTCTGTCTTCTTGACAAGAGAACAGAATTTTCATTGGATTTAATTAAACCTGTGATATAGCTCTCTATCTTGGCCACATCTCATTAATCTATTATCCATGCTTCCACATTGGACAAGTCACTTAATGTCCCTGAACCTCAGTTTTCCCACCTGTAAAATAAGGGGGTTAGACTTGCTAGCCTCTGAGGTCCCTTTCAGATCTACATCTATGATAGAATCATTCTTAGAAAATTGAAGGTGAAAACCTTGAAAAATCATATTTTCTTGGGGAAAAAAAATTCCACTTAGCTTTAATGTGTACTTTATATATTTTAGAAAAATAATTGGCAAGGCTGAGGGAATGTCATGTTTCTAAATTTATTTGATCCTTGACTTGAATTCTAACTATGATGAGAATTTGTTAACTCTAGAAGCTAATTTCTATATTCGAGGGATCTTAAACTTCACTGTCCATGGACCCTGAAGGAGGTGTGGATATATGTCAATAGGTTCAAAAATTTAGACAGTAAAAAAATAAGTCACATTTTTGTTTTCAACAATCTCTAACTAAAAGCTGATTGTTAAATTTTCAGTTTGAGAATTTTTGGCTAAAAATAAGCAATTGCTGCAAATTAGAAATTGACATATATTTTCTCGATTGTCTGGACTTAAGAAAGTAAAAATAATGCAGATAAAGCTTAAACTTATGTATGTATAGTTTTTTCCCCTCTGAGACCCCAGTTGTAAGCATTTACCAACACATTACTGAATTGCTCTACTAACAATGGTTGAGCTCAACATGTGTGCAGTAAAAATCTCAATGAATAAAGTCATACATAACCAGACTGGAGGCCTGGTAACTGTAGGCAAGTAGCAGCAGCAGCAGTAGTGATAGTAGTAGCAATAGTAATATAATTTTGGTGGTGGAAATAGTAGTAGGAGAAGTAGTGGTAGTAGTAGTAGTGGTGGTGGTAGTGGTAGTAATAATGGTGGTGGCAGTGGTAGTAGATGGAGTTGTAGTAGCAGTAGTAGTGGTCATCATGCTGGTGGTGGTGGTGGTGGTGGTGGTGGTGGTGATGGTGGTGGTGGTGATGGTGGTGGTGGTGGTGGTCATGGTAGTTATAGTAATGGTAAAAGTGATAGGGGAGTGATATTAATAGTAGTAATAACAGTGGTAGTGGTGATGGTAATGGGAGTAGTAATAGTAGTGGTAATAATAGTGGTGGTGGTTGTGGGAGGAAGAGGAGAAAGAAGAGAAGAAGGAGAAGTAAGAGGAGGAGGAGGAAGAGAACTTCAATGAATTACCAAGATCACTTTGGTAACGTTTCCAGAATTTGAACCCAAGCCCTCTGCCTCCAAAACCAGCACCCTCTATTTATCCCTTGTATGAAATTCCAGAATAACATTTTCTAGTCTTGAAACTAATTATTTCACAAAACGGTAATTTTCTGATCTGGTGCCTTTGGATATTGATCAGAGGTTGGCAGAGAGACTCTGCACCAGTGGGGGGGTGAAAGATATGCCCATTAGTTTCCAATCACATGTCATTTTTGTAAGGCTGGGAGAAAGCATTAAAGGCATTGTCCCATCAATTTTAAAGCAAGCAGTGTCTAATCCAATGCTATGCAATTAACTATAATGAGGAGAAACTCGATTCACAGCCATTCCTGTGGTTGCAATGTCAAACTCATCAAAAGCCAGAATATTTCTCAGGGTAATTACACATTGTAGATTGTTTCTGGTCTATTACTAAAACACTCACACATACACATATAGGCATATGGGCATGCACACACATGCACATGTACACACAAATGCACACCCATGCATTCTTACAATATTCTTCCCTTATTAAACTCATAGACTGTTTGGATATCTTACCCTTTCTCAAGAACAGTTCTATTAATGACAGAAAAGAAGTTCCAGTAACACCCATATAATGCAATCAGCAGCAGCTAGGTGGAGCAGTGCATTGAGTACCAGGCCTGAGGAAGAAGTCTTATCTTCTTGAGTTCAAATCTGGTGTCAGACTCTTCCTAGCTGTGTACCTGGGGCAAATCACTTAACACTGTTTGCCTCAGTTTCTTCACCTGAAAAATGAGCTGGAGAAGGAAATAGCAAACCACACCAGTATTTTTGCCCAAAATAACACCAAAGAGAGTCACAAAAAGTTGGACACAACTGAAAAACAACAACACAGAGTGTAGGAGGGACTCATGATGAACTATCTCCTGCTCAAGTTAGTACTTAATGAAAACCACTGACACTTTCTTCTCTCTCCAGGGGCAGTCTTCTCAGCACCATCCATGCCATTTTGATTACTCAGTTTGATATAACTGTGTAATTTCCTGCATAAACTAGAGGCCTGGGTGGCCATCATAAAAACTTCCTAGGTCTACAAAAAGCCAAAAACCTCTTTTGATGTTATCAAGACTTTAAATAGAATGAAAAATTCATGCATAAAGTAAGCTTTAGTTTGGCTGAGGGTTTCTTGGTTTTGTAGTATCTTTCTCACTAGTCAGTACACAAAAGCTTAGTTTAAAAAATTCTTAACTGGCAAATTTGTGTGCATGTCTTATCTCCCCTAAAAGATTGTAAGCTCCTTGAGAACTTGAATGGACTACTGTATCTTGAAGACCCAGAGCTTAGCATAGTGACTGGCACATAGTTAGCACTTAGTGAATACTGATTCATCAATTATTTCATATCTGTGGCCCCATTACATTCTACTTAATTGGTGCTTTCTATACATTTATCGAGGCAGTTGCTTCCTCCTATTCCAAGCTTCCACATGGAACCATTCTAATGTCATAAGTACTTCAGTCATAAACTTATAGAATCTTAAAGCTAGAAGGAATCTTAAAGGTCATTTGAGGAGTCAAATTCACAATTCATTAGCATAAGCAATGAAAGTCCTGAGTGTAAAGTGCCCCTGTGCCTCCTACCCCAGCATGCCCTGCTCAGGTTAGTGACCAGACTGGGGTGTTTGCTTCCCTGCAGGGTTTATTTTAAAGGGATGATGGCTCTGGGCTGGATTGGCTTTGGCTATGCAGCATCGGTTGCTTCTAGTAGAATAATTGGCTATGCAAAAGCAGGAAGTGTCCCGTCCCTGGCTGCTGGTCTTCCCTTTGTTGGTCTGGCAGGCCTGGAAGCTTATCAGGTATCTCAGGATCCCAAGAACATTTGGGTTTTCCTAGCTGCATCTGGAACTCTGACTGGCATCATGGAAATGAGATTCTACAACTCTGGAAAATTCATGCCAGCAGGCTTAATTGCTGGTGCCAGTGTTCTAATGGTTGCAAGACTCGAACTAAAGATGTTGGATAAACCTTGACAAGCATAACTATAAATCTGAGTCAAGGTTGATAGGAGACTAGGAAATTTTGAAAACTCCCAGCACTGGAGTGTATTATGGGAAATGAGCCAAGGACCTGAGCATTTGTACATATCCTGATATTTTTGGAGATTTTTTTTTTAACCAAAGAAGCACTGAACTTCGTGACCATCAATTATTGAATCTCTTTGTAGGCAACAATCCCATCCCATAGCGAGCTGCCATTATAACAGTTTGTTCCAGTCTTCAAGTTGTCTCCAGAAGTGTCAGAGATTGGGTTTCAGCATCTTGTGACAATTGAAATATTTTGTACTGGTTGCAGGAGTTGTCTGCTATATCACAAAGTGCCATGTTATGAAAGGAAGATAATGAAGAATTTGTATTTCCATCACATTTGGTTATCCCCAAATATACATGCTTGTCTCAGAGAATCAATTAAAATATTTTATGAAGAAAAGTGAAAAAAAAGAAAAAAAAAACCCTGAGTGTAGTCCAAGCCAGATTAAAATGTAATTAGGAAATATTTAACAAAATACATACAAATGCCATAAATCACAGAAAAAATAATTTGTGGTTTTCTAATCAATATGAGGACCACAGGGATCCATTTCTATTTAAGTCTGATACCACTGATTTAACCTATTTCCATGATTTTACAAATGATGAAACTGAATCATAAGTGTTAAGTGGCTTATCCCAAGGCTACGTGGCTAGAATTGGACAGAATTCAGTCTAGAATCCAACTGTCAACTCCCAGCCCAGTACTTTCTCCACTCTATCATTTTGCCTCCCAACCACTCTTCATACATAACTGAAACAAGTATGTTACTATATCTTTGTAGTCATCTGGAACCTATAGTTGACTCCTCTATTACAAAAGTCCAAGATTGATTTTATAAGTGATGCACTGCTTCCTTGTCAGGTTCAACTCCTCCACTTGTGTTCTTCATCCCATCTTCTCCCATCTCCGTCAGGAGTTCATCCCAGTAACTATTCCCTCCCTCCCTCTCATTCTCAGTCTCTCTCTTTCTACTGGTTACTTTCTGTCTAAAAACTTGCCCAGCTATTGCAGTCCTTTAAAACTGAAGAATAGATAGATGATCATTAGAGAGATAGATAAAACCTTGCCCCCACAATCCCCTCAAGCCTATCTCCTCCCTTTCATTGACAACTGACAGAATCAAGTTCCTTTTCAATCAATCCACATTTATTTAAGCAACTACTATGTATCAAGCACTAAGTTAAATGTCAGAGATACAAAAAGAACCAAAAAACAATCCCTGCTCTCAAGAAGTTAGCAATCTAATGGGGGGGAGGGGAACAGCATGCAAACAAATGTAAAAAGCAAGCTGTTTACAAGACAAACAGGAAATGGCAAAAGGAAAGAAATGGAATGAAGAACAGTTGAGAAATGCTTCCTGCAGAAAGTCAGATTTTAGTTGGCATTTCAGGAGGTCAGAAGGAAGAGCAAAGGAGGGAGAACATTCCTGGCTTGTTGCTCAGCCAGAGAAAGTGTGTGGAGCTGAGAGACTGAGTGTGTTCCTGGAACAGCCAGAAGGCCAGTAGCTCTCCATCCAAGAGTACATATTAAGGAGTGAGGTAAAAGAAGATTGGAAAAGGAGGAGGGAGCTAGGTCATGAAGGGCTTGAATGCCAAACACAGCATTTTGTATTTCCTCCTGGATGTAACAGGAATTTATTGATCAGTTCTGCACTTGTGGAAAATCATTTTCACACTGAATGGAGGATGGATTGGAGTGGGGAGAGATGTGAGGCAGGTTGACTCTCCCCACCCCCAGGAGGCTATCACAGTCATCAAGGTGTGAGGTGACAAGGGCCTGTACCAGAGCAGTAGCAGTGTCAGAAGAGAGAAAGGGAGGTATGGGAGACATATTTCAAAGATGAAATTGACGAGCCTTGGCAACAGCTTGGATATAGGAGTAAGAGATAGCAAAGAGTCCGGCATGATTCCCCAGTTGCAAGACTGAGAGGTTGGGAGGATAGTGTTGCCTTCTCCACTAATAGGAAGGTAGGAGATGGAGAGGATTTAAGGGAAAAGATAATGAGTTCTATTTTGGACATATTGAATTAAAGCTGTCTATGTATATCCAGTTTGAGATGTCTGAAAGGCAGTTGGAGAGGTGAGATTAGAGGCTGGCAGAGAGTTTGAAACAGGATAAGTAGATTTGAGAATCATCAGCATAGAGACAGTAATTAAATCCATGAGAGCTGATGAGATCACCAAATAAGCTGGTGTAGAGGGAGAAAAAAATAGCCAGGATAGAACCTTGAGAGACCCCTATAGTTAGAAGGTATGATCTGGAAGACATGTGGTTTTATTTTCAAACTCCTCATAGATGGCTGTGTTTGAGATATTGCAGCCTTACGAAACACCAATATTAAAATCTGAATCTTTGCTTCTAGGAGAATTTGGGAGTCATTATAGCAGATTTGCAATTTCCAGAAAGCAATCCAGCCTATTGTCCTCTTACCATTTAATTCTGAGCCAAACTCATTTTCTACTTGTATTTTCTGTCCTAGACATGCATACCTTATTCAATTGCAATACATTATCTTCATCCACTTGACCATTCCTGTGTGAATGGTGAGCCTAAAGCAAATATGAATTTGCTTGACTAAGGAGTTCTTTATAACAATGAAATCAGAAATCCAGTCCCTATTCCAATGCCCATCATTAATTCTATGGATTTCTTACAAGAGGCTGTGCAAAGTTACAGGCCTTGATACAACCAGAAGAATGTCATCAATAAACAAGAATCTCACCATCCTCAGGGAATTTCTCTTCAGCTTATACTGTGTATTGTTTTTCCTCCATCACAGTGATAAATACCTTGGCAAACATTTGTGTTCCTTTTAAGCCTTAAGTGCTGTTTATGATCAGAGGATCAGTGAACAAAGTTATTTCTATTGTTATATTTTTCAAAGAATCTTGATGTAAAGATGGCAGTCATATTTTTTGTAAGAGAGTATTTAAGGTTATGTATTTCTATACCCAGTAAAATTTTTTTGTCCTAATCAACAAATTTGAATGCCTAATGCTCTGCATCTTTCAGTCGATTGTGTGATAGGAACAGCACGGTCCATTGTAGAATATACCTTGCAAAACATTGTCTGTTACCTACTAACCCCTTCATCAAGGATTTCTCAATGTCTGCATAGATGAATCTCGTAAAGTTTTTGAAGATAAAGCTATAACTAGATGTAGGCATGTATGTTGGTAACTATTAATGTTTTCTAAGTCACCTTTCTGAGAAATGATAATAAAGTCCTCTGAGATTTCCTCTTAATATTACCTCTAAATAAATGACAAACTGACATTTAAGATCCTCTACAATTTAACTCTACTTAAACTTACATCCTATCTCACATTACCCCTCAAAACACTTGGGACAAACATCATGTAGATTGATAAGGTGATGATGGATTGAAATCTGACTGACTGGAAGAAATACATCAAAGAGGTCTTTTTAAAATATCTGCTGATTTAAATAAATAACAATATTTATAGGAGTATTTAAGATTATAGGGTTATAGGTCTAGACTTGGAGGTTATACCATGGATCCAAAGGCACTCCAAAAATATCCATTATCCCATTTGATCATCAACATATTTATATGTTTTATAAGCCTTAAAGTTCTTGAAATGGTAAGGGAATTTGAAGATCTTCCCTGCCGCTTAATGCCCTCACTTGGAGCCCAGCAAGAAAATCTTACTTAGAGGAAGCTGGTTTTTCAGGAAGGCTCACACACTTTGTTACTTTGTAATTAGGTGGTGGATCAAGAAGGTTGTGATGTCTTCTGACCCTGAAGAAGGAAAAAAATATGTGTGTGTGTGTGTGTGTGTGTGTGTGTGTATTGTTGAGGTGAGGTTTTGCTTTGGGGCTCACTTACGGGAAGAGTTGTGTGATTTGGTCAGATGAGACTCTGGGACACTGTTGAGCACCACTACCATCCCCTTTGATCAAAAAACCCAGATGCTGGTGTTTTTCTTTCTCTGGTATATATATAAAATGGTCAGACAGCTGGAAGCTCTGTCTGTTGACATCTTGAATTGTGTTATTTTCTCCGTATTTTTGTCTGTTTGTAATTTCTGTTTGTATTCTCTGAAGTTCAGGGTGCTGACTTTTTCCCCTGAACTAATTGAATGATATATGTTTGATTAAAGTAAGATTGTTAACCCATTTTAAGTTGCTTTCCTTTAGAAAAGCAGATCAAAGAACCAGTGCTAGCAGACATCCTGGGTACACTAAGGTGCTTGCTGTTATAATTTTGTATAAATAAAAGTTGTTAGAATAATTTATTTTTAACAATAATAATTTTAGGTAGAATAAGGATTATTCTCACCACTTCACTGATGAGGAAACAAAAACTCAGGACAATTAACTGGCTTGACCAAAGTCACATAGCTTATCAGTGGCAAAGCTAGAGTCAGAGCTAAAAATAATGCCTTAGATGTTTATAGTGCATTATAGTTTACAAGGCCTAATTAACTGAATTTGTCTACTGCTTGAATAAAAAAAAGAGATGCAAATTAAAAATATAACCTTTCATAGAAATATTATAATTACTGATTATTCAGGCTTTCCATGAAATTTCCAATCACACAAATCAGATATAACTGTGATGTCTCCATTAAAAATATACGATTTTTTTTATTGAGTATTTCATATGGCATTAAAATTTATTTGCACTCACTACTGGGAAAGGGGAGGAGTTATTATCTGGCATCACAAAATAACCATAATGAACTTGGCATGCTTCAGCTTGCCCTGGGTTTAGCTGTGGAATTTGTTTGCTAAAACCCTTAATGCCTCATGAACAGCTTAATTCATCCATGATGGAATGATCTTAGATCACAAGTCTTTTGTTGCCCATTGTTTAAGTAATCTCTACTTAGAAACTTCTACCAGTAATTACATAGGTTATATCCAATTGGTTCAGCTATAATTTGGCACAAGCAGGTGTTACAGACAGTTGCCATGAACACACTGATAATACAGTTTCTAGCCATGACAAACCTCAGCTCATCTACAATGTGGATGAGAATATAATGTGCATTAATTAAACTAGAAGAAAGTCTTGAGCAATTCAGTCATAGCTTGGATGGGCCAGCTGAGGTAAATGCCACCAAGGTCAAATTTCCTCTCAGAATACAAGAACAAGCCATGAAGAGACAGCTTGTGCTCCCACCCCAATCATGCTGTGCCATTCCAAACCCCCCAATCTAACTTTGGATAGAGATATCACATTTTTAATTAGTGTTTTATGCAACAAAGATTTTCTATGTGAAATCTACTCTGTGCAAAAGTCTGAAACAAACTAGAACATTTCAAATACAGAAAATTGGATCTCGTTCTTCTGGAGGCAAAATTCCTTTGACGTCAATGGGAGTTAGGGAACAAAGGATTAAACTGTGTACAGCACATTTCAAGTAATTACCTAGCCAATCTCACAGGATGAGATTGACCGAGTCATGCTGCTTGGCATACAGATGATTAAATGAGCTTTAATTTGACCATCAAGTGGTAATACTGTCAAAAAATAAGGAACAGAAATGTAGAGACAATCAGCTGTCAGAGTCCTCTGGGCAACTAGTTAATGGATTGTTGTCACATAAAAGGAAAGTTGGGGAAATTTTCCAAAAATGTCTTTTTTTGGACATCTACAAACCAGTTAAGAGACATTGAATAGATGAAAGTGCACAAATTGTGCTCTAAACCAACATGCTGGAAAAAAAATACTCACTTTCATATTTACTGTTGGAAAGACTCAAATGTCTTTTTATGATATTTGCTTCCATTTGTAGACTGAACATAAGTGTGAGCAGTGGGGAGTCAGTTCAATTCTCCCTTATAGGTTGCAACTCATTTTGGAAAATCTAGCTTTCAAAGGAGATTAAATTAAATCTACAATGGCTGTTCTGTACAAGTTGGATTCACTGCCTTAGGTCACATTGGTTCATGGCCAGTAAATAAATGAACTAAAACAATCTGTTCCCAGCCACCCTCCATTCAATTCAATTTGTTTTCATGCACGAACATTTATTAAGTACCTACTATGTGCTGCGAATTTAAAAATGAGTTCTCTGGGTTAATATGCTATCTCTCTACTAGATTTTAAGTTTCATGAGAGGATTTAAGTCATGACTTGCCCAAATATTGTATACCCTCGGCCACACAGCTTTGTGCTCTGCAAAAGGTAGGGGATAAATAAATAGTTGTGGGACATACAGATGAACAACACAGGCTCCACTCTGAAGAAAATTATACTCTAATCCAGGCCTGCGAAACCCGTGGTCCACCAAAGGCAGCCCACAAAAAAAAGTAGGTTGGGCAGGCCTATCCTAATCAGTGTGATAAAATGCATATACAAATAATGATAATACCAGAGAGAATATGGTAAGTGCAAAGGAAATGTCCAAAGCACGTTGAGAAATTTAAAGTCAGAGAGATAACATCTGCTGAGAAAATAAAGCAAATCTTCATGAACAAGGAAGCATCTTGGGTGAGGTGAACAGAGAGGAGCTGCTCCAGGCTTCAGTATAGAATAAGGCAGTTTATTTGCATAGAATCACAATTTTATGAAGAGGATTAGCTTAAAATAAAACTGGAAATATCACAGGATTATAAATTTAGATTTGAATGACCCAACTAGTCCAAACCCCTCATTTGACAAACTAGGAACTAAGGCCTAGACAGGTTAAATGACTTGTCTAAAATCACACAGATTGTAAGTGGTCTATCAGAGATTGAAACCCAGATCTTCTGACTCCAAATACAATACTCTTTCCACATTACATTATTTTCGTTTTTTCTTTTTTCGTTTTTCTTTTTGGTTTTTTTTTGCTTTTTGGAGGGGAGAAGGCAGGCCATTTGGGGTTAAGTGATTTGCCCAAGGTCACAGTGCTGGTAAGTGTTAAGTGTCTGAGGTTGGATTTGAACTCAGGACCTTGTGATTCTAGGACCTGTGTGGGTGTTGTCTCAGGGGGAGGGTCCTAACCACTAGCCACCTAGCCACCCCTCCACATTATATTATTAATTAGCAAAGGTAGATTGAAGCCGGATTATAGAGGGCTTTAAATGCCCAGATTAGGAATTTATGCTCTTTTTGCTAGAGAATTATTAGTCGTAGGTTTTTAAATAAAGGAGTGATGTGATCAGAGGAGTACAGAAATTATATGCATTAGAAAAATTATGAAGGAAGTGATGTGAAGGATATATTGGAGAATGGAGAAGTTAGAGGTAGGAAGATCAGTTCAGGAAACTATTATAATAGTAAATGCTAGAAACAAGGAGAAAACTGCCCAAAGCGAGAGGAGAAAGTACCAGGTACAAAGTAAGTCATGGGTGTAAAACTGATGGGATTAACAACTACTTGTATGTGGGGAAGAAGGAAGATTAAAGAGTCAAATCCAGTTCTACGTCTTCAAGTCTGAGCATCTGGACAGATGATGACTTCAATAAAAACAGAGAAGCTGGGAGTGGAATCTCTTTCAAAGCAAAGATGATGAACTAAACTTTGAAACACTAAATTTTAAGTGTCAGTAAAGATACAGGGGTCCTCGTTACAACCCTTCTATACAACCAGACTAATGTCCAATGTGAAAGTATTTGCAGATCCTATACTTGATTGCATGGCGCCTTGGGGGATGGGGGAGAGGGGAGAAAATTTGAAACTCAAGGGATTCTGGAACTGAATGTTGTAAAATAAAAGTAAATAAACTAATCATTTTTTAAAAAAAGATACAAAGGTTCAACTTTTGCTTTTGATATGTACTAATTGCACTACACTGGAGAAGTCACTTAATCTCACCATGCCACAGATTCCTCCTCTTTAAAATAAGATAATGCTTCACTACCTACCTCACATGGTTATTGTGAAGAAAACTTTGCAAACTATAAAATGCTATTATTATTATTATCATGTGCCAAATTATTATCATGTGCCAAATATCCCATCACTGAAAGTGAGGATGATATCTGTATGAACACTTATTAGGGAGTGAGGTTGGACAGGGGAATCCAGTAAGAGGGTTAGATTTACTTCAAACATTAGGAAATAGCTCCATTAACTGTTTTTGCATTTAACTGTTTTATCACTTTTAACAATTTTGTATGGGTATATATTTTTCATAAGAATTTAGTCTTACCAGCAGTGAATTCCTGAACCTCCTAATGCTATCTATGGTTAGCAAATTATTTAAAATTTTGTCAGTGTTTACAAGTGACCTTAGAGTCCCATTCTCTGGAAGGAAACAATCAATACCAATTTAGAGGAGAAGAGAAATTTCCATTCAGGTGGTGATGGTGGTGGTCGTAGTGGTTCTCTCCTCCTCCTTCTCCTCTTCCTCTTCCTCCTCTTTTTCCTTCTCCTCACCCTCCTCCTCTTCCTGCTGTTGCTTCTCTTACTCCTCCTTCTTCTCTTCTTCCTCTTCTCTTCCACTATCTCTCCTCTTTAACTTTCTTCTCCCACACTTCAAAACAACTGTGATCTCTTTGATATGAAAGGTTCTCTTTGTAATACCAATCTCAACCTTATTTGTAGAATATATTTATGAACTGATGAAAAAAATTCATCCCCAGCCTTCTGCCGATGAGTTTCTCTAAGCTTCTGCTCCTCTGGCATAGCCTTTGAAAACACAGGGTCACTTTCATGCCATGATGAGGCTTTTACATAAAACACAGGTTTAAAACAACACAAATTAGTAGACATTAGATAATGGCCAATAATGTCACCCTGCCCCCAACAAAGCATCTCTAGAAATGCTTTTCCATTTTATTATATTGAATACTCACCCATTTCATGACCTCACCATCTGTTTCCATCTGTTGAATATTAAAAAAAATAACATCAAAATCACCTAAAAGAGTTCTTTTATTAGTGATAAACTTTTACAATTCAATTTAAAAAGTTTATTGTCCTGAACATCAGAGCGCTGCTATTTTCCAACCCATCATCCTGTCTCTTTATCATGGGGGTCTAATAGCAGTTGTGTCCCTTTTCTAATATCTTTAATAAGAAAGGAAAATTTGATAAATAGATAATAAATGGCCAAGTTTTTATTGGTATTATGATGAGAAATCATTAAAATAGTCTATGGTTATAAGACTAGGTGAAATGATTCCTGATTATGTAATTATCTGTTCCTTGTATGTCTACTACCTTTACTGACAAAACATTTTTATGAGTTTTAAACTTGCCGAGCTAGTAAAGCTGTAAAAGAGCAAGCTGGATAGCATTCTGCCTGATACATCATCATCAAAATTGTCAGCTAAATTCAAATTATGGAACCTTAAGTGCTGCTGATGATATCAGAGGCAGACAGAACACAGCTGGATTTTTCAGCTCCTGGGGTACATCCGTAGCATTGCCTCTTAGAAAGAAATCAGCCTTTCATTTGCCAGTGAGACTCATTTTCAGTTGAAGGTCATGGAGCGAGGCACAGTACTATTCTACTCTTTTGCCCCTTTGAGTATGGCTGGCATGAGTATCTATCTTGTTTTTCCTTATGTCAGGAATGGGGATGGAGGTGAGTAAGTCAGAGGCAAGTCTCTGCACTTCCTCCAATCCCTACCTAATGCATGGACATGGTTCTGCTGTTTGGACTGTTGGGACTAAGGCATAGCCAGAGTAATGGCCTCATAGTCAGTTTAGGGATCTACATAGACTGTAGGAGAATTCAAAAGGTTCTCCAAAGTCTGAAAACCCACTAATATAATCTTAATATTCAGGTCACAGGCTATAGAATTATTGTATTACCTCTTCCTTTGAGAAAAGCATTGAAGGGTGCTGAATAAGGAGCAAAGACATGTGGGCTGTGGTCTTGGCTCTATAATTAACTAGCTGTGAGACAAGTCTTTTGCCTTTTCCTGAGCCTCAGTTTCCTCATCTATGCAGTTAGCAGGCTTGATTGAGTGAATTCTAAAGTCTCCTCTACTTCTAATAGTTTATGATGCTATCAAGAAGAAATGAAACTCAGGAGGGTTAAGTTCTGTTGAAAGAAGAGTTGTTAGTAACAATTTGGAGAATGGAAAACTACGGGGATGCCTATTGCTATACATTTATTAAATCTTCACTTTTGTCAAAGATACATGAAAAGTTTCAGTAATAATGAAATAGCATAATATTTTGGAAAATCTCAGCATTAGCAATATTAAGAACCATATTTTTAAGTTAGGGAACATTTGGCACCTTTTAGGAAAGAAGAGGGTATTGCTAAATAATAATAATAGTAATAATAATAATAATGATATTTCTGTTGACTATCACTATTTTTTCTTTTTATTCATTTATTTTCTTGTTTACATCATTCATTTCCATGAGATTTTGAGTTACAAATTTTCTCCCCATCTTTCCCCCACCCACCACCTCAAAACAGTCATCCCACTGTATAATCCCCCCCAATCTGTTCTCTCCTATGTCCTCTCCCATTACCCCTCTGCTTTTCTGGTAGGGCAAGATGGATCTCAATATGCCAGTGTTTATATATCTCAATTTCCAGTTGCATGTAGTTAATAATTAATTAATTATTATTATTATTATTATTATTATTATTATATACATATATATTTAACATTTGATTATAGAACTTCAAATTCTAGATTCTTTCTCTTTCTCCCTCATCACCCACCCCCACTGGAAAGACAAGCAATTCAATACAGGCTGTGCATGTGTAGTTCTGCAGAAATGTCCACACTGAACATATTGTGAGAGACTGATTATACGTCCCTCCTCCTATCCTGCCCCCTCCTTGTTCTATTCTCTATCCTGTCCCTGTCCTTTACAGAAGCGTGTGCTTCAAACAACCCTCCCCCCCAACCTG
>CM053595.1:133668753-133687436 GCA_028646575.1 Pseudocheirus occidentalis
CCCCTCCTGAATCTGCCAGACAATCACCTAGATTCAGGAGCTGAAAGCTTACAGGTTCTCGTCCAGTCCTCAGGAATGAACAACTCCCAGGTCCTTGTCCAGTCCTCAAGGCAATCCCTGGCACACACTGAAGTTCACAAGATTCAGCACACCTCAAACCCTTCAGGACTTCTCTTGCCTGGAACTCAAGGATCAGCCAGGGCACCAACAAACAAAGTCCCATCCTGTTCATGTCTTCAGTCAGCTTCACTGAGGAACCAAATCCAAAATCAGTCTGTCTCTAAAATTTTCCTGCTTATAAGCACTGACCTTCTCCCAAGTCAACAGGGGAGTGTCTCAGCCAATAGCATTCTTCCACATCAACAAGGTAATTCACACCTTTTCACCAATGGACAGAGTTCTATACTTAGCCCTAAGTTACTAGGATCTACTTAACCCTAAGTATATGATCTACTTAGCCCTAAGTATCTGATCAAACAAATTGATTACCATTACATGTGGTAACACAATTAGGGTAACCCAGGATCTGGCAGCTTCTACATTGAGGGATTAAAGGGCCTGGAATATGATATTCTGGAGATCAAGGGAGCTGGGATTAAAACCAAGAATAACCTACGCAGCAAAATTGAGTATAATGTTCTGAGGAAAATATGGTTATTCAGTGAGGTGGAGGACTTTCAAACATTCTTGCTGAAAAAAAAACAGAACTGAACAGAAAATTTGACACTCAAACACAAAAAGCATGAGAAGGTAAACATGGGAAAGAAATCATAAGGAACTTATCAAAGTTGAATTATTTCCATGCCAACATGGAAAAACAATAATTGTAACTTATAAAACTTTTCTTACTATGAGGATAGGAGAGGGGAATACAAACGTATATATTAGTATACCTACACATGTATCTATATAGGAGAGTATATATGCGTATGAATACGTATCTGAGCATGTGTGTATATGTGTACATAGAGGGTACAGGACCAATTGAATAGGAAGGGATGATACTTTAAAAGGTGAAATTATGAGGTGGGAGAGGACTAGAATGAGATGAGACAGGGAGAGACAAAATGGGGTTAATCATCCCATATAGAAGAGGCAAGGGATAATTGTTACAACTTTGCTTTCATTTACTCACATCAAATTTGGCTTAGGGAAGGAATATCATAAACTTTAAACTGGGCATCTTGCCACACAGGAGAGTAGGGGGGATGGCGATGAGAGGCAGGATGATGGAGGGGAGGGCAGGGTCTGGGGGAGGGTTGCTGGAAGTACACACTTCAGTAAAGGGACAGGGATAGGGTAGAGAATAGAAGAGGGCAGGGAAGGGGGCAGGATAGGAAGGAGGGACGTATAATCAGCCTCTCACAATATGTCCACTGTGGAGATGTCCTGTGTAATTACACATGCACAGCCTATATTGGATTGCTTGTCCTTCCAGTGGGGATGGGTGACAAGGGAGGAACCAAAAAAATCTAGAATTTAAAGTTCTACAATCCCATGTTTAATATATATATATACACATATATACACATATATTATTGTTGTTGTTATTATTATTATTATTATTATTATTAATTACATCCAACTAGGAATTAAGATATACAGGCACTGGGGAAAGGAGAACCACCCTGCCCTACCAGAAAGTTAGAGGAGCGTTGGAGGAGGACAGAAAAGAGAGCAGATTGGGGGAGGAGCTTTATAGTGGGATCACTGTTTGGGGGTTGGTAGTAGGGTAAAGATGGGGAGAAAGTTTGTAACTCAAAATCTTGTGGAAATGAATGATGTAAACAAGAAAATAAATAAAAATAATTAATTTTAAAAAATAAAAGAAGTGTGCAGAAAATCAAATCATTAAAATAACAAATGAGTAAGGTGAAATCACAATAGCACCAGAAGATATAAAAAGAATAATCAGAACCTATTATGCACAGTTATACACTAACAAAACTAAGAACACAAAAGAAATTTTAAAAATAAATTCAAAACATAAAATACCCAAGTTAGCTGAAGGCCAGATAAAGATCTTTTTAAAAAATCTAACAAAAACCAATAGATCTAACTATAAAGATAGAGGGAAAAAACCTCTTGGTCCTGATGGATTCACAAAAGTATTCTAACAAACTTTTAAAGAGCCAGTTCTCAATCTTTAACAAATTATTCTCAAAAATTGAGAAAGTACCCTACCAGAATCCAAATGAGACAACTGTATGCCTATTACCTAAACCAGGGAAAAATTAAACAGAGAAGGAAAACTATAGTCTAATACCATTAATAGATACTCACCCAAAAATTTTAAACAAAATCTTATCAAACAGAATATAGAGATTTATCCAAGAAGTCATATATTATGATCAAGTAAGAATTATAACAGGGATGTATGGATGGCTCAACATTAGGAAAATAGTCAACATAATTATTAAAGATCAAAACATCCAAAATCACATAACTGTCACAGTGGATGGAGAAAATAACTTTCATTACATTAGTGGCTAAATAGAAAATGGATAGGAATGGAAAGATATTTGAGACAGGCAGACTCTCCAGTCAGCTATTACAATAGTCCAGTTGTGAGGTGAGGTGGGCCCACATCAGAATGTTTGTGGTTTAAGAAGAGAGGAGGGGACATACAAGCAGAGTGAAATTGATATTTCTTCACAATAACTTGGATATAGGGTTGAGAGAGTGAGGAGTCATGAATCACTCTTAGACTGCAAGCCTAAGGAACTGAGAGGATGGTGTTGCCCTCAATGGTAATAAGAGAGCCTTTAGGTTAGATGGCAGAGTAGGGTCAGAAATTTCCAGGCTCTCCAGATTTCCTCCACAAACAGACAGGAAATTTCCATAAAATTAATTTAGAGCAGCAAAAAAAAGTGGGGTAAAATAGTTATCTACCTAGGGTTGGGGTTAGGGTTAGGGTTAGGATTAGGATTAGATAATTTGAGAGGATCTCAGAACAGATAGGGCTTTCAGGTGCTGAGGTTTGACCTGAGTGAAGCATAGATGCTTCCAGGCTGACTCTGAATCTACAAATAGCAGGCCCTGGGGCAATTCCATTAGGAAGCAGAGGAGGTCTCAAGAAATTTCACCTCACAACCTCAGGAACTCCCACTTCATGAAGTTTTACCTCATAAAGACCAGCAGATGGCTGTGTGGGGAATGACTGAAGGACAACCATCACCACTGCCAGCACCCTACATCCTCTAATTCCCTCCCCTGACCCCAGTCATTTCTAGAACCAGAACTAGTGGGGCTGCCTGGAAGTGATCCCACACTGTGACTGTAGGTGAAGATAGACAAGTAAATACTATGTGACTGCAGGATCCACAAAGAGTAAGAATAGTTTTGGGACATCATGGCCAGAGGTTCTAACAGTGCTTTAGGAAAAGAGAGGAGTTTCTGAAGTTCAGTCCGTGAGCAGAATTTAGAAAATAACAGTAAAAAGAACCTGAGGCCTAGGTAACATACCCACAACTCTAGATTAAAACCTGAGTATAATAATAATAAGCTGCTAAAAATAAAATAAAACAAAATTAAAATGAGTTGGCAAAGGAGAAAGAACGCAACCATCTTGTAATGGTAATGGGATTTGAAGATCTTCTGTGCCCCTTGTATTGTCAAGCAAACAGGTACTTAGCACCTTGTTTCAAGTTCATGATTGTGTCAAGTATTAAGATCCAGAACTTGTGACTATCACAGTGGCATGAGCTTGCCAATATAACAGGAAGGGGCAGAACAGGGAGGAGCTAATACCACATATAAATAAAAGCCCAAGCTAAAGAGCCAGAACTTCTTCTGAGAACCGTATTGAGAATTTCTTCTGAGAACTGCTGAGAACTTCTTCTGAGAGCTGCTGAGGACTTCTGAGAGCCAGCCAGAACTGCTGGTAGCTGGACCTGCTGGGAGCAAGCAGAGGAGACTGAGGAGCTACCATGAGTGAAGAGAGGAAAATCCTTGCTTGAAGAAGCCTGTTTTGTTTTGAAGGCTTGGGAATGTGGGTTTTCACTGCACTGACTATGTGTAGCAACTTCATGATTACTGTAATGACTTTGACTTTTTGGTTTGGAACTCAATTTTCTGGTATTTGAATAAAAGCTTTGGTTCTATTCTCCATGTGGAGAGCCTGTTACATTTTGTGATTCACAACTACACCAGCATATTCATAGTGGGTGCTGTGAATATTGCATTGCTGGCACACATAAATAGTTATTTTGGTGTAAAAGAAGATCTGGGTTCATATTCAGAGGAAGATAGTGATGTAAAAAAGGGGGGAAAGCCAGTCCTACCCCAAAGAGCAATAGCAATGGCCACAAGTCCAAAAAGAATTCTTGGAAGAAATAAAAAAGGAATTCAAAAGTCAAATAAAGAAACAGTGAGGCAAAATTGGGGAGGAAAATAAAAGCAACCCAAGAAAATTATGAAAACAAAGTTAACTAATTGGAAAATGAAATACAAAATCTGAAGGAATAAAATAACTCCTTGAAAACTAGAATTGGGCAAGAGGAATCAAATGATATTATGAGACATTAAGGAATAATAAAAGTGGAAAAATAGAAGAGAATCTAAAATATTTCATTAGAAAAACAACTGATCTGGAAAACAGATAGAGGAGAGATAATATAAGAATTGCCAAGCTACCTGAAAGTTATGATATAAAAAGAGTCTGGGTACAATATTACGAGAAATTATTAAGGAAAATTTCCCTGAAGTTCAAGATAGTTTACAAAATAATAAAATAGAAATAGAAAAAAATTTGCCATTCACCACCTGAAAGAGATCCCTGCAGGAATGTCACAACCAAGTTCCAAAACTCCCATGCTAAAGAGAAAATATGATAATCAATAAGGGAAAAAACTTAAATACTGTGGAAATACAGTTAGGATTTCACAAGATCTAGTAGCTTCTACTCTAAAAGACTACAGGTCTTGGAACATTATATTAGCAAAAGAGTTGCTGTTGCACCCAAGAATAATTTACCCAAAAAAAAGTTGAATATAATCCTGAATTTTTTTTTAAATGGACATTTGTTGAACTGAAAGACTTCCAGGTTTGTGTAACAAAAAGACCAAAACTCAATGGAAAACTCAATATAAAAGATTCAGAAGAAATATAAGGAAAATATTAAAGATCAATTACAAGACACTCATTAAAATCAAATTGTTTACTTATTACATCTATGAAAATGTTATTCGTATTTTTAAAACTTATGATTACTAAGGCAGTTTTTTAAAAGTTGAAGCTGAGTTGTATATGATAACAGTGATTCTAGAAAACAAGATTGGGTAGGAAAAGGTAAAAGGGAGGAATTATGTTATAAAAACAGGGCATAAAAAGAGGACCTAATGCAGAGGAAGACAGGTTGTGATGGAAGGTTGATAATGTTGAACCTTACTCTCATCTGGGTTGAAGAGGAAACAATGTATGTATCTGGAATGATGTAGAAGCCTTCAGAACATGTAGAGAGGTAAGAAAACTGGAGGACAGGGTGAGGGAGGGAATTTTAAAGGGGTGTGTGGGTTGGAATTTGAGAAGGTGGGGAAGAAAATAGTGGGACTTTTGGAGGGGTGTGTGAATTGGGATTAGGGGAGTGGGAGAAGGGGATGGGGAACTCTAGGAAATGAAGGGGGTGGGGTGGGGGGAGAAGATAAGGTAATAGAGAGACTGAGAAAAAACATCAAGTAAAAATAAAGTGGAGAGAAGTTTACAAATAGTAATTATAACTTTGAAAGTAAATAGGATGTTTAGAGAAGCTCTTGGTGGTAGAAAAGAAATGGAAATTTCAGGGATGCCCATCAATTGGGAAATGGATGAACAAGTTGTGGTGTATAGTTGTGATGGAACATGGCTGTACTATAAGAAATGATGAGCTCTTAGAAAGGAATGAAAGACTTGAAAAAAATGATGAAGAGCAAAGTGAGCGGGACTAAAAGAACATTGTATACAATAACAATAACATTGTTTTAAGAACGATTGAGCAAATAAGTCATTTTGACTATTATAAATACACAAATTAAAAATAAAGGACAGGGAGAAAGAAGCTATCTGCATCTAGAGAAAGAACTGGTTAAAGCATGTATAGAATAATTTTACATGTACATATATATATAGTATATATGTGTGTGTATATGTGTATGTAAAGGACATATACGCATTACGTATACATATATTTACATATATATGCATATATACATGCATACACACACACACACACATATACACACAACTATTTGGGTCTAATGTTAGCCATCTCCAGTGCAGGCAGGGATGAGGAAGGACAAAAAGTTTAAAAAAAAGAAATTTAAATGATAACTTCATTGCATATTTGGAGGGAACAGCAAGTTATACATAGTAGATGTGCAGTTTCACATGCAATTATATTTTTATTGTATTGTTATGAAAATGACTGTTTTGTGCTGTTAATTGAAAACTAAATGATATTTTAAAAAACAAAAAACAGTAATAGGAAAGATGGATGGAAGGTCCAGGTGAAAAGAAAGTTCTGTTCTGGACATGTTTAGTACAAGATGTTTGCTGGATATCCAGTTCAAGATGTCTGAAATGTTATAAAAATGGTCATTTTATTCCATAAATTAAAAATAAAATGTTAAAAAAAAAGATTTTTCCCCTGAAAACCTCATTTTGGACAGCAATTGCTAGCAAAATTTTCCGTTAACAAAAGCCCATATAAACTGATTCAGACTAAAGTAAGCAGAACCAAGAAAAAAAATTACATAATAACAACAACAAAATAAATGGTAGAAACAATCACATACCCAAAAATTCAAAAGTAAATATAACAAAATTTTTAGATCAAGCATAACTTAAATGCAGGAGTTACCCCCAATCTATTTCTTCATAGATGTGGGAGATCTATGGGTATTCACATTGCACATGTTTTTAGACTTGTTTAATATATCTAACAGATGTGAATTTTTTCCCTTTTAAAAAAATATTTTTATACATGATGGCTCTCTGGGAGTCAGAGGGGGAAGGATATTCAAAATAGCTATGATGATGTAAGAAACAGAAGATATCAATAAAAACTTATTTTAAACAAAATTAAATTACTTCTTGTGTACATTCCAAAAGATAATGTAACCAGGAGGGAATTTAATCTCACCATCCCACAGATAAACATATGCCATAATGATTCCTAGTTTTGTTTCCCCTGTAGATATTAAACATTAAATCTCAACCATCACATAAGCTGATTACTTCTGACAAGAGTGAAGCAAGCCACCTACATTATATGACCAAAGACCAATTATGATGTTGTGTAAAGAACTTACACACTGCCCCTATATATCACTGTTTAATCGATTAGGGTCAACATAAAGTCCACTAATTTAGAGACCTTAATATACATTTCAAATGTAACCCTAAATATTGTTCTTTTGGGGGCAGCTAGATGGTGCAGTGAATAGAGCACCAGGCCTGGAGTCAGGAGGACCTGAGTTCAAATCCAGCCTCAGATGCTTAACACTTACTAGCCATGGCACCTTGGGCAAGTCACTTAACCCTAATTGCCCTGCCTTCTCCCCTGCAAAAAAAAAAAGAATGTTCTTTTCCAAATATCTCAAGATACACACAAACAAGCATATATTTAATGAGTTTCCAAGGATACACTTGATTTAGGCACAACGCTAGTTCCCAAGCAATAGCCCTGGGAAAATAAATTGTCTTCAAGGATGTAACACTCTGATTCCTTCTAATGTTCCTAAGTATATAGGCAATGGTTAAAAAGAAGAGAGCATACATGAAGTCATGTTTGGTTTAGTCATGGAAGCAGTTCCCATTTCTATAACCATTCCTATTTCCATGGTGTTTTGTCATATGAAAGTGTCATGCCACACAACCCTGTGGGCCATGTCTTGGGCAAATATGAGTATGCCCACATCCCAAATTAAGAGTCAGACTGAGGCTCAGAAGAAGAGTAATTTGCCCAAGGTTATAAAATGACAGAGTAAGTAATGGAACTGGAACATAAACTCAAATCTTCTGTTGGGGTTCAGTGTTTTGGCTTGCACCCAACACACTGGATCTCTTCCTGTTAATTTTCACCTTCACAATGAAATTTGCCTTTCAGACCTGAGACAGAATTATTTGCCTGAGCAAAGGGGTTTTTTTAAGCCTTCAAATTACCATACTTTAAAATTACATTGTTTTGAAAGTACCCGACTACATTTTTCCTGCTAATAGCAGTGAGAAAAAGAAGAAAAACACAACACTCCTTTGCTGTAGCATATTCCTAATGAATAGTTCACTTCCTTTCTTTTGGAAGATAAAATGTTCTACAGCATTGCAGACTAATCATGTTAATATTTTAATGTGGTTTTTATTGGAAAAGTTCTTTACTTATGTTTAGACTCAGCAAATGTGAGAGAGAAACAAATTAATGCTTCTATAGAGTAACACAGTAGGAAGAATATTTCTTTAAAAAAACACCTATGATTGTAAAAATGACACACAAAATGAAATGAGTATTTGTTCCTCTTTGAATTTAATGGCTTTCATACTGAAGTTTTCTTTGTGGGTACAGATAGACAGACAGGCAGACAGAGACATGGTGGACAAGAGAGAAAGGAAGAGGAGGAGGGAGAGGCAGAGAGAGAGAGAGAGAGAGAGAGAGAGAGAGAGAGAGAGAGAGAGAGAGAGAGTAAAGACTCACAGCTAAGTCTAAGGTTCTTTGTAAAGAGATTCCCCTTTGTCCTTCCCCATGGTGTGGTCCAGTCATTTATAGCCAATGCATTCAGAATGCAATAAAACTCAGCTTATCTTTACCTGGAGACAAAACCTATTATAAAAGTACAGAGAGCAAATAAATAAGATTTAAGGGTAAGTGATGCCAGTTCACCAGACACCTATGAGGCAGGGGAGAAGAAGGAAGAGGAGAGGCAATAAATTTGCCCAGTCCCAATGCCATAGCAAATTCTGTCCATTTAGTTTACTCCTTAAGCTGGCCAGTGAGCCAGACAAAGGTCCATTGTTCACAATTATATTTAGTTCTGGGTAGGAGCTACTTTCCTTGCTAAGTACTAGTACTAAGACAAATAAAAGACTGTCCTTATCTTTGAGGAGCTCACAATCTCTGAAAGAGACAACATGCAACCAAAAAAACCACACACACACACACACACACACACACAAATAAGCTATACATAGGATAAATTAGAAATACCCAATAGGCACTAGAATTAAGGAGGGATTAGGAAAGGCTTCTTATACAATTTAGGATTTTAGCTGGGACTGTAGAAGGAGAAAATTATAGGAATGGGGGATAGTCAATGAAAATGCTCAGAGTTAGGAGATGGCATCCCTTGGTAAAGGAACAGCAAAGAAGCTGGTTGTCCTGGGTCACAGAGTATGTAGGGAGACTGAGGTATAAAGTATAAGAAGATCAGAAATATGAGAGAAGGGAGAGGTTAGAAAGAACTTTGAATGTCGAACAAGACATTTTGTATTTGATCTTGGGAGTAATAGGGAACCAATGGAGTTTATTGAAGAATAGGGTGACATGGTCAGATCTACACTTTAGGAACATAACTTTGACAACTGAGTATAGGATGGACTGTAGTGGGTAAATACTTATAGCAGGGGACACCAACCAGAAGACTATTGTCCTAGCTTAGCTATTTGGTGATGAGAAACAGAGGTGATAAGATTTGGGAGCAACCTTAGAAAATAGAACATACCATTTCAGAACTGGAAGGGATCCTAGAAACCACAACCTCCTATCGCTTCCTTTTTCAGAAAAAACTGAGCTGCCCAAGGCCACAAAGCAATTTGGTTGAAGGACTAGAACCTCGATTCAAATATATTGACTCCTTCTTCAGTGTTCCTTTCATTATCCTTGTTTGATAATGTCTAATTCTACATCCATGAAGTGGAGAATTGGAACACTTGTCCAGGTAATTCTAGTTGAAAGGAAAATCACTTTCACCTGAAAAACTCAAATGAACAAATGGGGTCGAGTGGAATTTTCTTACCTTAATTGCCTTGGTAATTGCTCCAATTAGCCATTTTGGCCTTAGTCAATTCTTGGTTTTCAGTAAGCCTTCAATATTAGCCATTTCTTTTCCAAAGATATGCAAAAACCTGGACTGTTTTTTAACATCTGGCTCTATTTGTTACTATGTACCTGATCTATTTTATTTCCCTTAACTCCTTTGGGTCATTTAGTCCAACATATCAATATGTGTATCAAATTTTTGCATGTAATTATTGTGTTTTGAAGAAACATAGTCTGATAATAATGCAATATAGTAGAAAGAGTGCTAAATCAGGAGTGAAGAGACCTCAATTTAAATCTGAACTCTGTTGTTTCATGTTACCATGAGCAATTCCCTTAACCAATATCAGTTTCCTCATCTACCTGCAACAGATAAAAGGAATGCAACATATCTATGACTTAGTAGATAAATTCTAAGAAGTTGTCTGGGACACATAAAGGTTAAATGACTTACCTAGGGCCACAGAGCTAGCAAGTGTCAAAGACAGAATTGGAAACCTCGTCTTCCTGATACTAGGTTCATTTTAATGTCTACTTTGGGGTCAACAAGAAATAGATGGAATGCTAGACTTGAAGAAAACCTGAGTTTGAATCCTGACTCAGACACTTACTAGCTCTGTAATAATGGGTGGGTCATTTAACCTCTTTGGGCATGTTCCCTCATATGTAAAATGAGAAAGTTAGACTTGATAGAAGGTAAAGTCTCTTCCATCTCTAAAGTAGTGATTCTAAGAGTCCTATCATTGTACCAAATATACTTGGAAATCTTAAAATCTATTGACATGGATCATTATTGTTAAAATTTAATCCCTTATTTCTAATGCTATCTGAAGATGCAAGTGGAGCAAATATAAATTTCCCTACTGTCTTTGATTTTCTACACACTAACCAAGATGATTTAATGTCACTCCTGAATCTAATGAGACTTTTGTCTATCCTGGAAAAGTCATTCACAAGGCATAAATCTTGATTCTGTGAAATCTAAACAGAATTTGCCAAACTAACCGTTGGACTGGAATGACCAGTGTTCATTCTTCTGCCTTTGGGGATATGAAGATGCCATCATAACACTTAAAAAAATAGATTACATTCTGGGTATTCTTAACAGATTTACCTCAGTCCCCACCCTTTTACAACCTAGGTTGTAATTAATTTGCCTTTTTATAAACTATTGCTTTTAATTCAGTAACGTCTAAGAGTCAGGCAGCAGCCACTTCTATATTATGCATTACTTAACATCTTCCATGGTCTTCAGTTTCCTACTTCATCTAGTTGTCATGAGCAGCAACAATGTTAGGGAATGATTATTGAGTCCTTCCTGAAAAGGGGTGTCAGAGTAAAATTCTGAGATGCGAATGGCATCACTTACAGTAAGAAATATTTTTATACACACACATGCCAATTATTCATGCTAACACCTCTGTGGATGACTGTGGACACACATGAACATGTAGTATAGTGGGAAGAGTACTGGACCTGTGGTGTTCCATCTTATCCTGGTTATGTGACAAGCACTATGCTAGGCATTAGGGTCACAAAGACAAAAACAAAACAGTAATTGCCCTCAAGGGGTTTGTATTCCCCTAGAGAGGAATGACATGTATACAAATAAATAAATAAAAACACAAGCAAACTAAATACAAAATAATATTGGAGAAGGGTAGAAAGGTCACTAAAAACTGGATAGTCTTGCAGTTTTAATTACTACATAAGGCTCTTGGGCCAAGACTCCCATAGTACCTATTGGCTTCTCAATTCAACAAAACTGAAGTCGTCAGAGAAGAGTAATCATTTAAAATATTGCTTCAAATATTGCCACAAAATTATCTAAGCCAAAGGATTCAAATCTCAATGTCCACTTCAAAAAACACTATGAAATTTCCTAGGCTGTCAAAAAGCTACCTGTCCTAAAAGCTATCCAGTATTTAAAAGATTTCACATGAGACAACGTGTTCCTTTCTGTTGGCACAATGGTATAGTTCACAGGTATGCCCAGGCCAAGCAGTAGAGGGTGAACAGAGAAAGAGTGCTAAGTTTTTGCACATGCTCAAATATTGCAGAAAGTATTGCAGAATTTAATGGCTTAGATGTGCTTTTGTTTGTTTTGTCTTTTAACATCTCCAAGTCAACATTTCTACCAGACTGAAGTCATATTTCTAGGGATGATGGACAAATCATGAGTTTTCCTTGCTCTATTGAGGTGATATTTAATGAAAAGGAACAAATTGTTCCTAAAGCCAGGAAAATAGATTACTCAAAAGAAAAAAAATATCCCAGAAGAAACAAACAAAAAATATCATGAAATAATAGGCAAATAAAAATGAAAACATATGATCTTATTGCACTGTTAAGAATTTCATAGGAGTTCTATGAGAGGCAGAGCCAAAATGGTGGAGAAAAGGTAAGGATTTATCTGAGGTTTCCCCCAAACTCCTGCAGACACCTTTAAATAATGCCTCAAAACAAATGGCAAACGATCAGAACCCATAAAGATGGAGCAAAACAATTTTCCATCCCAAGGCTACTTAGGTTAATAGGAAAGGTCTTTTATACTGGGATGAGAGTTGAGCTCAGTCCAATGCAGGCTACATCCCAGGAAAGTAACAACAGGCCTTGGGAATAACTGAATCAATGGCAGCAGTGCCAGTTTCTGGACTTCTCAGTCCACAGCTGTTAAGGGGGTCATACAACTGGTCAGAAGGAGATTACAGGAACATAACTGCATTGCCCATACCTAGATTTGAGTTATAGTCCTGGGTCTCACTTCCAGGATGAGGAAGAGCACTAACACACTAGAACTTGTGGCAGCAAGGGAGGTGGGACCCTGGTCACAGTTCCATGGTAGAAAAGAATATCTATGGTCACTCACCAACCAGATTACAGAACAGGAGAGTAATAAACACACTTCTCCCTAGAACACACCTCCTTAAAAGAACTGAAAACTTTCAGTTCTGCAGAATTACCTCTGAAAATAGCTGCACAAAAAATCTGAAGCTTAGGACAGTATCTTCTCCACTCTTGAAGTCAAGGCCCATGTTAGCATCAAGTTAAAAGTCAAGAAATATGCTGGAAAAATGAGCAAACAGCAGAAAAAGATCCCAACTATAGAAAGCTACTATGGTGACATAGAATATCAAAACACAAACTCAGAAAAAGACAATAACATCAAAATTTCCACACCCAAAGCCTCAAAGAAAAATAGGAATTGGCCTCAAGCCATGGAAGAGCTCAAAGGGGATTTTAAAAATCAAGTAGCAGAGGCAGAAGAAAATTGGGAGGAGAAATGAGTGATGCAAGAAAATCATGAAAAAGAGTCAATAGCTTGGAAAAGGAGGCACACAAAAAACACTGGAGAAAACAACATCTTTTTAAAAAAGAATTGGCCAAATGGAAAAGAATATACAGAAATTCACTAAAAAAAACAAGGCAATTGGAAAAGGACATACAAAAACTCATTTTATGAGACACTGAGAAACAATAAAACAAAATGAAAAGAATGAAAAAATTGAAAAGATGTTAAATATCTCATTGGAAAAGCAACCTACCTGCAAAATAGATCCAGGAAAGATAATTTAAGAATTATTGTACTTCCTGAAAGTCACAATCCAAAAAAAAAAAGGCTAGACATCATCTTTCAAGAATTTACCAAGGAAAACTGCCCTGACATTCTAGAACCAGAGGGTAAAATAGACATTGAAAGACTCTATTGATCACTTCTGGAAAGATATCCCAAAATAAAAACTCCTAGGAATATTGTAGCCAATTTCCAGAGCTCCCAGGTCAAGGAGAAAATATTGCAAGTTCACAAAAAAGAAAATAATTCAAATATCATGGAGCCACAAAATAGTTGGGATGATAGCCAAGAATCACCTAGTCTACAAAACTGAGTATAATCTTTTGAGGGGGGAAATAGATATTCAATTACAGGATGAATTTTCAAGCATTCCTGATGAAAAGACCAGAGCTGAATAGAAAATTTGATTTTCAGGCACAAGACTCAAAAGAAGCATAAAAAGGTAAACAGGAAAGAAGAATTCTAAGAGATTCAATAAAGTCAAACTATTGATATTATTACATTGGAAAATAATACTTGTAACTCCTAAAAACTTTTCCATAATTAGGATAGTTAGGAGTATACATAGACAGTGGGAACAGGTATGAGTTGGATATGATGGGGTGATTATCTAAAAAAATGAAATTAAGGGGTAAGAAAGAAGAATGCACTGGGAGAAGGGGAAAGGGGGAGGTAGAATAGGGGTAAATTATCTGACAGAAAAGAGGCACCAAAAAGATTTTACAATGGAGAGGAACTGGGGGGGTGGGGTACACATGAACCTTACTCTCATAAGACTTGGCACAAATAGGGAATAACATACCTACTCAGTTGTGTGCAGAAATTTATTTTTTTTCCTACAGGAAAGGGAGGGGGATATGAAAGTGAGGGGGAGGTGCTGATAGAAGGGAAGGCAGATTGGGAGAGGTAAAAATTAGAAGCAAAACATTTGAGAATGGACAAGGTAAAAGGAGAGACAGTAGGATAAACAGGCAGGAAATAAAACAGAGGGAAATACAGAGGCAATAATCACTACTGTGAAAAAAATTATAGCAGGTTCCTCTGATAAAGATCTCATTTCTTAAATATATAGAAAACTAAGTCAAATTTATAGAAATAAGAGCAATTCCTGAATTGAAAACTAGTCAAAGGATATGAACAAGCAGTTTTTAGATGAAGTAATCAAAGCTATCTATAGTCATATGAAAAAAATGTTCAAAATCACTATTGATTAGAAAAATGTAAATTAAAACAACTCTGAGTTGTCACCCCACACCAATCAGATTGGTTAATATGACAGAAAAGGAAAATGACAAATGCTGGAGGGGATGTGGGAAAACTGAGATACTAATGCATTGTTGGTAAGGTTGTATACCAATTTGACCATTCTGAAGAGCAATTTGTAATAGAGTCCAAAAGGCTATAAAATCATGCATACATTTTTACCAAACAATACCACTTGTAGGTCTTTATCCCAGAGAGATATTAAAAAAAGAAAAGAAAAGGACTTATATGTACAAAAATATTTATAGTAGCTCTTTTAGTGGTAGCAAAGAATTGAAAATTGAGGGTATGTTCATCAGTGGGGGAATAACTGAACAAGTTGTTTTATGTGATTGTGATTGTGCTATAAAAAATGATGAGTAGGGTGCTCTCAGAAAAAACTGAGGAGACTTATATGAACTGATGCAAAGTAAAATGAGCAGAACCAGGAGACATTATATACAGTAACAGCAATATTGTATGATGATAAATTGTGAATAACTAATACACAATTGTAAATAACAATACAATTGATCCAAGATAATTCTTAAGAACTTGTGATGAAAAATGCTATCCATCTCCAGAGAAAGAATTGAGGGAGTTTGGATGCAGATCAAAGAATATTTTTTCTTTATTTTTCTTGTGTTTTTTTTAATCTGTTCTCTTTTACAGCATGACTTATATGGAAATACATTTTGCATGACTGTACTATGTCAAATTGCTTGCCTTCTTGAGGGTATGAAAGGAGAGAAGGACATTGGAACTCAAATTTTGAAGGAAAAAAAGAATGTTAAGATTATTTTTGCATGTAATTGGGGGAGAATAAACTATCATTTTTTTAATTAAAAAAAGAATTTCACAGGATTAGAAGATTTTGAGGGTTTGGGAATATATAAAGAACACCCACACCAACAGACTCTGAACCCATCAAAGTACAAAAAGATGATTCGCCCAACTCCTGAGGCCTACTATTCCTCCCAAAATAGAACCTAAGAAAGACTTTCCAGTGATGGAGAAACGGGTAATTAGGTGATATTATTAATTTTTCCACTGGCTCAAAGAATGGCAGAGCTGGAAGAAATGTTGAATATCACCTAATCCAACCCCCTCATTTTATGGATAAGGAAACTGAGGCCTAGAAAGGGAAAATGACTTATTCTAAGTCACCCAGTGAGTTAATGGAACAGTCAAGATTAGAGCCTAAATTTCCTGACCTCTAGTCTAAGACTTCTACACCACACTGCCTCAGGGAAGTGGCTACAAAAATTCTGCTTTAAAAGATCTAAGTTTATTGCTTTTCTTTTTATGGTTTGAATGCTTTGTTGGCCACTTTGGCAGTAGGAAAAAGAATGAGAGAAAAGGAAGGAAGTCACTAAGTCTACCAAGCAGAACTACTCTTGAAAATAAGACTTTCCTTTTACATATTTATCTTAATGTCCTCTTCTGAACAGTGCCCATAAAACTGAAACCGTGCTGCTTGGGAAGTTTCATTTTCTGGTTTACCTTCTTGGGGATTAATGCAGCAGCACTGAGACAGCAAACAGATGTTTCCTCTGCCTCTGGGGATATTAAGGATCCCTTTTTAAAATGCTTTTTTTTTTAACACCAATTGACACACCCTGGGTGTCCTTGCCAGATTTCCCCCAGTTCCTGCCCTTTAACAACCTAGGTTTGAACTACTCTGTCTATTATGAAGTATTGCTTTCATTTTAATGGGACTGACTCACAGTCTGTACATTACTCTTCATCCTGCTTAGTCTACAATTTCTTTGCAGATATTGATTTTTATTTAAGACTTGGAGATCCAGACTAGTGATTTTTATTAAAAAATTTCCCTAGCATTTTTTTTAACTGAGAAAGATCTTTGTTACAAAACTCAAATATAATATACTTGCACAACCTCCTCCTCACAACCTTTCATTTAGAGGATTTGGGCACTGGAGGTGAAAGGTCTATCAAAAGTAGAGTCTCCATTTTAATTCATCAAAGAGGAATCTCCAATCAATATGAATATGGAGCTGAAGAAAACTGAAAACCCAGAAGACATACAAAGGAATTTAATCTGCAAAGGAATAAGCACCAAAAAAAAAAACCATTCTAGATTAACAGGAAGCTAGCCTCTAATGATTCTGTAGTCATGGTTTTTCAAAATGGTCATGGCCCCTCACTAAAATAGCTTTGAGATACATGTGTAAGTTTTACACTGAAAATGGGAAAACTATTGATCATTTAGAAATAGATGCCCAATTTTTGTCCAGGTTTGGTTTTACTGTAGTTCAAAATAGTTGGTGCTCGAATCTCTAAGCTGGAAAGGCCCTCAAAGGTCATCTACTCCCCACTTTTACTATGAATCATCCTTACCGTGTGATTCAGAATTGACATGGCTAGAGAGGAGCATTCTTAACCAAATAAGAGAATGAGGCCATCACGAGATGAAATCAATCATTTTTCAAAAGCTTTTTCACTAACAAAATCAATGTTACTGGAACCTAAATGTAAAACGTAAACTAATGTTGAACAAAAATTTGCATTAAAGATTATATACAAAGATAAATCATTTACCTATAGTGTCTGAGATATAGATATAGATTGAGATGATATTGTAATAAAAATACATAGATATACTCATGTACCAGCTGTCTATTCAATTGTATATCATAAGATGTCATATCATAGCATCCCATATCTAGAATTTCAAATTACCTTAAAGGTTATCTAACCAACCCCCTCATTTTATTGATAAGGAAACTGAGTCCAAACAAGCTTCGTCATTTGCCCAAGGTACAAGGAATAAGTGGCATAGAAAACAATTTAACCAAACCCAGTGCTCTATTTCCTGTACCATAATGCCTCTGATAATCTAAATAACAGTGATGGTTTATTCATTCCCTTGGGGAGGAGGGGATTCACACATAGGGTAGATAATTAGGCTAATATTTTTGAGTGATTATGGATCTCATTTCAGAAAGCCTACAATTCTTCTGGGATCGATCTAATCCAAAAACAATAAACAATTAAGTGCCTACTATGTGCTAGGCACTGTCCTAAACTCTGGGGATACAAATAATAAAAAAAGAAAGTTTATAATCTAAAAAGGAAGATAACACACAAAATGAAACATGAAAGTAGGGTAGGGAAAACCAAGGAGTATGCAACACATGAGCATCTTGTCCAATGGAGTTGAAGTCAGGGAGGACAACAAAAGCAAAGAAGAGTGGGCTGAGAAAGGAGTTTTATACTTGCCCCTCCAGCCTCCAAACATACGAAAGAGGAGGTTGACAGATGTGATACAATCAGGGTTTGAGTTAACAGTCTTCTAGTAAGGTTAGAAGTGATGAGCTTAACCTGAGAAGAGTATCCATCTGTGTAGAGGCACTAGATACAAAATGTGAGTCAAGAAATCAATACAATATCATTCACCAACAGAATCTTCTTAGATTCATTATTATTGGAGTAGTTATGAGAATAAGTAGTTTGTTTAATTACAGTCATGACATCATGGACTCTCATGAGGAGTGGGAGACAAAAAGGTCTGCACACTACCCACTGCAGTCCAGCTGCCAATTATATGCCATCGCTTCTGATATACAATCCCAAAAGAGCCAAATTTTTCATCTTAATTTCTGCTTAATTTTATGAAATGATCTAAATTGAGATAATTAGATCCATTCTGGCGAAGTTATTTCATAACTACTCCAACAACAATTTTTTAAAATTTTTTTAATTTATTTTTTATTTGTTTCCTTGTTTACATTATTCATTTTCATTACATTTTTGAATTACACATTTTCTCCCCATCTTGTCCCTGTCCCAACCCTAAAACAGCAATCCCACTGTAAAGCCCCTCCCCTGCTCTGCTCT
>CM053595.1:133687936-133718271 GCA_028646575.1 Pseudocheirus occidentalis
TTTTTATTTTGCCTCCTTTTCCTCATGTTGGCCAGTCAATTAATTTGTTGGGTTTTTTTAGGTCCGTGAAACTCTGCTTCTGTGGGGGGGTGGGGGCTCTGTTCCAAATCGCTGGGGTTTTCCCGACTGCTGGAGCTATTAGGAGGGTGTTGCAAGTCCCCTCAGCTTTGGCTTGCTGAAAGCACACCCCAGGACCACCACCCAAGACCACAATCTGGATCCAGGCCGCTCAACACAAGAACACTTGGCCCTGATCAATCGATTCAACCCCTCTGCGGAGTCCGCAGGCCAAGGGCTCTGAAGCAGCCTGGTGGGGACCTCCACGGGTTCCAGCAGTTCCCTTCCCCCACTGCTTCCTTGCCCCGGGGGCAGAATGGCCAAACTGCTATACCACCCCCAAATTAATTTTTAAAGTTTCACTTTCACTAACCGACTCTGCCGATTTTAAGCTCCCCTTAGGCAGGTGCTTTAGATTTTCTTTGAAGTAGAGTCACGCTGGGGTTTGGGAGGCTCAGCATGGTGCCTCTGCGGTTTTGGGCTGGCCAGGTCTCTGCTCCGCTGCAGTGCGAGCTGCGCCTCTCCCATCCCTGCTTCTCACGCCTTGGCAGATGTGGAGGTGCTGGAGGCTGCAGAACCTATGCAGACTGACTGTGGGGCTCAGCTCAGCTCCTTCCCACAGTCCCAGGCCTGGTTGTGGTCTCGGCTTCAGGTTGTTCCAGCCTCCGTTCCAGCTGCCGCGATGAGCCCCTGCTGCCAAGCTGCCTTCAGCGAGAGATGGGTTCTCTGCATTTTTGTGAGTCTGAGACTCCTAGACTTTATCTGGGCTCATAATTTAATGGGTGTTTAGGGTGGTGGTGTGGGAGCTGTGGGACCTTCCTGCTTCTATGCCGCCATCTTGGCTCTGCCTCCAACAACAATTAATCTAAGAAGAGTGACTGGAAAATTGAAGGAAAAATTATAATGAGTCATCTTTGCAGCCCAAGGTTGTATATTCAATCTATGGACAAGTGATGAGAACAGTTATTGTGGAACAGGCTTGGGCCAGGATTATAGACTCAAGAGGTAAGCTAGAAGCTCAGGGACAACCAAACCTAATCTCTGATTCAGCCCCCAGTTGAGACCAACAAAACTGGGCTGCCCAAAAGAGAACTTTGTAGGAAAAACTAAACACAAAAAGATAAAGAGCTATTGGGTTGCCAGTGCTGCACAAGATACAAACTCAGAAGAGGAGAATAACTCCAAAATGTGTATACGCAAAGCCTCAAATAAAAGCATAGCTTACCCACAAGATCAATTAAAGTCCCTAAAATAAATTATGCAAGAGTTTTAAAATGAGTATAAAAAATGATATTATAAAGGAAATAAGAGTGGTAGAAAAAAGAACTGGTAAAGAAATGAGAAGAAACTTGGATAGAGAATTAACAGTTTAACATAAGAGGTTAAATGCCCAGGTTACTATGCCCAGGTAATATACTCCACCAAAATTAGAAGGAACAAAACCAAAGTTAATGACTCCATGAGACAAAAAAAGAAATATTATGAAAAAGTCAAAAGATTAAAAAATAGAGCAAAAAATACAAGTTCTCTCTCCCTCTCTATATATAATGTGAGTAGGTAAATGTGGATATGTGGGTGGGTGTAGATAGATAGATAGATAGATAGATAGATAGATAGATAGATAGATAGATGGATGGATGGATAAAACAGATCCAAGAAAATGCAATTCTGGAAACACTGTACTCCCTAAAAGCCAAGGAGAGAGAGATCAGGGGGGAGAGAGAGAGAGACAAAGAGAGAGAGGGACAGAGAGACAGAGAGAGACAGAGAGAGACAGAGACAGAGAGACAGAGAGACATAGACAGAGACAGAGAGAGACAGAGAGAGACAAAGAGAAACAGAGACAGAGAAGACATCATATTTCACAAAAGAATGAAAAAAAAATTGCACAGATTTCTCAGAATCAGAAGGCAAAGTAAAAACAGAAAGTCCACCACTGATCATTTCATGAAAGAAAGCTCCAAATGAAAACCTCCACAAACTTTCTAGACAAAATCCAGATGTTTCAGTAAGGTGGAGGCATGGAGGTGGAGAAGTAATGTAAGGATCCAAAAAGAAAGAATTCAAGTACCAAAGCATCATAGCCAGGATCACACAAGACTTAATAGCTATAAAGAGGCAGAAAGAATAGAATATGATATTCCAAAAGTTTAAAAGATACGACTAACATAAGGCTGAAAATCAAGAATACTGGACCCAGTAAAACTGAGTGTAATCTTTCCCCACCCCCACCCCCGGGGGAAAACAACAGTTTTCTTTCTTTTTTTTTTAACTTAATGTAATCACCTAGGGTGGGGGTGGAGGAAAGGAGATGGAATATTAAGGAAATAGAACGACAAAGAATAGTTGAGTAAACAACTGGAGCTGATTAGAAACCAAGAAAAACAAATACTAGGTGCAGAGCCATGATGATGGAGGACAGGGAGCATTCCAATACAGCTCTCTAAGCATTCCCCTCCAAACAACTTTAAAATAGTGTGTCAAAAAATTCTGGAGTGGCATAACCAACAAAAGGTGGGGTGGGACATATTTCTAGCCCAAGAAAACCAAGAAGATTTGAATATCAGCTGTGGCCTTTGAAGGTTGTGATGGTGAAAGCAGCAGCAGTTCCAAGAGTTCTCACTACCCAGGGACAATTAGGGTTTTGAACAACTAGTCCGAAAGAAGTTATGAGGGACACCTGTGTGAGCACTAGGAACAAGTATACAATCATTTCATCTTCAAAGAGCGATCGTTTTTTTTCCTATTTTTATTGCTTCAATTTATTTTTCTCATCTTATTGCTGTAGCTAACATTTCTAATACAATAATAAGTAGAAGTGGTGATAATGGTCATCTTTGCTTCATCCTTGATCTTATTGGGAAGGCTTCTAGCTTATCCTCTTTTCAGATAATTCCTGATCTTAGTTTTAAATAGATATTACTTATCATTTTAAGAAAGGTTGCATTTATTTCTATGATTTCTAGTGTTGTTTAAAGAGGCAACTGGGGCTGACTCATCTAGGGTCACATAGCTACTAAGTGTCTGAGGCTTGATTTGAACTCAGGTCCTCCTGACTCCGGAGCCAGTGTTCTATCCACTGTACAACCTAGCTATCCCTAAGGAAGTTGTTGTAAAAGGATTATTAATTGTGTCTGACTCTTCATGATCCCATTTGGGGTTTTCTAGGCAGAGATACTGTAATGTTTACCATTTCCTTCTCCAATTCATATTAGAGATGAGGAAACTGAAGCAAATAGGGTTAAGTGACTTGCCTGGGGTCTCACAACTAAGTGTCAGAGAACAGATTTGAACTCAAATCCTCCTAACTCCAAGCCTAGTACTCTATGCTAACTTTCCTCTAGTGTTTTTTAGTAAGAATTAGTGTTGTATTTTGTCAAAAGCTGTTTCTGCATCTACTGGTATGTTGTCATTTCTGTTCTTTCTGTTATTGATAAGGTCAATTATGCTGATAGTTTTCCTAAGAGCAAATAAGTCTTGCATTTGTAGTATAAATCCCATAGGTCATAGTGTATGGTCTTATATACATATGTATGTATGTAACTTTATATAACACAGTTATATATCTGTAGTGTCTTTGCTAAAATTTCACATAAAATTTTAGCATCAGTATTCATTAGAGAAATTGAGCTATAGTTTCCTTTCTCTGTTGGTTTAGGTATTAAAAACATATTCATATCATAAAAGGAATTTGGTTGGACTCCTTTACCTATTCTTCAAATAGTTTATATAGCATTAGGATGCATTGCTCCTTAAATGTTAGATAGAATTCACTTGTAAATCCATCGTGTCCTGGGGATTTATTCTTAGAGAGCTCATTGACAGCATGTTCAATTTATTCTTCTGATAGGGTTATTTAAGTATTCTATTTCTCTTCTGTTAATCTGGGCAATTTATATTCTTTTTAAGTATCTATTTCACTTAGATTCATCTATTTCACTTAGATTCTCAGTTTTACTGACATATAATTGGGCAAAAGAACTCATAATTGCTTTCATTTCATCTTTTTAATGGTGTATTGACTTTTTATTTTTAGTAAGAATAATTTGGTTTTCTTATTTATTTTTTAATCAGTTGACCAATAGTTTATCTATTTTGTGTGGTTTTTTTAAAAATAAATCCAGGTCCTAGTTTTGTTTATTAGTTCATTTTTTTACTTTCTATTCTACTTCTAATATCTCCTTTGTTTTTGAGATTTCCATTTTGGTGTTTAATTGGAAATTTTTAATTTGTTCTTTTTCTATTTTTTTTTGTTTAGTTGTATGTGCAATTTATTTGGTTCACAGGTTTACTCTAAGTACTGCTTTGGCTTCATCCCACAAATTTTGATATGTTGTCTCATATTTTTTTCTTTTTTTAAAAATTAATTTATTTAATTATAATTTTTGACATTCACTCCCATAAGTTTTGAGTTTTAAATTTTCTCTGTCCCCAAGATGACATGCAATCCGATAAAGGCTCTACATATACATTCGTATTAAACATATTTTCACATTAAACATGTTGCAAAGAAAAATCAGAATGAATGGGAGAAACCACAAGAAAGAAAAAAATAAAACAATAACAACAAAGAGAAAGAGGAAATACTATCCTTTGATCTGCATTCAGACTCCATAATTCTTTCTCTGGATGTTGATAGCATTTTCCATCATGAGTCTTTTGAAGTTGTCTTAGATCCTTGCAGTGCTGAGAAGAGCAAAGTTTATCAAAGTTCATCACTGCACAATGTGGCTGTTACTGTCTATAATGTTCTCTTGTTTCTGCTCATTTCACTCAGTATCAATTCATATGTCTTTCCAGGTTTTTTCTGAAGTTTGACTGCTAATCATTTCTTATAGCACAATACCATTCCATTACATTCATATAACACAACTTGTTCAGTCATTCCCCAATTGATGGGTATTTCTTCAATTTCCAAGTCTTGGCCACCACAAAAAGAGCTGCTATAAATATTTTTGTACATGTGACTCCTTTTCCCATCTTTATTATGTTTTTGAGATACAGACCTAAAAATGGTATTGCTGGATCAATTGTTTTCATTATTTTTTATTAAATTATTGCTTGTGTCTATGACTTGTTCTTTGACCCACTCAATATTTAGAATTTGATTAGTGTCCAATTAATTTTAATCTATCTTTCCATGATCCTTAATTGAATGGATTTTTATTGCTATTAAAGTCCAGAAAGAGTACATTTAATATTTCTGCTTTTATGCATTTGTTTGTGAGGTTTGTGCCTTGAAATATGGTCCATTTTTGTGAAGGTGCCATGTAGAGCTAAGAGAAAGTTGTACTCTTTCTATTTTCATTTGACTTTTTCCAGAGGTCTGCCATATCAAATTTTTCAAAAATTTCCATTCATCTCCTTAACTTCTTTCTTATTTATTTTATGATTAGATTCACTTATGTCTGAACATGGAAAGTTGAGCACCCTGTTCATATAGTTTTGCTTTCCATCTCATCCTGTGACCCATCTAATTTTTCCATTAAAAATATAAATGCTAGGAAGTAGAATAAGCAATATCAGACCTTAGACTGTAACATAAGGAATATGATTACTGAAGTGTTAAAAAGCATAATTTCTATTGTTTTAAATTAAAATTATCTTGTAAAAATAAAATCTAAATAGCCAAGAATAGAAGGAATGCAGACAATTGGGGAAAACTTTCATAGACAATTTCTCAGATAGGATGTCATTAGGTTGAAATATTGGTGTGGTATAGGAAATGATGAACTAGCTGATTTAGAAAAACATGGAAAGACTTGGACCTGTGAAGGAAGATGCTATCCACCTTCAGAGAAACAGATGACAGGTGCAAATAAGCACAGTATGGTCTTTCATATGTGTGTGAATGTGTACTCATGCTTAATTGTAGCATTCTTTAGGGGGATGAGGGTGGAGGGAGGGGAAAAAATAAAGTAAAATATGCACAGCTGAAAAAAAAAGAAAACCAATAGGAAGTAAAGAAAAGCTGGACAACTTTGAAAACAATGAGTAGTATTCATTATATAGGTTTACTTGAAATGGAAATTTATTGTTTTATATGACATCCTCTCTTATGGTCTGCTATGTACTTGGCAAATTTTTTTTCCTTTTCTCATTTTTTTATTTAAGTTTACTGTGAGGGTCTGGGAAATACTTGCAGGTTGCAGGTGGTTGGGATGAGGCACAGGGAGAGTTAAGGCCCTGGAAAAGTCTGGGTCACGTGGAGTTCAGGACCCACTGGTCTCTCCAGGTCTCTTTTTTTTTTTTCTTTTTGGAGGGCAGGTTGGGGTTAAGCGACTTGCCCAAGGTCACACGGCTAGTTTTTCGTGTTAAGTGTCTGAGGCCGGATTTGAACTCAGGTACTCCTGACTCCAGGGCCGGTGCTCTATTCACTGCGCCACCTAGCCGCCTCTCTCCAGGTCTCTCAAAGGCCAAGGGGAGCAGCGGTGCTTGGAGTTCTCCTGCGTGTAGAAACCTGGTTTTCCAGATGATGTCTCCTTACCCTGAGGCCACATGAAGCCCCTGAAATTGCAACTTCTCACCCCCACATTTGGCTATATCCTGCTCCTTGCAGCCGGACCTTGTTTTTTTATCATGGGTAGTAGGTGTCTGGGGGACAGACTCAGTTTTGGGGACAGTCCGGTTAACCTTCTGTTTCCACCTCTGAGCCTTTGAGACTCTTCTGTTCTAGAGAAGACGCTGGTGCCTTCTAAATTGACATGGTAAGTAACCCATTGCCCCTGCCAGAGTTGTCATTAAGGAAAGTTGCCCGGACAGACCTGTTGTCAGGGTGAGAGGACCCTAACAGTTTACGATAAATTTACAAAAATAATAAACAAAAAAGAAATTTAGATGCTGTGTCATTTGGTGGGAGGGGGTGTGCATGTGTTTGTGTGTGTGTGTCTGTCTGTGATATTGATATTTCTTTATTTTATAGCTCCTTTAACAAAATGAAGTTTCACTGCTCATCTCTTTTAATTAAGTATATTTTTGCTTTTACTTTGTCTGAAAGCACTACCCCTGGCTAATTTTAATTTTGTGTGTGTGTTTCTGTTTTGAGTGTGTCTTTTGTAAATAACATATTGTTAGATTCTGGTTTCTAATCTATTCTGATATCTGCTTCCACTTTATGGGTGCATTTATCCCATTAACAGTCACAGTAATGATTACTAACTGTGTATTCCTTCCATCTTATTTTCTTCTATTTATCCTTTTATTTCTCTTTTTACCCTATTCCTCCTTGAAAGTCTATTTTGCTTCTGACCATTGCCTTCCTTATTCTGTCTCTCCTTTTTACAATTCTCCCTTCCTTTGTATCCCCTACCACCCTTACTTTCCTGTTGAGTAAGATAATGTATATACTTAAGTGGGGGAGAGAGAGAGAGTATTCTTCCATTTTTGAACCAATTCAGATGAGTAAAGTTCAAGCATTCCCCAACTCCACCACACTATTTCCCCCTATGCAGTTATGCATGCCTCTTTTATGTGAGATAATTTTTTGCATTCATCTGCCCCCTTCTCCCTTCTCCAGTGCATCTCTCATTATCACCCAACATAATCTAGCTAAACAATTGGTGAAGCATCAATTGTTCATGGACAGGTCTAGTCTACATGCTAAAAATGACAATTTTATCTTAATTAATTTGCTTAGTCAGTTCCATAACAAGCTACCTAAGAATTATTTTTTAGAGCTAGGAAAAGAATCAATTTAAAAATTCATCTAGAGGAACAAAATATCAACAGAATCATTGGGGGAAAATGTGAAGGAAGGTGGCCTAGCCGTACCAGATTTCAAACTATATTACAAAGTGGTAATCAACAAAAAAATCTGTAATAGTAATAGAGTGGTTGATCAGTTGATTAGGTTAGGTATATAATACATAGAGGCTAATGATCACACTCATTTATTGTTTGATAAACCCAAAGCTCTAAAATTTGAGGGCAAGAATTCACTATATGACAAAACTTGCTGGGAAAACCAGCTTTTATTAAGAGAAACAAAGGTGGAGTCTATAGTCTGCCCAGTGTAGTCTGAGATCGTGAGATACAAAAGTCACAGTTATTTATAGGTCTCTTGATTCATGTATGGCACAATTTTGCAGGCCTTTATGTCCTAACTTTATGATGTCTTAACTTTATTCTTTCCATGATGTCTCAATTTAAGCTTTCATATATCATAAAGAAAACCTTTATGGGTTTTCTTACTTCATAACTTTGATAAAAAAAAGATTAATGTATAGGTATGATTATTATGGTCACATACTTGAGATATAAACTTTATAATGATTCATTTACATTTCTAAGGTTAACTAAAAGAGGTGTTCACATCTTAGCTTCAATTACACAGGTTATACATATATATACTTAATCTGGGACTACGTCCTTACCATAAATCACAGTTATTTCTTATCCTAATGATTGTAGCTGATAAAAAGGTTAGCAAGGCAAAATAGAGCAAAGCACTCAAGGCATTGATTATTGATCTTTTTTTCCTTTTACATTGTTTGTGTAGTTGTGGATTGGTACTTTCATTCTAGAGAGTATTTGGAACTATTCCCAAATGTCTATAAAACTGTACATATTCTTTGACTCAGCAGTATTACCACTAATTCTGTATCCCACAGAAATCAAAGAAAAAGTTAAAGGGCTTATATATGCAAAAATACTTATAGAAGCTCTTTTTTATGGGGCAAAGAATTGGATATTGAGGGCATGCCCATCAGTTGGGGAATGGCTAACCAAGTTATGGGTATATGTTTGTGACAGAATACTATTTTACTATAAGAAATGATGAGGGGGGCGGCTAGGTGGCGCAGTGAGTAGAGCACCGGCCCTGGAGTCAGGAGTACCTGAGTTCAAATCCGGCCTCAGACACTTAACACACAAAAAAAAACTAGCCGTGTGACTTTGGGCAAGTCACTTAACCCCAACTGCCCTCCAAAAAGCAAAAAAAAAAAAAAAATGATGAGGATAAGTTCAGAAAAACCTAGGACTATATGATCTGATGCCAAGTGAAGGGAATAGAGCCAAAAGACATTGTTCACAGTAATAGCAGTATTATAAAAATTATCAACTGTGAAAGACTCGGTTATACTAATCAACATAAAGACCCATGACAATTCCAAAAGACTCATGACGAAAATGTTGTCTGCCTCCAGAGAGAAAATCAATGAACTCTGAGTGCAGATTGGAAAAATATCTTTTTTTTACTTTATTTTTCTTGCTTTATTTGAAACATGTTTGATATGCAAATATTTTATATGAATTCACATGTGTAATAGGTATCATATAGCTTGTTTTCTCAGTTGGGTATTGGGAGGGGTTGGGAAGAGGGAGAGAATTTAGAAATCAAAATAAAAAAAGAAATCCTAAAAAAGAAAAAAGAAAGGTAAACAGTAGAATGAAGATAAACATAAAAAGGTAAATAAAAGTGAGTAATCAGAAAAGATTTTAAAAGAATGAAGTGATTGCATTATAATGGGAAAGGTGGAATGCTACAAGTATTCCTTGAGAATCATGTCAGCAGAGCTCATTTTAAAAAAGTGAAATAAGATGGAAAGCCTGGGAGTGCTTTTTGTTGTGCTGTAATGATCTTAAAAGGAGAAAAGAAAAGTTAAGGAGAGAAGGATACGCTAGGAAAGAAAGGGAGAATATGGCACATATTTTTCCATATAATCAAGACCCACAAGTAGAAATCTATATAATATAAAGAAAGAAAATAATTTTAATGCCAATTTGAACTGATACAGAATGAAGTGAGCAAAACCAGGAAAACAATTTATACTATAACAATGACATCACCAAAACAAAGTTGAATGACTTGGAGGTATAAGACATGATCAAAGGGTGCCTTGCCTGAGCTGAAGAAAGTATGGGGAGATGGAAGTTAACGTGAAGGTGAAGAAGACTTCATTCCCAGACAGGAAGCCCCTAGAGGTAATGGAGGCCAATAGTGGTATGGACTAATTCACAGATTGTGGGTAATGCCCTGAGGCAGGGCCACCCCTAAAACAAGGAAGCTGGCAGAGGTCTCTTCTTCAGTGGCCACAATTCTGCACTGGAGGTTATCCTAGAAGAATAAAACTCCTTACAAATTATGTTTCAAAAAACTACAAATAATTCTTTGAAAATTTGTTTTCCTTTGGTATCTAAGGCTACCAAATTAATGACCAAAATGTTTTATTTGTCAAAAATTCTTCAGAATTTGTGCTTTTGTAATATAACTCTCAAGAAGGGTCACAGAATCATAGGATCATAGATTTATAGTTGGAAGGGACCTTAGAGGCCATCTAGTCCAACCCTTTCACTTTACAGTAGAGAGAACTAAGGCCCAGAGATACTGCTACTTTCCTGATATTAAACAGAAAAAAAAATGTAAAGCCAAGAATTGAGCCCTTTGAAAAAAATCACAGAATAACTAAGTTGGAAGAGACATCAGAATTCATTGAATTAGAACCCATACTTGAATAAGAATCAGATATACAACATCCTTGCCTGACTCAAAGACTTCAAATTAAGAGCATCCCACTGTCCCTTAAGGCAACTGATCACACTTCATTTTTTCTTTATGTTAAGTCAAAACCTGCTTTCCAACCTCTACCTGTTGCCATTAGCTCCATCCTTTGGAGCTAAACAGAGTAAGTACAAGCCTTCTTCTAAATGATAACCCTTCACATACTTGATTACTGTTATCATATCTCTAACCTTTTATTTCACCATCCCCTCCTTCTCTTATTCAGGTTAAACATCCTCAGACTCTTCAACCAATCCTTGTGTTTATGAACTCAGGGTCCTTCCCCATCCTGGTCATCCTCTTCCTGACATTCTCTAGAAAATTCCTCTGCTAAAAATCAACAGTTTCTGTCTGCTAAAGTTCTGCCATTTAAAATATGACTTTTCCTTTTAATTCAACTTCACTTAACCTCCAAACATTTTGGCCACCTCAATACAATAAATCCTCTCATTTTTTCTTATACATTATGTTTCAAGTCACTGAGCCAGAACCTCTGATAAATAGCCATTCCATGACTCCTTGACTTCATTTTTCTTGTAGATAAACAATACAAGGATTTATGTTTAATATGCCTAATACATTACCCAAAAGTACAATCATGTTAGGATAGTTCACTGATTTAGGAGACGGAGTGGGAGGATGATAGAAAAAGGAAAAAATGGGAAGACATCAGCTATCTGATGCAAGGTATGTTACTTTATTGTTAAGAATCATATCTGTCTATCTTAAAACAATGCACTTGTGAAGATAAATTCATAATACTGGACTGGTTTCAATTTATGGAACAAAATTTATGGAATTTATAGAACAAAAATCAGATAAGTATTAGTTGCTCCTGACAACTATCTAGATAGAGCATATATTGTAACTATTGGTTTCTGTAAAAGCTCAATGTTGAGCTTTCTTCTTGGATCCCAAAATAGCAATAGTGAATAAAGTCTGATTCAGCTACAGAGGTTGGGAAGAAGAAAGCAGAGTAACTTATGCCTCATTACGTTTCTCAAGTCTGACCAAACTGACCCTGCTGCTTAGGACATTGAGAAAATGAAGTGGGGTGGAAAGGAAACAAGATGCGAAGAGAAACACGAGATAGGTATGATATAGTATTGCTTGCCAGATTCAAAAGCAGAAAAGTAGAAAGAGCCACCCAGAGACGTAGCAGAATTTTGCTGTCCTTCACTTAACCCTAGCCTGGTAAGAGTTTCTCCACCCCCATTATGTTTTGCATTCCTCTCTCCTGATATGCTCTCCTACAGCAAGGGCCCTGAGTACTCATAAATAACTCTATGACCTGTTAGTAAGGGAGGGAAGTTACATCACTACTGGAAACAGATGACTTTCTCTTCAATGATAGACTAATGATACCATGGAGATCAGGGTTACAGGGTTTAGGTAACTGAAGATTAGGCTAAAAGGGGCATATGTAGTACTCTAGTCGGATGGTGCCATAGTGCACAGAGCACCAGGCCTAGAGTCAGGAAGACTCATCTCCCTGAATTCAAATCTGGCCTCAGTCTCTTTACTAGCTATGTGACCCTGGGCAAGTCACTTAATTATGCTTGCCTCAGTTTCCTCATTTGTAAAATGAACTGGAGAAGGAAATGGCAAACCACTCCAGTATCTTTGCCAAGAAAACTTCAAATGGGGTCAGGAAGAGTAGGACATGACTGAACAAATAACAATAACTCTTTGGATTTGGATTGAATAACAATAACACTCTATCTGAATTTGGTAGGTTTATTTTGTACACAATTCTAATTAACTTGCTCCATTGTATGACTTCTGATTTTGTATATTCTCTTTTCCCTTATCAGGTTTTAGATTTTTTGGGGTGGGGTTTTTGTTTGTTTGTTTTGTTTTGTTGAGGAACAATAACTCCTGACCTGTGATTTCACTGGTAAAAGCAACTCGTATGGAAACTCCTTCCACCAAAGTGGATCAGCAACTCCTCATGGTTTATAGAAAGTTGCCTGTGATCACACAGCCAATATTTGCTAATGGTAGGACTTTAACCCAGGTCTTCCTGACTTCAAGGCTGAACCTCTCTATTCATCACACCAAGCTGCCTATCTTTGTGAAAATAAAACTCTAAAAAGTCTGGTCTTATATAATTAATAATCCTTCTTGACCTCTCTGCAGGGTTTGACATTGTCAATCACCCTTGTCCTCTGGATACTCTCTTCTCTCAGGTTTTTGACTCTGCTCTCTCTCTCTATTTTCCTCCTGCCTACTCGAATGCTCCTCAGTATCTTTAGCTATATCTTCATCCATACCATGCCCACTAACCCAAGGCTCTATATGCTGGGTCCTCTTGTTTTTCCCTCTATTCTAATGAACTTTGTTGTCTCATAGGATTATTTCCCATGGTTACAATTATCATCTCTAGGCATATGATTCCCACATCCATAGGGGAAGGTCAGCCCTATATGTTGCATCCAGCTATCCATTAGCACCTGAAACTGGATATCTCATAAATATCTTAAACTGAACATGTCTGAAATCAAATTTATCTTTCCCCTATTTCTGTTGAAAAGACCACCATCCCTCAATTACCTGGCTTACAACCTAGATGTTATATTTGATTCCTCTTTCCCACCTCCATATATCTGATCAGTTGTCAAGTCCTGCTGTTTTTCTACCCTCTCCCTCTCTCTCCTCTGATACTTCTACCATCCTCATCACCTCATGTCTGGACTATTATTATAGCTTGTTGGTCTCTCTTCCTCAAATTTCTTCCCACTTCGATCTGTCTTCCGCTCAGCTCTCAAACTGATGATCCTAAAGTGTGTGTTTTCCCAGTTAGTCAGTAAACACCTAGTAAATGTCTAATATGTGCCAGGCACTGTGCTAAGTGCTAGGGCTATAAAGAAAGGTCAAAGACAGTCAGTTGTCTCAAGGAGCTCACTGCCCTAGTCAATAAACTCCAGTGACTGACTCCCTTCCCTACGCTATCTTCAGGAGCAAACAAAATCCTCTCCTTGGTTTCTAAAGCCCTTCATAACCTAGTCCCTTTCTACTTTTCCAATCTTCTGTATTCCATTCGGTATTGCAGTGACACTAACCTTCTTAATATGTGTCAACAAAATATCCCATCTCCTGACTTAGAGTATTTTTACCAGCTTCCCTCAAGCGTGGATCTTTTTTTGTCTAGTTTGTCTATTTCTCAGCTTCTCTGGTTACCTTCAAGTCACATCTAAAGTCCTGTCTTCTACAAGAAACCTTTCCCAGTCCTCCTTGATCTCAGTGGCTCCTTTTTGTCACTACCTTATTTCATCCTGTATATATTTTGTTTGTACATAGCTGTTTCCATGTTGCTTCCCTCTATTAGACTGTGAGCTCCCTGAGGGCAACGACTGTCCTTTGTCTTTCTTTGTATCCCCAACACTTAGGAAAGTGTCTGGAACATAACAGGTTCTTAATAAATGCCAGTTCACTGACTGGCTGATTGAAGCACAAAGACAGGAACAGAAAGAAAAGGAGTAGATGCTAGACTATAGGACTTAGTTAAGAATTAGCAACTGAATAAAAACACTATTTTTAAAGAATTAGGAACTAAGAAGCTTGTCTCTTAATTAGGAGAAATGTGGCAGTTCAGGAGCTAAAAGACTTTGTGTTTTGTTTTGGCATCCAATGATCAGGGAGGTTTGGGAGGCAATGAGAAGTGAAAATTCTAGTGTCTACTACAGGACTTCCTTGGCCATGTTCAAACAGAAAAAACTCCCAGGAAGGCTGATACAGTTAGTCTTAGGGCCTAAAACAGGATCTTTGCATAAGATGTCCTCCATTCCTAGAATGTTTCCCTCGCCTCCTTCACCTTTTAATAATTATGATAATAATAATTAGCATTTTTATAGAACCCACACTGTCAGGTACTATGCTAAGTGCTTTACAAATGCATCTCATTATTTGTCACAACCCTGGGAGGAACGTGCTATTAGTTTCCTCATTTTACAAATGAGAAAATTAGGCAGATTTGCTTTAGGGTTTAGTAACTTGCCTGAGGCCACATTGCTAGTAAAAATCTGAGACTGGATTTGAACTTGGGTCTTCTATCACATCTAGAACCAATAGCACTCTGTCCATGGTGCTATCTTGCTGCCTTTTATAATCCCAAGCTTCAGGACTGTCATCAATGATTCAGGCTGCCTAGCTCCTCCATATGGACCTCAGCAAAATTCTGAAGTTTGTACCAGACAAAATAATGATTAAGAAATCTAATGAGAAGCTATAAGAAATGACCTTTTCTGTTCCAGAAGTGAGGGGAGAGAGAGAGTCAACCAGTAACCCAGAGGCAATAAGAAAATAATTAAAATTACTTCTAGCAAAGCAAGTATAATATGGCTAAAAATGGGACCTGTGCAGCCTATAAGGTGCTGTGTCTTAAGATAATGGATAAAGTTCCTGTGAGAGTTCCAGGATGGTCAGAAAACCCTAGGATAGGGACATTGGAAGCCTTGGGAAGTGGCAATAGGAGAAGCTGGCAGCAACCAGAACAGTGTTAACTAACACTGGTGCCACAGCAATTATATCAGGACAGTCCAGACCCAAAGACTCTGATAACCTTACTACTTGGTCCTGAGATGCCATAGAGGGCCCTGAAGATCAAGCTCTCCAAACATCAGAGAGTCAGAAGAACCTAACCCTGGGTGATTGAAGCCTGGAAATCTGGAGCAAGAACAGGCAGGCCTGAGCAATTCACCCAAAAATGCAGCAGGGGGAAAGAATTTGACCTTTTTCCAAAGCCCCAGTTCAGGAACCAAAGCTGGAGAGATGTGTAAATCAAAGAATATATGAACCAGTATTTTTTTAAATCGCAAATATAGCTCCATAACAACTGCAAATAGATAGTTTAAAAAAAAGGAAACATAGATTTTCCATGAGGAACACACTAATATCTTCAAGAAATAAAGCAAGAGATGGAAAATAAATAAAACCTCTAGAGGAAAGTATTGGAAAGAGAATAAGTAGCTCAAAGAGAAAGTGGCAAACTTTATTCAAGAAGCAGAGTCCCTATAAACTTGAATAAATCAAATAGGATCAATGATCTCATGAGACAGCAAGAAAACAGAAAAATCCAAAGAACGAAAAAAATTGATGTAAGCTGTCAAATATCTGTAATAATCATTGTTATCATTTAGATAGCACTCTAAGATTTTAAAAGAACTTTACAAATACTATTCTCTTTCATCCTCACAATAGTAGGAGATAGATGTCGTTATTATCCCCATTTTACAATTGGGGAAACTGAGGCAGTCATAAACTAAGTCACTTGCCAAGGTTGCAATAGCTACTAAGTGTCTGGGGCTTGATTTGAATTCAGGTCTTCCTGAATCCAGGTCCAGAGCTCTAGTCACTGTGCCATCTAGCTGCAAAAAAACAATTGACATCAAAGGAATCACAAAGTTCTTGAAATATAATAACCCAAATGAAGAACTCCCACAAGAAAGAAAAAAATATTTCAGCTATCTAGAAAGAAGCAGCTCAAGTACAAAGGAACCACAGTCAGAATCTCACAAGACCTAACAGCTTCTAAAAAGAAACCAGAGGAGATATTGGAATATTTCATTCTAAAAGTCAAAAGATATGTTTACAATCAATATCAACTGATCCTATGAAGCTAAGGATAATCCTACAGAGGGGAAAAAAGATCTTTAATGGAATAGAGAATTTTCAAGAATTTCTAATGAAAAGACCAGAAAAACTTTGAAATGCAAGTACAAGGGTCAAGAGAAATCTAGAAAGGTAAGTAGAAAGTAGAAAGACATCTATCATTGTTCAACAGTAACATTTTAATACAAGGACATACAGGGAGAAGAAACAAGTGTGCCTTAAGATCTTAAATGTTTTCAAAATATGTTGAAAGAATAAACTTAGGGGGGCGGCTAGGTGGCGCAGTGAATAGAGCACCGGCCCTGGAATCAGAAGTACCTGAGTTCAAATCCGGCCTCAGACACTTAACACAAAAAAGCTAGCCGTGTGACCTTGGGCAAGTCACTTAACCCCAACTGCCCCCCAAAAAGCAAAAAAAAAAAAAAAGAATAAACTTAGGAAAACAAAGGATTTAGAGACAGAATCTCTCTCTCTCTCTCTCTCTCTCTCTCTCTCTCTCTCTCTCTCTCTCTCTCTCTCACACACACACACACACACACACACGGGCTTGAAGAAGTAAATTACAAGGAAGAGCAAAAGGAGTAATATTTGAGTGTTAAAGGGGGGAAGAGAAGATGGAAGAGTGTGTATCATAAGAAACTCACTTCTCCAAAAAGGACAAAGGAGAGTTTAACATCCAAGCATATGTATGCAGAGTTTGGTGTAGAAATACATCAAAATCAGTAAGAAAACAAATAGGGATGGGGGCAGGGTAGTATTAAAAGGCAGAGTAGTACTGGGAAGCAGTCAAAAGCAAAAAAAAAATCCTGATTTTGAAAAGATATTGAAAAAGAAAAAGAAAAGAATTAGAATCTAAAGGGAAGCCCTAAAAGGCTTCTTAAATACTTGGGGATTGACTGAACAAATTGTGGTATATGAACATAATGGAATAAACTTGTATTGTAAGAAATGACAGAAAAGGTCTTCAGAGCATCTTGAGTAGTATAAATTGATGCAAAATGAAGTGAGCAGAATCAGGAGAACAACTTATACAAGGATGATAACATTGTGAAGAAAAATAGCCTTGAAAGACAAAAAGTCTGATCAAAAGATTAAATGTACTTTCAGAGGGACTACAGTAGAGCATGTTACAAACCTCATGACAAAGAGATTATAGAAACAAGGTATAGAGATACACATTTTTGGACAAGGCTTTCTTTTGATTTGCTATACTTATTTTCCCAAGAGTTCTCCCCCCTTTTATTTCTCTTCACTAAGGGGGTAGTAGGTGCAGCAGGGAGGTACTGCCAACACAATATTCATAGCACCAATAGTCATTGTAAATATGTCAGCATAGTGCTCAATTGCAAAATATAACAGACTCTCCAGACAGAAGACAGAAGCAAAACATTTATTCAGACACCAGAAAACCAAATCCCAAAACCTGTAAGCTGACTCCATTGTAGTAGCCAAGAAGCTAATAAGCCATAACAACACAGAGAGCCACAACATCATTTAGCCTTCCCACAAACCAACATTTACACACAAGCCCAACTGTCTCCCTCAAATGCATCCTCTCCTTCCTCCAGTCTCTAACTCCTCTGACTCCTAGTTTCCTGTGGGCTCTATTCTACCCTTCAGTAAACTCCTCCCACCACAAGCGCCATGTGATTACATTCACCCTATTAGGGAGTAGGGTATATCTTCAAAGCAGGGAAGGTCTTCAAATTCTCTTAGGCTTCTTAGAGTCAGGAAAGATCTTCAAGTTTCCATTACCATTACAGGAGGTGATTATCAATATTGATCCCCTCCAAAAAAAGAGAGAGAGCCATTGAAACCCTTTTTTAATGTACATGCAATGGGAGCTTGCTTTGCGCCTGCTGAGATCACCTAAAACATAAATGTCCACTTGAAAAGGCCAGGAGTATGCTTCTGAGAGGAGACATTCTGCATTCTCCTACTATGTGTATGGGAGCAGTCTCCTTCAATTACTATACAGCCAGATGTGAAGTCCAGCTTGAATAGCTCTCCTGAGGAGTGCTGCTGTAAATAGCTTTAAGGTTCTGATCACATAGTATAGTTATCTCTCCATTTATTCAACAATAAGCTAAAGCAAAATATTCCCAAAATACAACATTCACAACAAACCATTAACAGCTTATTACTAAAGTGGCTACATATTCTTAAACAATAAATATCATTTAGTAAGTCACAATCTGAATCAATCAATATAAAGTACCCATCTAAAGTCTTTCATCTTCATTGGAGACTGGCTTTCAATCATCCTTAAGGAACAGTCATCCTTAAGGAGTACAAAGTACAAAGGTCTTCCACCCCTAGTGGGATGTAAATCATGATCTTGTCAGTCAGCACTATGTACCCAAGGAAAGTTCCTTTCATCTTGACTTGAGGCTGACTCTCAAACTCCATGGTTCCTCTTTCATGCTCCCAGTTCTTGCCTGAATTCACACAACTGTCATCTAGATTCACAGGTAGGCAGCTCCCAGTTCCTGGTCCAGCTCTACATACCAAGCTTAGCAGAGTTACAACAATACTCACACACATTGCCAGCACTATTATCTCAATTCACTTTCTTCCTGTGAAATCAATACAAGTCAACAGACAAGGTGCTTCTGTCTGACAAAGTAACACAATCAACATATAGACTCATTCTATCTGACAAAATAACAATCAACAGACAGAATGTTTCTGTCTGACAAAGTACACAAATAAATCAACAGACAGAATACTTCTGTCTAACAAAGTAACAGAAACACAAATCAACAGATAGAACAGAGTACCAGACACTACAAGTGTTCTCCCTCAGTTCTGCCCAGCCCCAGCTGTGCTTGAGCTTTTATATCATTAGATCCTTCCTGTTCTTGTCTTTGGCAAATTCCTCCCACTATAAGCTTCACAGGTTCTGTTTCTAACAAAGGCTTGATATAATCACAGGTGAGGCTCAAAGGCTGTTGAAGAGCTGAAATAAGGAGCTAGTACAATTTTGCTTGCCATTATACCAAAACTGGGTATGAATTGAAATCTGCCAGACTGGGACAGTCTCACTCTCTTTTTGGCTGACTCCAGAAGGTAAAGACCACATTCAGTTCACTCACAGATGACAAACTGAATTAGGAAGGAGACATACCTTCCACCCCTTTTAGGTCCTGTGGCTTCAGGTTTTTCTGTTCCTGTTCTGTTTTGTTTTTCTTCAGTTTTAGATGCAGGCTAAAATCCTACCAGGAGAGTTCTAGGAAAAGTGACCTTGGAGTCAAGATTCCAGGTGTGATGTGGCAGCCCAGCATGGACCCATGGGAAGCCAGGGTACCTAGGAACTGAACCCAAAGGGGACTTTGGCCTTGGAACTGAATTTTTTCACCCACGTTTGTGAAAAAGTCTATTAAAACTTAAAATCTACATAGGGAGGAGATGTACTGACAATGATGATGTCACAAATTTTTGAAGTTAAAGAGTCAGTACCACAAAAATCTATGGTTTCCTCAGTATGGGCATGTCAAACCTACCTGTAAGTAACTCTAAAAAAAATTGCCTAAGCCCTAGTGCTGTGGGCTGCTCAGCATCTAGCACTAAGCATGGTGGGAGATGTGTATAAGAAAGGACCAGACCATGTGAGTAGTTCAAGGAAGAACCAGAAACTCCATTTGATGATTCTTTGAACAAGGTTTTTAAAGGTCAAGGAGACAAAGACTCAAGTATTCTTACCATTATCTTAGTCTATCATATCCTGGAAGTAGCATAGAAATAAGGCTTTTGTTATCTAGGCACCAAAAAGTCTTACAAAAAGCCTTTGTTCTAGTGGTCAGAATGCATATGCATTCACATAACAAAGGATGCTCTCAACAGCAGGCTTCAAGGATGAAGCCAAAGCCTGGATCCTCAAGGACATCTGCATAGGAGCAGACAACCCAATATTCAAATATTTTGGCTCTCAACACCCTAAATATGTTAAGTATCCTACCCATAGTTCCAAAGCTATGGAGGTAAAATTTGAACTCATTCTTGATTACCTTTCTAGTATTCTCTCCACTCTCCCAAGCTGCCTTAGAAGGAAGAAGTATTCATTTATAAAAATGTTGGGTGGGATGAAGATAAATATACACAATTAATATTTTATGGTTCAGTCTCTCAAATGGAAGTCTATTAGCAACTCCTAAAGGCTGAATTGTTGAGCACTACATAACCTCAGACCTGTCTCTGGACCTATCTGTGCTTCAATATTCCTAAAAGAAATCAATATGAAAATTCCATGTTGAGGGCTTTGACTTTTCTGATGGAAAGTCACGAAGGTGCAAATTAAAAGGATAAATATGCAGTGACTTTCCAACTTATGATTCTAGTGAACCACAAATCTGGGTTCATTGGCTCCTGGTAAAATTCTTGGGTAGAATTATGCCCTTTGGTTACACATCTGTTTCCTTTTTATGTCTCATTTGAATAAAAAAAACTAGGTTGGAATTTTGTGTAAAAACTCAGATTTTCTATTTTTTTGAAAATCCCTCTTGTGGAAACTCCAGCAGTAATAAGTTTGGTAATAGTCTTCAAAGCTATTGTGTGGTTTTAATATTGTCAGATTTCTTTAGGAGCCATTCTTTCCCTTCTTGTTAATTCTATGGAAATATATAATTTCTAATTATTCTAAAAGTTACATAAATGTCAGAAATTACCAGAATTATTACTTTGTGAGACAGTACATAAAAGTGGATAGAAGGCTATCAGGAAGGCCTAGGTTCAAGCATTTTCTCTGGAACATTATGTGACCATTTGACAAGTTACTTAAATTCTCAGTCCTTCCTTTTTTCCTTCCTTCCTTCAACATTTAACTTGAGATTATAAATGATAGATACATTATCCTATATGCACATATGCATGTATGTATACATACATGTGTAAATGTGTAAATATAAATATATTACATATAATACACAAGAGGCAAAATAAAATATTAGATCAAGAAGTGGCCTTGGAGTCCAGAAGACCTACGCTCAAGTCCAGCTTCTGATAGAGGTCAAATAATTTAGCTTCTGAATAGTCTAGTCAACTCTCTCATATTTTAAGTTTCAAAAAAGGTGCTAAGCCTCATTAGTAGAAGGAATTTCCTCATCCAGGAGTTCCCTTTAATCAATAAAATAAAAAATGTCCAGTCCCTAACCCTATAATATGTATACATATTTTTATATATCCATAATTTAACATACATACACATTATACATATCCATATGTATAATATAGTGATTGTGACAATGTAAGAGATATGGGAACCATTGTCAGAATGTTTTTAAAATATCAAGTTCTCCACTTATGCCCTTGATTCTATCTTCTTCCCTTGGCCTTTGGAATTTGCCTCGTTCACCTTCTTTCCTTAACCACTGACTCTTTTCCTGCTGTCTACAAACATCCCTAGGTCTTTAAGGCAAAAATAAACACCCATAACCTCTTTCCCTTTGTCCTTTCAGCTCTCTTCCTTCTCTACCCTTTTGTCCCAAGAAATATCATCTAAGAATGCAAATGAAATTAAACACCCTCTAGAAAGCACTGAATGTTCCAGTAAGCTTTGCCATAGGAGAAAGTATTCTGGTTGAGGGTAAAAACTTCAGTTTCTCCATGATCTCTAGTGTTTTCTAGAAGTTCCAGGTATCATTTGCACAACTAGATATATCCATCTGAAAAGACAAAGGGAAAAAGAGATGAGTGCTTATTCAGAGCCTCAGAGAGACTCATGAGGTATTTAACATGGAAAGAGAGGAGGCTACCTACACCTCGAAGAAGGGAAGAAGTGCATGTCTTAAGTTTGCCTTGACTCAGATAGGATTAAAAACTGAGAACCTTCTATAGCAGCGGTTTTCAGCCTTCCTAATGCCATGATCTTTAATACAGTTCCTCATGTTGTGGTGACCCCCAATCATAAAATTATTTTCATTGCTACTTCATAACTGTAATTGTGCTACTGTTATGAATCATAATGTAAATATCTGATATAGCGGCAGCTAGGTGGCACAGTGAATAGAGCGCTGGCCCTGGAGTGAGGAGGACCTGAGTTCAAATCCAGCCTCAGACACTTGACACACTTACTAGCCATGTGACTTTGTGCAAGTCACTTAACCCCAATTGCCCTCCAAAAAGCAAATTAATTAATTAATGAACAAATAAACAGATCAATAGATTGATAGATAATCTGATACGCAGGATGTATTTTCATTGTTACAAATTGAACATAACCCACAGGTTGAGAACCACTGTTCTGTAGGAAAAGGTGAGCCAGAATGGTTCCCTAAGAGCTTGAGTGAGTCAGAGGAGGAAATACTGTGGAGTTATTTAAGGATAGAGCTAAAGATGTGGAGACTAGACCAAGGCATTTTGCCAAGAGGAGACCACTCTAGAGAAAAGTAACACCACCTAAAAATGTCAGTAGCATCAGAGCAGATCTCCATGGGTGGTAGTTTAGAATGAATAGCCATGAAACAAAGCAGAGAAAGGTGAAGCACATTAGCAGAAAGTAGAGTTGCAGTAGATTACAACTACAGCAGCAGAGGAGTTGATTAGCAAGCTTCCCAGATTCAGTGAATACAGATCTGATGCAATGAAAGTCAATGAAGCATAATAAATAAGTAGTGAGAAGATCTGATTTCAAATCTGTAATGGTAAGGGAATTTGAAGACCTTCCCTGATTTGAATATATACTCTATACTCTGAAAAGCTGAATGTGGTCACATGGAACCTGTGGTGGGAGGAGTTTGCTGAAGAGTGGAGCAGAACCCACAAGAGAAGTTTGCTTAGGGGAGACATGTTTTTTAGGAAGGCCCATACATTGCTACTTTGTAATTGTAAGGCCATGCATGAGCAGCTTTCCAAAAGAATGCTACTGTGAACAGCTTTTAAGATTCTGATTGCACAGGGGTGGCTAGGTGGTGCAGTGAATAGAATACCAGCCCTGGAGTCAGGAGGACCTGAGTTCAAATCTGGCCTCAGACATTTGACACACAAACTAGCCAGGTGACCTTGGGCAAGTCACTTAACTCCAACTGCCCTCCAAAAAAAAGCAAAAAAAAAAAAGATACTGATTGCACAGTATAGAGAGCATTCCATTTATTACATAACAAATCAAAGCAAAACATTCTGAGAAAATCAAGGTACAGTATTCACAATATTACAACTTATCACAGAAAATCACAATATAGTGTTCACTACAGCTTATCGTTAAAATGGCCACATAGTTTTCACCAAAGTGGTCACAATAGCTTTGAACAAAGAAGGATCATCTGGTATCCCTAAGGAGGTTTGCCTCCTCAGTCATTTAGTCATCTCAGAGTACAATAGACAGTCTTCTACTCATGGGACAACTAGATTAACTCAATCAGTCACTTATTCAGCAATCAGTTACTAAGTATCATTAATCACTAAGTATAATCATTCAAAAATACACAAACCCCCTACCCCTAGGTCACTAGTAAACCACATTATCATCACAGCTTTCAATATCCAAGGAGAGGTTATCTTAACTTGGGGCCAGTTCTCAGATTCCCTGGATCCGTTTCCATGGTCCCAGATTCTACCTGGATTCACCAAACTGGATTCACCCGAGTTCAATGGAAGGTAGCTCCCAGTTCCTTGTTCAGCACTCTGGGTAAGTCCTGCTCCATATCGAAGTTCACAGGGTCCAGTCCATCTCAAATCCTTCACAATTTCTGTTCCTGAGAATTCAAGGCTCAAGCAAGCCAACAAAGTATTAGCATCCTGGTCATGCTTCCTCAGTCTTCTCCTGGGCTCCCAGGGTCCTCTGTCACCTGGCTTCCTGGCCTCCTAGACTCCTATTCAGAAGCTCCACCACCACAAGTTCTCAGGAAATTCTGACTGTGCCTCTCTGGGGGTTTTCTTATATACACACAGTCTTAGCTACTTCCTGTTTCAGCCAACCCCTTCCTGTTTCCTCAGGGATGGGTTCATACTTTCTGTTTCTTTCACAGAGGCTTGAATAATTAGTAAGGGCTAAGTATCTGCTTACTTGCCAGAACAAAAAGAGGTCTTCAAATTTAAGCTAATTACCATTACAGTAATTAGACACTAGGTCATAAGGGTTGCAGTGTTCTCTGAACCTGGAGAAGGCTATATATACCTCTGAGGTGAGGTTTTGCTTTGGGGCTCACTCATGGGAAGAGCTGTATGATTTGGTCAAATGAGACTCTGGGCAGCCGTTGAGTCCCCCAGCTTTGAAAACCAGGATGTTGGTGCTTCTCTCTGGTAACTAACTGCATGGATGTAATGGTCAGACAGCTAGAAGCCCTGGTTGTTGGTCTGTTGACCTGTGTGATTTCCCTGTATGTATTTTTTGTCTGCTTATAACTTCTGTTTGTATTTTCTGAAGTTCAGGGTGCTGCTTTTTTCCCCTGAATGAGGTAAATTATATGTGTTTGATTAAAGTAAGATTGTTAACTCTTTTTGAGTTGCATTCCTTTAGAAAAGCAGATCAAAGAACCTGTGCTAGCAGCCATATTAGGGTGCTTGCTGCTAAAAAAATAATCCCATGTCTAATACTCACTACTATGTAACAATGGGCAAATCACTTCACTTCTGTGCCTCAGATCAGCTGTAAAATAAGCAGTCTGGCCAAGTGTAATGGTAATGGATTTTGGAGATGCCCCTGAATTGACTTGGCTTTTGGGTTGAGTGTAAAAACCCAGAGGTTGTGAATCCTACTTGTGGGATGGACTTGTTGACATAAAAAGAGAGGGCTGAACTGGGAGGAGCCATGAATTGGGAGAGAGGCCCTAGCCCAGAGAAGGCCAGAAGGACTTTTGGGAGAACAGTATCCAGTATCATGAAGCCTGAGTTGCTGAGAGAAAGACTGCTGAGAGTCCATGGGAGCTGCCCAGGACTTTTGAGTAGTGCCATCTGGAACTGCCAAGAACTGAGGAGGCATGGCTGTGATGCCAATATTTTGTCTGTGTGTTTTGATGTTGTTTTGCCAGATTCACCTGATGGTGAAGGACAGTGCTACTGTTGTAGAGGTCCTGGAATCTGGCTGTTGGTTCAGAAGCCCCAAAGGAGGGTTTTCTTGTGATACCTTCACAGAAATCCTGGAAGAGGGCCTTGCTGATGTTTTCAAGGGTTCTAGGACTGTTCTACAGGTAGAGAATGACTTGATGAGGACACTGGCTATGGCTTTGTTGAGCCTTGTCTCCCCAGGAATTGAGATTGCTGAGGGCTTGCCTCCAGTGAAGATGAAAGAAGGGCCATTCCTTGGGTTTTCAATGCTGTGATGATATCTTAACCTTGTTATGGCTCAAGGGTGGATGGTATTTTGTGCTCTCCTGCTCCCTTTTGAGAAAGTGCTTGGTGTTAATGAATGGTATTGTAATTACTTTGTTTTCAGGTGTGGGAAACCTTTGGCCTTTTTGTGCTCTATGATTGACCAAGTAAATGTGCTTTGCTTATGATTCGAAACTGATCTGCATTTGAAAAGAGACTTTGACTGACTAAATGAATGTACTGTCTAGGGGTGGAGTAGTACCTGGATTGAATTGAGAACTTACTTGGTAAATGAATGAGTTATACTGTATTTTGGCTTTCTCTGTTCTGTGAATGTTTGCTGAATACATGGGGTTTGCTGTGCTGGCAATCTGAACCTTGGAGGTTGCCTTTGCTTGGCACTACAACTAGGTGATCTCGGTGGTCCCATCCACCTATAAATCCATGAGCTAATAATCCGGTCATCTTGACTTTTGTCTTGCCACTGGACTTCAGTGACCGGAAAGGAGAGTAAGGCTAACGACTTTGTGTAGTTCTGCCTCACTTAAATCCAATTCACACCCAAGTCAAGACGTCACATTATTGGACTTCTACAAAAAGTACTGAGGACAAAAACAGTAACAGCAACTCATAACCCTAATGTTCTAGAGCTGAAATACATGAGAGACTCTGCACCGTGCCGATGAATTACAAGAGGGAGAGCCGAGCGGGATCTTCAGGAATTTCCAGGTGTGGCATGAAACGAATTTTCATCTCAGATTTTTCGTTTTTGAATTGCCTTCCCCTATGGAACAGTTCATAAGCCATTCTGAATAAGTGAGAAAGGCTAAGAATAATTTCATCGTTTAATTTTCCCCCTATGAATGCTTACTTATTACTTAATATCAATTTTCCCCTACTAAATACTTTGCTATTTGATTTAGGGTCTCTCGGTCCATTAGTAGAGATTGCATTAAATGGGGGCTCAAGCCACACATTCACCTCCACATTGAACCCTATAGCAGTGTGACTGCAGAGTTGAGTGCACTGAACACTATAATAATGGTGGTGATGGTGGTGGTTACCTGGAAAGGAATTTTTTAAAAAATGATGTTCATAATAACAAGGTGAAATTGCACCACTGGGCTTTAAGAACTAGAATAAAATAGATAAATTTTGGAGGTTTAAAAGTATTGCCCTTGCTCTTGGTAAGTATGACAATCCCTGTGCAGGGTCATTAGATTTGCTAATTTGCCATCTTAAATGACCAAGAAGGTGACAAATTACTGGGATACAAATGTTAATTTACAAATCAAATTAAATACTCTCCTAAATGCAAATACCAAAGAACTCCAAGGACTGTCCCCATACAGTAATGATTTTGTGTATATTTACATGTCATTTCATTTCAACAAACATTTTTAGAGGTTATCCAATATTCAAGGCCCCATACTTTTTGCATTTGGCCAATTACAGTAACTTGATCAAAGTAATTTTTAACTGAAAAATAAAAGTAACTTTCACTAATGAAACATCCAGCCAATATTCTACTAGAATATACGACCTATAGAAGTTTATTTACTGAAATATTTAAGAAGTAGAATAAGAACTAAAGTGTCAAAAGCAGAAACTAGGTCAATGTCACAACACTGAATCCAGCCCCATGGGTCGCAATCCAAGGATAGGCTAAATATGGAAATATATACAACCACCACCTTCCTTGCCTAAAAAGTAGCTAGAATTAATTCCATTTTCACCAGCACAAAAGGAAGACTCTAAGGAGTTTTATTTTTTCTCTCTCTCGTCATAAGCCAACTAATTTGCCAGTGAAAGAATGACCTCCATTGTCCTAGGCTAATGGAACAGACAATTTTAGAGTCCTGAACTTGGACAGCAGTATTTCTTGAGACAATGGTTGTTCTGTCTTTCTTCTCTGAACTTGACCCTTGAATACATGGACTGCCTCCTCTGCATACACACACCCATACATTCTTTTTCTCATGGAAATCATCATCATCATCCCCACCAAAAATTACAGAAGTTATCTTGAAGGATCTTAGACTCTAAATGCAGATTAGGTAAGTGTAGCACCAATGCAATATTCACAGCACCGTCAGTGACTACAAATATGCTGGTACCATTCTGAATCCCAAAATATAACAAACTTTCCATATAGAAGACAGAAGCAAAACATTTATTCATATACCAGAAAACTGAATCCCCAAACCAGAAAGCCAAATCCCAACACCACCAAATCTATCATAGCAAAAAAGAAGTTAATATACCATAACACTGAAGGGAGCCACATCAACCTTTAGTTTTCCCACAAACACTCACAAGTCTAGTTGTCTGCTTGCCTGCATCCTCTCTCTCCCATGGTGTTCACTGCTCTGACTCCCAGCTTCCTATGGGCTCTGTGCTATCCTTTACCAAGCTCCTCCCACCACAGGTTCCATGTGATTATATTTGGCCTATTAGGGAGCAGGTAAGATCTTCAAAGCAGTGGAGATCTTCAAATTCCCTTAAGCCTATTAAAGGGTAGAGAAGATCTTCCAATTATCATTACCACTACAATAAGGAAACAGCAGGCTGTAAAAATTCAGTACCTACTGAACTGGTAGATAGGACTTGACTGGTAGCTAGAACTAAATATAAGTTATTTTAGCAAGTCTTGTACCAGCTACCTAGCAAGAGACTTTAAGTTACTAAATGCTAAATAGCTAAGTTTAGGAAGAGAAAAACAATAATGACTAAAGGGAAGGTTGTTGGATTTTTTACTAAAAAAAGGAAATTTTAATACATGAAAGGAGTGGCAGGCAAGGCTTCCTCCCCGTAACATGAATTGCCAGCATTCTAGCAGCAGGAACAGTGGCAACACTGGCAGTTGCCCTCCTCAAATGCCTCCAGGAAGACTGGATAAGCAAAAGTTAAAAGGATATAAGGCTATTTTTTTGGTTGGTTTGTTTTTATTTGGGAAGCTTGCATAGGCAGCTAGAATAGTGAGGAAAAAATAGATACATTATAAGAAATGTGGAGGAACTAGTGGTTCTTAACCCCTTCCCCACCTTGCTCAATCTAGGTGTGATTCTATTCCTAAATATGTTCTTTTATTCTGCTAGAGATTGTATTGGACAGTTCTGACCTTACAGTTCTCATAACAACCAGTGGCTGACCAAGTCTTTTGCATTTCCTTATGCCCCTTTCTTCATGACTTGGGAGCACAGAGAAGCTCTAGGAACCGCACAGAAAGGAGTGAACTTTCCTAGCACAGAGCTGGGATTCCATCCACATTCTTTACCCCATCCTACCCTTATCCATTGTGAAAGAGTTGGGGGCCAAGGGACTTTCTCTCTCTAACTGGTGCCCTAATCACAAGCTATTCATTGTTTCTTAGCTAAATGTCCAAGGGCAAAATGACTACAAACAGGTGTTTCAAAAAGTTCTATCACACTACAAACCTAACCTGTAGCAGCACACACATATATACATACATACACACACATATATATGTATGTATGCATGTATATGTGTGTGTATTCATATATATATATACACACACACACACACACATATATCAGAACCTTGTTGTTCTTTGTGACCTCACAGACAAGAAATAATCATTTTATCAATATAGACTTTTCAGTGTCCTCAAAAATTCAACCAATAAACTCTACTAGAATCTGTTCAATATCACAGACTAAACTGCTGCCTTCAATCATCTGGAGTAATATAGGCTCATAAAAATTAATAATAATAATTGAGACAAGCATCTCCAATTTATTTTAATCTCCAGTCTACCTAGGAAGGAAAAAGCTTTCAAAGTATAGAGACCCAGCAGAGAAGATTAAAATTAGAGTTGAATTGAAGATGCTTTCGATGGACATACAGAAGATTAGTTTAAGTTCTAATATTTTCATTCAAGTACAAAAACAACTAATTATTTTATTTACTTATGCAATAGCCTAGAGAATACTAAATGAGATAGGGACTAAAACTCATATTCCATTGGTATAAGAACCCCCATATGAGAAAGCTCTCTCTACTATTTCCTAGTGGTACTATGCTGGCAACTTAAGAATCCTAGAAAGTTGCTTAGAGTACTGAGAAGTTAAATGACTTGCCAAGGGTCACATAGTCAACATACAGCAAGGTGGGACTAGAATAGAGGTTTTTGTACCTTCATGGCCCCCTCTCTGTCCACTAAACCATTTGTCAGCAAACTATGATCAATGGGCCAAATTTAGGCCTACTGACTTTTTTTTCCTATGGCCCATAAACTGCAAAGTGGAAAGAATACAGGGCCTAGAGTCAGGAAGACCTAAGTTTAAATCCAGCCTCAGATACTTATTGACTATATGGCCGTGGGCAAGTCACTTAATGTGTTTTGCCACAGTTTCCTCATATGTAAAATGAGCTGGAGAAGGAAATGACAAGTTGTTCCAGTATCTTTGCCAAGAAAACCCCAAATGGGGTCATGAAGAGTCAGACAAAATTGAAACAACTGAACAGAGAACTAAGAGTTTATACATGTTTAATAATGCTAATTTAATAACATAAAAATATCAAATTATCCAATAATAGATGGATTATAGTTCACTGACCTCTGTAAACTACACTGTCAATTTTCAAAACATTAAACAGAATGGAATTATAGCAGGATAGCAAATTGCCCTCGGACTATTTTTACCCAGATCCCATTGAAAAAGGAGAGATTAATGAATGATCATAGTGGTAACCAGAATAACTCACAAAGTACTTCAAAGTTTATCTCATTTGATCTTCACAAGAACTCTGTGTGAGCTGAGTGGATATATTTATTATCCCCAATTTTTAAAATAGGGAAGTTGAGGCTGAGAAAGAGAGGGAGGGAGGGAGAGAGGAAGGAAGGAAGGAAGGAAGGAAGGAAGGAAGGAAGGAAGGAAGGAAGGAAGGAAGGAAGGAAGGAAGG
>CM053595.1:133727775-133741720 GCA_028646575.1 Pseudocheirus occidentalis
CCAAGCCTTCACAAATAGAACAGGATCCCTCAAGCAGGGATCCCTCTCAGACTCACTACAGTTTCTCAGCCTGGTCCTTGGAAGTTCTCAGTAGAAGCTATAGAAACAGGATCTCAGGAAAAGGTGCAATCTCCAGGTGGTGTCTGAGAAAAAAAAGGGGCTCAAGGTCCTCCTGGTTCTCTCCTTACATACAGCGTAGCTCCTCCCTGTTCAGCCCCTTCCTGTTAAGGTGTGACCTACTCCCAAGGAGTTAACTAGAAGTAAGGAGCTAAGCCTTTGAGGTGCTAAGTGCCTTTAGTAGGTGCCAATAGAAAGGGGCATGGAAGATCTTCTGATTTCATTAACATTACACTTGCCTCTGCCACCTAGCTTAACAATTCATCTCTTTAACCCCAATCCAACATCTCTGAACATTCCTTGAGTAGCCATTCTCTTTACTTCCACTCAAGCCAGTAACAGACAATCCTAAATCCTAGTTTATGGTTGGTCCTAGCTCCAGTCCCCATGTAAGCTCAGGGGTGTATGGAGTGTTCATGAGGACTGGCACCTCTGATGTGAGGACTTGCCAAGTCCTTTGACAAGTGGCTCTAAGAAGCTTTAATGTACACAATAGGCACACCACAGTAAACTGTCTCAGCAGATAAGCTAAAGCAGGTTGAGGGTAACCAAAACATATCAGAACTGTTGGTGAGTTAGAGGGACATCTACACCAAGCATGTGAATACTTCACCCAACAGAATGGGTGGGTGACAATAGTTTGCTCCAATGGCCATGAAGGTGGCTAAAGTGGGCACCGTGGAGTGCTTAGAGCTTTGTCAGGCATCAAAGATGCCAAGGTTATCCATTGCATCCTGGGCTATCACCAGTTGTCTTGACTTTTGTTCTGCCACTGGACCTCAATGACTCAAGAGAGAAAGTGAGGCCAACAACTTCGTGTGACAAATCCAATTCACAGACAAGTCAAGACATCACCAGGGATATCATTAGTCCCCTTCAAAAACAGAGGACAAGCAACAACAGGGACAAGGACAAGAGAATGTTATAATAGATAATGTTTAGATTATTGAGATCCTTGAATACCAGGGTCATTTGGGCCCTACTGAGATGCACTGTGAACTAAGGGTGAGAACAGGCAAAGGAAGAACCCAATATCATGTCAAACACATCAGCCACTCCATCTCCCATATCTGTGATTTTGTATTGGCTGTTCCCATGCCTGGAATGTTTACTATGCCCATCTTCGTCTCTTAGAATTCTTGGCTTCCTCAAGACTTAGGTCAAATGCTACTTTTTACAGGTTCCCTTCCTAATAGGTAGTGCCTTCCTTGTTAAATATCAAAATTTGTCCAAATTATGTTAAGATTTGGTTGCCTGGAGAAATTCATCAGCATTGTAAGTCATTTTCATGATGGCATACTTGCCCAGGTTCTGGATAATGAACAATGCTCTCATGTCTTCCCAGTGACCATGGAGTGAAACAAGGCCGTGTGCTTGCTCCCATGCTTTTTAGCATGATGTTTTCAGCCATGTTGTCAAATGCTTTCAATGGGGATGAACGTGGCATCAAAGTCAGCTATGGCACTGATGGTAAATTCTTCAACTTGAAAAGTCTACAAACCAAGACCAAAGTGGAGGGAGTGTTGGTTCATGATACTCTGTTTGCAGACAATTGTGCCCTCAATACAGCCTCAGAAGCTGACATGCAACAAAGTATGAATCAATTTTCTGCTTCTTGTGCTAATTTTGGCCTAACAATTAACAGCAAGAAAACACAGGTGCTCCATCAGCCACCACCACACCATCCATATGTGGAACCATTGGTTACAGCTAATGAAGAAGTTTTGAAAGCTGCGGATAAGTTCACTTACCTCGGCAGTATACTTTTCAGGGATGTACACATTAATAATGAGGTTGACACATGCATTGCCAGAGCTAGTTTGGGAGGCTCCAAAGGAAAGTATGGGAGAGAAGATGTATTAGATTGACTACCAAACTGAGGGTCTACAGAGCCATTGTGTTTACCTCATTGTTATATTCCTGTGAAACCTGGACAGTTTACCAGCACCATGCCAGGAAACTGAATCATTTCCATTTGCATTGTCTTAGGAAGATTCTGAAGATCACCTTGTAGGATTAGGTACCAGACACCGAGATCCTTACTTGAACTAACATGCCAAGCATTCAAACTCCACTTCAGAGAGCACAGCTCAGATGGGCTGGCCACATTGTTCAAATGCAAAACTTGCCAAAAAGACTGTTTTATGGAGAGCTCACACAGGGCAAGCATTCACATGGTGGTCAGAAGAAGCGATACAAGGACACTCTCAAGGTCCCTCTCAAGAACTTTGGAATTGATTGTGTGACATGGGAGACACTGGCACAGGACTGCTCAGCATGACATGCCCATATCAGAGAAGGTGCTGTACCCTATAAGCAAAGCAGAATTGAAACAGCTCAAAGAAAGTGCAGGATGCACAAATTTAGAGTTATCAACCCCAAATGTTCATAGCGACTATTTGTGCTGGACCTGTGGTAGAACATTCCAAGCTTGTATTGGTCTGATGAGCCACAGTCAGACACACAAAATTTGAGTCTAGCACAGCGAAGTCATCTTGGTCTTCTTCGAGAATGAAGGACAACAATCAACCAACCATTCTTGCATTTATTTTTGGACCTATTTATATATAGGTCTCTTCCATTAGGATATAAGGTCCTTGAGATCAAGGACTGCTTTTGCCTTTCATTGTACCCATAAGAATAACATGCACACATACACATACACACACACACACACACACACACAACTATAAAGTACTATTTTTAAAAATGCTGATCTAAATAATTGGAAAAATATCAATTAGTCATGAGTAGAATATTTAAATATAATAAAAATTACTATTACCAAAACTGATCAATTTATCCACTGCAATCTCAATCAAACTACCTAAGAATTATTTTGTAGAACCCCCAAAAATAAGAACAAAATTCATATGGAGGCCAAACAAAGGTCAAGAATATCAAGGGAAATAAATTTTTTTTCAGCCAAAGTAAAAAGTAAAGTTTATTGAAAGTTCAATTTGCCATATGGGGTAGACTCTTAAGGAGCCAGTCCATGCTAGGTTATTCTATGGAGCTTTAACACAGACCAAGTCTGTGCTAAGCTATTCTATGGCACTCTCACAGAGCAAGTCTCTGCTAGGCCATTCTACAGCACTTTCACGAAGATGGAGGGAAGATAGGGTCTTATATACAGAAGAGTCTAGGGGTGGTTCAGAGGAGGAGCCTGGGGAGGGTCTTCAGGAGGAGTCAATGAGGTCAGACTCCAGTAATGAGTTTGGGGAGGGACTTCAGGTGGAGTTAATGAGGTCAGTGCAAGAGGGGGGGTTGATATTTTGATAGGCTCAAGGGTGGGAAGCAGATGGACAATGGAGGGCCAGGCTAGTAACAGGTTTGGGCCCAGCCACAATGAAATACTTATGGCCTCTGCAAATGCCTCCTGAAGATTCAATCAGACTTCGAGAGTATGTACCTCAAAGATTCAAGGAGAGCTCAAAAGGCGGGGAGGGGGCCCAGAGTCTACACTTCATCATTCCCCCCTCAAACAAATGGGACCCAAATTCCTTTGGGGTAAAGGGCAAAGTCCTCAGCTTCTGAAAGTGCTTCCTGCTGGCAAGGGGTGTAGAGATGTCCCTGCCTTTCTGGGTCCCGTTCAAGGGGGTCAGACTTTATATCCAAGGGGTCAGACTCTGGAACACCCCTGATGTCAGCTCCAGTGGGCTGGAGAACTTGGGGCTTAAACCCTGGAGTAGACAAAATCCTGGCAAAGAGGTTAAGCAAACAAAGACCAAAACAGGCACAAAAAGTATAGCAAAAGAACAATTTCCCTGGTAGGCATTAAAGATGCCTATGGCAAGGCCAAAAGGCTGTCAGATATCCCCTTCCTTCCAAACTGCTCCATAGACATTTAGCACATGAAAAGCAATAGCAGCTTTTCAAAAACAGGCAACAACTCCTAAAGCCTGTTCTCTTCTTCCATCATACCAACATGCTGGGTCTTGCAGAAAGAATTCCACTCAAGTCTTCTCAGCCAAAGAAAAAGTTACCCAAAGAGGGTTAGGGGTAGTCGAGACCCCAAAATAGAACCTGAGGTCAGGCTGAGTACGTAGCTGTCGCACCTTCCAGTCCCCGCTGAAGAAGAGCTTGAGATTAGCAGTGTTTCCTGGCGTCAGGGAACCATAAAAATGAAGAGGAAAGTTTATTGAAAGCTCAAGTTCACCATATGGGGTAGACTCTTAAGAAGCCAGTCTATGCTAAGCTATTCTATGGTGCTCTCACAGACCAAGTCTCTGCTAAGCTATTCTACGGCACTCTCACCAGAAATAATTTTTAAAAGTTGGTACAGAGGAGGCCTAGCCATGCCAGATCTCAAGCCACACTACAAAGCAGTAATTCTCAAAACAACTTACTGCTGGTTAAAAAATAAAGAGATGCATCACTAGAACAAATTAGATGCATAGCAAAGTAAACAAATCTAGCAATCTAGTGCACAATAAATGAAAAGACTGTACCTACTAGGTTAAAGACTAACTATTTGACAAAAATGTCCGTGTAAATTGGACAGAAATATGGAAGAAACTGAATATAGGTCAACTTTTTGTCCAATATTTTTTTCTCTATACCAAGATAAGTTCAAAACAGATATTTGAAGGACATGTAAAAGATAACATCATAAAGAAATTATAGAAATACAGAATAAAAAAGTCATTAGATCTATGAATAGAGAAAAAGTTCATTACCAAATAAGGGATAGAGAGGATCACAGATGATAAGTGAATCATTTTCACTACATAAAATTAAAAAGGTTTTGCATGAATTTAATAAAGCTAAGATTTAAAAGGTACCAATTACCTGGGGGTGAAAACTCTTCACAGGAAGTTTCCCTGATTCGGGTCCTATTTAAAAGATATATAAAGAACTGATTCAGGTTTTTAAGAATAAGAGTCATTCCCCAATTGATAAGTGATCATAGGATATAAGCATTTTTAAGTAAATTAATTTTTTTATTTTTCATTTTATTATTTTATACATAATAAAATAATAATTGTTAAGTAAATAAATCCATGCAAAAAGTTGCTCCAAATCACTAATATTTTGAGAAATAAAGATTTAAAAAATTCTGAAGCCCCACCTTATATCCATCAGCTTGATAAAGATAACAAAAGGTAAATGTTAAATGTTGGAGGGGCTGTGCAGGAAAAAAAAAAAGGTGGGCACATTCATGCATTGTAGATCAATTTGTGAATGACTCCAAACATTCTGGGAAGCAATTTAGAACTATTCACACACACTCACACACACACACACACACACTCACACACACACACACACAATTATTAAATAGTGCGTGTCCTTTGAGTAATCTATCACTGCTATAGGCCTAAATCCAAAAGAAACTAAAGGAAGATGAGAATCTTTTATGTGCACAAAATATTTTAGCAGCTCTTTTTTTGTGTTATTAAAAAAAGGGGTGGGGAGATAAAAATTCCCCATCAATTGGGGAATGGCTGACTAAATTGTGGTATATCATTTTATATGTATATGATGAAATACTATTATGCAATAAGAAATGAGAAATATGATCATTCCAAAGAGAGATTGAAAAACTTGTCTGAATACAGAATAAAGACAAAAGGAACAATTTATACCATAACATCAAAAATTTTAAAATACTTTTGAAGACTTTTATAAACTGATGAAGAAGGAAATCCATAGAACCGGGAGAATAATTTATATAGTAACAATACTATAAAAACAAACAACTTTGAAAACTGTAAGAATTCTCATTGTTAATAATGAACATCTATTATTCCAAAGGACCAATGATGTTACATGTTATTCATGTGTTGACAGAGAGGTAATAGAATCAGGGTACATAAGGAGACATGGAGTTTTTGAACATAGCCAATGAAGAAATTTATTTTGCTTGACTATATCAATTGGTTACAAAGAATTTGTTTCCCACCCCTGCTCCCATAGGATGGTATAGGAAGGGAGGAGAGAAAATAAATTTCTATTAATTAAAAAATAGAACTCTCATTTTTAAAAAATGTTTCTCACCATTTGGCATAGTATGTGTGGCACATAACCCAACTTAATAAATGCTTATTGATTGATTCATTGATTTCTTTGATTTACTTTTCCTTGCTAATGACAACAATGACAAGGCATTCAAGTAGGGGACTGAAAGGCAGGAAAAAAGACCTACTACAATGCTAGAAACTTCTGAACACTTTCACATCCTTATTTTACTATATGTTTTTGTTATGTTGATGGTATATAATTAAAAGAACAATGTCTGACTCACCTCATTTTCATGCCAGTCTACTAACCTTTTCTCAGCAATCTAAACCACTTTAAATTATGAGCATGCATTTATAATTACTATGGCAAAAAAGTTAATTAGCAAGGTACTTAATCACCCTTTCTGAGCCCTAGTATATCAACTTTGGATGTCATTTTCATGAATATACTCTAGTATTTATATTTTTCAAGACTGGAAAAGTACCATTAATGGACTGGAGGAGAAGAGATAATTTTCCTGCTGAATGGTGTCTAGATGATAAAGTGCTAAGACTGTGGTAACAAACGAATGCAGCAACCTTTAAATCCTTTCCATATAGACAAATGAATGTATTTTTCATAATAATATTGCTGCAACTCTTGACAGGCTAGTGGATCATGGTGATTTTTTTCTTTATGAGTCAGATTTACAATACTACATTGAAAAGAGAAAGATATGAAATGACAAGTCAATAAACAAGCTGAAATAATCGTGTTTGCACCACGTCATGAATATGTTGCCAGCCTACAGATCATTCCAAAAATCATCCTAGGCAAATCCATTACAAGGCTGCTAGGAATCGCTATTGGGAATGCTGAATTCTGGTCTCATCTGATTCCCATTAGTGATGTATAAAGGATGCTTTCCAGCCCCTAACTCAAGATGAACATCTTACTTTTCATTCCAGTGGTGCTGACATTTAAATCTGTTGCTCACGTCACAGTCCTGTCCTAATTACAAAATCTCTTGTGTTTATTTTGTTTAAATCTTAATTACATGTTTAATCACAAGAGTTACAAACTACTCATGGCAAGACAGATGGAACAATCAGTGCAACAGAAAACAAACAACCAAAACCATCATCTCACAGAGGCACATGGTATACTACACAAAGCACTGAGTTTGAAGTCAGAGGTCATGGGCCTCAGTTTCCTCATCTGTAAAATGAGGAGCTTAGACTACATTTCCTCTGAGGAGCCTTCTAACTGTAGTTAGTTATGCTATGAAGATAAAAACATAGACCCAATCCAGAAAAATGGAAGCAAATGATATGTTTCTACTTTTTACCATCACTTCTGCATTTCTTATCCAGAAAAACCTAATATTTCTTTTCATTGGGGCTATGAACAATAGCTGAAATTAAATTCAGATAAAGGCAGTTTAAGCAGAAGGCCATTAATTCCAAGGGTTTCCCAAAAGGGAGATTTACTTAAGTTTATAACCTCTTAAAAGGAGAATGAAGTTGTTAATGGTGTTTAAAAAAAAAACTGATACACTGCAATTGTCCCATCTTCCACCTCTATCAACTCTAAGGCTTCTAGACTGTGGACCTAAATGTTATTTCACACCACCCCAAAACTCAAGCAAGAAAATATTATTTTCTGACCTTTCATTTTGCTGAGATTTCTTTTCTATTTGTTAATGATATTCTCTATAAAATCCTCCTCCAAATCCTCTTCACAGTGTAGAAATGACCCTTGGTTCTGGAAGATTTTTGACATTACAGAGCAAGTTTGTCAGGTCCTATGAAATTGAAAAGGCTTCAAAGATACTCTTGGTGATGGACCTTATGTCTATCCTCTAAGAACCAATCTGCATAAGTTCTGAGTCTTATCACCAAGTTGGCCTCCCCACATTGAATTTTTCAGCAAAACATAGGTGTACAGTGGGATAGGTGAGTGACCTCCATCAGTGGAGAGAATATCCGCACCAACAAAAACTACAATTACCACAAGTATCAAAGTATAGTAATATTATGACATATCTCCAAAATATTATTCTTATTATTTTTCTCAGGCTATGTAAAAATTCCAAGGTCAATATTCTTTGATAAGTAACTGGCTTCAGTGCATATTCACAGCACTCAAATGGATTTGGGGTTTCCTCAATTTAGGAATTCTTTCCAAAGTTTCAGATTGCAATCCATCCATGTTTTCTTATACTGTGTGACTTGTCCATAGCCTCCCACACATTCCCCAAGGAGGGTCTACTGACATCCTGGAGGTCATTCTCTTCTCATTGAAAGGATACCAGTGAAACACTTGGTTTGTCTGCTTGTCATCTCTCAGACTATAGAATGAGCACATTTTTACTAGTGGTCCCCTCTACCTAGAATGCTCTTCTTCTGATCTCTGCCTCTTGGCTTCCCTCCCTTCTTTCAAACCTCAGCTAAAGTACCATGTTCTAGAGGAAGTCATTCCTGATGCCTCTTAATTTTCATGTCTTCCCTCTGTTAATCATTTCCAATTTGTTCTGTATAGAGCTTGTATACCATTATTTGCATATATTCTCATGCATTAGATCATTAGTTCCTTGAGAGTAGGGACTGCCTTTTACCTTTCTTTATATCCCTAGAGCTTATCTCTCCATGCTTGGCACATACTAAGCATTTAATAGATGTTTACTAGCTGCCTAAATGAAAGGAATAAACTTCACTTGGTGTTTTTTGTTTTAAATCTGTCAGACACATTTTGTTAGCATTATAAGCCATGGCAAAGAGAGGATGAGTTGATCCACAAGTCTGCCTCTATCAGCCAAGCAGGCTCTTATTAAAAGCAATTTCTATACATAATGTAAAATATGATATTTAGAAATAGTCTACAAAGTATAAAATGAAGAAATGAAATCAAAGGTAGTTAGAATGGATCATAAACTACTACAAAACATACATATATAATCACATACCTCTATATCTTTATAGAAAGAAAAAACTCCCATCCATAATACTTGATATAAGAAGAAGTAGGAACAGGGCATACAGTTCCCAGACATAGTTTTATAACATCATACAATCTTATTTGTCGTAGTGACAATACAAACTGATAAGAACATTTCATGAAATTCTAGGTGAGTGATTTGTGTTCGTAGAGGGTCTAGCAGACACTTGGTCAAATTACATCCTTTTGAAATAACCTTCATTATTTAAGTAAGAGGTGCCCTGGGTCCTTAGACTTCTATACAATTTGCCAAAACTAAAGCTTTCTCCCACATTAGGTAGTCCAAATCACAAGGCATAAACACATGCATGTGTCCACAGATTTCTTCTATGTCAACCTCCCCCCCCCGCAAAATATTAAACATTTTGTTATAATTAGCAGGAGGGAAGTAAGGGGGTACTCCTTTCTATAAAGAACTTTTTATCCCAACCTGTCATCATAAGTGGACTCTCCAGTATGGACTCTTCCCATGCACCAGAAACTTGTCCATAGCTTATAGTCTGAGAGAGTTGCCTGGGGGCACTGAGTGGTTAGGTGACTTGTTCTGGGCCTAACAATAATTTTTGTGTCAGGCAGAATTTCAACTCAAATCTTTTTGATTCCAAGGTTAGACCTCTTACTCCACTTCACTAATTCTTTAAATAACCCACATTACAAAATGCCTATTCTTTTACATTTTTCTATTTCAATGATTACTAATGAAATATCAAAGAAATGAATCACAATTCATCTGCTTCCTATATTTGGAAGTCACAGGCATAGGAAAGAAAGTCAAGGTGGCATCTGAAGGCAAACCAAGGAACTCTAAGGAAATTCCTTCACCCAGAAAGAGAGGTTCCAAGCTCAGGTGACCTACCTTTCACAATAAAGAAGTACTAAAATAGCTACCTCACACGATTATCACCTATGAAATTCAAGCTGTAAAACATAGATGGGGGGTGGAGCCAAGAAAGCAGAGCAAAAGCAGGGACTTGCTTGAGATCTCCCCCAAACCCCTCCAAATACCTGTAAGGAGAATGAGAAAGGGGGAGAGATAGGATTGGGTAAATTATCTCAAATAAAAGAGGCAAGAAAAAGGTTTCACAATGGAGGTGAGGGGATGAGAGGTAAAAAGGAATGAGTGAACCTCACTCTCATCTAATTTGGATTGAGGAGGGATTAACATATGCATTCAACTGGATATGTTACCCTACCAGAAAGTAAGGAGGAAGAGAATAAGAGGGATGATAGAAGAGAGAACAGATTGGGGGAAGTGGTAGACAGAAGCAAACACTTTTGAAAAGGGACATGGTCAAAGGAGAAAATACAATAAGTGGGAGGCAGGATAGGATGGAGGGAAATATAGTTAGTCTTTCACATTATGACTACTATGGAATTGTTTTGTATAACTACATATGGGGGTGGCTAGATGGTGCAGTGAATAGAGCACCGGCCCTGGAGTCAGGAGGACCTGAGTTCAAATCCGGCCTCAGACACTTAACACAAAAACTAGCCATGTGACCTTGGGCAAGTCACTTAAGCCCCAACTGCCCTCCAAAAAGCAAAAATAAATAAATAAATAAAATAAAAAATAAAAAAAATAACTGCATATGTATAACCTATATTGAATTGCTTGCCATCTCAATGAGGGTGGGTAGGGAGGGAAGAAGAAAGAGAATTGGAACTGAAAATTTTAAAAACAAATGTTAAAAATTGTTTTTATGTGCAAGGTGGAATTAAGATATATAGTCAATAGGGTATAGGAATCTATCTTGCCTTACAAGGAAGTAAGGGGAAACAGCACAGGGGGAGGGGGTGATAGAAGGGAGGGCAGACTGGGGAAAGAGGTCATCAGAATGCATGTCATCTTGGCATGAGAGTAAGGGAAGAGATGGGGAGAAAATGTGAAGCTCAAAATCTCGTGGAAATGAATGTTGAAAACTAAAAATAAACAAACTAATCAATTTTTTAAAAAAACATAAACAAAATTGGAGAGCCTTTTTCATATTGACTGATCCCAACTTGAGTGCCCTGAATTTTTACAAAATTAAAGTGTTGTACTCAACAAACATACCAGGAATATGCATGCTAATGTCCTTCATGTAACAAGGCTGGCACTACCAACTAACTATGAGTAGGACATTTGACTAATTATTTTTTCCTTTGTGGAGATGCATTTATATACAACAACTCAAACTATCTTTCCCTGTCCCCCAAGGAAGGAGTTCTTTTCATACTCCCAAGAAGGACGGCTGAAGTCAGGAATACAGCTTGTGACAACAAAACAAAAGTTAATTAGCCCAGAAGGGGATTGGACTAATGGTATTTTTCTTCTTAAAAACATGTCCTAAATACCCATGCTAACCAGTCATGGAAGCAGAATTCAAAAATGGGCCAGGAAAGACAGAAACAACAGGCATAACAAAGAAAGGCCACAACAGAGATGTTGACACTTCATTTGTCATCTTAAAAAGCTTAAGTGAATATGTCTAAATTGAAAGAAACTTAGCCCCAGGGATGTACTCGCAAATATTCCACAACCAACACCTCTCCAAAAAAAAATACTGAAAAAATGCCCAAAGGACATGCTTTTAAATTTAATCTGCATTCATTAGTAACATTTTCTCTATCATTTTCTTAAGTCTAGACAATGAACAAAACAATAAATCAAGACCTGATTTGTGGCACTTGCCAATTTCTAAGGTGTAAATTCTCTGACTAAAAATTTAACAATCAGCTCTCAAGAGTCTATTCAAGCTGACTCCACACACTGTTGCTTTGCCACCAGGTCACTGAGAAAGGACAAATGGAACCTAATCACATTTGATTGTGACTTTTCTGGTGACAGCTGCACTCTAAAGGATCTTATCTATGATGAATTATTCTCCTGGACTATTAAATCTGCCTTTCCAAACAGTTTTGTTGGTGCACGGCTGAGACTAGATAATTGATTTAATTTTGACATTTATCTGGGCTTAGTGTAACATAAAGGGAACATACAATAGGGCTAACTCTGGAGGCATCTTTTATTTCTATTCATTATTGATAACCCTACATAAATCACTCCTAGCTGAGCTCTGTTCCACCACTCTACACTGAGGAGATCATCAATAACTGGTGAGAATAAATCATTTTTCCCCCAACCCAGAGTATAGCCCATTGTTATTTCATTGTTTATATAACAGAGCCTGTGCTTCAAAGACTGGATTCATGATATTGGGCCAAATGTTCTCATTTGGCATCTAACTAAAGACACAACTTTTGCCTTTGCAAACCTGCCCAGTCCAAAGATTCATGTTCCAAAAAACCCTTCAGTTTGGGGGATGTTATGATCACATGCCAAACATTTCTTAAGGGATATCTTAATAAACAAATCAATGAATATTTATTGAGTCTTTTCTATGTACTGAGAGCTGTTCCAAATCCTATGGAATAAGAAATATTTAGCCTAGAAAAGAGAAGATGGGGAAACAAAAGAATCATATCAAAATGTGAGATTGCTCTCATATAGAAAAAGGATTAAGCATTATACAAAAAGTCTAGCAAGCTTGATTTTAAGCCAAATTCTAAAGTAAACTAGCTGTCTGATCCTGAGCAAGTCCCTGAGCATAGATTTCCTTTTCTGTAAATTGCAAAGAGAAAGTCTAAATTCGGAGTTATTAAGATATTTTGTGACACTGACTTCTTTGGCAATTTGGTGAAACATATGTATGGATCCTTTCTCAGATTAATGTTTTTCAATACATAAAGTAGGGGCAGCTAGTTGAGCTAGGTGGTGCAATGGATAGAGCACTGGCCCTGAAGTCAGGAGGACCTGAGTTTAAATCTAACCTCAAACACTTACCAGCTGTGTGGCCCTGGGCAAGTGACTTAACCCCAATTACCTTTTTTTTTAAGTTAATATACAATGTAAAATGCATAGGATTACAAAGGAAACTGACTAAGTTGAAATGATGTATTCAAAAAAATTTTTTTAACTTTAGACTCTAAATTAAGAGCCTCTAGATTAGATGATCTTTCAAATTCTTCCTATTCTAAATTCTGTGAGTTCTTCTGAGTATCAGTGAGAGTATATCTCTAGAGGGTAGATCTAGAATAATTTATCTTATTCTACAAGGAGTTCCAAAATTCTTAGTGCAGTTTTTATCTTTAATAGCTTAGAACTACACTATAATGGGGAGTGGAGCATACTGTTCTGCATTTACTTCTCAAAGACAGGGACTGGTTTCTTTGGAGGGAAGTTGTTTGGTTTGTTTGCGGTGGTGGTGGTGGTGGTGGTCAGTTGTGTATTGGTGTATCAATAATGAGATATTCACAACACCCATGATGGTTATGAATATGCTGGTATAGTTTTGAATCACAAAATGTAGCAAACTTTCCACATGGAAGGCAGAACCAAGGTCTTTATTCAGAAACCAGAACACTGAGTCCCAAAACCAGAAGGACAAGTCCCAAAACCATGAAGCCAAAGTCATTATAGTGGTCACAAAGTTGATACACAATTAATGCAGTGGACACCCACATTCCCAAGCCTTCACAAATAAAACAGGTTCCCTCAAGCAGGGATCCCCCTCAGACTCACAACAGTTCCTCAGCCTGGTCCTTGGAAGTTCTCAGTAGAAGCTGCAGAAGGAGGATCTCAGCAAAAGGTGAAGTCTCCAGGTGGTGACTGAGAAAAAATCTGAAGGTCCTCCTGGTTCTCTTCCATATATACAGTATAGCTCCTCCCTGTTCAGCCCCTTCCTGTTAAGGTGTTAACTACTCCCAAGGAGTATTGTTTATATTGTTTAATATACAATACCTCTTCATTTCATTACCTTCATTACCTTAGCTCCTTCGAAGTAAGGAGCTAAGTGCCTTTACTAGGCGCCAATAGAAAGGGGCATGGAAGATCTTCTGATTTCATTAA
>CM053595.1:133742220-133764294 GCA_028646575.1 Pseudocheirus occidentalis
TATGCAAAATTTGGGAGCAACATAAACCTTGAAGCAGATGACAGTTAAAAGTTTTCTAAATATAAATTTTTTATTTGTTTAATAAACTTGAATATTGGTAACAATGAATTCCATTCTTCATATGATGTTGAAATCAAATCAGCATTTTTTCTTTTAAAAAAATTCAGTCTTTTATTTAATGAAAACTTGCCTATTTTCACATGTCCTGCTTATTTATTTTATATTTTTTAAAGAAAAAGCAGTATACATCTGTGTATTTTGCATAATAATTTCAAGATTAGGGTCTTTGTGTCCTGTTTATTAAAATCAGTTAAGCAATCTTTGTATGTTTCTATATTATCATTTAGAATGTTTAATTTTACATTTTTTCGTTTACAGGGTTCATTACAATTGTATGTCTTTATTTCTGTTGGGAATGCTTTGCATTGGTATTTCCACTACATGGGTAACAATAGTGAAGAGCACATCTGATGAGAAATTAATTGTAAAAAATGGGATTAAAGTGAATGGTTTCCAGTTGCATTAACCATACTTCCTTCTCAGTGAAAGCATTATCAAAAAGGCATAATCCACGTGCTTATTTTTGCTGTGGTCATTTGATTAAAAAAAACAATTTGGTGTCCTCTTTGAATAGGTACTATCTTTTAGTAAAAGGGTAAGTAAAGTAAGGTTAGACAATAGCACAGTGCAGATGAAAGGGCTTTGGAATATAGATTGTAGGGCAGTAAGAGACTTTACAAATTATCTACTCCAGCCCCTTCATTTTTTTTTTTTTTTGAGGGCAGTTGGGGTTAAGTGACTTGCCCAAAGTCACACAGCTAGTTAGCGTGTCAAGTGTCTGAGGCCGGATTTGAACTCAGGTCCTCCTGACTTCAGGGCCGGTGCTCTACTCACTGCGCCACGTAGCCGTCCCTCCCTTCATTTTTAAGATGAGGAAATTTAAGACTCAGAGAGGTTTTAGTGACCTGCTAACTTTAAAAACAAGTTTACACTAGTAATAAGAATGCATATTTGAGTTCCTTCTAAATTCGACATGAAGGGCCTATATTACCAATCCAATATTTCTTACATGTTACATTTGGTATTTGATAAATGTTAATAATTAAATATATATTTTTAAAAGCCTACTAGTACTTCCAAATAGAAATAAACCCATTTTTTAAGAACATCAAAAAGCACATTTTTCTCTTTAGGAAATCAGAAAGAAACTCAGATATTTTGATAATTTCATTGTATTAACTTTCCAGCAGATGGCACTGATATTCCAAAGTACTCATTTAAATACTTTGATATATAATAGGAATATTCTCCATTAAATAATCACTTGCTGCCAGTGAAAAGTTTGCAAGGCTGAAAATGAATACGTGTTTTTGTGTTACATGCTAATATTTAAAATTTTTTTGGTACAAACTTATGATTTCATTAGTGTAGAGAACTCCTAATACTGAATTTTCTGTACCAATGTAGAGTAGCCATTGGTTTGCAGTTTATGATTTTGGAGAGTTGCCTGGATCACTGAGAGGTTAAGTAGCTTACCCAGAATCTCCCAGCCTTTGGCTTGAGAAGCAGAACTAGAGCCAAAGTTTCCTGCCTTCACATCTATTCCCTACTCTCAGGGCAAGCCTTTTGAGGAATCAGTATTTATCAAACAAACCAAAAAAACTAACACTTGCCTGTAGTCTCCTTGAAATAATTGAAAAAGTGGAAAATATAAGTGGAAAAATGTTCATAAAATGAAAACAAAAAATCTTTTAAAGTTTAAAGAAACTACCAAAATATATAGCTACCAAAAAAGCAGAGGATGTTCTAAGGACTGAGGATTTTATAACTAACTTGTGAAGAATTTGTGTTGAAATTCACCAGTGTAGAAAAAAATAACTTGTCTTAATAGTTTTCAGTTTTAATAACCAAATTCTGGAAAAGTGAAAGGATTAGGTTATTTAATTGTACTTTGTCAGTTTTTCCCCCTTGCATATGTATATTCTGTTGGTAGTTTTTGTTTAGTTTTTTTCCCACAGAAAGATGACAGTAGTACTATCAACTTCCTTATTCAGGAAGTTGTTTTTATTAATAAAGCCCCTGTAGATCATCTTATCCATCAACTAGCCCAGATTTCAATTCACTAGTACCCCTTCAGATTTTAAGTTACTGTCCCTTTTTCCTTGTCAGAATTGCCACAGCATAGTGAAACTATTATAGGGTTTTATTCATTTACCAGTCTCTTAGTTTAAAAAGGGTTATTCTAAAGGACAATTGGGAAATTTGTGGAGTGAGTGGGGAAGCTGGCAATATACCATGATAGGGTAAAAATGTATACAAAACATCTACCCTTTGGACAAATCATCTCTAAGGGAATCAGTTTGCTTTTCTGTAAAATAAAAGGGTTGGTCTAGGTGAGTTCTTAAGGTCTCTTCTAACTTAAGTATTAGCACTTTTTGTTCCATACCTTTGATTTCATTTGTGTCAAGAACTGATATGGAAATGCCTTCCGCTAATGCAGATTTTCATTTGGTCTTTAACTTAAAGTCTTAGAGAGCTGTGTGGGGGGCTGGCATGATATAGGCAATATATATCAGAGGCAGGGCTTGAACTCAGGTATTCCTAACTCCAAGGCCAGCTCTCTATCTATGCTTCTGTATTGTCTTTCTTTGAGGTTACCAGCTGAAAATCTACACAAAACTGAACCAGCTCTCTTGCTGTGTGTGTGTGTGTGTGTGTGTGTGTGTGTGTACACATATATACATATATTAGAGGTGTGCGTATATACACACACACATACATATCAAAGGGTTGTGTGTATGTTTGAGTAACTTACCTTAGAAACCAAGATTATACATTCCTAATATGAATATATTTGAGTTCCTTCTCATAAATATATTCTCATAAAATACATATGTGTGTGTATATATGTGTATATAATTTCATGGGAGATTTGCCCAAATGGTAGATGTAATGTGACCATATATGTATATATGAATCCTGACTTTAAGCATGTGTCCATTTTCAAATGGTAAGTTTAAAGTTATAGTACATATACACACATACACACCTACTTGTGAATATGTATAATTGGGAACTAGGGAGTGATACTGTGAGGTGTGAATGAGCTTTAACTGATCCTATCAAGTTAGAACAACTTCCAAAGTGAGCCTGGTAATGGATTGTGTAACAGTCATTTGAGGACTAGCCTATTCAACTTTGGAGGAGCTCACACCACCACTTTAGGTGCAGAGTAATGAAATCTTTGACCTCAGCAAGTCTTAGTAAATAATTGTCTATTAAGATCAAACCAGGAAATGGGTATATTAGGCTTTTTTGGGGGGGATGTTTCCAGGAAACAAAAGTAGGGGGTAGATGAAAGCACAACATTACATAAATAATAAGTCCTACTATGATTAAAAAAAAAAAGTCCATCTCCTCAAGGACTTTGCTACTGAGGGAGAACAAATATATTGAAATAAGAAAATATAAAATAAAATACATCCTTATCAGGGGAGGGGGCAGATGGAAAGTACTGACAGTTCTGGAATTGTGAAAGTCTTGTGAAGGAGATACAAAAACAACCCTTAAGGAAGCCAGGGATTTTAAGAGGAGCAGATGAGGAAGAAGATGATTCCAGGCATGGGAGAGAATCTACAGACGCTGAGGGAAGTGGAATGTTATATATAAATGTTTTACGTCCTCTAACCCTTTAACCATTGCTGTCTGGCCTATCTTACACATTCAAGACACCACCCTGCCCCTTCCAGTATGTGAAGTACTGAACTGGGTAAATAAAGTAAGCTTCGTTGATCGTTGCTAGTTTGTGTTTGTAGGCTTTTTAATCAAGCCAACAAGCATTTATTAAGTGCCCATTTTATGTCAGGCATTGGGATACTAAGAAAGATAAGAGTCCTTGTCTTCAAGGAGCTGACAATCTCGTGGAAGAGACTACATGCAAAAAAACTACAACAGCAAAGTGGAGGTAATCTCAGACTGGCAAAAGGGCTCTTGTAAAAGACAGTTTGAGCTGAATCTTGAAAGAAGACAGGGAAATAAGGAAGTTGAGGAAAGAAAGGATTCCAGTTAGGGGGATGGCTAGTGAAAATGCATTCAGGAGAGGAGTGTCTTCAAGGAATAGCACAACGTTTGGGGTTGTGGAGTACATTGAAGTAAAGTATAAGAAGACTGGAAAGCGAGGAAGAGACTTTAAAAGCTAAACAGAGGATTTTATACTTGATCCTCCAAGTAATAGGCAGCCACTAGTGTTTACTGAGAGAGAGAATGAGAGAGAGTATGTAGTCAGATCTGTACATTAGGAATATCATTTTGGCACCTGAGTGAAGGATGAACTGGAGTGGGAAGAGATTGGGCAGGTAGATTGCTTGGTAGGCTATTGCAGTAGTTCGAGTGTGAGCTGACAAGAACCTGTACTAAGATGATGGAAGTGTGAGAGGAGAGAAGGGGTTTTATAGGAGAGATGTGAAGGTAAAACTTACAGGACTTGGCAACTGGCCAGATATCTGGGGTAAGTTATTGAGGTATCAAGGATGAAGCCTACATTGTGAGACTGGGCAATTGGGAGGATGGTGGTGCCCTTAACAGTATTAGGGAATGAATAGGAAGAGGGGCAGGTTTGGTGGAAAAGATGAGTTAAGTTTTGGATATTCTGACTTTCAGATGGTTGTGACTTTGAGAAGTCCAGTAAACAACTGGTGAGATGAGAACAGACTTTAGGTACAAGGTTAGGGCTTAAATGGACCTGAGAATTATCTACATAGAAATGAGATGGTTAAATCCATGAGAATAGATAAGATTTCCAAGAGATAGAATAAAGGGAGAAGAAAAGAGTATAGGAAGCCTTGGGGGACACCCACAACTGGTATGACATGGCTAGATATCTAGCACAAGAGACAGAGGAAGTATTTTCAGACTGGTAGGAAAATTGGAAGAGAGCAATGTCTTAAAAGCCTAGAGAGAAGAGAATGTCAAAGAGAAAAGGGTAATTGTGGGGTGGAGTCAAGATGGCAGCATAGAAGCAGGAAAACTGGGAGTTCCCCCCATTACCACCTCAAACACCTAGAAAACATGACTCTAAACAAATTTTAGAGCTCCAGAAGCCACAAAATGACAGAGAAACAAATCTGCTGATGGCAGTCCAGCAGGCAGACAGGAAGGGTTCATCGCAGCATGCTAGGAGCCAAGAACAGCCATGGTTTTAGCCCCGGGGCATCCAGGACCAGTCGAGGCTAGAATATTCCAGAGAGTGGATCACCAGCAGCTGTGGTGGTTTCCAGAATTTTCAACCCATAAATGCCAAAGACAAAGTGAAAGGTCAGTGGAACTCGGCTGAATTTGGAGGGGACAGACGAGTGGGTCTGACTCTGCCCCCAGAGCAAGAAGCAGCAGAAATCGCAGCCATGCAGCTGCCTCCATGTGGCTGCTTCAGAACTCCCAGCCTGCAGATTGTGAGGGGGGCAAGCGACCATTCAGAGGCTAAGTGCTCTTGCCTTAACCTGCCTGGACTGTGATCGTGGTATTGGATGGTGGTCCTGAGGTGCGTGACCAGTAAGCCAAAGCTGGTGGGAGCTGTAGAAACGGTAGCCTCCTAATAGCTCTGGCAGCTGTGAAAACTCCAGCAATTTGGGACAAAGCTCTCCCCTCTGGAAGCAAAGTTCTGCTGTGGCTCAAAAGTCAAATTAATTGACTAGCAACATGAGCAGGCAAAGAAGGCAAAGCAAGCTCAGCAATCCAACTTTAGATTAATTTTTTGGGGACAAAAAGTATCAAAGCATGAAACAGGAAGAAGACAACATAGTCAGAACTCCTGCACCAAAAGCTTCCAAGAAAAATATAAACTGATTACAGGCCATAGAGGAGCTTAAGAAGGATTTTGAAAACCAAATAAGAGAAGTGGAGAAAAAATTAGGAAGAGAAACGAGAAACATGCAAGAAAACCATGAAAAGAGAGTCAGCAACCTGACTGAAGAAAATACACCTTAAAAAATAGACTAACTCAAATGTCAAAAGAGGCCCAAAAGCCAATGAGGAGGAGAATGCCTTAAAAAAGCAAATTTGCCAGATGGAAAAAGAATCTCAAAAGCTCACCGAAGAGAATAATTCCTTCAGAATTAGAGTGAAGCAAATGGAAGCAAATGACTTTATGAGAAATCAAGATACTATTAAACAGATCTAAACAAATGAAAAAAATAGAAGGGAATGTGAAATATCTCATTGAGAAAACTGCTGACCTGGAAAATAGATCCAGGAGAGACAATTTAAAAATTATCGGACTACCTGAAAGCCATGATAAAAAAAAGAACCTAGAAATCATCCTTCAAGAAATTATCAAGGAAAATTGTCCTTGTATCTTAGAACCAGAGGGCAAAACAGAAATTGAAAGAATTCACTGATCACCTCTTGAAAAAGATCCCAAAAAGAAAACTCCTAGGAATGTTATAGCTAGGTTCTGAAGTTCCCAGATCAAGGAGAAAATATTATAAGCCGCCAAGAAGAAACAATTTGAATACTGTGGAAACACAGTCAGGATGACACAGGATCTAGCAGCTTCTACATTAAGGGATCAAAGGTCCTGCCATATGATATTCTGGAGATCAAAGAAGCTAGAATTAAAACCAAGAATCACCTACCCAGCAAAATTGAGTATAATGTTCCAGTGGAAAATATGGTCACTCAATGAGGTGGAGGACTTTCAAGCGTTCTTGATGAAAAAAACCAGAGCTGAATAGAAAGTTTGACATTCAAATACAAGGAGTATGAGAAGGTAAACATGGAAAAGAAATCATAAGGAACTTATCAAAGTTGGGTTATTTACATTCCTACATGGAAAAAGGATAATTGTTACTTATGAAACTTTTCTCAGTATGAGGATAGTTGAAGGGAATATAAATGTATATATATGTATACATACACATATGTCTATATAGGAGGGTATATATGCATATGAATACATATGTGAGTGTGTGTATATATATATGTACAGGTATACATAGGGCACAGAATCAATTGAATAGTAAGAGATGATATTTAAAAAGTGACATTGAGAGGTGGGAGAGGAATACAATGAGACGAGACAGGGAGAGACAGAATGGGGTTAATTATCTCACATAAAAGAGGCAAGAGATAACTGTTACAATGGAGGGGAAAAACAAGAAGGCAAAAGGGAATGGGGTCAACCTTACTCTCATTGAATTTGTCTTAGGGAGGGAATGACATACACTCTAAATTGGGTATCTTGCCCTTAAAGAGAGTAGCGGGGAAAGGGATGATGGGGAGGTATGGGGGGAGGGGAGGGTTGTTAGAAGCACACACTTTTGTAAAGGGACAGGGACAAAGTAGAGAATAGAGCAAGTGGGGGGCAGGATAGGATGGAAGGAAATATAGTCAGTCTTTCACAACATGTCTATTGTGGAGATGTTTTGCATAACTACACATATACAGCCTGTACTGAATTGCTTGTCCTTCCAGTGGGGATAGAGGACGAGGGAGGAAGGGAAAGAATCTAGAATTGAAAGTTTTACAATCAAATGTTAAATATATATGTATATATGTGTATACATATATATACACACACATATACACACATATTATACATATACACATACATATATATATATACATATACAAACACACATATATCTGTATATGTATATACATATATAAATGTACTTGCAACTGGGAAATAAGATATACAGGCACTGGGGTAGGGAGATCCATCTTGCCCTAATGGAATGTCAGTGAGGTGGTGGGGGAGGATATAGGAGACAGCAGATTCAAAGAGGGGGTATACAGAGGGATCACTCTTTTGTGGTGGTGGGTAGGGGAAAGACAGGGAGAAAAATTGTGACTCAAAATCTTGTGGAAATGAATGATGTAAACTAAAAATAAACAAAAGTTAATTTTTAAAAAGTAAAGAAAAGGGCAATGAACAGTTTCAAAAGTGCTGAGAGAACAGGAAGGATAAGGATTGAGAAGACCAGTAGATTTGGCAATTAAGAAACCTTTGGTAACTTGCCAGAGTAGCTTGGATGATGCGGTCCGAAACCATGCCGCAGAGATTTGAAAGAGTGAGAGATGAGGAAATGAGCATTGATTACTAATGACTTTCTCAAGGAGTTAGCCAGAAAAGAGAGAAGAGGCATAGTATAATTGGAAGAATGGGATAAGAGAGCACATAGAGAGGTCTGTCTTCGCGAGAAGGCGTGCCCCTTTATTTAGGAGTGAAGGAGCAGAGAGCGGGAGAGGACTCCCAGCATGGAAACTCTTTCTACAGAATCATGTATTTGGAGACGTTTGTTGCCAAATCTATGAAATAAAATGGTGGGAGAACTCGATCTTCCAGAGACTGTCTCCATCTACCCTTCAGACTTTGGGAGCCTTGGGCCCTGTCCAGGGAAGAGTCAAATATCCAGCTCAGCAGGATGGTCACAGTTAAGGTCATGGTCATGGTCACAGTGGTGGCTGCTGAACTGGAGTCAGAGCAGGGGCTTCAGGGAAGGAACAGTCTCCCACCCTTGCCTTTCATTTTTGTCTTTGTACCCCCAATGCTCGGGATATTGTCAGGCAAAACAAAGTCATTCCTTTGTTGATTGATTTGCAAGGTAATCTCCAAAGGGTGCAGACAAGACAAGAAGTTGGTAGTGAGTAGACCCATGTGGGCTGCAGTATCCAGGGAAGTTTCCTGAGGAGGTGGATCTCGAGCTGGAGCCCTGTGGGTTGGTCCAGGGCTGGAGGAGGCTCCTCAGGGATGAGAAATGTGGAGTGTCCCTGGTTCTTAGGATCCTGGATTAATGTTGCTAATTTGACCCTAGTCTGAACCACCTGGACAACTTTATAGCTTCTCCCAGTGTCTGCTCAGACCCCGGTAGTGACAGCTCCTCCCCTCATCCGACCCCTCATCCGACCCCTCGTCCTTGCCTTAGCCAGGCAAGTGTGCCTCCTCCCACCCCTTTACCCCCAACTTCTTTGCTTCAGGCACCTTGATGTCTACTGGAATGCCCCTTCATCTGTACTTTTGATGGGACTCTTGTGCTCCTGCTCTGGGGAACCAGCTTTACAGACCCAGGCTGATTTCAAAGGTAGGTACAGTAGTTGCTGAGTGGCAGAAGAATATTCCTACAGGGGTTAGTGCCTTCCCAGAAAGGACCTCTGGTACCTTTGAGTCTATACTCTATACCTTTATGAGTATGGCCTCTATAACACACTGAAGAAGGGGGGCCTGGGTTGAAACCAACCCTTGACCACATCTGGCTTTGGGAGAACCCTCTCAGAGGTTAGTGTGTTCTCCAATTATGTCAAGTCCAAATAAGCCTCTGTGGCGTTTACCCCTTGTTTCTAGTTTGGCTTTCTAGGGCCCAAAAGACTAAGTGTCTGGAGCGATTGCAGGGTAGGGGGTGGGGAATGGGTAGTGGGTGAGGGGATCTATGGGTGAGAGGGGCAATGTTTGGATGTGGTGGTGCCTGCCTCTAATTACATTTGTCCAACTTTGATTACATTCCACATCATAGATTTTTTTCTTCAAAATGACCAAAGTAGTCACATTTCAGACCTTAAGTATAATTGGCAGTTGTCAGTGATGAAGAAAAAAACCAAATTGCAGACAAAATTTAAAAGTATTTTTACCTTTTAGCTATTTTTCTATTTCTTCTGTAGCTAAAAAGGCACAATGATCCGGAACCTTTTATCTTCTTTGAGTACATGTTGTCTCCCCCATTAGAATGAAAACACTTTGAGGGTTAGCAAAGACTGAAAAACTTGGCTTTTGGGCCCACTAAAATTTTGGAACTGTTTTCATCAAGTGAAAGCACACGGAAAAGAAAAAGGTACATGCATACAAGTGGTACTTTATTATTTACCTGATTTGGGATTCTAGAGGAGAGAATAATGAAATGCTTGGAATTCCACCATTTCAAAGGTTTCAAAGGCATATCATGTAATGAGTGAAGCTTTTTTGTATCCTTGATGTATAATTCATATCTTAGTTTCCAAAGGCCTTTAAAATAAGTCTAAATATGTTTATACTATTTCCGTCAAATAACACATCAAGTATGTGTGTCCATGAAAGTTTTAAGTGATCTATTTACTAAAGAGGCTAAGCAATGGCAAGAGACACTAGGAAAGGATTTTAAAAATAAATTTCAATACATTCATAGAATCTGAATAGTTCTTAGTAAATAACTTGGGTTTGTTTAAGACCTTCATCAAAGACTACATAGACAGAAAGACAAGGGAAGTCAGAGGTTATTTTAAATATAGAAAAGCAACTCAAAATGCTACACAGAACACAATTGAATATTTACCCACCTTTATACCGTACACCTAATAAGAGCTCTGAGCTATGCAAGACAATGGCTAAGTGTGAAATACGGATTTTCAGTAGTTCTACCATACAACAGAGAGCCCAGAAAGATAATAACAGGCCTTCCTATTCTATTGCCAACGGTGGCATAAGGACCCCAAAGAACAAAGTCGTATAAGAACTGCAAACATGAAAAAAAAAAAGTCAATCAACAAGATGAAAATAGTTGTGTATGTGTTATAGTTGTTCTGATGATTTTAGTCATCTTAATTATCAGGAATATAATCTCAGCCTGGTACAAAATAGTGATATGTACAGAGCCAGAATACCACTGCCATACCCCAAGGGAGACATAATGGAACCAAATTAGAAGTATAGAAAGTTAGATAATTATAGAACTAGAATTATAGATAAGGGATTTCAACGATCATCAAGGCCACGGCACACCTGAACAAGAATTCCCTACATGGCATCCCCTGAATGTGATCATCTGGGCCCTGCTTGACAGTCTCCACCAAAGGTAAGCCCATTTCCTCTTTAGGTAGCCCATTCCATTTTGAATATCTTCAACAGTGAGGACATTTTTCCTTATACCAAACTTTAATTTGTTGCTTTACAGCATCTTTCCTTGCTTTGCCCACCAAGGCCAAGTATTACAAGTCTACTTCCCTTCCCCCACCAGATGAAAGACTTTAAAATTCTCAAAAATCAAACAAAAAAAACTCCTTTACCACCACCACCACCACCACCAAATAATCATAGCCTCTCTTCTCCCTCCTTGATCTCCCCCTCTTCTCCTAAGTCTTCTCTTATCAAAGTTAAACATCACATATCCTTCAGTCCATCTTTGTGACATCATGGTCCTTCATCCATTTGGTCATCCTTCTCTGGAAAGTGTATTCATGTTCAAGATTCTCACCTATGTTTTACCTAACTCCAAGTCTAATATGCTTTCCTTGTTGTTCAATTGCTTTTCAATTGGGTCCAACTCTTCGGGATCCCATTTGAGGTTTTCTGAGCCAAGATGGTGGAATGGTTTGCCATTTCCTTCTCCAGCTCATTTTTACAAGTGAGGAAATAGGCAAAAATAGTTAAGTGACTTGGCCCAGGGCCACACAGCTAGTAAGTGTCTGAGGCCAGATATGAATTCAGGAAGGTGAGTCTTCCTGACTCCAGAACCAGCACTCTATCGCTACCACCTAGCTGACCTGATCTTTCCTTTTACCCCCTGTTATCCTCCTCCTGTGCTCTATATTTGTCCTACACCTTAGAGGTAGTTAGGTGCAGTGGATAGAATACTAGACTTGGAGTCAAGAAGACCTGAGTTCAAATCCAGCTTCAGATAATTACTATTTATGTGACCTTTAGTAGGTCACTTCATCTTTGTCTGTCTTAGTCTTCTCATCTATAAAATGGATATCATAATAGCACACACCTCCCAGAGATGTCTGGTAAAGCATTTTAGCCATAGACATGTTATCTACTATTATTATTATTGTTGCTGTTGTTGCTACTTTACAAATTTCAGAGTATCCACATGTACTATCTTATTTAATAGCTGCAGAAATCCAGTGAAGTAAAGGCTCAAATTTAAGGAAACAATTATCTGCATTTTACAGTGAGGAAAACAGTTTGGAGAGGTTAATTGATTTATCTTTGGTAACCTAGATGTAGTCTTATGCTAAATATTTTGTGTGCAGGGTCAAGACTAGAATCTTAATTGTCCTGATTCCTGGTCCAGTGCTTTCCCTACTATATACTTTGATGATGTATCCAATGAAACTCAATGTCAGTTATTATGAGGGTGGTCTGGACCCAGCATAGACAGGTGTTAGGGGGGTTGTTTGGAAACATGATGGTAGAAATGGTCATCAGTGGTCAGATGGAGACCTCAAATCCTCAAGAGTATGAAAAAACTGGTCTGATGTAAGCAATATTTTCTATGTTTAGGAATAGGGCACTGGGTTCATTGGTGTAGATCAAAGATGTTAAACTCAGCCACATGAAGGCTGAAAAACTGATTAAATTAGATTAAAGGTAGATTAAAATGTAATTGGAAAATATTTAAGAAAATACATAAAAATACAAGGCTGGGGGTGGTCTGACTGGAGATAATTTCTCTGTCCAGGGGTAACTCTCAGCCTCCCCATTGAAAAGGGCATATAAACTGTGAGTTCTATTGTCATGATTGTCTTTGGTCTAAAAGAGATGACCAAACAACCACCCTTTTATTAATAATGTGCTTGTGACAGGGAAAGCTATGTTGAATGTCAGGGCTCTGTATCTGCTGAGGGATAGCTGCCACAAGCACAAGGCAATGGGGGATATAGAGTGTGCCAGTGTTGGGGGTTCAGTGGCATTTTGCCTACACATCTGCTGCTGGTTCCTGGGCAATGATTAGATTATAACATCCCTGAAGGGCTGGCACTTGGTATAGCTAAAGGTGGCAGGGGTGAAGGGTACTGAGCAATAAAGAGTTAAGGAGCTGGTGTAGTTGTTTTGGAGACAAGTCCATGATAGGCTATCATGGGGGCCAGTGAGAGGATATGACCTATTTTCCCGCCCTCTGATTGTCTGATAAGGTTGCTTTGGGGTCATGCTGTAGGGTACTTAGAATGACTGTCCCAGCTTTGGAAACTATGGCCCTAGAGCCCCCATTTATAGGAGTTTTTTTTTTTAGTTTTCTTCTTTGTAAAATTAAGGATTTGAATGACATAATCCATAACATTCCTCCCAGGTCTAACATGAAACTTCAAAGGTTGAGAGGCAAGGATGGTAGCTTCTTTCAACTCTTTCCCTTAATAATGAATAAGTGACTTTGTCATCTAGTTATCAAGAATGATTTGTTTAAATAGGAAGCTACCAAGTGGCCAAGTAACTGGGAAACTGGCAGTTAATTCATCTGCCTCCAGCGTCTCTGTCCACCCATCCTTGGAGGGAGATGTTAGTGGTGGTGATCAAGGGTGAGTTAGGAGCATCTGAATATGTACTGAGGCCACTTTCACAAAACACCTTCCATATGTTTGCTTTTCCATTGGGACAGACTGTTTGGTTGAATAACTCTTTTATCTGACCCTGAATTGATGTCTAGAGTTCTTTTCTAATAATGATGTTTTGATGTAACTAAAGCAATTATCATTGATCAGAGAGAGAGAAGAAATTATTGTTTAGTGTGAAACAGAGACCTCATTCCATTGCCAATGTTTGTTTATGTGAATTAAGGATTCAGAATCTATTATTTGCTGAGCTAGTATTTTTCCCCCATCAGCAATGCAGACTAACACATTAGTAAGAGAAGAAAAGACAATTTCTGCTTCAGATTGTCTTTTTGTTTTGTTGGGATTTGGGGGTTTTCTTGGCAAAGAGATTAGAGTCGTTTGTCATTTCCTTCTCCAGCTCATTTTACAGCAGAAGAACTGAGGCAAATAGGGCTAAGTGACTTCAACCAGGGTCCCACAGCTAATAATTGTCTGAAGCTGGATCTGAACTCAGGAAGATGAATCTTCCATACTTCAGGTCTGGCCCTCTATCCACTGTACCACCTACCTGAGTCTATGTGTCCAATAAACTAGTTTCTTGCTTACTGTATTATGCCCATCTTCACCACTGCTGATTCCAGCACAGATGCCTGCTCTCGATGTTAAATACATTTAGTCTAATGGCAATATTAATGTGTCTGTATACTTTTTTTTTGTACTATGTGTCAGGGGAATGGATCTATGATTTCATTGGTATAGGAGACATAAGGAAACTCCCCCTATCAAAGCAACATGTTCCCTCTATCTCTGCAATTTACAGACTTAGAGAGATACTAAAAGTTAAGTGACTTGTCCAGGATCTCACAGCTAGTATGTATCAGAGAGAGGACTTGAACCCGAGTCTTCCTGGCTTTAAAGCAAGCTTTTTATTTAATATGCCTTGATGCCTCTAAAATGAGATAATAAAGTTAAAGCTGTTGGTAAGCCTTTAATTGCTGTCTAAATACCAGATACTATACTTACTATAGTTCAATTATATAAATTCAATTTCTGCTAATCATCATTTGGGGCACATTTTTCAATTCTTGAATGTCATCAAAGGATTATGGAGTTTATTTTGGAGGCAATTACAACTTGACTTGAAAACAAATTGAATGTAATGATTTTCTCCCAATAACAACAAGAAAAAAGAATATGTCCATATACAAAGTAGCATTAAAAAATAGGATTCAGTGTGAAAGCTGCTAATCTCCATTATGTATAGCTTTCTTTTTGAGGAACCTATAATAAATTTCACATATTACTTTCAAAGCTGTCCTTGTTTCCTCTAAATTTTTCTGGTTAAGGCTTGCAAATTTATTTATGTTTTCATTTAATTTTTAAATGAATTTTTTCAATTATCAAGTATTTAAAAAAAACTATTATCTTTCATGCTTTTAGAAAAAATGCTTCAGTGACCCTCATTATTTCCATTAATTCAGCTAACCTGACCATCTTGCAGCACCTCACATATAACATTTCATTTCCTATCCCTGTATCTTTGAACAGGCTGTTTCCCAATTCCTTTCCCTCTTAGAATCCTTAAATTCCTTCAAAGCTCAGCTCAAACCCCACCTTCTATATAAATCCTTTCCTGGATTCCTACTGCTGCTAATACCACCCCCTAAATAACCTTGTATTTGTAAGATATTTATGTGTATATATATGTGTGTATGTGTGTGTATGAGGTATATGTGTGTATGTATATGTATATATGTATATATACACACACAGATAGATAGATAGATAGATATAGAGAGATATTGTACCTGTTGTTTTCCCAGATAGAATGTAAGCTTCCTGAAGGAAAGGACTATTTCATTTTTGTCTTCATATCACTAGTTGCTTAATAAATGCTTCTTGATTGATGCAATTCAGTGCAACAAACATTTATTAAGCACCTGCTCTGTTCTAGGTACTGTTCCAGAAACTGGGGAGCCAAAGGCAAAAGGAGAAGCATTCTCTGCAGTCAAAGAGCTTACATTCTATTGGAAGGGGTTCAAATCTACACCAATGAAGGGAGGGAATCCAATGTCAATGAAAGATCATAGATGCACTGAAGCTTTGGAGAGATAAGAAACAAATGGCTCAATAAAAGGAAATCATGAAGAGATTCTTTACTAGTAAAAACAAGATATTGAACATTTTATAATGTGTGTGTTTTTTAAAAGAGAAAACAAGTGTGGCTGGAGACATGATGTCAATAGGTCAACAAAAAAGGCGGGTTATTAACCTCAGGGTATAGAGGTGCCATCACAGAGCAGAGAAAAACCATCTGCTATTGACCATTTTTTTTATTAGCACTTCAGGGTAAACTAATAAAACTCTCAGTTTCAATTAAATTGTGGAGGTCCATGTTTCCCCTTTCTCAGCTGCCTTATGCCACAATAAAAACCAAGGTGGCCCAGGAAAGGTTGGAGGTCTGTTCTTTGAAAAGATTATCAGCACCAAACAATACAGGGCCACATAATTCCACATTTTTCTCTGGGCTCCTTCTGATACAGGAAATGAAGCAGTCGTAACAACTTAAGAGTTTTCCTACCATAGTCCTCTTGGAAACAAAAGTACAATGCATCAGACGCTGTTGTTAACGAGGAAAAACAATAGGTATAATTTTTTGGGGGAATGGGTTTTTACATTGAATGCTTGAATTCTCAATTCCATTCAAATCAAATACTTCCGTTATGGCTCAGCCCTGGTCAGTGATGAGAAACGACACCATTGCTGTCCTCAAGGAGCTTATTATCTAGGAGAGGGCTTAGATGGATATATGATAAGAAAAGGATTACCCATCAGGAGATAATTAGGTGCCCAAGAGAGCTAGAAGGAGCCTTTGCACTGAGTCTTCACGGTAGATTGCTTTCATGTTCTTTAAAGAGATTCCATTTCGAGTTTCATAATTGATATTCAGAAGGTGTATTATACAACCTGGGTCAATACTATACTCTAGTCACAGGATTTATTTTTCTGTAGCAGGAGCTATGACAGAGGAAATATTGAAAGCTGCGGGCATTTCCCTCCTGGTATCTTCCTAATGAAAGACTGGTAACAGTATTGCCCAGAGCTGCAACTAGGGAGGGGGCAGCTGGGTTTTGCCTCAGGTGATGACATTTTTCAGGGGTTGCCAGCTTGCTTCTTCCCAGAGTAGGTGACCTCTTTCCATTGTAGTTGGGAGACTGCATGCATCTTATAATCCTCATCACCCAACACTCACATGGGGAATTGGATGGGGGACAAGGTTAAAGGCAAGTCCTGAGAGAGGGCAAGAGAGTGGGGTCCTGGACCAGAAGAAATTGGGAGAGGAAGACGGTATAGGCTGCTTCCTTTCCTATCATTTCATACCTGTGTTTGTATCTTTCCTCCCATTACCCTTTCCTTGAATAGCTGAGGGGATCACTCTTTGGATAATCAATCATGTCCCCTTCTTTTCTTTAACTGAATTTGCCTCAGGTGCTGACATTTATAGTTACAATTCTTGTTTCATTGTCTACCTTTTGAGTCTGCATTGTTAACACATAACAGTTTTGACGGTGCTTTGACCTTCCATTTGAACACATGTAATTTTGACAAAGCTTTGATCCTGTATTGTTAGCACATGCAATTTGATTTATTACGAGGCAAACATCTGTGTCACAGTGGAATTTTATGCCACAGAAAACATGTACACATCTAAAAGGTAATGTTAAAAGTGTCCCTTGTGGGGGTAGCTAGGTGGCACAGTGAATAGAGCATGGGCCCTGGAGTCAGGAGGACCTGAGTTCAAGTCCGGCCTCAGACACTTGATACACTTACTAGCTGTGTAATCTTGTGCAAGTCACTTAACTCCAATTGCCTTGCTTTCCGTGCCCCCCCAACCCCCACCACCAAAGGGTCCCTTGTTGCATAGCCCTGTATATTTCATAAAGTCACTGGCTGATTCCTGATTCTAACTATACAGCATTTTGTCTGTTCTTTCCATAATTTAGCGATTCATGTTTTCATCTATGTGGACAGCTTCATAAGTTGTCGTGTTAGACACATAGGATCGTATATTCAGAGTTGGAAGGATCATCTGGTCAAATACCCTGATATTATAAATGGGGATAACTGAGGCCTAGGGAGGCCATGCTTGTCCAAGGTCACAAAGGCAGCCTAAAAAGTCATGCCCTGGTGGCCCTTCCTTTTATGATGAACCTATCTGAACTAAGGTTGGTTCTCAGAAAATAAACATTAAGTTCTTGCTAGGCATGTGATTTGTTTGTTTGTTTTTTCATTGGTTCTCTTTTCCTTTTCCTGGTCCTACCCAAGTTTTTATTCTGCTAAAAAAGATTATGAAGTCCCTGGGTCACTTCATAATATTTCTGAGTAAGACTCTGGTCTAGGTTTTTGACCTGGACGTGAATGTGATTCCAGAATATCCAATGAATTACATCTTCTCCCAAACTTGATATCCCACCGTCTACTTTCAGACTTTTACTCAGATCCTTTCTCATGCCTGGAATCACCTCCTGCCTCATGACAACTTCTTAGAATCTTTCCAGGCACATCTCAGTTATTACCTTTTATATAAAACCTTTGATGATTCCCGGGTTAGTTCTTTCTCCTTCTCAGATTGCTTTTATTGTTCTGTTTTCATGTTGGATACCTTTAGTACAGACCTGTGCAAGTTTGCAATAGGAAGGCACCAAAATAAAAACAGACTAAATTTCTTTGGGCTGCAGATGTAGTAGACCAGAGACAGACTGACAACGGTTGGTTGCTGAGGGTCATGTGACAAACTGGAAGCAATGTGTTTTTCTTGGTCAGCAAAATCCTTTGGCAGGCTTCTTGCATCCCAGTTGTGCAGGCCATCTCTAGTAGAATGGAAGCTCCTTGAGATCAAGTGAGTGTGTTTTTTCCCTTTGTTTTGTATCTCCACTGGAACTAGCATCCAGTCCTGAGGTGTTTTAGTTATTTAATAAATGTTTGTTGAACTGAAGAGAGTTCAATATTGCTCCTGGAAATGACTAATTTAGTAACTAGTCAATTCATATCACTTCTCCAAGATTCCATTTTGTCATCTGCAAAGGGATATATATATATATATATATTTTTTAACAGGCATAGTTCAATTTATTTGTTTATAAAAAAACATCTATGTGGTTGCCACAGCAGCTGCCTGGGTCCTCTGGACAGATACACGAGTGTGAGTCTTCACAAGATGGTCAGTGAATTCCTGATAAGGAGACTTCATGAACACAGTCTCCTTCCACAGGTCTGGAGTTAGATAGCTGTATGTTTTGGAGATGGCATCAAAGGTAGCTTTAGCAAAGTTGCCCAGAGTGGCAGTACAGCCCAAAGGGATATTTTTTGATAGTTACCTGTAAGGGTTGTTTTAAAGATCACATTTCTAAAATGCTTTGCATTTTTTATTTTATTATTTACTAAAATAAAAAAAATATTTTTAACTTCAATACAAAAAGACAAAAAAGAGAACATTTCCATGTATACAGCACATGGTAAGAAGAGGATTCAATATAAAGCCATGAATTTCCATTTCACAGTGTTTATTTTAAAAACAACAATCTAATAAATACTCCATATTGTTGTCAAAGCTGCCCTGCTTTTCTGTGCTTCCTTCTTAGTTTTTTTGCTTTTGAAATGCTTTGTAAAGGTAAGCTGTTCACTTGTGATATGGCAGAGGTTGTTTGAATAACTGAACATTTTTGACGTCTGCTCAACCATTTCAATTCTCTACGATCTACCGTCAAGTGAGAAATTCAAGTGTTCTTAAAATATTTGGATCTGAAAGAAAGATGCTATTATCAATCCTCTTGTATGACAAACAACCCACATTATTTGCCAACTATGAATATGTAAGTTTGCCAATATTCAGAGGCATTTTGTTAACTCCTACTTATTTCTCCTATACATGTTTTTGTCCCACTCATATTTTGAAATGTCTACTTTTTCTTATGCCACTTTAGTTACAATATTTTTTCCTAGCCAAGAATTTTTTAAAAGTTTTTTTTTTGCACTTGGGTGTAAATGACAACTACGTTTTCAGGGGCATATGAGTAAAAGCAGAATTCACTGGATTTAAGGTTGGAAGGGACCTTCACAGTCATTTAGACTGATCTATTCATTTCACAGATCATAGGATCATGGATTTTAGAGCTAGGAGGTACTTTAAATATCATGTAGTCCCTAATTTCACACATGAAACAGATGCCCCCAAAGGTGAAGTGATGACCAAGGTCATGCAAATATTAAACAGCAAGGCTTCACATCCAGGTCTTTTGACTCTAATTCTAGTCTTCTTGTATACCATTTCATCATGTACCCAGGTCATGCTCATTGCACTGTCAGCTCCACTCCTCACTCTCTAGACTTTTCCACCTCTGTGCCAGCAGCCTTCTCACCCTGGAGATGCTTCTGTCCTGAAGCCCTCTTTTCTGATTGGTGAATCACAATTATGTGCTAGGAATACAATTAATAAAAGATAGTCCTTGTCCTGACAGAGTTTATATCTAAAAGGGGAGTTGGGGTGGATAGGAAAGACAATATACAAAAGGAGGCAGGAAAATGGGAGGTGGGGTAGGATGGAACTCCAGGAAGGTACTGGGAGGAGTCTGGTACACCACCGTCCAGCCCTGGAGTCCAAGGGGAGAAGAGGCCAAGGGAGGATTTACCAATCAGAACCTGAGTTAGCAACTTAGGGTTGAGTTTAGGAGTGATGAACTTATTCTGGGAGGGGCAGCTTGTTCTGTGTAGTTGACACTAGGTAGGGCAGAAGATACAGAGTGATCATCATTTCAGGGGCTCACTTGTGAGGGATAACTTGAAATGAAGTTTCCCTATTCTGAACATCCTATTACATTCTTATTTCTTCTTTATGCTTTGTAACTAAGTTCAGTATTGTTTCCCCATATATAAGGAGTCATTGTGTATTTCAAGGTAATGTAAGAGTTATTGGATATTAATATAATTGACTGGATTCTCTATTGAGACCAGATTAGAAGCATTTTTAGTTTGGGGATGAGTGAGGTGAGAAAACCAAGTGAATACTTCTCAAATTTAGAGTGGCTTTAGCATCCACTTGGCTTAAGTTTAGAAGTCACCTAACCTTACAGGAATCTGGAACTTAGAGCAACAGAGACCCTCTAAAGTGCCACCTCAGCACAAGATATGTCAAATTAGGACAAAACTACTTTCCTGGCTTTACATTGAACACCTACATGTTTCTGTGTTCTTTGTTTCTGAGGTAGATTCCTGCATTTAGATGGTGAGCCCGCCTCTCCGCTAATGGGATTGAAGGCCAGTTGGGGATTAGAGGTTTCTGTGTTAGGGGGTATATAACCTTGTGCTTGCTTTCTGCTTCTCACCTCTCTTGCCTGATGTATGATTGGAGCAGAGATGCCTTCTCTCTCACTCTCTCTCTCTCTCTCTCTCTCTCTCTCTCTCTCTCTCTCTCTTTCTCTCTCTCTCTCAACATTAATTAATTTTCTTGTTTACATCACTCATTTCCACAAGATTTTGAATTACAAATTTTCTCCCCATCTTTCCCCTACCCACCACCCCAAAGCAGTGACCCAACTGTATAGCTCCTCTCCCAGACTGCTCTCTCCTATGTCCTACCCCATCTCCTTTATGACTTTCCAGTAGGGCAGGATGGGTCTCCCTACCCCAGTGCCTGTATATCTTAATTCCTAGTTGCATGTAGTTAATAATAATAATAATAATAATATACATATATATTTTTTAGCATTTGATTATAGAACTTTAAATTCTAGATTCTTTCCCTTCCTCCCTCATCACCCACCCCCACAGGGAGGAAAAGCAATTCAATACAGGCTGTACATGTGTAATTACACAGAACATCTACACAGTGGACATATTGTGAGAGATTGGTTATGTTTCCCTTGTTCCTATCCGGCCCTCCTCCCCTTGTTCTATTCTCTACCCTGTCCCTGTCCCTTTGCAGAAGTGTGTATTTCCAGCAACTCTCTCCCCCTGCTCTTCCCTCTGTCATCCCACTTCTCATCCTCATCCCCCCTACTCTCCTGTGTGGCAAGATACCCAGTTTAGAGTTTATGTCATTCCTTCCCTAAGTCTAATTCAATGAGAGTAAGGTTGACCCTTTCCCTTTTGTCTTCCTGTTCTTCCCCTCCATTGTAACAATTATCCCTAGCCTCTTCTATATGAGATGATTAACCCCATTCTGTTTCTCCCTGTCTCGTCCCATTATAATCCTCTCCCATCTCAGAATTTCACCTTTTAAAGTATCAGCCCTTCCTATTCAATTCATCCTGTGCCCTCTATGTACACATACATACACATACTCAGATATGAGTTCATATGCATATATAAATCCTCCTATATAGAGATATGTGTATGTATATGTATATATACATTTGTATTCCCTTCACCTATCCTCGTACTAAGAAAAGTTTCATAAGTTAAAATTATTGTTTTTCAGTGTTGGCATGTAAATAGTTCAACTTTGATAAGTTCCTTATGATTTCTTTTCCATGTTTATCTTCTCATGCTTCTTGTATTTGAGTGTCAAATTTTCTTTTCAGTTCTGGTTTTTTCAGCAAGAATGTTTGAAAGTCCTCCACCTCACTGAATGACCATATTTTCCCCTGGAACATTATACTCAGTTTTGCTGGATAGGTGATTCTTGTTTTTAATCCTAGCTCTCTTGATCTCTGGAATATCATATTCCAGGCCCTTTGATCCCTCAATGTAGAAGCTGCCAGATCCTAAGTTATCCTAATTGTGTTTCCACAGTATTCAAAT
>CM053595.1:133764794-133783491 GCA_028646575.1 Pseudocheirus occidentalis
AGTTTTATTGGTGTTTTTATTTTGCTTCCTCTTTCTCGTGTTGGCCAGTCAATTAATTGGTTGGTTTTTTTTAGTTCTGTGTAACTCTGCTTCCAAGGGGGGAAGCTCTGTTCCAAATCGCTGGGGTTTTCCCAACTGCTGGAGCTATTGGGGAGGTGTTGCAAGTCTCCCCAGCTTTGGCTTGCTGAAAGTGCACCCCAGGACCACCACCCAAGAACATGATCCAGATCCAGGCTGCTCAATGCAAGAGCACTTGGCCCTGATCAATCAATTCAACCCCCCTGTGGAGTCCACAGGCCAGGCGCTCTGAAGCAGCCTGGTGGGGGCCGCCTGTAGATCCAGCAGGTCTCTTTCACCCACTGCTTCTTTGCCCCAGGGGCAGAATGGCAGAACTGCTTCATCACCCCCAAATTAATTCACTGACCGAAGCTCCCCTCAGGCAGGTGCTTTAGATTTTCTTTGAAGTAGACTCAAGCTTGGGAGGCTCCCCTCCTTGTGGCCGCCCTGGGGCCTTGCGTGGCCTTGGCTGAAGTTTTGGGCTGGCCATTCTCTGCTCCACTACGGGCGAGCTGCCCCTCTCCCTTTCCGTTCCTCATACCTTGGCAGATGTGGAGGTGCTGGAGGCTATAGAACCTGTGCAGACCACTAGGCTCAGCTCATCCCAGCTCCTTCCCACAGTCCCAAGCCTGGTCGTGGTCTCGGCTTCAGGCTGTTACAGCCTCCGCTCCAGCTGCCGCGATAAGCCCCTGCTGCTGAGCTGCCTTTAGTGAGAGCTGTGTTCTCTGTATTTTTGTGTGAGTCTGAGAGTCCTAGACTTTCCTAGACTTTGTCTGAGCTCATATTTTCTGGGTGTTTAGGGTGGCGGTGTGGGAGCTGTGGGACCTTGCTGCTTCTATGCCGCCATCTTGGCTCCACCCCCGGTTAATTATCATTTTGACCACAGTTCTTAAATGTTCTTAAGGTGTTCTTAATATTTTTGTCCTTGTATAAATGTTCTTCTAGTTCTACTCACTTCACTATGCATACATTCACATTTCCCAGTATTCTCTGATATCTCTCTCATTGTTTGTTCTTTCGCTTTTTGCCAGGGCAATTGGGGTTAAGTGACTTGCTTAAGGTCACAAGGCTAGTAAGTGTTAAGTGTCTGAGGCTGGATTTGAACTCAGGTCCTCCTGACTCCAGGGCTGGTGCTCTATTCACTGTGCCACCTTAGCTGCCCCTACTCTCATTATTTCTTAAGGCAAAATGATATCCTGTTACTTTTATATACCACAATTTGTCCAATAATTCTCTAATTGATAGTTTTCCCCTCCTGCCAAATTCTCATTAATTTCTTTTCTTTAGTAATTTTAATTCTGTCTTAAGGATCAAGAAGGTGTTACTTGATTGTTTGTGATTATACCTTTTCTGATTAGATCCTTTTGCAACACCTCACTCTGTCTCCACTTATTTTCCTGTTTATTTTGGTGTATTTCTACCATACTGTTTGTATTTATGTGTAAATGTGTTTTCGACTTTTCTTTGTTTCTGATGAGGTGGATTCATCTGATGTCTGCTCCCCACCCTTTTCTCCATGTTTATGTCATCTTCATATCACCTCATTTATGAGCAATAGCAAATTCTACCTCCTTCTGTGACCTTTCTACTCTATTTCCTTTTCCCTTTTTCCCCTAAGAACTGAACCAAACCTCTTCCCTCCTGTTAGGTCTTCTATTTTTCATGTTTAATTCCTTCAGTATCCTTTGAATATATTAGATTTCTGAAGGGACAGTTTCTTTTCCCGCATTAGAATGTTAGCAAAACACCTTCATATAGCCTCTAATTGCACAAATAAATGCACTTTATTAAGTTTCTCTGAATTCTTTTATTTTTATTTCAAAGTTCCCACTCAGCTCTAGTCTTTTCTTCAAAAATTCTTAGAAGTTTTCTTTACATTAGAGGTCTGTTTTCCCACAGGATACTAGTCTTTGTGGATAAGTCATTCTTGGTTGTTTAGTCTTTATCTTTTGCCATTTGGAACACTGTTTTCCAAGATCTTCTCTTATTTATATTTATAGGTCTTATTTGATTCTGACTGTAGTTCTCTGGTACTTGAACTCCTTTCTGGATGCTTCCAGTACTTTTTCATTGTCTGAGATCTGGATTTTGGCTGCGACATTCCTGAGACTTTTCCTTTTTAAAATTTCTACAAAGAAGATGATTGGTAGCTTCTTTCTATTTTCATTTTGCCCTCTGATTCTAATGCATCCAGGCAGTATTTAACTTTGATTTCTTGAAATATGCCATATCAGTTAAAAAAAAAGTCATGATTTTTCAAAGAGTATTATTGTTTCTAAATGATTTCTCCTTGATTTGTTTTCTAAAGCAGTTATTTTTAATGCCATATATCTCATATTTTCTTCTGCTTTTTCAATCTTTTCATTTTGTTTTATTTGTTGCTGTCTCACTGTCACTGATTTTTTTTTTTTACTATATTCTGTTTTTCAGGAAGGCTGTTACTTGGATAAGATTTATCACTTTCTGTTATAAGTTATTTCTTCTCTTAATCCTTTCTTTCATTTTATTTATTTTTATTTTTTTGCTTCATTTCTTCTAGGTATTCATATAGTCCTTGTAGATAATTTATTTTTTCCTTTTGAGTCTCCACTTACAAGTGTTGCAGAGTTACTCTCTTCTTCTAGGTTGAAGTTTTGGGGATCCCAGATCTATAACAATCTGTATTTCCATTAGGAAATCTGCTAAATACAGGCTTTTCCTTTGAGAAGTGGATAAGCTAAAATTTCCTATCTCTTTTTCTTTTCTCTATTTTTTTTAAAATTGGGGATAGGCTTTTTCTAGTACAAGACAAATTGCAACTCAGGAGAATTATCTATGATTATACTTATTTGTTGAATTGTATAACCATACATTTAGGGATGAGTGTAATCTCCATATCCACCAGCTACATATTATAGACTGGATGCCTGAAAAACTTAATTTTCAGATTTTCCAAGAACTTTGCCAGATGTATTTTTCTGAGACTCTTTGATACAAGGAAGGCACTTGAAAGGATAATGTTAAACCTCCGTAAGTTACTAGAGAACAATCCAGAATTGGAAATATGGACAAATATGCCCAAAGCATGCCAATTATTTTGATAGGGATAGCAAATATTTAAGTGGGGAAGTGTGGTGTGGTGTTATTGATCAGTATGTTCCTGATCAATTGATTTTTCTCCCAGCACAGTTGGTGAAATGATCAAAGTTAAGGGGCATGTAATAGAGGTCTTAAATAATGTAAATAAGTACTTACACTTTATTTCTCTTTTAATAGATGTGAGGGAGTTCTTAGTTAAGTCTGAAGGGAATAGAAGGTGGCTGGACTATTAGTTGACTGAATAATCTTCCATGACCCTTATGGTCCTTTAAACTGTTGACATTTTGTAGGGAGTATGAGCCAGAAGACAGCTATGAGAAGTACGATATCTAATAGTTGAGGAGATAGTTTTCATGTCATAGTTTCCAGCTCTTGAAAGGGAATTTTTCTTTGTTTCTTAATGGTGGTGGGGAGGAAATTCTTTCTTCATCTCCTCCTATTGGTAATGGTATGTTACAGAAGATCCATCTTTCAGAAGAGACCATGCCCAGTGGGAAGAAGGCCCATGGAACCTAACAGAAATTGAGATGAAGGGAAACATTGAAAGGACATCATAGGAAGGAAAAAAGTCATTGCAATCGTGTAGCTTTGGAGGCATGAATGGTCACATTTGTTCCCTGAATGCATGTCATTCTTTGGGTTTACCCATTTTTCCCACTGACACTATATATATTTGTGGAAGATTGTGCCTTGGTTTATGGAGGAATGTTTTATAATTATTGTTTGTATCATTCCATCTAAGTAAATGCATTGCTGAGATCTGTGTCAGCTGGCTGAATATGAAAGGTAGATACATCACTTGGACTTATGAGATTTGGTTTTGGGTATACATTCATACAGTTATCATTATACCCAGCTTATAGGAGAGGAAACTAAGGTTAAGAGAAATCAATTAATAATCCCATGGTCTATATAGCCAGTAAATGTCAGTATGAAGATGAAAATCATTTGGAATTTGAGTTAATTTGCAGCTGGTGAAATATTATTTTGTTCTTTTAAGATAAAAAGAAAGCCTTACAATAAGTGATGGGACTTCAAAACAGTCTTTCAAAAACAATGTTCTGTTGATTTAAGTTAAATGATGAGGGAGATACAGATTTCAATTTCCTTTGAAATTTTACTAGGACTACACATAAATAGAGTTAAAAATACATCAGGGATTTTACCAGCCCAATGTAGGGAAAGAAACTAATGTTTTCAATTCTCAGTCATCAAATGTGTACAAGTCCTGTGCCCTCTTTAATTAAATGAATAAGAACCAAACATACTAATTCCAATTTGTATTAAGATAACATTTTGCAGTTTCAGGATGCTTTATATACATTATGTCATTTGGTTATTACAACAATCCTGTGAGGTAGGTAATCCAAATATTTTGGAAACTGAGGAAACTGAGACCTAAAGAATAATTTTTCATAATCATGCTGTTAATAAGTGGGAGAACCCACTACACTGGCATTTGCCTCCAAATAATTCTTTTCATTTTTTTTGCCACTTGTCTTCATACTATTAAATTCAACCAGTATGGAACAAACAGATAGACAGACGATCACTTAATCAGCAAGCTTCTTCTTTGTACCAGGTGCTATGCTAGGTGCTGGAGATATATGGGGAAAAGGGAACTAGTCCTTGTCCTCCAGGATCTCGCATTCTCTCAAGGGGAGATACCATATGCAAATGTACTGTTGTCGTTCAGTCATTTCAATCACGTCCAACACTTTCTGACCCCGTTTGGGGGTTTTCTTGACAAAGATACTGGAGCATTTTGTTATTTCTTTCTCCAGCTCATTTTACAGATGAGAAGACTGAGGTAAACAGGGTTAAGTGACCTGCCCAGGGTGAGACAGATAGACAAGTTGTCTGAGGCCATATTTGAACTGAGGAAAATGAGTCTTCCTGTCTCTAGCCCTGGCACTTTACCTACTGCACCGCCTAGCAGGCCCCCATAAACATATGTAGGTATATGCAAAATAGATATAAGATCATTTTTTTGGGACAGCCCTAGGAGTGGGGCTCAGGAAAAGTTTCTTATAGGTGGTGACACTTGAGTAGACCTAAGGAGAAAGTTATGGATACTGAGATGCAGTGATGAAAGGGATGACAATTGTGAGTAAGGGAAATAGCCAGTGCAAACATATAGATATGAGAAATGGACTGCTGTGTGCAAGCAGCAGCAAGAAGGTCAGACTTATTGCACCAGGGTATATATAAATTTAACAAACACCAAATAAAAAATGATTTCTACATTGAACAGAACAAAGAGAACAGAAAAAAGAAGCTTGTACCTGAAATTGTGAATCTCTATTATGTACAGCTTGCTTTAAAAATGTAATAAATTTGATATGTAACTTTTAAAGTTGTTTTGCTTATCTGTGTTTCCTTCTGGCTTTTCTTCTGTTTTCTTCTGTGCATTAAAATGCTTCGGTGACCCTTTTTATTTTTTTCTTTTAACTTTTTTTTTACACCAGTATTCATAGCTCCCTCTAACTCCTATCTCATTTGATTGAAAAAAAGAAAAGAAAAAGAAAGTCTTTGTAACACACACATGGATATATAGTCAAGAAAATAAAATTCCAACATTGGCTGTGTAAAAAAAATAGTTATATTTGTACCTTGAGTCACTTCTCTTCTAGCAAGTGGGTAGGTAATATGATTCATCACTGATCTGCTAGAATTGGGATTGGTCATTGCATTGATTAGAGTTCTTCAGTCTCTCCAAGCTGTTTGTCTTTACAGCATTATGCAATTATATAAATTAGTTCTGGTTCTAGAAGAGCAGTATTTTTAAGATCATTATACATTTGACAGCATTTCAGTTTTGGTAATGCCTGAACTAGAACTAACAAGGCTTTGTATTAGATACTTAGCCTCAGGATTTGGAAGATTAGAATGGGAAAACAAGAGATTTGACTGGTAGCTATCCATTCTCAGCTTTGTTCACTTCTGCTTTGCCCCCTTAGGACAATCTGTGATTGGAAATTAAGACATAAACAATGCTCACTGGAACTAGAGTCAGAGGACTTGGGTTTGAATTTCATTCGTTGGGCAAAAGAGGTTATTAGGAAGGAGTCACTGAATTCTAAAGATAAAATTGTACTCTAGGTATAAAATTCAGGATTCCAGACACCCACCGAAGAGTAGTTATTGAAACTTGGGTCTCCTGGTGAAAAACCTAAGTTTACTCTCCAGTTATTCAAACATCTGGAATTCTTGATAGGATTGGCAATGTCAGTGGGAGACCTGCTATTGAATATGGCCTGGATGCCAGAGTTAGTCTATTTTAGTGGTCTCCAACCTTTCCCTCTGACACATTCATATTAATGAAAATCTTTTGACAGTGCACACCAATGAAATTCATTAGCACACTGCTAATATGTGACCTCAGGCCAGTCATTTTATTTTTCTGGCGCCCAATATCCTAACCTCTAACATGAAGAGATTATACTATAGGATCTCTAAAGACTCTTTTAACTCTGCGTCCTAATATCCAATTTTTCTTGTGAATCTCTGTCTTTGACAATTCATTGCTCAAAGAAAAAAATCAGATTCCAGGGAAAGAAAAGCTGTAGAAGAGATTTCATTCAACCTATTACATGAGTGTTTCTGCAAAAACAAACCAAAACCCCAAACCTTTCATTTTCTCCTTCTTAAAATAAATCCTTGGGTTGAGTCACTTATGTAAATAACAAAACAATATAATTTTACAAACTTCTGAGTAGAGGGAATAAACCTGACCAATAATAATAACATTCTAAATGAACATGTTCACACAGTGGGGCACTTGCAAGGGAAATTTTATAATAATATTCAACAAGCAGCCTATTTCCAACAAAATTTCTTACAAGCTTAATTCTGGGGGAAATAAAAGGCATAATATGGGAACTGCTGAATGTAAAAACTATCACATGAACTAATTAAAAGAACTACTATATGGAGGATACCTCTCCGATAAAATGAGTACCATTATGACATTTTTGGGAAAGAGCTTGTTTATTTTAGTATTGCAAATTCAAGATAGCACAATATTAAAAGAAGAGAATTTGGGCAGCAAAAGAGGTTATTAGGAAGGAGTCATTTAATTCTAAAGATAAAATCTTACTCTAGCTATAAAATTTAGGACTCCAGACACCCACCGAAGAGTACAGTCATTGAAACTTGGGTCTCCTGGTGAAAAACCTAAGTTTACTCTCCAGTTATTCAAACATCTGGAATTCTTGATAGGATTGCCAGTGTCAATGGGAGACCTGCTATTGAATAGGGCCAGGATGCCGGAATTGGTCTATTTTAGTGGTCTCCAACCTTTCCCACTGAGACATTAATATTAATGAATCTTTTGACAGTGCACACCAAATATATGTATATTGCCTATATAAAATTATAAATGCATACCAATGTATGAATAATTATGAACATTTTATAACATAAAATTGAAATTAAAAAGGGATGAGCTAAAGAGGAAGTAATATTTTATTCTAGTGTCCATAGGGAGGTACTGAAGTTAATTGAATTATATGGTCAGATCTGCACTTTAGGAAAATCACTTTGACAGCTGTGTGGGGGATGGATGGGGCTGGGGCAAGGTCTGAGGAAGAGAGATCAAATTGGGAAGCTGCTTTAATAGTCCAGGTGAGAGGTGATGAGTTTGAACTAGCTTGGTGGCTATGTGATTATAAAGAAGGTGTAACTCCTTGATCAGCTAAGACCTAGCTGCTAGGTGGTATAGTAAATAGAGCACTGGGCTTGGAATCTAGAACATACCTTCTTGAATTAAAATCAGATACTTACTAGCTGTGTGACCTTGGGCAAGTCACTTAACTCTGTTATTTTCTCAGATGTAAAATGATCTAATGAAGAGAATGGTAAACCACTTCAGTACCTTTGCCAAGAAAACCCCAAAATGGGGTCATGAAGAGTCAGAAATGACTGGAACAAGTCAACAGCAGCAACAACAAATAATTCCTTTGTTACAGTGATTATTTCATTCCTTGTATTTGTATCACTAGCATGTAGCATGGGTTTGACATATAGTAAGCACTTAATTAAATACTTGTTTATTCATTAGTTGATTGACAGATAAGGGCTACAGAGGTAGAACCCACAGGATTTGGCAAATGATTGGCTATGATATGGCTAGGAAAAAGACAGTGAGGAGATAAAAATGAACGAGGTTATGAGAACTTGGATGGCTAGAAGGATGGTGGTGCAGTGGACATTAATAAGGAAGTTTGGGGGCGGCTAGGTGGCACAGTGAATAGAGCACTATCCCTGAAGTCAGGAGGACCTGAGTTCAAATTCAGCCTCAGACATTTAACACTTATTAGCCATGTGACCTTGGGCAAGTTGCTTAACCCCAACTGCCCTACAACAAGAAAAAGAAGGAAGTTTGGAAGATGATAGTTTGGAAGAGAAGACAGTGAAATGGTATCTGTGATCTGCATCATAATCCACTCCATACCCGCTCATCCCGTATGACTTACTCTGTCCCATTCAAAACAAAGATGGTGTGTGTGTGGGGACAGTTGCCAAGTAGAAAGCCTGGCCACACAGATTTGGATGCTGTTCTGGAGTTCAGGATCAGGGGACAGAATTTCTCAGTGTGCCCTGTGTAGCTGCTGTAGGTAGAGTGCCCTGAGGGTCCAACACCTGGCCAAGTAGGGGTGAATTTGGGAGCTGGCACAGTAAAAATAGACTGTTGGTATGGCTGTGTTGGAGATAAGCCATACTTGGCTACAGGGAAAGTAAGATGAGACCTATCTTCCCACATTCCGACTGGTAGATCACATATTCCTAGGGTGATCATGGCTTCTATAGAATGTTGTTCCTAGTCCCCAGGCACACCTCTCTCAATTTAAATTAATAAACATTTATTAAGTGTCTACTATTTGCCAGGGATTGTGCTAAGGGCTGAGGACACAAATAAGAAGAATAAAGTCCTCAGGAGCTTACAGCACCTAAAGGGAAACTGGAAAGGGTAAGGGAGCGTCCTGTTCCATGGCGTTCAGACCAAGCAGAGATGTAAATGGAAAGCAGAATAAGCAGCAAAGTTCAGGTTGAGCCCTCCATAAAGGAAAGCTTTGGAAGGAGTTTAGTGCTCCACCCTCTAATCAGAGGAAAGTGGAGAATAAGAGAGTTGGAAAGTGCTAAGTATCCAAGATTCAGTTAAACAGAAAGATGAGATTTCCATGGTCAGCTTATCCTGGGAGAGGCATCTTCTTCTGGAGGTTGGACAGAGCAGAACTATAGATAGGTCTCACTTTGAAGATAGGTATCATCTCTATTTATCAAAAAGGTTAAAAAATGTGAGATATTTTTATTTTTGTTCCTTTTCTATTTTTTTTCTGGAGAGGGAAAGATAGAACAATTGGGGTTAAGTGAATTGCCCAAGGTCACATGGCTAGTTTTGTGTTAAGTGTCTGAGGACAGATCTGAAATCAGGTCCTCCTGACTCCACGGCTAGCATTCTATTCAGTGCACCACCTAGTCGCCCCTATTTTTGTTCATTTTCACAAAGAAGAACATTGCCTCATTGACCCAACTGAAAATAACTGAATAGAGTGAATGGAAAAGGTGTAACTTCAAATTTATGAAAGTACATTATTTTCTTAGAAGATAAAGAAACATTTATTCTTTTAAATTTTTTTCTTTATTGATGAAAGTATTGTCTTTCCTCAACCCCCCTTATTAAACAACAAAAAGAAAATCCTTATAATATATACACATAGTCAAGCAAAGCAAGTTCCTTTGTTGACCATATCCCAAAATGTATACACCTCATTCTGCATTTGGGGTTATTACCTCTCAATCAGGAAGTGCTTCCTTTTCGGTCCTCTGGAATCATCGTTTATTATTTCCTGTGGAATCATGGTTTGTTATTTAGTTCTAAAATCTTTCAGAATAGTTTTTCTTTAGAAATGTTGCTATTGTATAGATTTTCTCCTGGTTCTGCTAAATTCACTCTGCATAATTTCATCGCAGGTCTTCCTGGTTTTCCATGAGACTATTTCATCATTTCTTATGGTTCAATATTATTTCATTACATTCATATACCATAATTTGTTTAGTCATTCTTCAATTGGTAGGTATCCCATTCATAGAAACCATTTACTTATAGAATCAGGAATCTAGAGACAGAAGGGATATTAGGGGTCATGTAGGCTAACTCCATTGTACAGATGATGAAATTAAGGCCTAGAGATGTCAAAATATTTGACTGAGATCACAGTAGCAGAGGTGGGATTTGAACCCAGGTTTTCTGACTCAAGTCTTAAATTCTCTGCTGTACCCTGCTACATTCCTTTGTTCTCTTATATTTAGAAACATCTCTGTTGCCTTGGCAGAACAGCTGGGGAAATGAAGCCTACAGAGAGTTGAGGTCAGGAAATCAGAAGAACCTGCCAACCCACCTGTCAAGAGTCTGTATATTCTCAACTCCTACTAAAGCAGATTGAGCTGAAATTCCCTTAATTAAAAGCAGCCACTTCCTTCTCAAGTATATAATTTGTGCATTCCATAATTATAGATTACATGAAACATTTCATGCTTCTTTCTTGGGAGAGATGAAAATGTTACGGTATTTTAAAATACTGGGTAAGCTAGTTTTTTCAAAGATAACACAGAATTCTATCTGGATTGGTGCTTAATAATACTTCCAGACCATAAGGAGTGTTGTTTGAAGGCACTTATCAATGCTTATTGATTTAACATGTGTAGCCTTTAATAAACTATTCTTTTGATCCACTCTGTAAAAAAAGAGGAGTTGAAAGTTCCTTTCCAACTCCATATCTTCAATCCCATTCTTTCACAATGAAAATGCACAAAAATCATCCATTTCTATAGTGTCTAAAATTAGGTTTTATTGCAAATCATCTCTAATTTGGGATATTCCCATCCTTTTTTTTTTTTTTTTAGAACCATAGCTTTGTGTGGAAGAGCATCCACTTAGGGCAGGAAGAAACCTTACAAGTTACCTGATCCAAAACCCTGATTTTACAAAAAAGGAAACAGGCCAAAAGAGGCTAAATGATTACTCAGGGTCTGACAGGCAGAAAATGACAGCCGGGATCAGAACCCACGTAGGTTCTCTAGTAATGAGTGCTCCCTGTTTCCACTTCCTTTTTGGTCCTTGGAATCATCATTTGTTGAAAGCCATTACTCTGATAAGGATGGCTTGGGATAGGAACAGGGGAGGATGGGATAAACATCTATTGAGGACCTACTATGAGCCAGGCACTGTGCTAAGCATTTAGCAAATTATCTCATTTGATCCTCACAATAAACGTAGGAAGTCAGTGCTAGTCTTTTCCCCATTTTACAGTTGAGGAAACAAAGGACCTGAGAGACATCTATTGATCCCTTTCCTTTCTATTTCCAATCATATCTATGTCCCCTGATAAGCACAGTGAGGAAGTTCAGCTCAGCAACAGAATTAGAGAGCAAAACAAACAATCTGCCCCTTGTCCGAGTGTTCTGGTAGCCATCAGTGCAATTTATGGCCCCTTGGAAAGTAATGACAAAGTCCTGCAGGGGAAGGAACTCATTAGTGGTAGCGCTCTTATGCTTTAGGATCCCTGTGACCTGTGCTATATAAATCTCAACAAGGACTTCAGTATGCTGGCCAGCACACTGATAAATAGACAGAGCTGCCCCGGAGCCAAGATTTGCAAACTCTTTGGTTTCCTTGTCCCTGTGTGGCATTTGAGGCCATGGATTTTTCCTGTTAACCAAGCCTCTACATTATCAAGAACTTCCAAAGCAAGGTTATCAGTTTGTCATTTCACTTAAGGCCCTCCCCCACCCTCCTTGCCCCTTAACCTTAATTAGGAATGTCCTTTGGTGCTAATATTTGGCAGCGTGTTAAAAGAACCCCAGCATAATGCAGCACCATTCATCTATCTTGACCACTTTGGTTTCAAGGAGAGAATATTGCCCATGAATGGGAGTGTTGAGAAAAGTATTTCCACTTCAAAGAACATTTTTTTTTTGCAATAGGCTGTAGCTTCCCAGATGAAGTGGCTAGGCTGATTTAAGATGAAATGTCATGGAAAGAAAAAGGCATGAAACATGGCTATCCTTGATCCTGTGGCTTGTGCTTTACTGCAAACAAATAGAGCAGCCTCTATGTCTTAAACACAGCACTGATGCAGGTCAGCCAGCAATAGCCCTTCTTTCCCAAATGTCTTCCAGTCCCATGGAAGGAACTTAGTGCAATGAGCCCAGCTGGCCCCACTGAGTGAACCTGAGGAGAGGAAGGTTCCTGGTATGATTATCCTGTGCTTCTGGAAATACAACCAGGCATTTGAGGATTAAACAAAGAATTGAATTGTCCTTATTGATTCCATATAAAAACAATTAGTATGAAATTTTGCCAAAAGATCAAGTCTGGAATGATATGTTACCACTATATTTAACATCCTTTCAATTAAGATGCCAATTAAAATCTGATTTATTTTAAGGAAATGTCCAATTTATTTTTAATTACTACATGCGCTGTCAGTCAGAGTTTAATAGCAACACTGTCATTAGTATATTATTTGTCTTATACATAGTTAAGTAAGGCAGAGTCCCAACTTACACATTTTTCTAATTTGAGAATAACAGAGAATAAACAAAATAGTATAACATTTTATCTTTCAGAAGGAAGTGGCTGTCCTACTAGATAACCATTTGAGGTCTTTCTTTCTTTCCCTGAGTTTCTTAAATACACACACACACACACACACACACACACACACACACACAACTTAAAAAAGTCTCAGAGAAATTAATTAAATGATCTACTTCAGTCTTGCCCTAGATAGGACCGGTTTCCTTTTCCTTACTCTACCAAGCTATTGTAATTATCTGATTTTTTTTTCAGTAAGAGCAATGTAGCATGCTTTGAATGTCCTTTATAGCCCCATATTTTTCTGTACATTTGCCTTTCTTTAGCCTCAGCTTTTAAAAAAACTATATCATCATTTTGTTTCAATTTAACAAGCATTTGTATTATGTGCCATGGGCAGCTAGGTGGTACAGTGGATAGAGTGTTAGACCTGGAGTCAGGAAGACTCATCTTCCAGTGTTCAAATCCAACCTCATGCATTTGCTAGCTGTGTGACCCTGGGCAAGTCCCTTAAGCCTCTTTGGCAAAATGAGCTGGTGAAGGAAATGGAGAAAGAAATTACTTCAGTATCTCTGCCAAGAAAAACCTTATTCAGGTCACAAAGACTCTGATGCAACTGAACCATAAAATCTTTAATCATCAGTAGTCATAACATCTCAGTTCATTGATAATATAATCAATGATGCTCATCTATGCTCTATGCATAGATGGCAGACATTCAAAACGTTAAGATTCTAACACATGCTTGACTCTTTAAAAGTGAGTAGCAGCACATATTCATAGTAGAGTTGACAGAATTCTGTGCTGGGAAGTCAGGATACCTGGGTTCAAGTCCCACTTTGAATACTTACCAGCTGTAGAATCCTGGGAGGTTCTCTAGGACTATGTTTCTTCTTTAATAAAAAGAGTGGGTTAGACCAGATACTCTTCCTACTGTCTGTTTCAGGTCTGTTCACCATTCGATGTAACTGTGTCAATCTATATTACTCTGCCCACTCTCCTCAGCCTCATTCTTGCCACATAGTTGGATGTGAGCAACAACAATAAAAGACAGACCTGGTCCTCTGAGTCATTTTCTTGATTGATCTAATTTGCCATGAAGGTTAATGTATTCTAAACTAATTCTGAGATTAATAACCACTTAAAGATATATGAAAGACATTTAGCTGTATACGAGCAGTGTGTCATAACCTTTTTTATTACCTGTTCTATGACTTTGGGAGTTTATTTGATGAAATTTAAAGGGACATTTGATTGTAGGCTTTAGAGAATGACAGGTTCAGTGCATAAAAGGCCTTTAGAACTAATTCTTTTTAATAAGCAAAACAAGGATGTAATTTGATTTTTCTGTAACGTGATGCCCAGAATCAAATATTTATTTTCAAGGTGGAAACAATTTTTATTCATTGAATGAGTTAATTGAATGTACTACATGGCTAAAAAGGAAGAATGAATCTTGGGATACAAAATGACATGTGAGTTTGTATTTTACTTCTGTCTCTCTCCCCTTAATCAAGTAATGAGACACAACAGGTAGCCAATTGCTGAATGATTCTTACATAGCCCAGAGAGCATTTTTAAAAGATTTAATTTGTTTTCACTCAATCAATTGATAAGTATTTATTGGCAAAGCGCTATTAGTCTTCCTAAGGTGCATTCAGGTTAAAAAAAAAAGAAGACAAAACACCGCTACTAACCAAGTAAATTAATTTGAAGGTTACATAATTTCTTTGAAGTTTTCCTTTTCACTTTCCAACATACATCCCATACCTTCTTTCCTTCTCTTCTTTTCCTTCTCATACCTTGTTTGAATAATAGTATATATGTATAGAATGCTTTATGGCCAAACAGCACTTTATGTAATTTGTCTGTATTGTAATTTATCCCCAAGAAGTAAATAGGACAAGTATTATTGCTTCTATTTTATATATTATAAAATTTTATTATATTATGTAATTATTTACAATGTATAATAATTATATATTACATATAAAATCTATATAATTTATATTCTATATATTTATATTTATAGGTATAGAAACTGTCTCTAGATAGTGAAATGCCTTGTCCAATGTCATACAACTAACCCATAAGTTTTCCCCTCCTCTTATCTCTTGCTCCTTTTCCCCTTCTCTCCTATCTTCTCTCCTTTTCCCCTCTCCTTTCCCCCCCCCTCCTCCTCTTCAATCAACTAGCTTTCATAACGTATTTATGTGCCCAGAATTGTGCTTTGTCTTAGGCAGCTAGGTGATGAAGTAGATCATGTGCTAGGCTTAGGATCAGGAAGACAATTCAAATCCTGCCTCAGAGACTTACAATCTCTGTGATTCTACACAAGACACTTAACTCTTTTTCCTGAGGGAAATCCTCATCTGTAAAATGAGTACGATGCAGCACCTATTTCCCAGAGTTGTCAGAATGTGATAGCATATCAAAAGTGCTTTGCAAATCTGAAATATATATAAATGCTAGATTATTGCTGTAATTAGTTGTTGATTATCCATGCTATACCCAAAGCCTAGAATGATAGATTTATGGGAGAAGTTATGTCCAAATCAGGTTTCCCTAGAGCAGTGGTTCTCAACCTTCCTAATGTTGTGATCCTTTAATATTCATATGTGGGTGCACCCACCTGGAGACAGAGGAGTGGTGTCTTGGTTCCTAAGACGATGGGAAATATATGTTTTCTAATGGTCTTAGGCAACCCCTGTGACCCCTGTGAAAGGGTTGTTTGACTCCCCTCACCCCCCAAATGGGTTGCAACCCACAGGTTGAGAATCTCTGACCTAGAGTCTATCGTTAGTATTTATAAACACTGGTCTTAATGAGAGTCTATTATATCAATCAGGACCTAAGGTTTTGTAGGAGAAGGAAAAATGTACATATATCTATATATCTACACATACATGTATGTTTCATTTTCCCTTGAATGTTCTTTGGGTCAATAATAATAATAATGATAATTCTTTATTATTTCAAGGATCTATAATTTCATTAGTGTAGGTACCGTCTTCACTGATTCAAATGGCAATGACCTTTGAGAATTGTTTCACCCAATAAAGTCATTTCTGTGCAGCGGTTGATAGTCTCTCTTCATTTGGCTGGGGCAAGTTCATGAAGTAGCTTTTGTGGTTTTGTGCTTCATTTTTAAAGAGGACCATGACATCAGGGAGATGATGACATAAATTTGATTTGAGTGAGAGAGGGCTGTGCAAGGTCACCAACTTCACCTTCTCCTCCATAGCCATCTGGGTCCAGTGGCCTAATAATAATCAAGATGATTGGAGAAGACCCAGGATGCAGTGGGAGACCTTTCCCCTTTTAAGCTAAAGTCTTTTCAGGTGGTACAACGGATAGAGGATTGATCTTGGAGTTAGGGAGACCTGAGTTTAAATCTGGCATTAGGCATTTACTAGTTGTATGACCCTGGGTAAGTCACTTAAACTCTGTCTGTCTTGGTGTTCTCATCCTTAAAATGGGGGTAATAATAGCATTACCTCCCAGTGTTGTTTCAATGATCAGATGGGATTATAATTATACAGCACTTAATACAATGCCTGACCCATAATTAGTGCTATGTACATTTAGCTATTATTATTGGGTAATCTTTGGACAATAGATTCAAAGGTGGGTTGGAGCCCATGTGGGAGTAAATTGTTAAATTTTCAGTGAGAAATCAGCAAAAATTATAAATTAGGGCTTGGTGTTGCTTTGTTGGCTATTTACATATAAGAAGGATATGGAAAAATATTAATGTTCAACTTTAAAATGTATTTAGTTTGTATTTTTCTCAAATAGCTGGTTATTAAATATTTACCAGCACACCTTTATATACAGTCCATTCCTGAACCTATATTTGAAGGTTTTCCAGAGACTGGGCTTCCCTGATATAGCTTTCAATAACCCATAGTCCCATCATGAGCACAGTGAAGCATAGTGAAGTAAGAAGAGAAATAGCATTAATGATAATACTTCCCCTCTCATAATTCTTTGGGAAAAGCACCTCACATCTTCCTTATGACCAACTCTAAAAGGTAACGATCAATCTGGTGATTTCCAGCACTAAGGAACCTATGAATTCCACATTAGAAGTAAATAAGGAACTTCTTGCCTCTCCTTTAGGATGATTATTCCATAGAGTGGAGAGACTACCAGTTGTCTTAGCAAGGCAGGGAATCTTTTTGAATCTTCCCTTCAATGAGGACACATGGGGTTTTGTATTCTCAGCTATGCAGCTAAGTAACTGAGTTCATCTTCAACTGAAAACATGCTCTGCCTGTGTCACAGAATTGGAAGATCAAATCAAAGATTTATTCAACAAGCTTTTACTAAGCTGGTCCAGTTCTAGGTGTTGAGAATAAAAAAGAAAAAACCAAACCAAACCAAAAATTCCCTGTTGTCAAGGAGATTAATTCTGCTAGAAGATCTGTAAAAGTGATTTGTAAAGCTTAAAAACACTAGGTAAACACAATTATAATTATAAGAAAAGTATTTTTTATTACTTTTGCTATTCAGTCATTTCAGTCCTGTTTGACTGCTCGTGACCCTATTTGGGGTTTTCTTGGCAAAGATACTGGAGTGGTTTGCCATTTCCTTCTCCAATTACTGCTACTACTACTACTACGACGACGACGACTACTAATTTTATTCTCATTTAATGGAGTTCATAGAGTGAAAGTACTAGGGTGCATCACTATCATAATATACTTTTATGTACTGTGGACTATTGCTCAGGCAGATAAAATGTCTGCCTTTTGTAATTGAATAAAAGTATTGGGATGTAAGTGCTGCTTCTATGGGCTCACTCAAGGCATTTTGGGCACAACTCCAACAGCAGACAAGATGACGGGATTGGTATGTACTTTATCTTGTTCTCACATGCTTGTAATTTCTGGAGACAATGACTTGATCCTGAATCACTATTACAAACCCCTCCATTTCTGTAAACAAATCTCCATGACTCAGCTATTTGTTTGACACTTTTTTGGTCAAAATATTGTTAACTAAGGCATCTTCTTCTTGTTCTTCCTGGTACTCTTTTTTTAATCTTTCATATCTTTCTATAAATTAGACAAGAGGGCCAAGACTAATGAGATTGCCTTGGGAAGGCTAAGAAGAAGAGAAGATAATTTTATGGTTCATGTTTATTTTTTCTTTGCACATCCCATCAGCCCTGGAAATATACATAGGTATCAATAAAGAAAGTAGAAAACATAGTACTTTTTTAAGGAAAAAAAAGACTCACTAATTCCCCATTATTACTTTGTCTTTTGCCACTGCATCACCCCGAGCTCCTCTCTGAAAATTTCACTGGGCACTTATCCCATGTACCCTTTGTTAACTTTTCACACAAATATGTCTTATTCTCCAGGTAGACTGTAATTCTTTGAGGGCAAAGATTGTCATACTCAATTAAATTTAATGAAAATGTATTAAATACCTCCTATGTTCCAGTATTATGTTCAGGGACTGTGCTAATCACTAGCAATACAAATAAGAATTCTTTGAATCACATAATCTCAGATTTGGAAGAGAGTCCAAGACATGACACAATCTAAGTTCTTGCCTAATGCATGAATTTTCTCCCCAGCATCCCAAACAAATGATATTTTAATACGCAGACAACTCTAGGGAGCTAAGTAGTTTAAGAAGCATTTGTTTATGTGTTTAGTTATTTCTAATTGTTAAAAAGTTTTTCCATGTATTGGAACAAAATCTGCTATCCTGTTGCTTCCAATCCAACAAGCATTTATTAACTAATGCAAGATATGTTAGGTGGAGAGGATACAAAGATAAAACTAACCAGTTGTAGTGTTAATGAAATCAGAAGATCTTCCATGCCCCTTTCTATTGGCACCTAGTAAAGGCACTTAGCTCCTTACTTCAAGTTAACTCCTTGGGTGTAGTTAACACCTTAACAGGAAGGGGCTGAACAGGGAGGAGCTATACTGTATATATGGA
>CM053595.1:133783991-133825830 GCA_028646575.1 Pseudocheirus occidentalis
TAAATAAAAGACTGAATTTTTTTAAAAGAAAAAATGCTGATTTGATTTCAACATCATATGAAGAATGGAATTCATTGTTACCAATATTCAAGTTTATTAAACAAATAAAAAATTTATATTTAGAAAACTTTTAACTGTCATCTGCTTCAAGGTTTATGTTGCTCCCAAATTTTGCATATAATTGAACTTTCAAATCAGCTAACACCCGCTGGATTGATTCAACTCTGGATTCTAACGCTTCAATTTCATCTTGCAAATTTTTCTGGAAAAGGAAAAGGTAACTGGTTACTAGCAATTCCATTCAAGTTATTCTTAAATGATTTCTGAAGAATTATGCCAAAAATAATACTTAAGAAGACTTAAAAGTTAAGACTTAAATGAGAAGCAAATGAACAACATGGCACTTTGGTAATTACATTCAAATATATCACCATTTTTATAACAAAGAGCCTTGATATAAATTTTAGTCATGGTTGTAAGCTTAACTATTTCAGAAGTGAAAGTATAAGGGTCAATTTTAACTTTTTAAAATCAATATACAAAAACATAATGTCTGGAATTATAGTGCAAACAAAAACCACACACACAAAGATTTCTAAGATACCTTAGCTTCTTCCAACATTTCTTGAGTTTCATCTTGAGAGTGGCTAATAAAAACATCACCAATTTGGTAGGGAATCATTAAAGAATCTTCATCCATCATCATTACATCATCACAAGCATCCTCTAAGTTTTGAAGCTGTTTCTATAAATCCAAGAGAAAATACCAGTGAAAAGAAGATTTTTAAAAATTAGCTATTACAAATACAAGTAGCAAATAACTTTCATTTTGAGACAAGGTGGTTACAGTTTATAAAAGATTGTATCTCCAAAGGTAATTAAAAATTAAATGTAAAAATAAAATCCGACATGATCAACTTTTAAGATGATTTAAAAAGTGAAACTTTATTCAAGATATCAATAATACAATTCCTTCTAGATTTCTATATTTAGTTTCTGAGTTCACAGTATTAAAAGAAACTATAATGCATCACTAAAATCACATTCATTTTTTCCAACTGTGAAGTTTGATATTTTCCTAATACCTTTTTAACGTCTATTTCTTCCTTCAGTTCTGTGATTCTACTAGTATTCCGTGCAAATTTGTTAATCTTTTGTTGGTCTTCAAAAGTAACATTGACATCTTCTGCAGCCTGAAAAACACATTTTTATTTTTTCCATAAAACAACTTATTTTAATCAATGAAGTTCCATAAACTATTATTTTTATACTGTAAGTTTAAATTACCTATTTCCTCTCCCCCATATTTAATAGGGAAGAATTCAATTCAGTTAAGTATTAAGTGACTTCTACATCCAAGGAACTGAGAATCAGATAAAAGTCCCTACCTTCAAGAAGTATACATTCCAGATGGCAGGAGATATACTTACACAAATAAGAATGGACAAGATGATTTTGAAATAGGAAAAAGTATAAACAACTAGAAGGACCAGGAAAAGCTTTCCACAAATATTTGTACTGAGTCTTGAATAATTCAAAAGATTCTAGGAGACTGAAGTGATGGGGGAAAATGTGTTTCAGACACAAGAGACATGCTGTGTAAAGATGTGAAGAGACAGAATCATGAAATAGAACCTCAAGTTAAAAAAAAAATTGTCAGACTATTTGACTCAAACCTAAAGCATGTAAAGGGGAATAAGTGAAATAAGTCTGGAAAGAGAGACTAGAATCAAACTATGGAAGGTTTTAGACATCAAGCTGATAAGTCAAGTTTATACTGTATTTTTTTCCCCAGACACAAAAAGGAAGTACTTAGAATTCTTGAGCAGTAGAGTGATATGTTCATGCTTGTGAATTTGAAGATTATCTTGACAGCTTTGGGATCAGAAATGGGACAGGCTGGAAATCTATTAGGAAGTTATTGCAAAAGACCAGATATGAGAGTTATTAACAAGGCCCTAAATTAATTTAGTGATTTGGGAGAGAGAAGAAATATAGTGAAAGTCAAGCTGACAAGACCTGGTAACTAAATGAATTAAGGGGGTTGAAAGAAAGGGAAAAGTAAAGAATGACTCAAGAGACTTTGGAACTGGGTAACTAGAAAGATACTGGTGCCTTCAACAAAAAAGAAATTTTTGAATTATGGATTTGGAGAGAAGGAGAAAGTTCCATTTTGGAAATGCTGAGATTGAGATGTGCAGATGCAACATCCAAGCAGACATGTCCAGCTAGCAGATGGTGAGGCCAGACTGAAATTTAGGAGAAGGTAGAAAATACAGATTTGGGAGTCATGCGCAAAGAAAAAAATAACTGAACCCATGAGAACTGATCACCAAGTAAGAATGAGTAATGAGAAAAGCAGAGCACATTAGACTGATCCTGGAAAGGAGAGATACCTACAGTTAGCCTGCAAGAGAAACCATGGGTTAAGATGCAGGAAAGAAGACTGAGAAGGACCAGACTGGTAAGATAAGAAAATGGTAAAAGTAATTAAAAAATAATAGGAACAGAGTATGCAGGAGGAAGTGGTCAGCAGTTTCAAAAACTACAAAGATGTCAAGAAGGATGCTACCTCTAGGCACACTGATTTTGCAACTAAGAAATTGATAGTAACTTTGGAAAGGACAGTTTCTGTCAAGTGGTGGAGCTGGAGCCAAGCTGCAGGAGGTTGAAAAGTTAGCAGGAGGTGAGGAAGTGTAGGCAAAGAAAGTAGGAAGGTTTTGGGTTTTTTTTCCCCTATTAATTTGGTTGCTAGTGGAAAAAAGTCATATGATAATAGGCTAAGAGGATATGAAGGTCAAACAAAGGAGTTCTGCTTGATTGGTAAAGATGGAAGATCTATATATGTTTGTAGGCCACAAGGAAAGATTAAGGAGATAGAGACTGAAGATGAGAGAACAGGGATGAAGAGGCAAAGTTCACAAAGAACAGAAGGAACAAGGGGACAATCAGAGATTAACCTTGACAAGAGCCACATTTGCCAGAGTAGAACAAAGAGAGAACAAAGAATGAGGCAGCATGATTCTTAGATGTAGGGTTATAGTTACCAGGAAGGAAGCAAGTAATTTTTCCTTTTTGTTTATTTTTTCTTTGTATTCCCAGCACTTAGCACACTGCCTAAAAAATAGTAAGTACTTAGCAAATGACTGTTAATTGATTTTTAATAAAGCAGGAAGTGAGAGGTAATATAGAAGGGGAAAAAAAGTTTTGGAATATTTAAGTGAGGAGTATAAGAAAGTCGATCAGGTAAGAATAAATAATTCCCAAGTAGCAGTGGGGCTCCACTAAGATTAAATAAATTTGTAATAAGTTCAGTCAGCAGAGTTGTGTGACATCCATTTCAGAAGCTCATAAGGAGCAGAGAAAGTGGATGGTGACACCAACACAGAGTGGAATTTTAGTAAGGGATGAGCCACAATGGTTGGATAAGGGGGAAGCAGCATAGCATTCAAAGGCAGAAAACAATATAGTCAAAAGTATAGAAAAGTGCAGAGGCAGAAAAGTGATGCAGAGAAAGGATGATGAAATAGGGAGCAGGGAGGGGCAAAGTAACTAATGGTCACAATAAAAAAGGATAAGTGAAGCAGGTGTGTGGTAGAAAGAGAAATTGAAGGATAGGAAGCTGTGATCAGAAAAAGGAATCCCAGAGTTACACAGGTTCCCAATGATTTGATCAAGGATATGACCTCCTTTGTGTGTGGCTGAAAGAAAATGAAAACTGTATGAATCATGGGAACTGAGGAGGCTGATGAACTGAGAAGCCAAAGGACAGCAATGGGTACAATGAAGACTCCACGTATGAGGTTAAGGAAAGTTAAGGAAGAAAAAGACTGTGAACCAGGTACTAAACTCCTTGAGTGAAGAATGATCACTACAAGGAACTGGATAAAGCAAAACAGTAGAATGAATCTCAAAGAAAGTTATTGATAAGTGCTGATGTCAGGGGGAGGGGCTCAAAGTGGCAGAGAGAAAGATGGGGTGTGAGAAGAAAAGGAAGGGGACAGAGGATGGGATTACTCTGCACAAAACCACAAATAACTCTTCAGAGAAATGCAATTAATTTGTTTTTGTCAATTCTACTCTTAACTGCTACGCAACCACAGAATAACACTCATAAAACGTATGATATTTATGAAAAAACATTAATATTCTAAGATGCAATAATGGGAATAAAAGTATGTTCCAAGGGCAAACATGCAACTGAAAGAATGTTACATTTAGAGTAAAAGGAACTAGGTGTGAATTCTGTTTCTGCTATATCCTACCTGAGTAGGACCTTTGGCAAATCTCTGAATCTCTCTGGGTCTACTTTCTCGCCTATAAAATGAGGGTGGAGGGGGGCAATTAACCTAGATCATCTCTAGGTTCTTTTCCAGGTCTTAATCTATGATTCTTTATGACAAACTGATGTTTGTTTGCTAAATATTTCATTATTACTGTCCTTCATATATTATACAATGCAAGTAAATTGGCCTACTCAATATTCTCCAGGTTCCCCAAACATTCCATCTTATGCTTCTGTGGAGGTATAGTTTATCCCCAATGCCTGGAATGTCAGGCTTCATGTCTTAACTAAACCCTTTCTTGATCCCCCCGCTGGTAGTATACAATATATTCCTCAAGTTACCTTGTATTATCACCTATTTCCAAGTTGCATCGCTTCCATTATAATAGATGGTACTTTCAGGAAGGAATTATTTTTATTTGTATTCTGAATCTAGCATGTGTCTTGCATATATTAAGTAGATAATTAATAAATTCTCGTTGAACTCCATTTACCAATTACCAAGGAAAATTTTCTAACAAATAATGTGCAAAAAAAAAAAAATTCCTGAAAAGTCATAACAAACTTCAAGAGGTTTTTTTCTCACAATTAAAAATGGTTACAAATGTTAAAGCTTGTTCATTATGTTTAAGGTATCAGTGAAATTACTGAACTAGTGCTTTTTATTAATGTTCAAAATTTTTAAGAATGCTGGCACATTTGTCACAAGAAATTAGATTACTGGCAGCCCCTGACTTACTTGATCCATACATATTAATGGTCTAGTTGCCTATATGGGGTGGGTGGGTGGGTGGAAGAGAAAAGGGCCAGGAGTTGAGGGTAGGTAGGTGGAGAGGGGAAGCTGAAACTTCCAGAGAATTCATAGAAAACATTTAGAGAATTAGCCTAAAAGAAATAACACCTAAAGGAACGCCTGGCAGACTGCCATTCTCAGGCAAGGATGTTCCATTGATCTATCTCTCTATTCATGAAAGAGAATTACAGTGTCAGCTTTTAAAAGGACTCTAGTCCAACCATACTCATTTTCCCAAACAAACTACAATGCTTAAATTCACATTATTACTAAGTCTGAAATTCTAACAATTAAAAGTTCTTTTAACAAACATAATCCTTAAAAATTCAAATACCTACTTCCAGAATAGGTTCACATTTTTGAATGAACTAATTCACATATATTTCTGACTTCCAAAAGCTTAACAGGAAGCTCCACAGAAGCTAGGAGGGTTTCTCTCTCACATATTTGGGGGGGGTGGCAGTGGAGGAGGGAGTAATTTTGGAGTACTTGGAAATTAAAGCAGGCCTGCACAGTGGAGTCACAGGAAAGGACGCATACCACTATAAGAGCACAACAGGCTTGGTGTACAAAAAAGGAGGAAAGTGGTGCAGAAAAATATGTAAGAAATATTTATTAAAGCAAACTGAATCACTTGTGTTTAATGAACAGATCTGTTAGAAGCAATTCTTATTATTTATATCAAAGAAAACTGGAGAACATTTGGTTGATAGAGACCTATTTTTACAGATGGTAGTAAAGACAAACTTTTAAATATGTCTACAAATAAGTTCTGCAGTAAGAAAAAGGGTAGAAAGCATTTTTCCTTTCCCCTACAAAAAGTTTCCTGTTCAAGACACAATGGCATAGTTCAGTTACACATTAGATAAGCTTTTGTACCTAAGTATCTAACCACCCTTTATATTTCTTTTTTTTTTTTTTTTTGCTTTTTTGGAGGGCAGTTGGGGTTAAGTGACTTGCCCAAGGTCACACGGCTAGTTTTTTGTGTTAAGTGTCTGAGGCCGGATTTGAACTCAGGTACTCCTGACTCTAGGGCTGGTGCTCTATTCACTGCGCCACCTAGCCGCCCCCACCCTTTATATTTCTTTAAAAAAAAATAAGTTTTTATTATTTTCTATTTTTCACATCACCAAAGTATCCCATGTATCCTTTCCCTAACCCTTCCCAGAAAGACATCTTATATATGGCAAATAGTAATTTTTTAGAAAAGAAAAAAGTTAACATTAATTAACTGATAAATATATTGAAAAAGCCAAAATATGTGCGATATGTAACACCTGTAGACCTCCACTTCCATGAAGGGGTAGACTATGGAGTTTTTCTCATTTGAAATTCAAAGTCCTGTTTGATCTTTATGGTTTTGTTTCATTTAATTTTTTTGTTGCCATTGTTCTTTCAATACACATTGCTGTAGTTACTGTGTATATTGTTTTCTTGGCTCTGTTTACTTCACTATGCATCAGTTTCATATGGATCTTTCTATACTTCTCTATATTCATCACACATCATTTCTGATAGCATAGTAATATTCCATTACAGTCATAACCACAATTTGTTTAGTCATTCCCCAACTGATGTATATTTACTTTGTTTCCAATTCTTAGTTGTCACAAAAAAATGCTGCTATAAATATTTTAGAGCATACAGGGAATTTTTTTCTCAACAATGGCATGGCTTCTTTGGGGTGGTATAAGCCCAGTAATGGAGTCTCTAGTTCAAAGTTTAGATGTTAGTAATTTTATTTGCCTAATTCTAAACTGCTTTCCAAAATGGTGGTACCATTTCACAGCTCCAACAAAAACATATTAATGTATCCATCTTTGCAAACTCCTTCTGTTAACATTTTTTGTCATTTTTGCCAATTTGCAGGATGTAAGGTGAAACGTCAGGGTTGTTTTGATTTGCATTTTTTCTTGTTATTAGTGACTTAAAGCATGTTTTTAATGTGGTTGTGAATACTTTGCAGTTCTTTTGAGAACTGTTTGTTCATATTTGACCATTTATCTATTAAGGAATGGCTATAACTCATATTTTTATTGTTTATATATCTTGGATATCAAATCCTTACCAGGGAAATACGATTCAAAGAATTTTTCCCATTTCACCACTTTCCTTGTAATCCTGCACATTACATTATTTGTGCAAAAACTTTTCAGTTGCAACTAATCAAAATTATCTATTTTATTTTTTGTAATTTCCTCTCTTCTTTGGTTAAGAATATGTCTCTTACCCATAGCTGTGAGAAGGTATATGATCTGTTTCTCTTTTAATTATGTTAACTGCATAATCATTAATATTACGGTCATATACCCATTTAGAATCTATTATGGAGTGTGGTATAAGGTGTTATTTAAGCCTAATGTGTTAGACTACTTTTCCAGTTTTCCCAACAGTTGTTTTGTTTTGTTTTTAAATCAAATAGTGAGAGGTAATTCAGGTTTCCAATTGATCAAACACTTCATTATTGAGTTCTAATGTTTATGATTCTCCTGGTCTAATCTGTTCCACTGATCTCTCTCTCTCTCTATTCATTAACCAACACAAGATGATGTAACTGTGCTAAACAATATACTTTGAGACCTGGAAGTGGTATTCCCTCTTTGTCCTTACTTCTATTCATCATTTCCCTTAATATTCTAGTTACTGTTTTTCCAAATGAATCTTTTATCATTTTACCAAGTTCTGTAAAGTATCCCCTTAGTAATTTTATTCATATAGCATTAAAAGTGCAAATTCATTTTGGAAGGATTGTCATTTTTATTATATTGGCACAGCCTTGCCATGAACATTGAATATTCCTCCAGCTAAAGTTGTTCCTTTATTTCTTAAGGACTTACTAACTAAATCTTTACAATTCTTTTATGTGCTTTGGAATGTTGATCTCCAGATATTTTATACATTTTGTAGTTATTTGGAATGGAATTTCCCTTTTTATTTTTACTTCTTGTGTTTTGTCATTATCATATAGAAATGCTGTTATTTTTTGCAGATTTATTTTATAGCCTGTGAATCTGCTGAAGCAATTGTCTCAATTAGTACCTTTGCTGATTTCCTGGAATTTTCCAAGAAAATCACCATCAGCAAACAAGTTTTATGTCCTCTTTACCTATTTATTTAATTACTTTCTCTTGTCTTATTGTTATTGCTAGCATTTCCAGAACTATATAAAATAGAAGTGGGGAAAATGGGCAACCTTGCTTCATTTTCATATTTACTGGAAAAGGTTCTAGTGTATCCTCATTATATATGATGCTGGCTTTTACTTTTAGATCAGGCCTGCACAATGTACACTTGAAGCCCACCAAAAGATTTCAGGCTGCTGGCAAAAAAATGTAGGGCTACCACAGCATACCCTCCTGGCTGTCACATGATCTAACACAATCAACGACTGTCAGTCTGTCTCTAATCAAACCTATCTGAAGAAGTTTAGGTTATTTTAATATTGGCCCCTACCTACCACCAAGTTGTGTAGGTCTGTTTTAGACAGATGATTTTCATGATATGAAAGGGTAAAAGTGTTAGTGTTTTTTTATACTTTCAAAAGTTTGGTTTGTTTTTTTTTTTCCTGCAACCACTGAGATGATGATGTGGTTCTGGATGTGATGGTTTTTAATATGATTAATTGTGCTGTTTTCCTTAAGTTGTAAAATCCTTGAATTCCTAGCATAAATCCCATTTGATCATAATAAATAATTTCTTGGATAAATTGCTATAGTTTGTTAAGATTTTGTTTAAAATTGTTGAATCAATGTTTATTAATGACATTGACCTATAGTGTACATTCTGGGTTTCTTTACCTGGCTTTAAGTATAAGGACTATATTGTCTTATAAAGACTCTGGTAAGGTTCTTTCTTTCTCAATTTCCAAGAACAATTAGTGAAAGTTATGAATCTTAACTATAAAATTAAAATAGAATTCTCTTATAAATCCATCAGGACCAAGAGTTTTGTTTTTGGGGTTTTTTTCCCCTTAGATCATTCCAATAAAGTTAAATCTATTTCCTGTTCTAAGATCAGGTTATTTAAGATCTCTATCTAGTCTTCTGATACTTTGAGTATTTTATATTTTTTAAGATATTCCTCTATTTCTTTGTATTCTCAGTTTTGTTAGCATATAGTGCTGTATAATACATTCTGATCTTTTTATTTCTTCTGGTTTTGTTTTGATTTCACCTTGCTCATTTGCTATTTTATTGGTAAGATTTACTGATCTCTTATTTTTAATCAGATTAGGTAAGCGATTTTTGATTTAGTCTTTTTCAAAGAACCAGCTTTTAGCTTTACTTATGAGTTCTACAAGGGTTTTTTGTTTCCAATTTATCTATTTCTCATATAACTTCTTAGTATCTCCTCTTTTATACTTATTTTAGGTTGGTTTTTGATTTTTCTAATTTTTTAAATGTATATTCAGTTCACTAATCCTCTTTTTCTATTCTGTTAATGTAAAAGTATAAGAATATGACTTTTCCACTGAAGACTTCTTTAGCAGCAATCAAGATATTTTGAAATGTTATTTCATCATTATCATCTTCTCTTACACACTATTTCTGTGATTCGTTCTTTGAATCACTCATCGTTTAAGATCTCACTCTTCAGCCTTCCATTTGAACCATTTTCTATTTGAACTGAATTACAGTCTATACCTTTCTGCCTTTTTACATTTGTTTGCAATGTTTTTGTACCCTTGTATACAGTCAATTTTTGCAAGTTTCTTGTGGTATGGATTATATGTATGTGTGTGTGTGTATACATAAATCTATGCATATACATACACACCTACATTATTTTGCTGTCCCATTTAGAAGTCGTCTTTTAACTCTAGTTTCTCCAGAAATTTGTTCAGTTCTACATTTTTCTTTTTGTTTATCTTTTCTTAGACTTATCCAAAACTGAAAGAGAAGTACACAAGTCTATAGTCACTACGGTGTTACTATGTCTTCTTGGAGCTCAGATGTTTCCTTTACAAATTTGGATGTTATGACACTTGGAACATATGTTTATTACTGAGGCTGGTATGTTTTCTAGGTTTCCTTTCAGCGTAATATAGTTTCCTTGCTTATCTCTTTTTAATTTTTTTTGAAGGTTTTTGCTTTGTCTGACAGAATGATAGCAACTCCAGTTTTTCTGGATTCAAGGGATTTTTATTTTGTGTATGTCATTGTTTTTAAAATTTTTTTTATGAGCAACAGATTATAAAGTTTTGTTTCAAGTCCTAATTAAAATCCCAACTTCTACAGGAAGCCTTCCCTATCCCCTTCCCCTTGATTCCACTGCCTTCCTCTTGATAATTATTTCCTGTTCATCCTGTATATAACTTCTTATATCATCTTTACTTGTTTGTATATTGTCTCCATATTAATTGTAATCTTGAGAATAAAGACTCTTAAAGACTCTCATTTGCCTCTTTGTATCCATGGCACTCAGTGGTGTCTGGCCCGTAGGTGTTTAATGAATATTGATCAACTGATTAAATCTGTCACTTTTGAATCTATTTTATTGTAAGATTGCTTGATTTATTCACATTTAAAATTATAAGAATTAGATTTATATTTTCATCCACCTGTTTTTAAAATTGATTTTTCCTCTCAAGATATGATTTTACCTCCCTGCTAAATAAGTACAATATTATGTTCCTCCAGCTAATCTTTTTTCAGGGGGGGTACCTGTTCCCACTGGCTCTCTTCCTCTCACCTCCAATTCCTTCTTCTTGTTTGTTACACCTCTCCCTTTAGGGTTTTATTAGTTCCTTTTTTTCTCTCCTGTTTTTATCTGGTTATACATTTCTTCCTCTTCTTTTCCTTTCAGTTAAGAAGATGCCTCCTTCCTCTTCTTCCCTTCAGCTAATACTGTTCATTAGATTTTTGTTTTTTAATTTCATTTTTGCACCCTTTTGCAAAAGAAATTTCTCTCCCTCTTTTCATTATCCATCTTCTCTTTCTGATTATTCTAGATCCTCATTCTCTGATTCAAGACCCTTGTAATTATCTAGTTTTCCTCTTTGCTCTATTTTCTTCATGCAATCAAGGGTATCCATTCTAGGCTCTCTTCTCAAGGCACTTTCTGCCACTGCCTTGTAGAGCTTGGATTCCTTCTTTCCATAGAATCTCACTCCTATAATAATGCCAATTATTGCAGATGTCAGAAAGCCACTGCCCCATGATAGGGTCCCTTTCCCACTACATCCTGATTATGAAGCCCATCACTGACCTATACCCTCCCTTGTAGACATTTTTTTCCTACATTTGTCTGGAAATGTGCACCCTATGTCCATGCCCTCCTGCTCTTCCAGATGCTAGTTGCCCCCAAGGACTCCAACTCCCATTTTCCCCTCCCAATATAATACAAGCAGACTTTTCAAGCACCAAATCTTTCAGGCCCCATCTAAAGTATTCATCTACCTTCACCAAATATCTCTTTTCACCCATAAGCATTCATCAATAATTGTGGACTCTTCCTACCTTCAAAGTAAGGCCTCTAACAGCCCCACCTCGTTTATTCTATTCTCTATCTCCTTTGCCCTCTTTTTTCTCTTCCCCCCACCAACACCTCACCCACTCCTCTGTACACTCTTTTCTTTCTGAAACCATAGAAATCATCTTTCCCTCATTGCTAGCACTTGATTTGACCCCAGTGAATCAGAGACCCTTCTCTACATCCCTGCTCCATTGTCTCCCTTTTATGGAGCCTTTCATATTGTAATGTAGCCTCTTCACCCCCCCCCCAAAAAAAAGCCTAATTTGCCTTTTGGCAGGGCATCACCAGGTTCTGTCCATGATGCTCCCATCTGCCTCTTCACTGCTAGCTCTACAAAATTTCCACCTTTACCCCTGTCTCTTCATGGACACTTACTTTTTTAATTTTAATTTTGCATTTTATTTTTCCCCAGTTACATGTCAAAATGATTTTTAAAATCATTTTTTTGAAACTTTGAGTTCCAAATTCTCTCCTTTCCTCCTCCCCCAGCCTCCACTGGGAAGGCAAGCAATTTGATACAGGTTATATATGTGTAGTCATACAAAACATGGAAAATGTGTGAAAGACTAACTATAATTCCCTCCATCCTAGCCCCACCCTGTTTATTCTATTATCTATCTCCTTTCACCCTATCCCTCCCCAAACATGTTTTGCTTCTGACTACTACCTCCCCCAATCTGCCCTCCCTTCTATCACCACATGTTCTCATATCCTCTTCCCCACAATTTGTCTTACATCCGATTTCTATACTCAATTCAATGTATATGTTATTCCCTCTTTGGGCCAATTCTGATGAGAGTAAGGTTCACTTACTCCCCTCTCTTCCCCTCCACTGTGAAAGTTTTTCCTTGCCTCTTTTATGCAAGATGATTTGCCCCACTCTACCTCTCCCTTTCTCTTTCTTCCACTACATTCCTTTTTTACCCCTTAATTTTATTTTTTAGATATCATCCCTTCATAGTCAACTCACACCTGTGGCCTCTGTCTATATATATTCCTTCTAACTACTCTAATGAGTTACAAATATCATTTTTCCATGTAGGAATGCAAATTATTTAACTTTAATAAGTTTCTTATGATTTTTCTTTCCTGTTTATCTTTTCATGCTTCTCCCAAATCTTGGATTTGAAAGTCAGATTTTCTATTTAACTCTGGTCTTTTCTCAGGAATACTTGAAATTCCTCTACCTCACTGAAAATCCATTGATTTTTTTTCCCTGAAGAATTATACTCCATTTTCCTGGGTAGGTGATTCTTGGTCGTAATCTTAGTTCCTTGGCCCTCTGAACTATCATATTCCAAGCTCTCTGATCCTTTAATGCAGAAGCTGGTAAATTGTGTTATCCTGCTAGTGAGTCCACAATACTTGAATTATTTCTTTCTCACTGTTTGCAATATTTTCTCTTTGACCTGGAAACTCTGCAATTTGGCTAATATTACTGGGAATTTTCATTTGGGGGGCATGTCTTTCAGGAAGTGATCAGTGAATTCTTTCCATTTCTTTTTTACTCTCTATTTCTAGAATATTGGAGCAGTTTTCTATGATAATTTTCTGAAAGATGATGTCTAGGCTCTTTTTTGAATCGTGGCTTTCAGTCCAATAATTTTTAAATTATTTTTTCTGGATCTATTTTCCAGGTCAGTGGTTTTTCCAATGAGATATTTCACATTGTCTTCTAGTTTTCATTCATTCATTCATTTGGTTTTGGTTTATGATTTCTTAACTTCTCACAAAGTCATTAGCTTCCATTTTCTCCATTCTAATTTTTGAGAATTATTTTCTTCAGTGAACTTTTGGCCCTCCTTTTCCATTTGGCCCATTCTGCTTTTTAAGGCATTCTCTTTATTGGCTTTTTGCTATTTTACCATTTGTCCTAGTCTGTTTTTTAAGGTGTTATTTTCTTCAACATTTTGTGTGTGTGTGTGTGTGTGTGTCTCCTTTACCAAGCCGTTGACTCATCTTTCATGATTTTCTTGTATCACTCTCATTTCTCTTCCTAATCTTTACTTCTCTTACTTGGTTTTCAAAATCCTTTTTGAGCTCTTCCATGGTCTGAGACCAATTCATATGTTTCCTGAAGGGTTTGGATGTAGGAGCTTTGACTTTGTTGTCTTCTTCTGAATGTGTTTATCTTCCTTGTCACAGTTTCTATAGTCCTCATTGTTTGCTCATTTTCTCAGCCTATTACTTGAATTTTTAACTCTTTGTTAAGGTAGGGCTCTGCTTCCAGTATGGAGAGTGAACTGTCCCAAGCTTCAGTAGTTCTGTGCAGCTGTTTTCAGAGATACTTTTAGGGACCTGTAAGTTTTTAATTCTTCCAAGGTGGTATGATCTAAGGAGAGGTGTTTACTACTCTACTGTCCCTGTGCTCTGGTCTATGAGACACGACAGGCACTCTTTTCTGCCCTGGAACTGTGAGTTCCCCTCTCCACTCCTGCCACAAGATCTGCTACTCTACTGCTCTTCCTTGCCCCAGGACTGCCACACAGGATTGCAATCTAGATCCAAGTATGGGCAAAGCAACAGAGCCCTGCCTCAGTTCTAGCAAAAAAGACCCCATAACCTCCTTTTGACCAGCTGTTCAATCCCTTTATTGTCTGGGGGCTGAGAGTTCCAGAAGCTGCTGCTGCTGATTCAGTCACTCCCAAGGCCTACTCCTGGTTTGCTGGGGCTGGGGCTGTCCTAGCACAAGCTGCACTCAATTGTGCTCCTCTCTCACTTAGGTCTGACAGACTTTTTTTTGCTGACCTTCTAAGTTGTCTTTGGCATCTGTAGAAGTGTGGAAACCACTACTGCTGCCAGGGATTCTGTCACCAAGGCTTGCTCCATGTTTGCTGGGACCCACTCTGAACTGGTGTAGTATATGCTGGACAACACTCCTCTCTCACACTTGTGCAACAGACCTTTCCTGTCAACCTTCCAGCTTGTCTTGAGCTGGAAATTTGTTTCACTTTGTCTTTCTGGGGATTCTTTTTAAAGGTATTTGGAGAGGTTGGGGGGAGAGTTCAGGTGAGACCCTACCTTTACTCAGCCATCTTGGCTCCTCCCTCCTCACATGTAGGTTGTTTTTCACTTCTGGGTATTTGCATTCATAGTCTCTTATTCTCTCTTTTGTTTCTGTGGCGAGGCTTGCCATTGTAGATTCCAGTTTTTCTATTCTGCTCAATATTTCTGCTGTGTGAAACATTATGCTCTCTCAATTCTCATTTCTCTTTAAAAAAAAAAATCAGAAACAGTATGGTTTGGTTCCATGTTCTCCAGAAACTCCACAGGGTCCTCTCTCTCAAGAGACACATCATTTTCCTTTGCCTTGCAGTATTCATTCATTGATGCCTAAATTTGTTTATTAAATCCAGTGGTCATATTTCCTTCTTACTGTTTTTCCTGTTGATCTATCTGCTTATATGGAAGGTCAAAAGTACTTTCAGTCTTTTTTTCCTCTTATTTTCCTTATCAGTCATTGTATGATTCCCTTTTATCTGACTGTGGTTTCCTTAGACATTAGATCTCAGAGCATCTCAGGATCCTTCCACACTGAGCAATGGTTCAAGGCTCATGTTTCACTAACCTAGGTCTCTGTCCCAATTGACTTTTGGGTGGTTAGAACTGGCTTCAGTTAGATGCTGTGCTCTTTCCCTCAGGCTCGGTGGAGTGCTGCACAGTACCCACATGAAGGGTGTCCTCTCCTGGTTACCTGCCTACCTCAATTTTCTGGCCCAGCAAAAGAAGTTGAGAGCTATGCAACACTGTTTTCCACAACAGACAGGTCAGAGGTTTGCAATTCTGGTCCTTCCAGGTTGCAGGCCCCAGCAGACTTTTGCTTTTGAAGAGCTTTGGCCAAGCTAGCTGTCCTTGCCTCAGCAAACTTCCACAACCTGGAGCCAGGGAGTCTCCACAGCTTTAGAAGGAAGGGTTGGGGGCTGAAAGAACCAGCATTTAAGCATTAGTTTTCTGATAAGCCTGTGTCATATCCTTTAGTCTGCTGGTATAGCTTTGTGGCTTGGTAGCATGGGAAGAGAGGTTAAAGTGTTCAGTGAGCTCAAGATAACTAAGCTCAGTTTATGGTTTGTTTCGGTTTTTGGTTTTTTTTTTTTAAACCTTCTTTTGGATTCTAAACAATGGAGATAGCTGAAGTTGCTTTCTCTTTGGCATATATTCTCTATTTTGGAGAGATTTGAGAGATTGTAGGGAACAGAGAAAAGGTGTAGTCTTCCATCTTGCTGCTCATGTGACCTGGAAGTTCTATAATATAATTTCTATGGGAAAATTTATTCCAATCAGTTTGCTTACAAACAAGAAACTGCTTTTTAAAACAATCGTTTTTGATATTTTATTGTTTTTTTTTTGTTAAACAGCACATGTCTAAGTTGTAGCATAAAATATTAGCCTTCCCCTCTACCCTCCCCCAAAAAGGCAGTATAATTTCTAAAGAGGAGAAAAGTAATCCAGAGTTCTTTTACTTAGTCATTTGAGCAAGTACCTTATTTGTGGATGGAGGATGTGCCACAAAATAAAGAGGACCTTAAAGGCCATTTAATCCAACCTCCTCATTTTACAAATGAAGAAACTGAGGCTTGAATAGGTCAAATGCTTTGACCATAGTCACACAACTATTGAGCGGCAAAGCTGGGACTCACATGTAGGTTCAGAGTTCTTTTCACTATACCACTTTTCTATATATCAATGGTATGCTAATAAATCATTTTCAAAAAGGAAATATTGTTACTTGCAGAGCAATAATGGATTTATAACAACCCATATATACTTTCTTGGTCTCTTGTGATCAACGAGAATGTATTTATGAGACAGTGGTCTTAATATGTCCACACTTACTTAATATGTCCACACTCACCAATAAATAAGCTAAGTGACCCATACATAGATTAAGCATAATGCTTTAGTCACCTCTGTTATGTTTCATATGATCAAATTATACCATAAAAAGGGAGGAAATCAGTTACATTATCTACCTGACCTCACAATCAAAAAGGAATATAGAAATCTCTTAATTCTCAAGGACTAAAAATGGACAGATACTATCTACATGCTCATATATACTACATATTCATTTCCCATGACCTACCCCTCAATTCCACCTCAGCTACAAACAGACAAGGCCACATCCCTGATCTTGCCATCATGCACAAATATTCTGCTTCCATGTTCATGAATTCTGAAATTCCTTTATCTGATCGGTCTATTTTTTCCCTCTGCTTTATGACCTCCTAACCCTTTTCTTCATCCTTAACTTTTCTTTTAACTTTTCTTTTACTGTTTAACTTTTCTTTTCCCCAGTTTTTCTTCAAACCATCACCCTTGCACTACTTTCACTCTCTTCCCTTCTGCTTCAGTGAGCCAATCCAACTTTATATTACCCTCTATTTTCAAGTCATTTGCCCCCAAAACTATCACTGATTAAACTTTACAAAGCCTCAACCTTGAATCACTCCCACTATCCACTCCCAAAACTACTAAGGCAATCCTTTTATATCTCCTTAATATTCCATTCACCAAAGTGATTTTTCCAAACCTTTTCTTATGTCCTCAAATCTCCCATGGTTCCCTCTTTCCCCAGCCTCTCAACTGAGAATCTTGCTTCATATTTCATTGGAAAAAAAGTAGACCATTTGATGAAAGAGTCTCTTCCTCTCTACCACCTCACCTCAAATTACTCAGAGGTCCTCTTCCACTCTTTTCTCTTTTACTCCTGCCTCACATAAGGAGGACAGCCTTTCTCCTTGCCAATGCAAACCTATCTGTATGCACTCTTGATCTCACTCTATTCATTTTCTCCAGCAGGCTGCTCCCTCTATCATCCTTACTCTCTATTATTCAATCTTCCTGTCTACTAGCTAGATGTTTCCCTGTGTTACCCACAAATTCACATATTTCCCTTTCCTTGAAAAAAGATCTGTCCATCCCTGCTATAATCATCCTATACCTCTCCTCTCTTCCCTGGCTAAACAACTAGAGAAGGCTGTCTATAATTACTGCTTCCACTACCTTTTCTCTCACTCTTTTGATCCTCTGCTGCCTGGCTTCTGACCTTATCACTGAGCTAAATCTGTTTTCTCCAAGGTTACCAGTGATCTCTTAATTTACAAATCTTTTCTCAATCCTCATCCTTGACCTCTCTGCACCTTTAATACTGCTGATCACTCTCTCCTCCTTGACATTCTCTTCTAAGTTTTAGTGACACTGACCTCTCCTGATTCTCCTTCTACTCCTTCTGTCTTTTTTGCTTGATATTCCTCCATGTCATGCAAGCTAAATGTATCTCCCAGGGTTCCCCAAACATCTTCTTTTCTTCTCCCTCTATACTATTTCTTTTGGTGTTCTCATCCATTGTCATAGATCAATGATATTCGATAATAGTAATAATAGCATTTATATAGCACCATAAGGTTTACAAAGTGCTTTATAAATTTCATCTCATGGTATCCATTTTACAGATGAGGAAATTTGACTAGTAACACAGCTAGTGTATGAGGAAAGATTCGAACATCTCTTCCTGACTCAAGGGCCAAAGCTCTCTCTACTGTACCATCCAGCCACCTCAGTTTCTATGCGGATGATTCTCAGAGCTATAAATCCAGCCCTAGACCTTCTTCACTGTTCTCTAGCCTCATTATTTGTAACTGATTTTTAGACTTCTCACACTGGATGTTCCATAAATAAATACATCTAGAGCTTAACTCATTATCTACCCCTCAACGAAAAACTCTCCCTTCCTCCTCAGTTCCCTATTACTTTAAAGGGCATCAGAATCCAAATAACTACCCACCCTTGCAATGTAAGTGTTATGCTCAACTCTACCCAGTAATGCCAGATATCAAATCAGCTGACAAACCACACTGATTCTACATTCACAACATCTCCTGTACATCTCCTTTCTCTCCTCTGACTCTGGTGCAGACCTTTATTACTTCACAGTTTGACTATTGCTAGTCTTCTTGTCTCCCTGACCCCTAGTCTTCCCCGACTCTGATTCACTTATCTACCAAACTGATTTTCCTGAAGTACAGATCTTACCATATTGCCTTCTTACCATTTAATAAATTCCAATAGCTCTCTATTACCTACACCATCAAATTAAAAATTCTGTTTGGCTTTTAATATCCTTCATAATACAGTCCCTTCCTAACTTTCTAGTGTTTTCTTACTTTACTTCCCTCTATATATTCTACAATCCAGTAACACTGGACTCCTTGCTGTTCCTCCCACAAGACACTATGTCTCCCAACTCTGGGTATTTTCACTGACTCTCCGCCATGTTTATTACAATCTCCCTCTTCATCTATGTCTCCTGGCTTCCCTGATCATCTCAGCTAAAACCCTTTCTCCAAGAAGCCTTTGTTGCCTCCCCCTTACTACTAATGATTTCACTCTGAAATTATCATCAGCTATCACATATATGTGCACATATACACACATACATATATATGTATATACATGTATGTATACATGATATATTATGTGTGCATATATGCACACATAATACACATAAATACACATTCTTGAATGTAACACCGTACTTTGCATGTTGCCTCCACTAAAAAGTGAATTATCTGAGAGCAGGAGCAATTCTTGGCTTTCTTTGTACCCCAGAACTCAGGATAGTGCCTGGCTCATACTAACTGCCTAATAAATACTTTTTGCTTTTCTGCTTGCCATACAGCATATTTAAAATTTTGTCTGCTGTTTCAATGCTAAAAATTGTAAACGGCACAAAGACAGGGGATCCCAAAATACATATGCTTTAAAAGCTTAAAATATGATGGTGATTTGTACCATAAAAAGCAAATACAAGGTATCCCATGTTGGAGTATAGTTTTAAACTATACTAAGACATTAAGATGAGTATGCTTTTTGTGAAGGGGAAACAAAGTCAGATGTGAATATAACTTTTAGTTACAAGTTAACTAGCACAGGAATTTCTGTTCAAAATTTCCTGAGCATCAATTCTAAAAGTCTTTCAACTTATGATAGTTCAAGGGCCTAGATCCCAAAAGTCAGAGAAATCATAACAAAATGCAAGTAAGAATAATGCTGAAAATTAAATGCAAGAAAAGATTACATACAATATGAGGTCAGATAAGGAAATACAAAGTAATTTCAAGAGGAAGAAAGCGGTAACAACTGAGAGAAATCAGGAAAGAGTAAAATAAGGCATATGAGCTAAGCTTTGAAGGAAACTGGAAATTTTATAAAGTGGAAGTGAGGAGACAATACATTCCTTATGTCAGAGGAAAATAGCCTATACAAAGGAAATAACATGTCAAGTGAAGAGAATGAGACCACATTGGCTGGAGAGTAGAGTTTGTTCATATGAAGCAAAAGCAAGTTCATATGAAGTAAGTCTAGAAAGACAGATGGAAACAATCACTGAGAGATTTAAATGGAAGTCTAAGGAAGTTCTACTTCATTATAGAGTCAAGAGGAAACCACTGATGATTTAAGAAGGAGTAACATGATCAGAACAGTATTTTAGGAATATCAATTTGAAAACTATGTGGAGAATGGATTAAAGAGAAAATGAGAAAACACTAGAAGCAAGGAGACCAATTAGGAAGCTAATGCTATTGTTTAAGTAACAGATAATGAGGGCTTGAAATAGAATGGTGGACACGTGACTACAAAGAATCAACATGAATGAGTACGGATGGCAGAGCAATAAAGGGGAGAAGAATGATTTTAGAACTGAATATGAATGACTGGAAGCATAACGGTACCCTCAAAAGAAACAAGGAAGCATAGAATGGGAATGGGTTTTCAGGGAAATGAGTTCTATTTGGATATTTTGGATTTGAAATGTAGTCATGTCTTCCAAGTGGAGATCTCCCACAGCAAGTTATTGACTTAGGGCTGGAGCTCAGGAGAGCGATCATTGCTAAATATACAAGAAGGTTATTAGTTTTAACATGTTAACAAGTCTATACACTATGTACCTTTAGATCTACTACTATTGATCTTTTTTATGTACACAATTTCCCTCTCCAATTAGATTTTACATTCCTCAGGCAGAGACAACATCATAGAAACAAAAAATCTCAGAGCTGAGAGTATAGAATATTATAAAGTCTACGGGACAAGATGCTAAATGGTTTGCCCAAAGCCCCCAAACTTTTAGACCTCTATGCATCCTTACTGCCCTGGATATTGTCTGTGTGCTGAAAATAGATTAAGCATAAAATTGATCACTATTCTTGACAAAATAGACCAAGCACAGAATTCTAAAGTCAACAAGTCAAGAAGAATTTAAGTGCCTACTATGTAACAGGCACTGTGATAAATGGGAATATAGAGAAAGGCAAAACGAGTTCCCCTCCTCAAGCTTACCATGGAACTGGGGAGATAATAAACTGGAGACAATCACAGAGGGAAAGCACAAACATTAAGGGGAGTGAGGAATAGCTTCTAGCAGAAGGTGGGATTTTAGTTAGACCTGAAGGAAGTCAATGAAGCTAAGAGGAAGAGATGATAAGGGAAAACATCAAATTGTAGGCAGAAGAGATGACCAGTGAAAATGCATGGAACTGGGAGAGGCATATACAATAATGACTACATAGTGTTTTAAAGTTCATCATTCAGTCATTTTCCAGGTATATTCAAATATTTGTGACACCATTTGAGGCTTCCTTGGCAAAGATAACTGCAGTGACTTGATATTTCCTTCTCCAGTTCATTTTACAGATGAGGAAACTAAGACAAATGGGGTTAGGTGATTTGTCCAGGCTGATACAGCTAGTAACTGTCTGAGGCCACATTAGAAATCAGGTCTTCCTGACTTCAGGCCCAGTGTGCTATCCACTGTACCACATGCCTGCCCTGCTTTAAAGTTTACAAAATGTTTAATATCTATTGCCTTACTTCAGTCCCAGTGAGGTAGGTTCTAGCAGGATTATCCCATTTTTACAGAGGAGGTAACTGAAGCTAAGACAAGTGCCTGCTGTCACACAGCTAGCATTTACGCCAGGAATGGAACCCAGGTCTTCCTGACTATAAGTGCAGAATTCTGTACACTATACCACATGAGGCTACATATCATGACAATGAAGTCAAATACCTTTAATATAAGTAACGTTTCCCTCTCCCCCACTCCACCCCCTCAACACTGTGAAATATAGTGGAAGTATTAGCCACTTTTTATCTAGAAGTAAAATAAGATGTAAATAAGCTAATAATAAATTAACAAAATTAAATAAATTAAATAATCTGCTCAACCCCACAGTCATTATCCCTTTCACCCCTCCCTTGCTGATTCTAAATCAGTTCTCAAGATAGCTATTCCAAATCTTTTTTTCCTTTCCATAAGCTCATAGCAGAGAACCTCATCTCATATTTGACTGAAAAGAGGCCATTCACCCTGAGCTTCCTCACTCCCTATTTTATATCACAAAATCCCTTTAACATCATTTCCCCATTCTCACTTCCTTTACCCCTGTTTCTGATGAAGAAGTCTTTGTCCTCACCAAGGCCAACTGCTCTACTGTTATCCTTGACCCTATTGCCTGCTATCTACTCTGGCAGATTATTCTGGCAGTCATCCCCATACCCCTTTATGCTCTACACACACACACACACACACACACACACACACACACACACACACACACACACACACACACCAGTCTAATGTGACAGACACTAAGTAAAGTAGAAAGGGTATTTGGCTTTTAGTCAGAGGGCATAAATTCAAATCCTTCTGTTATTTACTACATGGTCAAGAAACCTCCCCCTTCATCCTAAATCTTTTCTTCTCCCATTCATTTCATCTTCTAGTTATCACTGAAACTTGGCTTCCCACTGATGATGCAGCTTCCTGGCCACCTTTTCCAATACTGACAGCACCTTCTCTTATTCTCCTTGGTTTTCCCTATTAATAGAATAGTAATTCTATTATTCAGTAACCTCTCCTCCTTTGAGGTCATGCAATTCATATCTACCATCTAATCAAAAGCCTGGCAGCTGTTGTTTGTAGATCTGCAGATCACTCCCCTGCCTTTCTCAATGAATCTGGTACCTGGTTCACAATTCTCTCCTCTGCATCTCCTATCCTCCTACTAGGAGACTTCAATATATATACTGATTATCCTTCAAACACCCTCACATTTTGCAGAACAAATCGAGGTCATCCACTGTGAACTCTCTCTTCTCTATTTCATACCACTCAAATGTCTTCTGCCACTATGTCCTTCACCCCTGTATTACATGAAGAGTTGACCTTATTCCTTACCAAGGCTAACTCCTCCACATGCCAAAGTGATACATTCCATTCAGTCTCCTCCAAGAGACTGTTCATTCTGTTATTTCTACTCTATCACTTATGGTCAATCTGTCCATCTACTGGCTCCTTCTCTACTGCTTATAAACATTCATATCCATGTCTCCTCCAATCCCCCAAAAAAACCACTCATTAGATCCTTCTATACTACACCATGCTATTTTCCTATATCTGTTCTGCCCTTAATGGCTAAACTGTTTGGAAAAATGATCAACAATAGATGACTCCACTTTCCTCTCATTCTTTAGCAATTTAAGCTCTTCACAACCTGGCTTAAGATAATCTTTCCAGATTTATTACACATTCCTTCCCTTAATACACTCTAACTGACCATCTTGCTGTTCCTCATTCATTATATTCAATTTTCTATCTCCCTGCCTTTGCAGACTCCAGTCATATTTGAAATGGACTACTTAAGTTTACTTAATACAACTCCAATCATCTCCTTTCCTGATGTGTCTCCTTGGACAACTCATTTAACCTAGGGAGGTTAAGAGCCTCAATTCTCTCATCTGTAAAATGAGTGGGGCCAAACCAGATGGCTTCTGAAGTCTTTTCTAGCTCTAGATTTATTTCTCCAGGGACTTATGCTTGTCCCTTCCAAATTGTATTTTATTTGTTTTGAATCTTATTTATATGTACTACAAAACTGGGTTTCTTAATTGGTATCCCTGTCTCAAATCTCTTACTCCATATCGACCAACACACCTGCCAAAGTACTTTTCCTGAAGTGTAGATCTGAGCATGTTACTCCTGTACTCGACGAAGCCCAGTGACTGCTCCCTATTGCTCCTATTGCCCCAGGATAAAATATAAACTTATACAGTGGTACCTTGACATACGAGTGCACCAACTTACAAGATTTCTGAGATACAAGTTGTCACTCAGTCAATTTTTTGCTTTGAATTGTGAGCCAAAATTTAAGGTACAAGCAGCTGCTAGTTGGCACAGAGAACACCACAACCCAACATCCACCCAGCACCCCGAGCCTCACTAGTTCAGTCCATGTGTTTACCTTGCCAGTGAAGAAAATTCAGTTAAGTGAAAGTAAAAAAAGATATTGTAGCAAGTAAGTTCAGGGATAAAGTGTAGCATCAAGAGTGTGGCGAGAGGGACAGCTAGGTGGCCCAGTGAATAAACAACCGGCCCTGGAGTCAGGAGGACCTGAGTTCAAATCCGGCCTCAGACACTTAACACCAAACCTAGCCATGTGACCTTGGGCGAGTCACTTAACCCCAACTGCCCTCCCAAAAAAAAGCAAAAAAAAAAGAAAGATTAAAAAAAAAAAGTGTAGCAAGTAAGTGAATGAAAGTGACCAAAAAAGAGCACAAAACTCCTCTAACCTCCTCAATCTATCTCTTCCACCTTCCATCTCCACCAGTATCTTCTGTTAGTTCAAGTCATCTGATATCCAAGGTAAATATACACTTTAAAAACCAGTTTATTTCTTTAAATTCTTGTATTATGTTTTTATACAACATCTGTTATTTAGAAATACTTTTTTCTTATTTAAAAACACGTAACAAAAAAATACTGGGGTGGCATTCTGGGGGCCGGAACAGATTAATGGCATTTCAATTAATTTCAATGGGGAAAATTGATTTGATATACAAGTGAACTGAGTTATAAGCTCAGTAAGGGAATAAATTAAACTTGTAAATCAAGGTACCACTGTATTTTTAGTATATTAAAGTCCTTCAAAAATTAACCAAATCCTATCTTTCCAACCTAATTACACGTTATTCTCCCTCTTTCATATTGCCATCCAACCAAACAGCCTTCTTTCTGTTCCACACTTGGCACTAGACCTTCCACCTAACTCACTTCCTTCAAGAAGTAGCTCAAAACCACATTTCAAAGGCAATCCCTTCTGATCCTCCCAGCTGCCAGAGCAGAGGAGGTACCTAATAAATGCTTGCTGACTGATCTATCTGCACATTCTATCTTCCCAGATAGACTACAAACCCTTCAGGTGTGGGAACAATTTATTTTTGTCATTTTGTCACAAGCACCTGCACATACTATGCTTACTGACTGATTAGGTGTCAGCGTCAGAATTCAAACCCAGTCTATCAAATCTACATAAATCATTCTTTCCCACACATTTCACTAGAATGAATCTCACTTTCACTATGAAATATAACAAACCCAACCTCCCCAAAAGGGAAAGTAATCCCTAATAGACTGAGATTGGGCTTCAAAGTTGGTGTCAATGTCCTCTCTACACATTTTTTTTTCTTTTAAATAATCAGGCTTCCTTTGGGAATTCATAGCCCCTATAGTGTCAGGACAATCTGTGCCTAAATTTGTCTTTAACACCAGATTCTCAGACCAGTGGTCAAAATGAATGCTGACTTTCCTACTTACTCAATGATCTTAGACAATCCACTTCCTTACTGTGGTTCTCAGTTTTCTTATCTGTAAAATGAGTAGGTGATACCTTCAGGGATCCTTACCCCAGGATCCAGTGAACAGACAGATAAATTCAACTAGTTTCTTTTATAATCCTAGGTAAATACTGGCCATAGGGTCAGAAGACCTGAGTTCAAATCAGGCCTCTGACACAAGCTGTGTGACCAGCAAGTCAGGTAGTCTGTGTCTACCTCAGTTTCCTCATTTGTAAAATGAGAATAACAACCGTACAGTACCTACCCTTCTAAGGTTGTAGTGAGGATCAAATATAATAATATGTGCCAAACACTTTGCAAACCTTAAGATGCTACGTAAATGTCCATTGCTATTATTACCATCATCATTATCACTTAAAACATTAATCGGAGAAGGGGTTCACTGGTGCCACCAGACAGTCAAAGATGTACAAGAAACAAAAGGGTTAAGAATTCCTGGCCCAGATAATCACTATGGGTCCTGCTGGCTCTGACATTCTATGTTCTAAGGAGCCCTTCAACTATAAAAACCTAAGAGTAAACAGTGCTGGGATCGGGGTAACTTGGGCCAAGCCCCCCCCCCAGTCTCTCCAGCTCCCCAAAGACAACTTGCTATATACCCCAAGGATGTGTCACCACCCCAATTCCCAGACCCCCAGGGCGCCAAGGAGAGACAGGCAGGTACCGCCACTGCACATGCGCCCTAGACTCTTCCCTCCAAGTGAGGGTGCCCTCCCCCAGGGGCCGGGCTAGGTCCCCTGGGGACCCCAGAATCCAGGGATGAGGAGGAAAGGGCACTTCTACGGTTCCTGATTATGCCCCCCAGCATTTTCGGACGCGCAGCTCCACACTGGCCTAGGGATGAGCCCCAGTCTCATAACTAACGCCCCCCACGCCCCACGGAAGGGGGAGAGAGGAATGAGGCCGCTCCGGGCTCGGGCACCTCGGATCAAGGGCCCCATACAATAGGCTGACGCTCCCCAGGAACCCAGACCCTTCGCGTACCCCTCGCCGGCTTCATTCCCCTACAGTTCCCAGATCCTGGGCCTTTCTAGATCCCGACACCCCGGTCCAAAGACCCAGACCCCCGGAGCTCCCCACTCACCGCCTTCTTCATGGTGGCGGCCATCTTGGGACTAGACCATCTCCGGGAGGGGGGGGGGGTGCGGCACGAATCAGCCCAGCCCAGCCCCGCCGTACATCCGCTTCTTGGCTTCTTTCTGCGAGGGATTCCCTCGCCCGAAAGGGAGGTTTCTCTGCTCTCTTCTCTCTCCTCTACTCTGCCGGATTTTTAGCATCTGGGAACCTAGGAAGAAGGTATAAACAAAAAAGCACTTGGTATCTTCCTCTTAAAGGAACAAGCCACCCTCGTCCTCCATCCTTTACTTAAAAGAGGTGTGGTGGGGAGGTTGTAGGCTGCTCCCAGAACGCTGAGAAGAGGAGGAGGAGGTGACCAGACGGAGCTGCCCAATGGAAGGAAGGAGGGTTGTGACGTATCGGTAGAGCCCTCCTTAGGCGACCTGCCACTTCTTAGCCTTGCTTCCCAGGAAGGCAAAGTGTCCTATTATGCTAAGCACAGTGTCTGACAATTCTGGGCGCTTAATAAATGCTCCGTGACTCTGACAGTTTCATGTGAGCAGTTGAAGCTAAAGAGGTTACAGCTCACCACTCTTGTTCAAGCTCTTACCGCCTCTCACCTGGACTACTGCAATAACCTCATAATAGCCAATTAATGCTTGCCTCCGGTCACTCCTCACTCCAATCCATCCACATTGAAAACGTAGGGATTTTCCTCCAGCACAGTTCTATGACAATATGACACACCTGATCAATAAACTCCGGTGGCTCCCTATTGCTACTTCTAAAATAAAGTGTAGACTTCTCTGCCATTAAAAGCCCTTCACAATCTGGTTCTAATCTACCCTTGCTGTCCGGTTACAGATCACTATCCTTTAAGTAATCTACAATTCAGTCAAACTGGCCCATTTTCTGTTTTTCTTCACACAGGACAGTCTGTCTCCTGATCTTTGCATAGCCTATTCTCTTCTGTACTCCCTCCTTACTTTTTCCTTTTCAAACCTTAATTTTCCTTAAAAGCTTAACTCTTTCTTATGAGCTACCCAGTTATTAATTAACTCAAGGGCAGCTAGGTAGCATAGTGAATAGAGCACTGGCCCTGAGTTCAAATGTGACCTCAGACACTTGACACTTAAGTAGCTGTGTCACCTTGAGCAAGTCACTTAACCCAATTGCCTAGTCTTTTCCCCTCCAAAAAACAAACAAACAAAAAAGCTTATCTCAAGGACTGTCTCTTTCCTCTGTGAGTCCTTTTCTTATCTCCCCAGCTGCTAGTACCTCCCCTCTAAATTGTGTTTTTCTTGTAAATACGAGTTGTGTATATATACATATGTACATTTGTTGTCTTCTCTTATAGAATACAAACTCCTTGAGGGCAGTAAATATTGTATTTCTGTTTTGGTCTTGCCAACCTCAACTAGGTTGCCATAAGGGTTGTGTTTTGAGTGCTTTGGAAATTTAAGAACATTATTAATGGATACTCATAACTTCAAAATAAGTGGAATGAAAACATCTCAAAATATAGGAGCCAAGCAGAAGAAATCAAAATCATGGAGGGAAAGGATGAAGCAAATATCCCTGTACTATTTGCTCCTGGAATGGTCCCAAAAATTATTTCAATGAGTCCAAGGATTAACCCACAACTCCTAAATTACGCTAAATTGGAGTCTAGTCATTTGGAATGCATAAAACTGGAGTGACCTTGTCCAAGTTAGTCAACTCTCTCAGAGCTGGTTTCCCCTCTAGCACTAAAACAGGCTTGTTGTGACCAACATGCTTTTGCAAGGTTTAAGAGGCTCTTGTAAACATGAGCTGCTATTATTGAGTGGACACACTATTCATATGGGATCTACCCATATCGGGTACCTAGGTAGTACAATGAACAGAGTGTTCAACTTGGGAGTCAGAAGAAAATCCTACCTCAAACAGTTACTAGCTGTGTGACTCTGAGCAAGCCAGTTAACCCTCAGTCTGTCTCAGTTTTCTCATCTGTAAAATAGGGTTAATAATAACCTACCTCACAGAGTTGTTGCGAAGATAAAACAAGATATATGTAAAATGCCAATAAAATCACAGCTCCATTCACTATTCCTATGACACATACAAAAATAAGACAAATAAGAATCGCTACCATTTATGTAGTGCCTTAAGGTTTGCAAAATGCTTTACAAATATTATCCCATTTTACTCTCACAACAACCTTATAGCTTTATTAGAGAGACGAAGGTGATAGAAAGAAGAGGACTGGATCTGTGATTTCATTTTAAAAAGGACCTCCTGAGTGAGGAAACTCTGTCTAGTGATAATACAAGTTATCACTTTCACTGCAACAAATTAATAACAATAAATTATGTATATATATAATATATATTTTAATAATATATTATATATTAAAAATCTAGTGGTAAGCCCTTTGTTGACAAGCCTTTCTAAACTAATTGAAGCTAGTTCTTGGAGACCTATAAGTCAACAGGCCTCCAAAACATTTCTTGCTTACTAGGACCTGCCAGAAATTGAGGTTTTCATAGCATAACTTTGAGTAACCACAGTTACCTCCACATCACAGTGACACACAAGAGAATGAATTGAGGGAAGGAAAAGACATAGACACAGATAAAAAGGAAAAAATCTGTAATACTATAATTATTTCTTATCTAATTAGGATCCTACATTTAGTCTGCTTCAAAAACTACTAACTGGTTATTGTCCTTAGTTCTTGAAGAGGACCAAAATGACATCACTACATTAGAATTAAGTTACAGCATGTCTGACTGTAACTGATTGGACCAATGTGAGCTTGGAATGCTCTACCACGGGTCAGACACAAATAGTCTATGTGAACATTTGGGTGGATTCTCTAAATCTGTGCATCTTGCATTTCTTTTGATCTACTTTAATTCTGCTTTGCTCTTAGAGCACAGTACCTTCTCTGTTGAAGGCAAGCTATGTTAGGAGGTCCTGGGCCAGTCTCTCCCATGTTACACAACCAATTCCAAAGTTCATAAGAGACATCCTGAGAATATCCTTGTATCACTTCTTCTGATCACCATGTGAAAGCTTGCCTCATGTGAATTCTCCATAAGATAGTCTTTTAGGTAAGCATATATTTGGCATTCAAATAACATGGCCAAAAAATACTAGAAGTGGCTTAGATTATGTTAATCTGCCCAATGGATCTGACAAAATACATTGTCACTTGAGTTAATGAGAAAGGGTCTGGTATGTATTCATATAGTCCTTAGAATCTTAAATCTTAGGGCTAAAAACAACATCAAAAGATTATACAGACTAACATCCACTCACTCACCTTTCAGGCAAATAAAGTACTAGTGTATCCATTTTATATCTGAGAGTAATTAAGCAATGTCTGTTGAAATGGGACACAAAATTCTTGTCTCTTTTTTTTTCAATATGTCATTCTTTCCACTACATCTTGTTCATATCCTCTCCCATCTCACCTTTGAGACTGAAAACTTCTTTGATGAGCACTTTTTCTCTCATCTCTCAGCTTCTTCCTCCTAAATTCCAAGAGATAGATAAGAGAGATGGGGGAAAGAGGATTAGTTACAAGTTAATTCACTATCCAAATGCAAAATATGCCACCATGAGATGACTTTGGCAGACAAATTCTGGGTTGTAGAAAAGAATGTGGCTACTGTAATGAAGTATGACCAAGCAAAACACTAGAATACAATGTTGCATGTAAAACTCTAAGATGGAGAAAGTTGGAAAGGTTCACTCGGGGGTTTTCTCATTAGAATAACAAGCAGCTTTATAGCACAAATATGGCATATAGCTACAAGTCATGGAACACCAACACTACGACCTAAAAATAATCACCATTTCAGATGACCCAAAGAACAATGGAAAGAAACGTGATGGGTTATTAAAGTAAGCTATAGCACAGATGACTTGAATGTTAGACATCGCAAAATACATCAAAAGTATTATCTCTGGAAGAATCATACAGAAAAGTGAAGAATTACAAATAAAACCCATAAATACTACACAGAAATATTAAAATATACAGAGGAAAAACTCCAGTATGTTGGGTAAATCCACTATGGAGGATTTGGTGGCTCAGTGAATAGAGCACCAGCCCCAGAGTGAGGAGGACATGAGTTCAAATCTGGACTCAGACACTTAACACAGGTGACCTTGAGCAAGTCACTTAACCACAATTGCCCTGCCCTCCCTCCAAAAAGAAAAAGAAAAGAAAAAGAAAATAGCACGAAAATGAGAAAAGCTTAGAGCTACAGTTTCTACCACCAGAGGGAGAATGTTCTGGTGAGACCATGAATCCCCTGAATTATTGAAATAGGACCAGATAGTTTCCATATTTACTCATGATAAAAGAAATAGACTTAAATTACACCAAGCATTGGTTAGCTAGTTCATACCATGCTAATAAATAATTTTCCAAAGAACTGTCTTGATTTAACTGCCAAAGATTCTAGGAAAGGAGAGAAGGTTTACCAAAGATTCTAAGAAAGGAGAGAAGGTTTTTCCTCCTCTTTCACTCACATTGATCCTCCATTACCTACTGACATTCTAATGGGGGAGAATAGATGTTTTCCTTAAGAATCCTAGCATTTTCAGGAGTAACAAAGTGAGGTTACACACACATACACACATACACACACACGCATGCATGCATCTGGATTTGTTCTACTTTGTTGGTTTTTTAAAAGGAAAGAAAGGAGAAGAAAAGGAATACAATGTAAAATAAAAGCAGGGGAAGAACCTCTTACTATTTCATGAATATGGGGTGCATGAGAAAAATATACCCATGGAGAAAGGGGTAAATGGTATGGATATCTCATTACTTCACTTTTATCTCAACTGGATAAAAGAATTGAATGAATACACACAGTAGTGTGTGCACATACACATATACACACTGGGTTTTGATACAGAATTGCATTGAAATCAACAGGGAAACAAATGGTGATAGGGAAAAGGGGGAGAGTATAAGAAGGAGAATAGAAATAGGGAGAGAATAGTCACAAATAATATACACTTTAGTTTTAGAAAGCTTACTAGAAAGTATTAAAAAGAAGAAAATGTAAGAAATAGAAATCAAGGTCTGGGCTTGGTGAAGAAAGGTGGAGCAGAGAGTAGGAATGTATAACTTCAATGTATTTATCAGATTAGAATCACTAAAACACATAGAAATAAACGGACCTTCCCTTAATATTCTAGATAGTATTATTTAAAACCAAAAATTTGTAATGAGAAACACTAGAAGCCTTCTCAATAAGAATAGGATAAAACAAGGATGTTCACTATCATTGTTGGCCTTTGATATAGTTCTAGCAATAAGAGGTATAGTAATAAGGCAAGAAAAAGAATTTGGGGGAATCAGCAGAAGCAAAGAAGAATCAAAAATATTTCTTTTTGTGGGTGATGTAATTTTTACTTAAGAATTCTGGAAATTCAAAAAAATTAATTGAAATAATTAATAACACCACACTAATATATTATTGATGGAGATATGAACTGGTCCAATCATTGTTGAGTGCAATTTGAAACTATACTAAAAAAGGCACTAAACCATGCATACTCTTTGATCTAATGGTATCACTAGTAAATATATATGCCAAAGAGATCATAGAGAATGATCCATTTGTACAATAATATGTATAGTAGCACTCTGCTGTACCAAAGAACTGGAAACAAAGTAATTGCCCATCAACTGAGGAATGACTGAAAAAATTATAGTGATGAAGGGCATGAAGTCCAAGAAACCCTGGAAAATTTGTATGAACTGATGAAGAGTGGAGTGAGTAGAGCTAAAATGACATACAATGAACACGTCACAAATAAAAATAACTTTGAAAGACTTAAGATTTCTGATCAATGCAATAACCAGTCACAACTGTAAAAAAAAAAAAATCAATAATGAAGCATGACTGCCACCTGTTGGTAGAAAAGTGGATGGACTGTGAATGTAGAACAAGATGGATCTTTGCAGATACAACCAATATGAGACAAATTTGTTTCGTTTGACTGTACTTATTAGTTAAAAGAGAACACTATTTTGGGGAGAGGAGGAGAATTTCCAGAGGAAGCATGGTAGGTAGATATAGTGAGAAAACCAAAAAAAAAAAAAAGGAAGAAAAAAAGGAGCACAAATAAAATATTTTAAAATATGCAAAAGAGGAAAAATAAAGCTCAGAAGGGGGCATAGAAAAACAGAGTAATGTTGGTACTCATATATGTTTGTGTGTATTTGTGTGTGGGTGGTATGGATATATGTATATATCTATTAAATAAGCTATATAATAGATTCAATTTCATGTACAATTATTTTTCTGGTCTTTGGAAATGGAAATGTTTATGTTTAGGATCATTTTCTAGATTTTAATAAAACATCAAAAAAAAAGAAAAGAAAAGAAAAGAGGGTCAGCTAGGTGGTGCAGTGGATAGAGTATTGACTCTGGAATAAGGAATAACCAAGTTCAAATACAGCCTCAGACATGTACTAGCAATGTTACTCTGGGCAAGTCACTTAACCCCAATTGTTTCTCCCCCACAAAAAGGAAACAAAACAATATAACTGGGGGGAGGGGGAAAAGGTAGAATCAAGTTTATGTTTGAGAAAAAACTGATAATATGACTTTCTAGCAGTGAAATGTTTCACTCTGCAGTATTTGAACACATAATCATGGGCCTAATACAGTCTACCTTGTCAGAGAAGTTAGAGTTTCATTCACCTGCTTCATTGTTGTTCAATTGTATCCCATTCTTCATGACCCCATTTGGGGTTTTCTTGGCAAAGATACTGGAGTGGTTTGCCATTTCCTTCTCCAGCTCATTTCACAGATGAGGAAACTGAGGCAAACAGGGTTAAGTGACTTGTCTGTGTCTCACATCTGAAAGGCTTAAGATTTATTTTATTATTTTTTAATTTAATTTATTATTAAGTGTATGAGGTGGGATCTAAATTTAATTAATCCTACCTCCAGACCATGCACTCTATGATTTGCACCATTTAGCTGCCCTATACTTCAGTTAATATGGCTTTTTTTTTTTGGGTTATCTATTGTAATAGCCATGTGAAAACTTCTCATTTAGCCCACTTGACATTTTCATTGTATTTAACTTCTTTTAATCATAAAGAAAATTATAAATATTTCATGTTATCCTTCTCTTTACTTCTCAAACCTCTGCAGCTTTAATTGGTATTGAATAACCGTTTTCTTGTTTTTACACAACCTTGAATGCTTTTATGCCTTAAACTTTTAGCTTTTGTCTTCTTCAGATTGAAGGAATTTAAAATTTCTGATAAACTTTTTGTTTTATAGATTTTTTCTAAAAATTTCTTGTTTGTTGCATTTAGTTAAGCATGCAATTAAAGTTTTCTAGTGTGTGTATTAATTTCCAATGCCTTCATAAATCTTCAATAACTGTAGCTTTTGTTTGTTTAAAGGCTTAGTTTTTTTTGTTTGCTTTTGTTGAAAGAATTAGGGATATTTAGGCTGGAGAAACCTGGAGAGAGGGTGAAGTATAATAACTATCTTCAAATAACTGAAGAACTATCAAATGAAAGATTCAATTTATTTTGTTACTCAAAGAAGCAGAACTAGAAGCAATGAGGAGAAGTTGTAGTGATAAAAATTTAAGTTCAAGGTAAGGAACAACTTTCTTACAATTAGAGATGTCCAAAAGAGGAATAGACGGCCTCAGGAACAGTGTATAGTGCTTCATTAGAGGTCTAGCAGTAGAGATATAATGACTGCTTGTCGGAAATTTTATAGAGGTGCATCTTATTCAGGTACCTATGAGATATTTCAAGGTTCCCTTAAATTCTGAAATTTTTTGATTCTGTGAAATATAGGACTACACAGATCATAAAGAACAGAGTTTGAGACAAAGATGTGGGAATCATACTCAGAAATAAAGTGGAAGTTGTGTAGCAGGTGAGATGGCTGATGGGAGAGATTGTAGAGAGAAAAGAAGAGGACCAATTATTAGCCAAGAAGCCTTAAGTATTGCCTATATTTTGCTGTCAGAGAGCCAGAAACGAGCAAAGGAGAAAAAGGAGGCATGATTAGAGAGGCAGGAAGAGAACCAGATGAGGATGAGGATGCAAATAAAGAGACAAGAGTTTCCAAAAAAAATGATCAATATATTGAAATGTTTACCTCAAATCACAAATGAATACTGAGGAAAATATTTTGTTAGCAGCAGGTCACTGGTGAATTTTGAAAGAGTATTTTCTGAATAATATTCACAGTCTTGTTTACTTGAGATAAGTTTTTCGTGTTGGTTTTGTTTTGTTTTCCATGCTTATGATTGTATCAGTTTAGGGAAGAAGTTCCTTCTACCAGTACAGCTTCTCTACAATTTAAAGTCTTAAAGCAGTTGCCTAGGGCAATATATAGTTAAATGATTTAACCAGAATCACTCAACTAGTATATGTAAAAAGCAGAACATAATCCCAGGACTTGAGCCAGACTCTAAAATCAGCTCATTCTCCAGTACCCCCATGCTACCTCTCTATGCATAAGTTATAAAGCGAGTTAAGATTTCGACATCAACTGACATAACTTTTCCTAGGAAAATGTATCACGATTGTTATCCTTCTTTGTCATACTCTAAAATAGCCACAGGGATTGTATTAATAGGCATTATGCCACTACGTTCCCGGAATGGTGAAGATGATGTCATGAAATCCCCTAAAAAATTAATCAATCACTTATACATCCTGTCTAGAATAGATACAAGGTAATGCATGGTACAACCTTCTGAAGTTGCACCCAATTTGGTTCCATCATCCAGTGACCATTCCTTCCTATGCTACCACATCCATTTGGGTTGTGTCTAAGTAACAATGAGAAGACCTGTAAAATCAGGAAATTTTCATGGTACTTCCCCATTGATATAATTTCATGGGAAATAGCAGAGCTCCCTGGAATGGCAACCTGGGATACTTGTAACTATAATGAATGAAAAATAAACCCATTTTCCCAAATGTAATTGGTTTGTAAGTTACAAAAGTGCCCAGACAAGCTCCAGTTTAGTTTCTGTCACTAAGAGATAATAAGCTCATCACACCATTTCACAACTCAAAAGTGTGTGGGTGCTTTGTGCAGCCTGTAGCATCTGCTCTTGTTCCAAGGCTAAAGACTAAAATCTCAGTGAAAAGAGGCTGGGCTGCTGATGGAAAGTCATAGGGCAGAAGAATCTCCCATCATTAACTTTGTACAACTTGATATCTGCAGAGAATAACCAAAAAGCATAGTCGTGAAGTTTTGCAGGCTTGAGTGTATATGAGTTTTAGTGACTGGTTTTTTAGAAGGAATTGGAGGAGTCTTGAGGATTTATTTTCTTTCAATAGACTTCCAGTAGGTGTGGCTTCAAATTTATTCTTTCTCTAGAAATATTTCTAAAGCTTTTGTCTACGCAAAATACACACAGAGAGACTCATTGACTCTTCCCGATTGTTAAAGGTTTTTTATTTGGTTGGGGTTTTTTTTTTGTGGGGGGGGGCAGGAAGAGTAATCTTGCACTATATAATCAAAGTCTCTCCCCAGAGACACATTTTATAAACTAAGTCAACAGACATTTATTAAGCACCTACTATATGCCGGGCACTGTACTAAATGCCAAAGAGACAAAAGAAGGCAAAAGACAATCTCAGCTATCCTTTTTGACCAAAGGCAACCATTCCCAAGGTGACTAGACCTCTATTACAATGAGTGGAGAACATTTTTTTCTCCATGTAAAGTAACTGTTCCTTATGAAAATCAAATCTTGGTTTTATTTATTATTTTAAAAATCACACTAGTTAGCTTAGATATTTAAAAAAAACTTTTAAAGAATGTGTTACCAACTCTTTAGTATTACTTGACATGTTTATTTCATGGCACGTAAACTCTGTCTCTAGAATATTTTTTAATTTATATTGTCAGTGATTTCCTCAGTGTGCTATACTTGGAGTCAAGAAGACCTAGGCTGAAATTCTTGCATTTATAATTTATCCCTCCATAAGAAAAAAAAATCCTCAACTTACTGAATTAAAAATTAAATTAAAATAGATACCATATGATTTCTTTACCATTTGGATTTTGCTGTAAAATTCCACTCTCAAGCAGTGTCCTTTCTGTACCTCCTACACACAATGCTAAAGACCACCATGTCTTTGCTCCTGTTGTTCCCTGCCCACCTTCCCTTCTGACTGTCCTCCTACTCATCCTTCTAAACACAGGTCAAATTGTACTTTTTCTTTGAAGTTTTTCCTGGTCTCTCCTGCCTAAATTTCTTGTACTTACTATCCGTATTACACAATTTAGTATTTGAAATAACTTTGGAACCAATATCTAACACCATATACCAAAATCAAGTCTAAATGAGTGCACAATCTAAGTATAAAGGCTGATAGTGTAAGCAATCTCGGAAAACAAGGAACAGTTTCCCTGTCAGATTTATGGAGAAGGAAAGATTTTATGACCAAACAAAATTTAGAGAGCATTATAAAATGCAAAATGGGTAATTTTGATTACATTAAATTGAAAAGTTTCTGTACAAGCAAAGCCAATATAATCAAGATTAAGAGGAAAGTGGGAAATTGGGAAAGAATATTTACAACCAGTGTCTTTAATAAAGGCCTGATTTCTAAAATATACAGAGAATCAAGTCAAATCTATAAGAATACAAGTCATTTCCCAATTGATAAATGGTCAAAGGATGTGAACAGGCAGTTTTCAGAGGAAGAAATTAAAGATATCTATGAGCATATGGAAAAATGCTCTAAATCACTATTGATCAGAGAAAGGCAAATCAAAACAACTCTAAGGTACCACATCTCACCAGTCAGATCCGCTAAGGTGACAAAACAGGAAAATTATAAATGCTGGAGAGGATGTGGAAAAACTGGAACACTAATGCATTGTTGGTGGAGTTGTAAACTAACTCAATCATTCTGGAGAGCAATATAGAACTATGCTCAAAGGGTGATAAATAAGTGCATACCCTTTGACCCAGCAATACCACTTCTAGGGTTGTATCCCAAAGATATCATAGAAGTGGGAAGAGGCCCCATATGTACAAAAAAAAAAATTATTGCAGCTCTTTTTGTGGTGGCAAAGAAATGGAAATCAAAGGGATGCCCATCAACTGGGGAATGGCTAAACAAGTTGTGGTATATGAATGTAAAGGAATACTAATTTGTTATAAGAAATGAGGAGCAGATAGACTTCATAATAACCTGGAAAGACTTATACAAACTGATGTTGAGTAAGAAGAGCAGAACCAGGAGAAATTTGTACACAATTACAGACACAACATATGTGTGATGACCAGCTGTAATAGACTGGACTCTTCTCAGCAATGCAAGGTTATAAGACAACTCCAAAAGATTCATGATGGAAAGAGATGTCCACATCTAGAGATAGAACTACAAAGTTCGAATGCAAATTGAAGCAAACTACCTGCACTCTCTCTTTTCCTTGTTTTGTTTTGTTTCCTTTTTCCCATTGTTCATTCCATTGGTTATAATCCTGACTAATGTTTAACATGAAGGCATTTGTAGATCCTATATTTGATTGCATGCTGCCATGGGGGAAGCAGAGGCGGTAAGAGAGGGAGGGGAATTTGAAACTCAAGAGATTGTGGAACTGAATCTTGTAAACTAAAAGTAAAAAAATAAATAAATATCTCTTTTTACAAAAAAGAAATAACTTTGGAGTGTGGGTCAAAACGTTTTAGTTGAAGACCCTACTCTTTTATATGACTGTGGGCAAGTTACTTAATCTTTCTTGACTGCTTTTGTAAAATGAGAGGTAGATAATCTATAAGACCCCTTTGAGTTCTAACATCCTGTAATTCTAAGATGGAGTCATAGAACAATTATATAATTCTATACACTGCTTTGTTTGCTTTTTGTTCCAGGTAGGCATGCCTTATTTCACAAACTAGTTTGTAAGATATTAGTGGGATTTTACAAATACTTCATGAATCTTTTGCATACATCTGACCTTCCCTGATAGAAATTTAGGTCATGGTATATGAAACTAGGAGAGACTTTAGAAAACACAATCTCAATTCCTTTTTATCAAATGAGGAAAATAAGGCCCAAGAATGCAAAATGAATTGTTCAAACTAACACAGGTAGTAGCAGACACAGTATTCAAACTCAAGTTCTCTAATGCCAAATCTAGAACTCATTCCTCTATACATTCTGAACATCGGGTTTGTACTAGCTGCACAGCCCTCTCCTAGGCACTTTAGTGGATAATTAATTTGAATAGTAGTTGATCCTAGAGTTTTATTATAAATCAATTAATCAACAACTATTCCATCAATGGTTTCTATATGTTCTAAGTTCATTTCTGTGAAGAAAAATTCTAAACTTTGCTCTCATATGAATTCTTTCTACAAATTCGGCAATCCCCAATGCTTCCACCAGGGGCCATTATGTTTCCAGGATTCGGTGTTTCCATTTTATTCCTGGTAACATTTCTAGTCCTGGTAGGACACAGCAGAACCTTGAGTATCATTGTATAAAAGTAGTCACCATTTGCTCTTCTGAGTTTGAGCAAAGCAGCAGGCGGAGAACCTTCCAAAATGAAACCGCAGAACGGCTCTTTGTGTCCTAAAAAACAGTTCTCATGATGCCTCTCCCACTCTCAGAAAACTTCAGTGGCTTTTCATTGTCCTTAGGATAATATATAAGCTCCTTAATTGGGCATTTAAAGTTCTCAACAACCAGGTTTCAACTGCCTTTCCTGCCTTCTTTAACACTAATTTCTATAATTTCTTTTCCTTTTAATAAACAAACATTGATTATATGTCAGCCAGAATGAATTATTAACTATTTCCCCTACATTTTGTCCCTCCTTCTGATGAGGTGTAGGCTCTGGGACCCTCCTCCCCCTTTTTGAGCTCTCCTTGATTCTTTGAGGTACAGGCCCTGGGAAAGTAAACCTTCCCAGGGAAGACATTTGCCTGAGGTCATAAGCCTCAAGATGTGCCTCTGCCCAAATCTTTAGCCCCCTTTGTTCCAATAGTTTCCCACCCTTAATGTTCCTGTTCCCACCCTTGAACTGGCCTGGCCCACCATTGTCTATGGTCTCCAGGTAGCCTCCAGCAACTTCCCACCCTTAATCACTCATTACTGGAGTCTGATCTCATCTTGACTCCTGAAGGCCCTCTTTACTGGAGTCTGACCTCATCTGACTCCTCCTGAAGACCCTCCCCAATCTCCTCCTCTGGACCACCCCTAGATTCCTCCCACAACCTTTCTGTATATAGAATCCCATCTTCCCTCCACGTGTGTGAGAGCACCATGAGATAGCTTAAAAGAGACTTGCTCTGTAAGAGCGCCTTAGAATGCCTTAGCAGAGACTTGCTCTATGAGAGCACCTTTAAATGGCCTAGCACCCCACGTGGCGAACTTGAACTTTCAATAAACTTTACTTTTTCCTTGGCTGAGAAGACTTGAGTGGAATTCTTTCAGCAGGACCCAGCATGTTGGTATTTTGGGGTCTCAGGCAGCCCTAACACTCTTTGGGCTTCTCTTCACTTCCTACCTCCAAACCTCTATGCCTCCAGGCTTCTACATGGACTCCCATGTTTGCAACACACTTTGCCATCTCTGACTTTTGAAAGACTTCCTTTCCCTTCAGACCCAGCTCAAGTACCGCCTCTTATGTGAAGCCTTTCCTTATCTTCCCACTTCAAAATGATCTCTCTGGTCAAATTTCCCTAGAGCAGTTAGCCCAGATCTTTCCTTTACCTCAGTCACATTCATCCTTGGACCATACTTCTGTTTGCATTTGCTATATTCTTCCATTGAACTGAAAGTTTCTTGAGGGTAAAGGCTACGTGATTTTTTAATCTTTATGAAAATAGCACAAGCTATTTAACCTTTCGATGTCCTAGGTATTTCTCAAAAACTCTAAGTTACAGAGAAGGCACAATTTACATTTGTGGAAGTTCCTCATCAGGAGTTCCCTAATTAGTGAATAGAGCACCAGCCCTGGAGTCAGGAGGACCTGAGTTCAAATCCGACCTCAGACACTTAACACAAAAACTAGCCGTGTGACCTTGGGCAAGTCACTTAACCCCAACTGCCCTCCAAAGAGCAAAAAAATAAAAAAAATTAAAAAGGAGTTCCCTAATTGATGAAATCATAGGATCAATCTAAAATAAAAAGTGGTTATAGAGCTGGACTTGGAGCCAGAAATAACAGTAACTCTTCACATTTACATGGCACTTTAAGAATTGGAAAGTATTATTTCATTTGATACTCACAACAGCCCCGAAAGGTTTTCTATTCTTTGTTATACATATATCACAGGCGAGCAAACTAAGGTAGAAAAAAGAATCATTCATTCCCAGAAGAACCTGAGGTTGGATTTGAACTCAGGTCTGTCCTGCCTACAGGTCCAGTGATCTACCCACCATGCCACTGACTTTCGTGGGAAGGCATGGATTTAAATCCTACCTCTGACACACAAAGATTGTGGGACCTGGGGCAAGTCACTTCATCTGCCAGTATTCTAGGTATCTCTAAGAATATAAATTGCAGAGAGGTCCTGATCTTCATTGAGAGAGATTTCATCTAAGAGTTCCATATATTAACAAAATCATGGATCCAGTTCCTATCCAAATGTGTTTGTACATATATTTATACATGCATATGCATATATATATGAATGATGTATAAATACAGTTATATAGTACACGGAACAGTGTCTAGCATTTAATAGGCACTTAATAAGTGTTTTTCGGGAATTTTAATTGAACTGGAACCTCTTTTTACAGTTAGATCTTTCCTTATTCTGACCTTTCTGTAATTTTCAAAGCACAGTATCCTCAAAGCAATTTTGAAATTGTCATAAAAGAATTGCTTTTAATAGAAGTCACAGCCAATCTGATACAATGATAAAAACGTAGTTCACATTTCCAGAGCATTTTATACTTTGAAAAGGGCCTTCAGGCGGAGCCAAGATGGCGGTGTAGAAGCAGCAAAGCACCACAGCTCCCACACAAACATGCCAAAAAAACTCATAAAATGGGACTCTAAATAGATTTTCAAGCTCCAAAACTCTCCAAAAGACAGAAAGCACATCTGTTGCTACAGGCAGCGCAGCAGGCGGGGCTCTTCTCAGCAGTCTGGGAGCCGCGGCCGAAACCAGGCAGGCTCAGGCCCTGGGGCATGGGGCAGGGAGCCACGTCTATAGGAGAGCAGATCAGCTGCACTGGAGGCACAATTACCACATTTACCAGGCCAGAAGACAAAAAGGCTAAGAGTGGATTTTGCTAACTGGGGAGGAGAAGAGCGGATCCGGCCAAACTGCTCCCAGGGCAAGGAAGCAGCGGGAGGCGGCTGTAGCAGCAGGAACGGAGCAGCAGCGGCTTCCACTGGGCTGCTTCAGAGCTCTCGGCCTGCAGATAGCAGGGGGCTGACGCAATCCATCAGGGCCAAGGGCTCTTGCCTTGAGCGGCCTGGATCTGGATCGTGGTCTTGAGTGGTGGTCCTGGGGTGCGCTTTCAGTGAGCCAAAGCTGGGGAGTGGGGGGCTGCAGCAT
>CM053595.1:133826330-133850034 GCA_028646575.1 Pseudocheirus occidentalis
CACTTGGCCCTGATCAATCGATTCAGCCCCCCTGCGGAGTCCACAGGCCAGGGGCTCTGAAGCAGCCAGGTGGGGGCCGTGGGTGGATCCAGCAGTTCCCTTCCCCCACTGCTTCCTTGCCCTGGGGGCAGATTGGCCGAACTGCTTTACCAACCCCAAATTAATTTTCAAAGTTTCACTTTCACTAATTGGTCTCTGAGGATTTGAAGATTCCCTTAGGCAGGTGCTTTAGATTTTCTTTGAAGTAGAGGCTTGGGAGGCTCACTCCTCCAGGCCGCCTGCAGTTTTGGGGTGGCCGGGTCTCTATTCCACTGAGGTGGGAGCTGCCCCTCTCCCATCCAGTTCCTCATGCCTTGGAAGATGTGGAGGTGCTGGAGACTGTAGATCTCTCCTGCAGACTGGCTCCAGTGCTCGCTTGGCTCAGCTCAGCCCAGCTACTTCCCACCACCCGGGCCTGTGGTCTCAGCTTCAGGCTCTTCCAGCCTCCATTCCCGGCTGCCACAATGAACCCCTACTGCCGAGCTGCCTTCAGTGAGAGATGTGTTCTCTGTATTTTTGTGTGAGTCTGAAAGTCCTAGACTTTATCTGGGATCATAATTTTCTGAGTGTTTAGGGTTGCGGTGTGGGAGCTGTGGGATCTTACTGCTTCTACACTGCCATCTTAGCTCCACCCCCTTCTGTGATTGTTAGCAAGTTACTTAAGCTCCCTAGGCCTCAGTTTCTTCATCTGTAAAATTTGGGGCAAAGACAGAACTAGATTTCCTGAGATCTTTTCTTGCCTTATATCAGAGATCCCACAATCTTATAGTGTTTCTTCCAGCAGGCCTGTTAATCTCATCCCTGTTGTTATACGGACCCAACATTATTAGTCAGATGCTAGCAAATTTAGGAAATGACCAACAGCTTTGTTAAAACTGACCATCAAGACTAGAGCAAAAAAAGTTACTTAAACTAGAGGAATTGTAAGATTCACTGTCATAATTAAAAATAAACGTTTATTGAATACCTACTGTATTCATTGTCCTATGTGCTGATGATACCAAGGTAATCTGTAGAGGAACTAATTGGAGATACAATACATGAGTATAAACAACACATAATAATACAGGATAGCATGTAAGTTCCACATTAAAGATAGAGATCATAAGTCCTAAAGGTGTTCAGAAAAAAAGAGATATGTCTGTAGGCTAGGAGATTAGGGGAACAGTCATAGAGATGGTACAACTTACCCTGAAATAATGAGCAGAACTTAGATAAGTAAACTGGAAAGAATGAGAGAGGGTCTTCCTGGTAGGAGAAATTGAATGAGCCAAGACTCGGAGGTAGAAATCTATGAGCATATTATATGTTTTAATAAAAATTAATTAGCAGGGCTTGATGACTAACTGGATTGGGGGGCAAAAGGGGGAAGATTCAGTGATGTAAACTGAAGGACAGGACTACTTAAAACTATAAATTTTTGTTGAGAATTCCATTCCAAAATATGTTATGTTCACATCTATTGGTGAAAAAATAGCTTCATCCAATAAAGCTAGATTTAGGATCCAGGTAAAGTTCTTTCTAGTATCAAGAGAGAAAGTTCAGAAAAAATCATGCTTTAATGATTTCACAGTTTATCAGAGTTGGAAGGGATCTAGGCAGACAGACATCTAGTCTAACCTGATAGCTGAAAAATAATTATCTCTCAACATACCCAACAAATACTAATCCTCTCTTTCCTCGAGGCCTCTGTGAGTAAGATTCTACTACTTCCTAAGGCAGCCCATTCCACTTTGAGGCTGCCATAATTGTTACAAAGATCTTCCTGACCTTATGCCTAATACGCTTTTTTGCAACTTGCACCCACTGCTACTAGTTCTGCCCTCAAATATCAAGCAAAACAGTCTAATCCCTTTTCTAGGTAACAACTTCTTAAATATTTGAAGACAGCTAGCTTTTCTCCACTAAGTCTTCTCTTGTAGCTAAACAAACCCAGTTCCTTCATTTGATCTTCCAATAGCATGAACTTCAGGTCCCTCACCATTTTGGTTGCTCTTCTTTATTTCTTCTTCAGTTTATCAATGTCCTTCCTGAGTTGGTATACTGAGAACTGAACTCTAGATGTGGCATAACTAGGACAGAATACAAGAAGGCTATCACTTCCTGAGTCCTGGATGCTATAACAGTCTCAATGCAGCCTGAACTCTCATTAGCTATCTTGGTTCTGATCTCACACTATTGACTTGTATTGAGTTTGAAGCCCACTAAAATCCTAAGATCTTTCTTCAAAAGAACTAACTTGTGATGTTCACTTTTGTAATTCAAGTGCAAGACTTAATATTTATCCTTATTAAAGTCTGTCTTTTAAAAGTCTTCTTATTTGATTGGGTCAAATGTTCTATGCTGTCCAGATAACTGCTATTTCTGATCCTGTCACCCAGTGTGTTAACTAGCCCTCCCATGTTTGTGCTGTCTACAAATTTGGTACATATCATTGACACCTTTAGCTAAATCATGAAAATAAATCCAATCACAGAAGATCAAACACAGATTCCCTGGGACCTTCCAAGTTTACATTGATCCTCTCCTCCTTGTGTTCATACATTTAACTAATTCCACGTCCATTTGTGAAATGCCAACATCATACCCATAGATAATTGAGCATAGGAGGCAGCATGTCAAAGGAGATCAAGGACGGGCAGCTAGGTGGTGCAGTGAATAGAGCACCAGCCCTGGAGTCAGGAGGACCTGAGTTCAAATCCAGCCTCAGACACTTAACACAAAAACTAGCCATGTGACTTTGGGCAAGTTACTTAACCCCAACTGCCCTGCAAAAAGCAAAAAAAAAAAGGGAGATCAAGGAGACTTAGAATTAGGAAGAGCTGATTTCAAATTCCTCCTTTGAGACTTTTTAGCTATGTGATCATGAACATATCACAACTTCTCTAAGCCTTAGTTATATTATCCGTAAAGCAGGAATAATAATGGCTGTGGAATAAATTCTCACAGGCTCCAATTATATGATGTATATAAAGTGTATGCCAAATCTAAAGCACTAAGTGACACAGTGGATGGTATGCTGGACCTGAAGTCAGAAAGACTCCTCTTCCTCAGCTCAAATCTGGATTTAGACACTTACTAGCTGTGTGACTCTGGGCAAGTCACTTAGCACTATTTGCCTTAGTTTCCTCATCTGTAAAATGAGACTGAGAAGGAAATGGCGAACCATCCCAGTAACTGTTGCTGAGAAAACCTCAAATGGGGTCATGAAGAATTAGACATAACTAAAACAACTAAAAAGTAACAACAGCAGAAGCACCATAAATTTCACATTATTGTTGTCCACTGGGCTTTGAAAATAAAAGTAAAAATAAATGAAAGAAAAAGAAAGCGGCCAAATTTCCCACGCTCACACCTTTTATAACTATCTAGCATCATAATAGAAGCCACTTTTTTGAGATAATCGCTCTTAAGTTCTGATACAAAGAAGACCAGGCAGTTATCTTCGGGCAAGACGGAGGTGCTGGGGTTCCGGTGCTATACGTAGCCATCATTCATGAATCTAGTCTGTTGGTAAGTCAGGAACTGTTTGTGTCATTGATAATAGATTAAAACTGATTTTTAAAACTCTAATTTCCTGGATATGAGTTCTTCTTGTCATCATACTGAACCCAGATTCTTTTGCTTTAGTTTTGTTCTCAGGCTCACAGGGACAGATAAAAGGAAAACGTGATAGTTAGAATGGCCTTCTCTGGAGAACTTGAAAAAGAGGTGATCATTTTTTCTGAGATGAATAATAAAAGAAGGTGGACTAGGTAACTTCTAAATGTACTTTTCAATCCCAATGTTCTCCAGTTCTTTAATAGAAACCTAATAATTTATTTTGTAGTTCATGGTTTAAACTATCAAGAATAGGAAGTGATTAACTAAAATTATACTTTTAAATTTTGTGTTGAGTTTCATATTAAGCAATACTCCTTGTAGTGTGTCCCAATAAAATTTTAACTTTGTTTCCAAGGTCTAAATGTTTCTAAATATTTAGGGCTGATGAAATGTCACCAACCTAAAGTCCCAAAGACTGTACTTCCTGCTAGGCAGCCTACTCTCTTTGCACATAAACTAAGATAGAACATTGTACTTTAAAGCAAAACAAATCAGAATTTCTAAGCAAAAAAGTTTACCAGAAACATGAAAAACAAAATCATTCAAATCACTTAAAAAGAACACGCTAATTTATTTCCAAACCACCTCCATCCTTTAACACTTGCTTCTCCAAAACATAATTTCAAATCACAGTTTGGGAGCTGGAAGAGGCATACCTTTGAGATTGTGGAATCTAACACTCTCACTAGACACATAAGGAAAGTGAAATCCAGAGAAGAGAGGTTTCTTCAAAGTCACAAGGGGATTCAAATTCAAGTCTTTTTTACTTCGATTCCATTGTTCTTTCTACTGCACCATATGGTTCCTAGGAGTATACATCTCTTTCTTAAAACAATAGCTAGCTAATGTTTCTGTAGTGCTTAGATATGTGCAAAGCATTTTTCAAGTTTTATCTCTTTTCATCTTCACAAAGACCCTGGAAGATAAGAGTTATTATTAGTTCCATTTTACTGATGAGAAAACTGAGGAAGACAGGGGTTAAGAGACTTTCCCAGGTCACCCAACTGATAACTGTCTGCTGGATTTAACTCAAGTCTTATTGACTTCAGGTCCAGCCCTCTCTTTGTGCCACCTACTTCTCCATGTTGGTTCATACCTTCTTCTATACAGTTTCTAATGCTAAAATATAACCGATGTCCATAAAAACTCTTTCCTATTTCCAAAGCACTCATAAGCAAACTATTTTCCATGGAGTACCAAAGCTGCAACATGCATAGCTGGGCTATTATCACCCACTATTTGCCCATATAAATTGTCATGCCTTTGCCTGCAGTGATTCAGAGAGCCCTTTGGGAAGGGATCTCCCTGGATTCTTTGCATGTTGCCTGATGCTCTCCTACACCCTCTTAATGGCTAATCAAAGAGCAAAGGATAATATTTTGTACTTGTCATGGCTAGTTTACGCAGATGTCGGACAACATAGGAATTATGAAAGAGAATGTAAAGAACTCTGTGAATGACTGAGTAAATTTCCCTTCCTAGTTCTAATTAAAACTCTTCTATCCAATTACAACTGGCAGGGAAAATCAGAGAGTAATAAAATAGAAAAAAAATAGTATTAATATTGGGTCCGGTTACTTCTCCCTTGCCTCAGGCATTGAGACTATAGAAAGGCATATACATACAGAAGTTCTCTTTGGCAAGGAAAGTGAAGAAGCTGATACAAGCTTCTGGAGGGCTGTGTGGGACATTATATCAGGCATATTCCCAGGCTTTGTATTTAGTTACAAATTGGGCCAAAACGTAAAGCAGTGTTAGATATTCTTAGCTCCTTTCAAACTGCTAGTCAGTCAACCCTGTAACAAGAAGTAGAGAAAGATAAATTCTAGAGCTCAGAGCTTATCCAAGAAACACCAGCAATCTACCAAAGAGCAAAATGAAGCCCAATAATATGTCTTGGAATCCTTTATCTTCTTCTGGACTATAGGAAGAATGTTTCTAATTTCCATTATAGTAATAACAGTATATGTTTCTGTAGTTCTTTAAGGATTTAAGAAGTGGTTTCCAAATAATAAACATGAAGTCAATAGCACAAGTATTATTACTCTCATTTCACAGATAAGAAAACTGAGACTCAGGGGATAAAAATAACCCACCTGGCATCAAATAGGTAATAACCAAACCAGATTCTTTGACTCCAAAATTAATCTCTTCTCACTATACCAATAAGTTTTCATTCCATTTGCATTTAATTCACTGAACATTAATTAAGAATATATATGCTATTTGTAGAATACTATGGAAGGCATAGGGGAAGAAAAAAGCAAGACAGTTCCTGCCCCCAAGGAGCTTATATTCTAATTTGCACCATTCAATTGGTTTCATTGAAAAGTAATTTATGCTAAAGTGTTTCTTACATTTCTACCCAGGGGACTTCAGAAAAGTTGATTACAAGTTTAACTAACTTAGTAATATTAGACATACTCTTATGCAAGAAATAGCCTGAGTCAGTCCCTCTTCTTGCAGGAAAATTAAATGAGGGGATTTATTTGTGAATTGAGGGTTTTGAAATCAATTCAGTTCTTTCACAAGCTCAGACAAGAGGATGATAGATGATGTTGGCAAGACGAACTAGTTGCATATGTTATATAAGCAAAAGGGAAAGATATGACACACCAGGACAAATTGTTCAAAATTAAATAGCATGAATTAATTGAACTCATCTCTCACAGAGAGACTGGGGTGGGGGGGCAAAGGGGAAGGTGGAGAGAAAGAGAAAGAAAGAAATCAGAATGTGCCCTTGTCCACTGCTTGTCTTTGCTATTTGATCTCTCTGCCTCAAGCACCTCCCCACCTCCGCCCCACTGCAGTCCATCTTCCACTCAGTAGTTAAATTGATCTTCCTAAAATGCAAGTCTTACCAGGTTAAATCTGTCCCACCCCAATTCAATCAATTCCAATGGCTCTCCATTTGTCTCCAGGATTAAATATTAAATTCCCTGTTTGGCTTTTAAAATGCTTCAGAAACTAGACCTTTCATACCTTTCTAACCTTCTTGCACCTTACTCCTTTCCATGAACTATTATTCTTCAATCCAGTAATAATAGTCTCCTTACTGTTTCTCAAAGAAAAGTCCATCTTCTGACTCCAAGCATTTTCACTGGCTGCCCCCCTCATACCAGGAACTCTCTTCCATCCTATCTCTACCTCCTGGTTTCCCTGGTTTCCTTCAAGTCTCAGCTAACGTTGTCCTTCTACAAGAAGTCTTTCCTAGTCTTCCTTAATCTCAACATCTTTCCTATAAAATTATCCATAATTCATCCTTTATTTTGTTTGTATGTAATTGATTGCTTGTTGTCACTCCCATTAGACCATGAACACTTTGAGAGCAGGGACTGTTTTTTGTCTTTGTGTTACTAGCTCTAAGCACAGTTCCTGGCTCACAGTTGGCACTTAAAAACAAATTATGAACAGAAAGGATAATCTGTCTCCATCCCTTATCACTTCAGTTCCTCAAATCCTAGATTTCATTTATCTAAATTCTAACACAAAGTTGATTCATTATCACCATCACCACCACCCCACTCTATCCAGTGTCAAGACTTTCAGTGATGTTAGGAAGGCCCTCTTATCCAGAAACAAAAACATCTACATCTGTTAACTGTTTCTGAAATCACTACACCAAGAGACTTCTTACTTCCAAGTAAATATTTTAATAAAGAGATTGGATTTCTGATAAAAATTTAGATTCATTTAACATCGTAAGTTTAGTGAATCCTAGATATAAATACTTCTGATTTTTTTTTTTGGAGATTGATAAAATATTTGCTTCAAAACATTAATTCTGGATACTAGAAAATAATAGAGTCCCTCTTCCCCTCTTCTCTCCCTACCCTCAAGATGTGTATATCCTTTTTGCTGAGGGGTAAATTCACAATATTAAAATAAGGGAAAAGTCAGGCTTAATAACAAAAATATTTTGCAAACTAAAAGACACTATATAGATATCCATTGTTATTATTACTATTTTCTCTACCTTGTGTGGGTATATCCCTGGGCTCTTCTCTTCTTCTATATAATCTTTCTTGTTAATCTCATCATTTCCCATAGGTTCAATTATCATCCCTATGAAGGTGACTCCTAGATCCCCTCTCTCCCTTTCTCTCTCTCTCTCTCTCTGTCTCCCTCTCTCTCTGTCTTTCTCTGTCTCTCTCTCTCTCTCTTTCTGTGTGTGTGTGTGTGTGTGTGTGTGTGTGTGTGTATCTCCTTAGTCTCTCTCTTGGGCTCCCATCTTAAATCACCAAATGTTACTCAAGATTTCCTACTTGTTCATACTATAGTTGTCTCAAAGTCAAGATATTCAAAACAGAACTCACTCTCTTTCCTCCAAAATTCTCCCCTCTGCCTAACTTCCCATTTTTTACAAATTGCCACCTTTTCCACTCCCTCTATTTTACCTCAGAGTTATTTTCGACTTCTCAAGTTCCCTTGCCCCATGTACGCAGCTGCTAAGTCTTGGCAATTCTTCCTCCATACCATTTCTGCTCTCTGTCCTCTTAACTCATGGGAACACCATCCTACTTCAAGCCCTCATCACCGCCCCTGTAGACAACTACAATGGTTTCCTGACTGGTTTCCCTTCTCATCTCTTCCCTCTTCAATACCTCTTCACACAGCTGAATAAAGCCCAGATATAACCAAATCATTCACCCTCTTCAAGAAGTTCCAATGGCTCACTATTTTCCATAGGCCAAAATATAAATTCCTCTGTTTGACATGTAAAGTCTTTTGCATTTGAATATGCACATCACACTCTGTGATACAGTGCAAACAAACTGACCTTGCTGTTCCCCATCTCTCTGTGCCCATCTCCCATGCCTCAATTGTACCCTTCCTTCACCTGCACCTCACAGAATCTCCAGCTCTCTTCAAAAAGTAACTTAAGTTCCACCTTCTATTGATCTTCCTGTGTTGCTACTGTCCTCCCACAAAGTACACTTCTGTGTACTTTGTATTTACTTATTTGTACACAAAATTTTTTCACCTAGAGAATGTAAGCTCTTCAAAGTAGGCTTTTTCATTTTTGATTTTGTATCCCCAGAACTTGGCACAGTGCCTGGTTCTTAGTATATACTTAATGCATTCTTGTTGATTGAATGAATGGATTGAATGAATAAATGATGAATGGATGGATGAATGAATGAATTCTGAAGGAATACAGAATAGAAAGAAATGAAGTTAAATAAAAAAGCAAGAAATGTTAAGTTAGACATTAGAAGTAGAAGACCTAACAATAAGGTGAGGTTGTAAAACACTGGACTGAGTCACACAGAGAAACTAAAGAATCCCCTTCATTGAAGATGCTTAACAATTTTCTAAACTGATTTCTTTCTTGCCAAAAGAGAAGTGAGAGAAACTCAAAGGTTACTTTGTGAAGTCTTTTTCAGTCCTCTTCATTGGTGATCCATGATGATTTATATACTTCCTAAGCATCCATAAAAAAAATCCTCATTTTGAATCAGCAATTCTGGGGTAGTTGGGGAGCAGCAGAAAGAGGGCTATAAACAATATAATACTATAATTATGACAATAAAATAGAAAGGTAGCTAAAAGGAAGCCCAGTTTTGAGCAACTAAAACATTAATGATTTCAGAGAACAGAAAATGAATATACCTCTTAGGATGGAGGCAGGAGACTACCAGGTCAAATGCTTTGTACACTATCACTTGTAGTCACTATTCAGTATTTTTGCTTAAATGGTTTTTTCATTGCAAAGGAGGCTTCAATTCTGAAGGTGGAGTGGGGGGATTTCTAGAAATTAATGTGACATAAATGCAGCTAGGTGGTGCAGTAGACGGAGCACTGGGCTTAGAATCAGGAAGACTCAAATTCACGACTTCAAATCTGACCTCAGGACTTACTGTCTGTATGTCCCTGAGCAAATCACTTAATCCTGTTTTCCTCAGTTTCCTCGTCTATAAAATGATCTAGAGAAGGAAGTAACAGATTGCTCCAACACCTTTGCCAATGAAACCCCAAATGAAGTCACAAAGAGTCAGACATGTCTGAAATGACTAAACAACAAAACCAAAATGTACCAATAAAATTTACTTTTGAAATGATAAAGTGATTCCAAAAAGAGGAAGAAGGCTAGCCTAGGAATCCAGATGAACTGCATTTGGTGCTGAGTTCTGCCACAGACTTCCTACGTGAGCTTGAGCAAATCATTCCCTTGTCTAGATTTCAAAGATCTCTATCAAGAGGGAAAACTATAATCTATGACCCATAGGTTTCCTTCAAGTTCTAATAATCTATGTTCTATGTCCTTTCAGGTCTAAAATTCTTTGTTTCAAGTCATGGTTATATGCAAAGTAATGTCATTCATTGCTCAGAGTCTATAAGCAATGAACCAATTGAAACATTTCATATGTGAAGTAAACCCCACCACCATCACTGTAAATTAGATCTTACTGGATTTGATTCAAATTTGAATGTAAATCCCAAGTAGCAACAGAACTAGATAATGGTTGGAGTTTTGTGAAAGATTATTTATGAAACCAAGTGTTTCTTAGTTGAATGAGATACATATTTCAGGGGGTGGCTAGGTGGAGCAGTGAATAGAGCATCGGCTCTGGAGTCAGGAAGACCTGAGTTTAAACCCAGCCTCAGACACTTAACACAAAAACTAGCTTTGTGACCTTGGGCAAGTCACTTAACCCCAATTACCCTACCTTTCCCCTTCCAAAAGAAAAAGAAGAAAAGATATACATTTTACTCTCCAGGGTCATAGGACTCTTAGGGGAGAGGGGGAATGGGGCATTTGAATTACATAAATGTACACTATTAAGACAAACAATCCTGTATAACTTATAATAAAAGTATACCAGGTTGCCCTTGGCAAACGAGTCTAGCAGAAGTAGCTAAGTGGCAAAGTGGATATGGCAATGACCTAGAGTCAGGAGGACCTGTGTTCAGATCTAGATCCAGGCACTTATTAGCTCCATGACCCCAGGCAAGACATTTAATTTCTGGCTGCTTCAGTTTCCTCAATTGCAAAAAGAAGATAATAATATTACTGACCTCACAGGGTCGTTGAAATGATCAAATGAGATAATATTTGTAAAGCAGTTAGCACAGGGCTTGGCAAATAGTAGGTACTTAATAAATGGTTATTTCTTTCCTTCCAAGTTAGCTAAATCTAAGATGACAGTAAACTGAATGCAAGAGTTATATGTAGAGATTGTTTAGCCTTCCTGTTTTATAGCTAAAGCACTCCTCTGGGACATTCCACCCCCCAGCTTCCACCCACAGCCCTGGGGAATGAGGACACAAAGTTAGAGGTACTATGTAGAGCTGTATTCCTAGAACTAGACTTCACAAGCTTCTCCCAATTGGCAGTTAGAGGATGCATTTCTCTAAATACTGAGATATTTACTGAAATGGCATAGTCAGAAGAATAATAGTAAATCATTTTCCTGAAAAACCTGGAGTACATTCTCCTATAAGTATATATGGTATTAGTAGAAAAAGTGACCACACAGAAGTCATAAATAAGAAAGGGTATGTGTATCCAGGGTGTACCCCAAGAGGGAGCCACTAATACCTCTCCCATGCTGCAGGAATTCAGATGTTTCTGCATTGTCCCTGGTGACCTCAGTCTTGTCATTTCTGTTAGACCTTCTTCCACTAATCACTTTTAAAACTGGTCCATTACAAAATGCTCTGTATATCCAGTAATTACTGCTGGATATTTTGAGGTAGTCTCTACTGCTTCCAGCTTCTGGCTCAGATGAAATCCTCCGCGAAGGTGTTGACCTTTTTCAGCCAGGATCTTGAGAAAAAATGGGCACCCTTACCCTAAGAGTAGCAGAAACCTCCTCAATTCTGCTTCCTTTGATTCTCAGCTCTAAGGCCTACCTCCTCCTGAACAGGAGATTCCCAAGCTCTCGGTAATAAAGGGTGGGGTAACAACAAATTAATACCCTTCTACTTCATCTTTTCTTTCCAACAGCTTCCTGGCATGAGACTGGATCCATTCAATCAAAGACCTCACTCACAGAGCTTATGGCAAGTATCCAAAACACTTCCCAAATTTTCGTTTCTGCATGCCAAGTCATAAACTAAGCATTGGTCATATGTTCAGAAGTCACACAACAGCTCTGGTATTCAGGATTCTCCTAGGTTTAAACTCCCAAGTTCTTCCCATTCGATCTTGTAAATGCATGGACAGAGAAAAGGTAGACAATTTTTGCTTAGGAGTCAAAACCACTGTCTACGCGCTAAGTGTTCAATTAAATCCTGTTCTTTTGATTGGAAATAAGATCACTCAAAATCTGAAAGACTTTTTCATTCCGTATCCTTATATCCAGCAAATGGGCCATTCAAAATCTGAAAAGAGCAAAGTCTGAAAAGGAATTTACCCTGCATCCTTACACTTGTTACACAAAACTCTGAACGTTTAGAAGTCTGTTTGTAAAGCCTCTTGTTACATTTTTGTGCTGTTGTTTTGAGGAGCAAAGCTACTCATCAAACTTGAGATCTCATTCAGTTTAGTGTTCTCTAGTACTAGACCACGAAAGAGACCCCAAATCTGATAACAAAAATAATTAAAACTTCAAATAATGTAAGTAGCAAAGGGAAATAAAGTAGTAGAGTTGGTCTATGACACCTATACCCACAGTCACTTTTCCTCACACAGAACACACTATCTCCCAATTCTATACAATTTTATTGCTTATTCTCTGTGCTTGGAATTTTTTCCTTCTTATCTAGACCCCCTGACTTCTCTGGATTTCTTCAAGTCCCAGATAAAATTTCACCTTCTGCAAGAAGCCTTTCCCAGTCTGCCTTAATGCTAAGGCTTTTTTTCTGTTGATTATCTACAATTTAACAGATAGATAGGTAGATAGATAGATAGACAGAGAGACAGACAGACACACACACACACAGACAGGCGGGTGGACGGATAGATGGATGGGTATAGATATAGGCATGTATTTTTACATAGTTTGTTCATGTTGTCTTCCTCATTAGACTTTTTGAGTGCATGAACTGTTCTTTGCCTTTCTGAGCTTACCATAATGCCTAATACATTGTAGGTATATAATAAATGTTTATTGACTGACTGATTGAATATTCCCTCCAGAGTTAGGGAATGGGATACAAATTTCCTCATAAAAACTTAAGATTTGGCAAGAAAACTTGGTCTTTCTATGTGAGTATATAAAGTAAGTAAATTGTCAATAGTTTTCCCATGTCTTCTCAAGATGTCCATAGCAGCTAAGATGGAGATCTGTTAATCTTCCAGGGCAGGCTAGACTTTGATGAAGCCTCTCATTTTGGTTCCAGGGTCAATGGTTATCTACTTGACTTCTAGGTCTAAAGGCACCATAGCAATGCCACTCTGACCACAGACCTTAGCTTACCTCTCTATCTCATGGCAGTTCACATATATCCCAGGACCCCTGGATGCTGATCTTGATCACCACTCCAACCCCTTATTTCTTCCTTTACTCTCCCTATCTCCAATGATCCACTGTCCATATAAAGTTGCTCTTCTCCTTTTTCTAGATTGTGCCTTTTAAAAAATTCTTTACTAATCAGAGTCCTTTATAGAGATTCCCACCACCATCCCTAGGGTCCTCCCTCCCTATTCAGTAGTCAGATATACAGCATGCTAAGAAAGGTAGTCCAGGTAATTTCTCCTAAAGGGTGATCTCTGCCTCCCTCTCCAAAATAAAATTTGTAGGAAATTGGGCCAAGCAACATGTCTCCTCAGCCATGGTCATTACATGCAAATGAGGACGCTGATGCCAAAAGAGAATGACTTGTAAAACAAATCATACCACCTTGGAAAAAGAGAACTGCAATATGAAGCCTAGTTTTGCCCTTCATCACTTCTAACCGAGATTATTATACTAGTCTCCTAGTTGTTTTCCTTGTCCCATGTCTCTTTATCTCAATCCATTCCTTACCCAAATTCCAAAGTAATATTCCTAAAGCACAGGTCTGTGTCACTCTATTGCTCAAGAAAGTTCAGTGACTCCCTAGAATGAAATATAACTTGTCTATTTGTCATTTAAAGTTCTCTACAACCTGGCTGGAACCTATCTTTCCAGATCATTACATTATTCCCCTTCATGTAATCTACAATCTAGCCAAACTGGCCTTCTGGTTGTGTGCCTCACACAAGCTATCCCATTTCCCCATCTCCTTGCCTTTGGAGAAGCTGTCCCTATGTCTGAAATGCAGTCCTTCCTCACCTTTGCCTCTTAGAATCCCTAGTTTCCTTCACATCAGCTCACATCCATTTTTTTCTACAGGAATAGTGCCACAAAACAAGACAAAAACTTTCTTTTTATTTTTTATGGTTTTTTTAAACATATAATTCTATCTGAAAATGTCTCCATGGACAGAATGAGTACTCATCTAGAGTTGTAATTTACCTTTGTTTTTGTATCTCCAGTGCCTAGTACGGTGTAAGTACATAATAGGTATTTTAAGATGCTTGTCAATTTATATACTTCCCTAAAGCATATGTCATGAATTATTGTGTATTAAACCTATTTCTGCATCACTAGAGTTCCCTACAAGGCTGCAAATACAGAGACTTTCTTATCAAGAGATACACATAATGTTAAAACTGGAAGTGGCCTCAGAAATCAAACAGTGTAACCTGCTTTTACAAATGAGGGAACTGAGACCCATAGATGTGAAATAATTTGCCCAAAAATACATAATAGTTCATTATTGTTGTTGCAACTAAAGCCTCTTGTATTTGGTGGAAAACAGTATGGTAAATATATTTGGGAAGGGGAGAAATCCAACTCTGATAGTGAAGAATGAAGCCATAAATTATTTTGACCTAAAGATATTCTCAAAACAAAATTAATTTTAATTTATTTAATTCTTTAAAAATAAAAATAATCAGGATATCAGACTTTAAAGATAAAGAGATTTATTATGAAATCCATAAAACAATTACAGGACAGTATTGCAAACTGCCCAAGGCCTGAACCTTCCTAGGTTAGAGAAACAGGTAGGGTACTGGGTTCAGAATAAAGACTGCACGCAATAATATCCAGAAATCTGAGAAGCAGATATAATATATTTGCCTGTAAATAGAAACAACTCTCAGAGGTCCAAAGTTGTTTGACAGTCATTCAGGAAGTAAAGAAGGATCAGCATTTGCTAAGAGGAAATGTGAATCACTGTAAGAGAAGAACTGTGTGTTTTCAAGGCTATGTGCTGACTCACATTTTAAGAGTTAACAAATCATTTTTCCACACTGTGACTCTGTGCAATAAGTAAAACAAATATTATTATCCCTATCTTATGGATAAAGAAACTGAGTTTCAGAAAGGTTAAAAATGACTTGCCCAAAGTCACTATGAGACTTCACTATAGAGTGCTTTGCTATGAACCTCTCTAAAATACCCACCATTAAGTTATTTTGTATAATGCTTATTATACCTATTTCTCCTTGGATGAGAACAAGGACAATCTCTCTTGGTTGAGCTGAATTATCTCACTCTCAGTGGGAGAGTTCCTTCCCTCTGTATTGTTTTCCAGACAGTCTACCAGTGCCATGCCAGAAAACTGAGCCACTTCCATTTAAATTGTCTTGGGAAAATTCTGAAGATCACTTGGAAAGATAAGGCATCATACACTGAGGTCCTCTCTGGAGCTGAACTACCAAGTATTTGAACTCTACTGCAAAGAGTACCACTCTGAAGGGCTAGTCACATAGCCCAAATGCCAAACATATATTTACCTAATGGACTATTTTATGGAGAACTCATACAAGGCAATTGATCACATGGAGGTAAGAAGAAGCAATATAAAGACACTCTCAAGGTCTCCCTAAGGAACTCTGGTATCCATTGTGAGATGTGGGAGATGCTGGCACAGCATGATGTGCCCATCCATATTAAAGAAGGCACTATGGTCTATGAACAAAGCAGAATTGCACTAGCTCAAAAGAAACATGAGACAGGCCAATTTAGAGATATTTCCATTCCAAATGTTCTTGCTGACTATTTGTGCCCAACTTGTGAGCCTTCCAAGTTCATATTGATCTGATCAGCCACAGTTGGACACAATGTACATTGACTCCAACATTGTGATGTCATTTTGGTCTTCTTCAAGTATGAAGGACAACATCTGGTGTATATTCTCCTACTGTATCTTCTCTGATTTCTGTTTTGTATGATTTGGTTAAACAGGTTTATTTGCTTTTTACTCTGCATATTCATTGTGGAATTGGTATTAGGTGGGGAAGAATTCAAGTCTTGGAAATAGAGCTTGAAGTTCTCCTTCCCCTAAACAAATAACAAAGTGATTAGAAGATAACTTGAACCTGATCATGTCCCCTAGACTAACAATATATCTAAGGAAGTGATATAATTCCAGCCTCTCTCTGAGAACAGAGTAGTCTCTGAACCCAACCTCCTGCTTTTACTCCTGGAAGGAATTAAAGTCTCTCTTGAAAAGGGATGTGAGAAGAAGAAGCTAGAAATGTTTACTCTGCCTCCCTTCTAGTCCCACAATGACAGTTCTTGCATCAGATAGTCTTCTTTTTTTTAGAGAAAGACATTTGGGGTCTTTCCCTACACCTATCAACTTTTATGACAATTCAGTTGTATATAAAATTAGCTGGCATTTATATAGACCTTTTAAATTGGCAGAATACTTTGTAATTATTTTTTCATTTGAAACTCACAACAACCCCTTGCAGTGGGCACTACAGGTATTATTATCCCCATTCTACAGATAAGAAAACTGAGACTCAGAAAGGTAAAATCATTTAGTCATGATCCCATAACTATTAAGCATAGCTTTCTGATAATGAGTTTAGAAATCTACAGCCACCATGCCACACTGAATTTGACATCAAAGCAGTTAAGAAAAGTAATAAACTTAAACAGTATAGAAGAGAATAAACATTTATATGGTGCTTGCTGATGTACCAAACACTTTTATAAATATTATTTCATTTGATCCTCACAACAACCCTGTGAGGAGAGGCAGACATTTTACTGTTGAGGAAATTGAGGCAAACAGAAGTTAAGTAACTTGCCCAGGATCATACAGTTAACAAGTGACTAAGGACAGATTTGAATTCAGATCTTCCTGATAACAGACCTAGCACTATATCCATTGTACCACCTAACTGTCAATTAAAAAAAAAATCCAAGGGCTTTTTCTGTATTAGAACTTTCTTTATTCCAGATCCAATGTTCTTTCTTGCCTGCCTTCTTTTCTACAAAGAACTGAATAATAAAGTTAGATTCTTTTCTCATTAATAGCAGAAAGAAGCTACATGTGAAAGCAGACTCATCAACAAATCAAACCTAATTTATTTCAGATCCTAACCCTGAGGGTCTCTACTAAGTGATATATTAAATTATTTGTGGATCATAATTTTCCAGGCTTGATCCTGGGAATTTTCATATTTATGTGGGAAGCAAAAGTAGGCTCAGGGATCTGAAGAGAAAATATGAAATAAGATGGAAAAAAAGCCAAGATGCATAGACTGGTTGATACACTCCTATTTTCTCTTAAAAAGCAATTTTATGCCATTTGACATTGTTTTATACAAGCTACTGAGGAACTAAGGGAGAATTAATGAGGAAGAGCAGTGTCTGAGTCCAATTATAGTTCCTTCCACATAGCAGGACCTCAACAAATGTGTGCTGACTAAGCAATTAAAAGGTATTTCACATATGTCAAACCTTTATTTAAAAAAAAAACACCAAAAGTAAAATCCTGACATTGTTTTGCAAACAAATCTGAAAGATATCAGGTCCACATTTAAATTAATAGAATTTGGGATTCCTATAATGATTTGCCATTATTCAGTCATTTTAGTTGGGTCTGACTCTTTATGACCCCATTTGAGGTTTTCTTGGCAAAGATGCTGGAGTGATTTGTCATTTCCTTCTCCAGATAATTTTATAGATGAGTAAACCAAGGCAAACAGGGTCAAGTGACTTGCCCAGGGTCACACTGCTAGCATGTGTCCCAGGAAGCATTTGAACTCAGGTCTTCCTGACTTCACACTCTATACTGTGCTACAGTAAAGGCAATACTCTCTTAACTATGCTATTTTAAGAAGATAAGTAAAGTATAATCTCAACATATGGCAGACATTTGGTATTTTATAAATAATTATAGAACAGTTCTTAAGCCTTTTCCCCTTAATTCTTAAGCATGGGATAGTGGAAAGAGAGGCAAATGAAGATCAGTCCTGTCTCTGACATATACAACGTGGCCCTCATCAAGTCATTTAGCTGCTCAATGCCCCAAGAAACCCAAACTATAAATTGCACCACAGGTGACAATCTGCATCAGTAAAAACAAACTACCATGTGTAAGAGAGCTCCATACACTGATGAAATTGAAGGTCTGGGTAGGAGAAAAAACAAACAAACATGGAAATTAATGGTGGAGACAGTAGCTTGCATTTGAATTCTAGTTCTAAAACTTATTAGTAATGTGACCATTGGCAAGTCACTTAAATTCTCTGAGTCTTGGTTTTCTAATCAGCCAAATAAAGACAATAATATACTTTACACTTCACAGGGTTGTTGTAAGGAAAGTCAGAGCACTGTGGGGATATCACTGACAGAATTCAGAGGAGTTGGGTTCAGATTCTGCCCACTACTCCCTGTGATAAATAAACACACTCACTCTTAATTTTCTCATTTGTAAAATGAGGAATTTGGCTTAGATGTTCTCTGATATCCTTTTCCATTCTAAATTTATGATCCTAGCATTTGTTTTATAAAGCTTAAAGCTGTAGCTGCAAAAATGTGATTGTTGCCACCTCCTATTTAAGGTCTTTCCAGATGTTACCTACCTTCCTCCAGTTACTAGCATTTGCTACCTCTTATAATAAGTTTGCACTGCTTTGTAAATACTTGTATTTGCTTGATCATGTACATGTTGTGTCTCCCAATAGAATGTAAGCTTATTAAAAGCAAGAATTCTTTTGGTTTTTTGCACATTACCTTGTATATTATGGAAATTTCATAAGTGTTTATTGAATTGGATTGAATTTCAAATAAGAATCTATTTTATGTTCCAGATTTGGGTTGTTTTAAGACCACACATATTGAGAATCCAAGAGCTCTCCTGTCAAAAGAACAAAACAAAACCAAAAAAAACCACTTTTGTGGTTGAGGTACAAAGTTAAATTAGAGAAATCATCTGAAAGTTAGAGAAAATGACTTTTGCAATGGCAGTCAATCTTTAACTCTTGATATTTGAGGAAGCAGCATATACCTATCCAAGCACACAAGATCCCAATTGCATATCCCACCGATATACACTAAGATTGGATTCTGGCTAATTATCTCCTGGTTGCTATAAAACATCATTATTTAGTATTGCATAAGAATCAGAGTTTAGTAAGGTTGCATAGCTTGACTCAGTCGGTGGAAAAATCAGGTAATAAAATGTAGATAATGCCTGCTATCTGGAATGTACAACCACTGAAAGACAATTGAAAATATTCTGTGAATCTGATTTCTTTTTTTTTTTTTTTGCAGGGTAAAAGGATTGTTGGGTAAAAGCTCCCTTACTCTAGTATAGATTATTGAAGCTCAGTTTGCTATCTACCTGTTTTATGTCTCTATATATGTATTCTCATTCCATTCAAGTTCACACTGAAAGTATCCAGGTGCTTTTCTCTAGGTATACTTTAGTTGCCAATATCATATCAAGATGTATTCTTGTTGATTCATAGAAGAGCTCTGGCAAAATACTATCAAAGTCCAATAAAATTTAATCAAAAGTCATCAGTGATAACATGAAGAGACAGAGCAGATTGCTTACATATAGTAGGCAAACGTAATGTTCTTTGAGCCCAAGGTTGTTGGGAGAATTCTAAGGGAGAATTTCCCAGAGTTTAAGGCTGAAGGAAAAGCAGAACAAGGCATAGCAGGAGATGCTTGGATTGCTTGGATCATCTTTACCCCCAAATATTTGAATCTGCCTGAACATTTTCTTTCAAGTAGACTTTCTCTGGCAATTAAATAGAATTAGGTCTTCAGTGCAGGAAAAAAAATATCACTTTGAAATTAGAAACAGCATGTTGGTGGAGCTGTGAACTGGTCCAACCATTCTGGAAAGCAATTTGTAATTAACCTTAGAGTGACTAAAATGTCCCTACTCTTTGATCCAAAGATGCTACTGTTAAGAGTATATACTCCAAGGAGGTCAAAGACAGAAAAAAAAGTTTCCACACATACCAAAATATTCTTAGCATCAATTTTGTGGGGGTGAAGAAGTGCTAACAAAGCATGTATGTGTATGTGTGTTCACATATGTATATGTATGTATAGATACATAGATATAGATATATGTTCATCAATTTGGGAATGCCTAAACAAATTGTGGTACATGCACATTATTGAATATTGTTGTTCAGTTTTTTCAGTTATGTCCAACTCTTCATGACCCCATTTTGAGGTTTTCTTGGCAAAGATACTAGAATACTTTTCTATTCCTTCAGCAGTTCATTTTACCCACAAGGAAACTAAGGCAACAGAGTTCAATGATTTCCCCAGAGTCCTATAGCTAGTAAGTATCTGAGGCCATATTCAAACTCAAGATGAGTCTTTCTGACTCCATGCAGGGCACCTAATTGTCCCATTTGTGATATTGTTGTGCTATAAGAAATGACAAATGAAAAAAAAATTCAAAGAAATAGGGGAAGACCTACATAAACTGAGGAAGACAGAAAGGAATAGAAACGGGATAACAACACACATGATGGCTATTAAATTGAAAGAACAGTAACAATGAAAATGAACAGTGTATCATTATAATAACCACTATTAATGCTGGAGAAAAGTTGAGAAGATGTACCTCCCTCCCTTTACAGAGGAGAGAAATTACAAAAAGGGAATATTTCATATGCTGTAAGACACAATCAACATGTTAGTTAGTTTTTCCAAGTTGTGTTTTTCCTCTGAATCTTTGCTCTAAGAGATAGCTCACTGGGTAGGGAAAGGGGGAGACCTTCTGAAAGGAAGGTAATGTAAAAAGAAAATGTATCAACAAAAATAGAACCTTTTTCTTTTTTTTAGAAAAAAAGAAACTGTATAAAGTCCTTTAGGATGGATAGAGTATAGGAATTAGTATAATCTGAGTTCAAATCTATCCTCTAACATTTACTAGCTACACAGCTAGAGCAATTCACATAGTCTCTAACAATCCCAGTCATCTCTCAAGGATTTGTTACTAAGACATAGACATGTGTAATAAAATCAGAGATTCTTTGCACATTTGTAGTAAGCTCTCAAATTGTAACAATAAGATGAGGCTTTGTAAAAGACAATTTTTGTAAAGGCCCTGAATCATTATTGATTAGAGAAATGCAAATTGAAGCAATTCTGAGCTACCACCACTCACCTATCAGATTGACTAATAATGCAGAAAAGGAAAATGACAAATGTTGGAGGGGATGTAAGAAAATTAAAACAGTACTGTTAGTGAAGTTGTGTATTGATTCAACCATTCTGGAGAACAACTTGGAACTGTGCCCAAAGGGTGATAAAACCATGCATACCCTTTGACCAAGCAATAGCATTACTAGGTCAGTATCCCAAAGAGATTAAAAAACAAAAAGGGAAAGAGCTTTCATTTATAGCAATTCTTTGAGTGGTGGCAAAGAACTGGAAACCAAGGGGAAGTCCACACTCTCAGAAAAACCTGGAAAGATGTATATGAACTGAAAGAAAATGAAATGAGCAGAACCAGGAAAACATTGTACCTAGTAAGAGCTATATTGTATCATGATCTACTATGAATAACTTAGCTATTCTCAGCAATACAATGATCCAAGACAATTCTGAAGGACTTAGTATGAAAAGTATATATACCTATATATACCTATACCTCTCTAGAGGAAAAAATGGGTGGAGTCAGAATACAGATTAAGAATACTTTTTCTTTATTTTTCTTGGGGATTTTTTTTGTCTGTTTTCTTTCACAGCATGACTTACATGGAAATGTATTTTTCATGACTACAAATGTATAACCTATGTCAAAATGCTTATCTTCTTAATGAGGGGGGAGAGAAGGGCGGGGAAGAATCTGGAACTCAAAATTTGAAAAAAAAAAAGTTAAAATTGTTTTTACTGTCATTGGGGGAAAATAAAATATCAAATAAAAATGAAAAAAGCAATTTTGTGATAGTTGGCCTTTTATTTTCTTCTTGTTATTCATAGATCTAGAACTGGTCAAAACCAGCCCCTTTTTTTTGAGAGAAGAGAAACTGAGACTTAGAGATGTGAAAGTACTTGGCCAAGGTCACATAGGTGCTAAGTTAAAGAGCTGAGATTTGGTAACAAGTCCTCTCATTTCAAAACCAGCACTCTTTCTACCATAGTAAATGAATACTCTGCCAGTGGAATTGTCTTTCCTATTTAGTGTCAGGTCATTTGACAGGTCAATTCAGTGTCTGATTCATAAGTGCATATTTCCCCCAACCACCCTCTGCGTTTGTATTTATCAGATGTGGCCTTGTATGTAAAAACATTAAGTAACCCCTAGTACCACATAAATCAGTTACAGGGTGGGGGGGGATCTGTTTCATCATCTAGGTGGGTATTATTTTTGCCAATATTGGCCCTGGAGACTCTATGACCTCTGACTATTTTGATACCATTTTATGTTCTGAAAAGGTAGATTTCATCTGAACAGTGCACATCTTCCCTGTCTAGCTTTCTACTTCTGCATAGTATAAAAAAAACATTTCTGCACATGCTAGTCTCCTCATCGTCGTCGTCATCATCATCACCTCAGACTCATTCTCTTCATTCCCACTATCTTTCTCAAACCCATCATCTCATTTATATAGTACTCAGAGGTTTGCACATTGTTTTACGCATATTATTTCATTTGATCATCACAACAATCCTTTGAGAAAATTAATATTCTTAGCCCCATTTTACAGTGAGTCTAGGAAGACAAATTACTTTCCCAGGTTTACACATGCTGTTTTAGGCAAGATTCAGATTCAGATTGTCCTGTTTAGAAGTACACTATCCACTTTACCACACAAATTTCTATTCTACCCTGACTTGGAAGATGAAAGTAATAATAAAAAAGGCTCACATTTTATACTACTTTAAGCCTTATAAAACATTTTCCTTATAACAACCTGTAAGGCAATCAGTTAAAGTGTTAAACAGTTAATATCTTCATTTTATAGATGAAGATCTTGAGGCTCAAAGAATTTAGGTAACTCATCCACAACCACATCTCTTGCTCTCTTGGGATTCACACTCAAGTCTTCCTTGACTCCAACTCCAGCATCTTTTTCCCTATACCCTGCTATAACAGATACTGCCCATAATTTCTCTTGATTTTCTTGTTTCTTTCCCCAGCAATTTTTTATTTAGTTTTTTATTTGTTTTCTTGTTTACATTTTTCATTTTCATTACATTTTGGAATTACACATTTCCTCCCCATCTTGCCCCTGCCCCAACCCTAAAACAGCAATCCCACTGTAAAGCCCCACCCCTGCTCTGCTCTCTTATTTTCTGGTAGGGCAGAAAGGGTCTCCCTATCTCAGCCCCTGTATATCTTAATTCCTAGTTGCAGGTATTGCAGAACTTTAAATTCTAGATTCTTTCGATTCCTCCCTTGTCCCCCACTCCCACTGGATGGACACTCAGTTCAATACAGGCTATGGATGTGTGATTATGCTGAACATCTTCACAGTGGATATATTGTGACAGTGATCATCTGTCTCTCCTTCCTATCCTTCCCACCCCTCCTTGTTCTGTTCTCTACCCTGTCCCTGTCCGTTTACTGAAGTGTGTGCTTCCAGCATCCCTCCCCCAGACCCTGCCCTCCTCTCTGTCATGCCTCCTCTCATCCCCATGCCCCCTACTCTCCTGTGTGACATGATGCCCAGTTTAGAGTTATGGCATTTCTTCCTTAAGCCAAATTCAATGAGAGTAATTGAAAGTAAAATTGTAATAGTTATCCCTTGCCTCTTCTCTATGGGATGATTAATCCCATTTTGTCTCTCCCTGTCTCCTCTCATTCTAGTCCTCTCCCACCTCAGAATTTCGCCTTTTAAAGTATCATCCCTTCACATTTAATT
>CM053595.1:133850534-133912008 GCA_028646575.1 Pseudocheirus occidentalis
GCTTCAACCCTTTTTATCCATAAAAAAGGATTCTAGAGTTTTATTGGTGTTTTTATTTTGCTTCCTCTTCCTCCTTTTGGCCAGTCAATTAATTGGTTGGTTTTTTTAGGTCGGTGAAACTCTGCTTCCAAGGGGGGAAGCTCTGTTCCGAATTGCTGGGGTTTTCCCAACTGCTGGAGCTATTAGGGGGGTGTTTCAAGTCCCCCCAGCTTTGGCTTGCTGAAAGTGCACCCCAGGACCACCAACCAAGACCACGATCTGGATCCAGGCCGCTCAGTGCAAGAGCACTTGGCCCTGATCAATCGATTCAGCCCCCCTGTGGAGTCCGCAGGCCAGGGGCTCTGAGGCAGCCTGGTGGGCACTGCCTGGGTTCTAGCAGTTCCTGCTTTACCCCCCCCCCAATTAATTTTCACAGTTTCACTTTCAATAATCAGTCTCTGAGGATTTGAAGATCCCTTAGGCAGGTGCTTTAGATTTTCTTTGAAGTAGACTCATGCTGGGGCTTGGGAGACTCAGCTCCTCCAGGCCGCCCTGGTGCCTAGCGTGGCCGTGGCTGAGGTTTTGGGCTGTCCGGGTCTCTGCTTCCCTGCGGTGTGAGCTGCCCCTCTCCCATCCCGTTCCTCACGCCTTGGCAGATGTGGAGGTCCTGGAGGCTGTAGAACCACTGCTGACTGGCTGCAGGGCTCCGCTCCAGCTCCTACCCACCATCCCAGGCCTGATCACGGTCTCGGCTTCAGGCTGTTCCTGCCTTCACTCCCAGTGTTCACACTGAGCCCCTGCTGCTGAGCTGCCTTCAGCGAGAGGTGTGTTCTCTGTATTTTTGTGAGTCTAAGAGTCCTAGGCTTTATCTGGGCTCATATTTTATGGGTATTTAGGATGGTGGTGTGGGAGCTGTGGGACCTTGCTGCTTCTACGCCGCCATCTTGGCTCCGCCCCCAACCCTTCCTCTCCCCAGCAATTTTTAAAAATAATTTCTCAGTTCTTTTGCCCTTCTCAAGAAAATAAAGGGTATATTGTTGTTAATCAAATTTTCTTGGAATAATTCACCAGGATCTCTCCTTTGCTCTCATCATACTCTGTTTTAGACATATATATATATGTATATATATATATATGTATATATATATATATATATATATATATGTCACTTACTTCCTAGTAACATGAAACTTCATGAGGATAAGAAAGGTATCATTTTCATCTTTGTATATCCAGCACTTCAAAAGAAATAAGTACTTAGTAAATACTTGTTGAATTGATCATTCTGATTCTCAGTTTATGTTTGAGGAGATTAATCTAAATCAGTTAATGGATTCTCCAGCAAGTATTTATTAAGTTCCAACTAACGTGGCCAATTCCCATTATAGGCACTGTGGCAGAATACAAAGATTTGCATTCAGTCCAACAAGATTGTATACCTATTTACTTTGATGAGCACTGAGATTACAAGGAAAAAACAGAAACACAACCTGGCCTCAGGGGGCTTATTTTCTACTAGAATAAAATATGATATGTATAACATAAGGAAAATAGGGCATGATAAGGGCAAAGAAGGGATCCAAAGAACTAAGTGAAGTCGTTCCTAATCTTAAGAAGTTTATAGTGCAATGGAATAATCAAAGATATGACTGAGAGAAGAAATGTATATTATGAAAGTGAACATTTCAGAGATCCATAAATAGCTTCAGTTCTTGAGCAATTCCCAGTTCTTCTCCTTCCAGCTACACCCAATCATAAAGCATCCACAGAGAATTTTTAAATTACTATAATGCATAACATGAATACTTGTGAAGAAGAAAAAGGACACCCAAGGCACCTTCCTTCTGTGCATAAAGAATACATCCCTTATACTCATATTGAGTGCTTCCAAAGAATCCAGATCCAGGTTCCAGAATGACCAACCTCTTCCTCTAGGTCTCCTCCCTCACAAGGTCCCCACCCCACCACCAATTTCTCATCTGAGAGGTAAGTGGTGTGAAAGTTGTAGGATGACTATAATTATCCTTTCTGGGATTTGATGAGATTTCCCAGAACCATACAAAAAGTCGTGGGCCTGTCTGAGTAATAGTGTTCAGCACTTATATAGCACTACAGGCTCTCTAATTAGTTAATCCCCACATCATCCCCAGGTATGAGGTAGGTAAGTGCTATTATTCTCATTTCATACTTCAGGGATCTGAGACATCCACATGTTGACTCACTGAGGTGAAGCAAAAAGAGAGTGGCCAAGTCATAGAGGTTTTGTTTTTTATTTTTGTTTTTTAAGTTTCTGGGCCAATGCTGAAACAAGTCATCTTGAATTTTTATGAACCACCCTTATTTGTGGCATGACAGCTGTTTCAAAGGAGGTTGAAAGAGTAAGCCTCTTACCCCTTTAAAGAAACTTAGTTTGCTCTGGGAGTTCCTTCACTTGATGTGAGATACCTAATTCCCCAGAATAGAGGTTTTCATAGTATATTTAATGAGGGAAATAGTTAGGGAGTAGCTGGGATTTATATAGTGATTTAACATTCCCCCTGTATGAAAAGATTTTTTACTATAAAATCTACAACTAGAATGCAACCTAGAGACCCATTAGTACAACTCCCTCATTTTTGAGCAGATGAAACTGAGATCAAAGCTAGGAATCAAGTTGAGTGCATCTTACATTAAATCCAAGAGTCTTTTTCCTATGTCACACTATCTAGGGGAGAGAAAAATCTTATCTCCAGATTTGAGTCTTGAATCTGAAGTTATTGGGTTTTTGTTTGTTTAAAAAAAACTCAAAATTCAGATTCTTTTCATTGTAGCATTTTTTTTGTCTTATACTTTTCCGCAAGTCATGAAGCTTTTCTGAAGACATGATGGATGGAGACTTCTTCATTCAATTTATTTACTTCACATTTTGAATTTGAAAGCAAAGAGTAAAAGGAAGCAATAGCCCTTAGCATATATTAAAACTGGATGAGAGGAATACAAAATAAGTCCATGTATATAAGAATAAAGAGGCAGCTAGATAGTACAGTGGATAGAGCACCAGGCCTAGAGTCAGGAAGACCTGAGTTCAAATCCAGCCTCAGAGACTAGCTGTATGATCCTGGGCAAGTCACTTCACTTTGTCTGCCTCAGTTACCTCATCTGTAAAATGATCTGGAGAAGGAAATGGCAAACCATTCCTGTATCTTTGCCAAGAAAACCCCAAATGAGGTCACAAAGCATCAGACATGAATGAACATATACAAATGATACTCATTTGCAGGAGGTGCAGAAACAAACCCTTTAAACTGACTAAATAAACCTGGAAAGACCCATTGTTTTATCTTAACAAGAGGCAGCATGGTATAGTGGGTTGATCACTGACTCTAAACTTAGCAAGAATTGGGTTCAAATTCTTTTGTTAACACTTGCTGGCTATGTGATCATAGACAAGTCACTATAACTTTCTGAGCTTCTCTTTCCACATTTGTAAGTTGGGGATAATAATTGGAGTTCCTTCTTAGCATTGGGGTTGTGAGACTCAAATGAAATAAGGTATATAAAGTGATTCACTAACTTCAAAGTATCATAGAATTGTCATTTTATCATTTTTATCACCACCATACAAGACCTACAACATCATTTTCTGATGAACTGGGTTCAGAGTCTTAGGACAGTCACCAGAGACCCTATAGGCAAAGCCTGGGTCATTGAATTTGTAACTAATAGTCCCTCCTCATCCAAAGATACGTATGCATTGAACCATAGGTGGTATGGTCTTTGTTATTGTTCTGTTTATAGGCTATCCCTGATGGCACAACCCTACTTGACATAAGGAAAAATGTTAAAAATTATAAGCAGATGTCAAGTCTATTGGATTCCAAATTTCCTAAAGTCTGGGGACAGCATCAGGCTGTATTTTTATTGTATTTGTATTGCCCTCCTCATCTAGCACAGATAGGACTTCATAAAAAGTAGGCACTGAATGCTTTAAATACACACACACACACACACACACACACACACACACACACATATATATATATATACTTACATACAAAATGAGAAAAGAAAAAAATTGCCATGTACTCAGCAGACTATAAAAGAGGATTCAATATAAAACAATGAATTTCCACTTCATGAAAACCTATATAATAAAAACTACATATTGTTTTTAAAACTCCACTTTGCTTCCTTGTTAGGTTTCTTTTTCCTCTGCCCTGTAGTTTTTACTTTATTTTTCCTCTTCTTCCCCAATACCCCAAAGAAGGCTATAATTAAGCATGGATACACACACACATATACACATACACGTACACGTACATATATAAGACTCTATTCTGTTTATTTCCTCTTATCATCTATTTCTCTGAAGGTAGATGGCATCTTCCTTCATAAGTCCAAGTCTTTACATGTTTTCATAAATCAACGAGCTCATCATTTCATATACCACAGAAATATTCCTTTCTGGATTCAAACAGCATTTTCCTTCATAGGATCTTTGCAGTTAATTTGGCTATTTGTGGGCATTAATTTAATTTATTTTATTATGAGTTTAATTTGGGTATTAATGACTTGGTTGCTCAGAGATGTTCTTAAAACATTACTATTGTTACTGTATCCAATGTTCTTTTGGTTCTGTTCATTTTACTCTTCATTATTTCATGGAGGTCTCCCCATGCTTTTCTAAAATCATTTCTTATAGAAGATAATACTCCATCATGAACATATATCACAATTTGTTTACCTATTCCCCAATTGACAGGCATCCTTGAAATTTCCGATTTTTTGCCATCCCAAAGAGAACTGCTATAAATAATTTAGAACATGTAGGTTTTTTTCCATTTTCCCTAATCATCTTAGGAAACAGACCTAATAGTGGTATTGCTGGGTCAAAGAGTTTAATAACTGTTTGGGCATCATTTCAAATCTCTCTCCTGTGGCGGAAATTCTGATTTTTATAATAATCTACATGACATGTGTAATGAGCACACTAATAGATAAGATGTTTCAAAAACACCTTTTCCAGATTGTGAGTCAGATTCCCAAAACAGCTTGAACTGATCAATCAAACTTTGACAAGGCTCGCAATCACTAGCCTCCTACTACCTTCGCCTGAAGGGAAGCAAATCAAAGATTGTAGAACCTGTTCCTGTCGCAGAACTCTGGTCCTGTCACCCACCAAGTAACAATTCCCAAGGCCTTGAGCAATATTGCTCACACAGGACTCCAGAATTGTTGTATTGTCTTTCATTTGTGGGTTTGTGGTGGAAAACCACTCTGACCCTGGGAACAATTGTTTGTAATCCACCTTCCCTCCCCCCTCACCTCCCCTTCCTACTTGTGATTTATGTGTATGATCTCTGTCCTCACTTCAGCAAGGCAGAATTCTAGTCAGGAGAACTCTTGATTTGTGAATCTGTTCCTCATAATAAAACAAATTAATTAAAGGGCTACCTGATTATTGGCACTTTGTCCCTGGCCTGCTATTTCATCATTCTGAGGTTAGAGAGTGGCTCAGTAAAAAATCCTGTTAACACTCCAAAATGGTTGGATCAGATCACAGATGACCAACAATGAATTAAAGTCCCAATTTTTCCACATCTCCTTCAACATTTGTTACTTTCACCTTCTATCATTTTCCCAATCTGGTAGGTGTAAAATGAAATCATAAGGTTGTTTTATGCATTCCCTAATCAATAATTATTAAGAGCATTTTTATATGACTATAAATTCTTTTGATTATCAGAAAACTGTTCATATTCTTTGACCATTTATCAATGCCTTTTAAAAATTAAATTTCATGGAATGGACAAGTTGAAGCTAAAGAAAGATAAAGGGGTTTTTTTTTTCCTGTTTTAGCAACCAACCAAAAAGTATAAAAATTTGAAACTGAGGAATTGAGAATTAAAGATCTTTTGATTAAAAATAATTCCATCATTTGCTCTAATTTCCTTGTAGTGGAGATAGTACTTTCCTCAGATATCCTGTAGAGACCACTGACATGGGAGAAGGAGTACTAGTCTTGGACTTAGAAAATCACAGAATTTAGAGTTGGAGAGATTTTGGCACCTGTTCCAACCTCCTCATTTTGCAGTCTTACAGAGATCAAGTGATTTAGCCAAGCTCACACAACTAATTGGAATGGAGACAGGTTTGAATCCTGATCTCCTGACTATAACCTCAAGCCTCTCTCCATTAAAACAGGTTGCCAGCTAAGAAGCCTAGGACAAGCCACTTCCTCTCTCCCGGACTTGAGTGAATTCATCTGTGAAGAGGTGGAACTAGATGATCTCCAAGGCACCCTTTCAGCTCCGCGATTTTGTGATTAATTATTGTAGTTTTAGCCTCCGTCAAAACGAGAGAACTCAAACCTAAAAATCAAAATCTACTTCCTGTTTAGGCAGGTAAGGAAAGTGTTTCCCATACCAGTCTCCTAACCTTGCCTTTCCATTATCACCTATAAAGACACCAAGAATGGCTGTGATTTCTGAGGAAATCTGAAAAAAAAAAAAAAATGACTCGACTGGATCTTCCTCAGCAAGTTAAGACGGGACTCTCAACAACAACGACAAGAACAAAAAATCTTTAAAAAGTGCAGCCTCAGAACAAAGTTTTAAATAGTTGAAATCTCGCATATCTTGCCAGGCAGGGAAAGGGATGCTTCAGATCTAGTTTCCTCGAAAAAAAGGCTCTCTACACTGGAGAGGATCTACCCTTTCCCTCACTCAGTGAGCAGAGTGCGCTGCTGGACGCTTTGCAATGTTTGATGTTCCAGTTTCTGCAATCTTCTCCCTGACTTGCAGACCTTCAAGGATAGCAAGTGGATTGTGCAACATCCCTGAGTGCCACAGCTGCCGCTACTGCTGGTTCTTGCCCGCTGGAAGAGGAGGAGGGAGGAGAAGGAGAGTACAGGGCATACACTCGTTGAACTCCACTTGGGTTTCAGCTTCTCCTCCCGTCTCCTCCTGCTCTCCCGGGTGGAGCCATCTGCCGAGGAGGGGGGAGGGGAGTGAATGAGGGGAACAGGAAATTGGGTCTGGGCAAAATACACACCTGAGCCAGCTGTTCTAGACCTGAATGACCTCCCTCACCTCTCTGGTTGGCCATCCCGCCTCTCCGTTCTCCTCCCACCTGTGGCTCCAGTGGGCCAAATCACGCCAACTCGGGCCCACCCCGCCGCACCCCGCCCTCTCATTGGCCATCCTGGGGAGTCCGGCAGGCTTGCCCCAGCTCCATAAATACCAGTACATCCTTTCCTAGCCGTAAGAGTCCTCCGAGTAGGGAAGAAAAAGACAGCGCCAGCAGCAGCATCCATCACCGCCAGCACCACCTCGGCGGCACGTCCTGACTCTAGCCCCATAGGGAGGCATCTGTAGATTGACAAACAAACCAGAGAACCAAGTCCCCTGCGTGCAGAGTACGCTCTGGCTAGAGCTGTCCGCTGGCACCACAGCCCAGTAGCGGGGTCTCCTTTTTCTCTCTGAACCCTGGGGTAGCTGCAACTTAGTGTCCACTCTAGTTCTGAGCATCTTTCAACACCTTCAAATTCCTTGGCTGCTCCTCTTCCTCTCCTCTTCACTTATCTGCTTATCCCCAGTTTCGTGCTTTTCTCAATCCTGCAAACCTCTCTGGATCCGCATCAATAGCTCCTCTAACACTTTTAGCTTCTCTCTCACACGTATCTGCACTTACACAAACCCACACTTCTGCCCCTCTCTCACCTGCCTAAACTACTTCGGCCCCTGGAAGCCATGAGTTCACCCGTCAAGAAAGCTTCCTATGTCGCTGCCTTCATGAAGCAAATCAGCTGGCTCAGGCAACCTCCTCAACCTGTCACATCCTCCACATGCTCCCCCCAGCCTCCCGAAGCTCCACCAATCTGCCCTGTGATGGTACCCAGCGAGGTGCAGACCTCATCTGCACTGCCTGGTCCAACCAACTGGCCCCTCCTGGGCAGCCTGCTGGAAATCCTCTGGAAGGGGGGCCTGAAGAAACAGCATGATACACTGGTAAATGCTCCCCCTCTTCTTCCCCTCTCCTTGCCCTCCTCCCTATTTGCCCAGAGTTAACTCTCCCAAGAGTTTCAGCAGGCAGCTCCTTCTCCGGCTTCCAAACTGTCTGCGTTCCTTGGTCCTCCTGTGGCTACAATAAATGGCAGAGAGAAAGAGGGAGGGGGGTGGAGAGGGAGAGGAAGGGGAAGAGAGGAGAGACAGAGATGGAGAGAGAGAAAGAGACAGACAGAGAGACAAAGATAGAGACAGAAGAGAAACACAAAGAGAAACAGAGAGACAAAGACAGAGACAGACATAGACACAGGGAGAGACAGAAAGAGACAAAGACAAAGAAAGAGACAAAGAGAATCAGAGAGAGAGGCAGAAACAAAGACAGAGAGAGATAAAGACAAAGACAGAGACAGACAGAAAAAGAAACAGAGAGTGAGCCAGAGAGACAGAAACAGACAGTGAGAGACAGAGACAGAGAGACACAGAGAAAGAGACAGAGTGAGCCAGAGAAAGAGAGAGAGACAGAGAGGGAGAGAGACAGACAGATGGACAGAGGGAATGACAAAGAGAGAAAAGAGACAGAGAAACAGAGAGACAGAGAGTGAGGCAGAGAGACAAAGACACAGACACACAGATACAGACACAGAAGGAGAAAGAGAGAGACAAAGACAGAGACAAAGACAAAGAGAGAAACAGAGAGAGATACAGAGAGAAAAAGAAACAGAGACAGACAGAAGAGAGAGAGAGAGAGAGAAAGAGAAAAAGAGAGACAGTGAGCCAGAGACAGACACAGAGACAGAGAGACAGAAAGTGCCACAGACAGAGAAAGAGAGGAGACAGAGATACATATCCAGAGAGAATAGAGAAGATGTTTTTCCAGAGCATATCTGGACAAGGGCACAGGGAGAGTGCTCCTGATCTTGTATCTCTCTCTCTCTCTCTCTCTCTCTCTCTCTCTCTCTCTCTCTCTCTCTCTCTCTCTCTCTCTCTCTCTCTCTCTCTCTCTCTCTCTCTCTCTCACACACACACACACACACACACACACACACACACACACACACACACACACACACACTCCCATACCTTTCAAATATTTTTCCAGGCAGGTTACCATAAGAAGTTTGGCAAGATTTTCCGCATGAAGCTGGGCTCCTTCGACTCTGTCCACCTGGGCTCCCCATGTCTGCTGGAGGCACTGTACCGCAAAGAGAGCATGTACCCCAAGCGACTGGAAATCAAACCCTGGAAAGCCTATCGTGACTATCGCAAGGAGGGCTATGGGCTGCTGATTCTGTAAGTCAGGGACTCCAATAGGAATCTATTTCCTTTTGCTAACTGCACATAACAAGGTCCATTCCTCAAAACTCAGATTTTATCAAGGAGCTTTGAGGGATAGTCAGACAAGAATATGGGAGACAAAATAAAATACTAGATATGAAGTTGAATCAGTGCCTTAGACCTCATTTCCCTTTCTGTAAAATGAAAGGATGACAAATAAAGTCCTTTCAAACTCTAAAACTCTATGTTCCAAAGTCATAAGACTTTCTAGACATGGAGCACCCTATCTGGAAGAAACTATCCAAGTGGAGTTCCTGATCCCTTTGTAATTAGGGGAGGGGGAAGATAGGGAATTCATATTATCTGCAGAGTCAGTGAGACCTTCCCCTGGATTAACTAGAATTCCTAACCTAATGACAACAGATTGTCCAGATCTTAAGGGGGAAATACATGAGGGGAGAAAATGCAGAAACACATTTGGAAACATCTGCAAACTGCTGACAAAGGGGAAGGAGAGAAGAAGAGACTAGCAGGGAGGAAGCACTGGGCTGGACCTAGATATGGCCAGGACTACCTCACAGTGGGCTGTAAGAAAGATGTGCTGGGATTATTTGAGTTTGCAGAAATTGGTCTCTCTTAGGAGATCCAGAGACATTTTGCCTCAAAACCAAGTCTCCCTATTCTGCCCAAAGTACCTTTCCTGTTTTGGCTTACAAAGTGAGGGGAAAACATCACCTCTGAATCAGACTTTCTTGACTTCTCACCCAAGCACATTTTTAGACCATGAGTGAATGTTCTTCCATCCTCCTAAGCAAAATGGTCCCAAAGGGAAATAACAACCACCATAAAACATCATTTATGTTGCTCCTTAAAGTTTACAAAGCACTTTACCTACATTATCTCATTTGAACCTCACAACAATCATGTGAGGTGGGTACTACATTTATTATTATCTCCATTTTATGAAAGGGGAAACCGAGGCTGAGAGATTAATGATTTGCTTATAATCTCACTAGTAGTAAAGATCTGGTCAGGATTTGTATTTGGGTCTTCCTGACTCTAAGTTGAGAACTTTTTTCACTCAGTCAGGCTGTGTAAATGATCTATGTAATTTAGGCTTTTGTCTAAATTATACAGGTAATTTGCTTCAAAACTGTTTCATTTGAGTTGTGTAAATAGTGAACTTTTAGACTTAGAAGGGTCCCTTCTTTTGTTTTACATAACATTTTCTTTTCTTCCTCAGGGAAGGGAAAGATTGGCAGAGAGTAAGGAGTGCCTTTCAAAAAAAGCTAATGAAGCCCACAGAAATTATGAAGCTGGATGGGAAAATCAATGAGGTACTTGTTCCTGAGGCTGCCCCTTGCCTGTGCTCCTGGAAATAATGAGAAGTTAATGAAAACAAAAAAAAGTGTGATCCATAAGGCATGCTTTAGAAATGAAACCACTTTTTAGAGAAATCAAGGGAAATCCTTCTTTCCTTCCCCTTTGAAAACTTGGAAACACCTTTGAAAACTAAGTAATTTATGCGTAAGTGGGTTTTTTGTTACCCCAAATTCTCCAAGGAATTCTGTCAGTTTTTCACCTTGCATAGAATAGATTCAGACATGAGGAGGGTTCAATATAAACAACCTGGAATCTATCTCTTTCCAGAGAGATAGTGCTAAAAGTTGTTAGGTTTATATTGGATATCATTTAGATACTATGCAGCTTAAGAAATGCTCAAGAAAATAAATACTTGGGCATAACTGACAGAAATGAATCTTTAATTAAAGAAGAAACCTTTGCTTTGAAGTGTTATGTGTTAGTCCTTGAATGAAGAGGGGAGGGAGGTCACAATAAGTATTTCTATATATAATGCCTACTATGTGTCAGGCATTGTGCTAAGCACTTTTTATAAATATAATCTCCTCACAACTCTGGGAGGTGGGTGCTGTTCTCAAGCACCATTTTGAATTTGGGGAAACTCAGGCAAAGAGAGAATAAATAACTTGCCCAGGGTCACAGAGTTACTAAATGTTTAACGTTGGATTTAAACTCAGGCTTTCCTGACTTCAGGCCCAGCCTTCTATCCACTATACCACCAGCTACCTATACCCAGAATAGTCAGGAAGAGATGAGTTCAAGTCTTTCCTCTGACACATACTGGTTGTGTGACCCTAGGCAAGTCACCTAATCTTCTAGTGACAAATGCAACCTTTTTATACTATAAGTTGCAGAGAAAGTACTCTTCAGTCTCCTTACTCAGAGTTCCCTATATGAATGAAGTCAAGGGCCCCTTCCTAAAGAAAAATATATGTAACAAAACTTTGATAATTGGTATGCCTCACCAAGGTACTCTTCCTTACCGCTTGTTCCAGGGAAATCTTTAGTTTTGGGGTTTAAGTCTGGAAGTGATTTCTCCAATTGAGACATCAACGTATCAGGAAATGCCAGCCACACAAAAGTTACTATATGTTTTCCAAAGGAAAGCACTTGAGTGTTGTTAAATACAGTATATGCAAGGAACAAAGGGGCTCTTTTATACTGCCCACCACTTGTGGTTTTAAGACTGTGGTATGGACATTTTGTTTGATCTGATCATCCACTTTAAAAGTCCTTGAACTAGAGCTGAAAAGGACCTCAGAATCTTGGTCACTCCCCTCACTTTGGGCAGGTAAATGATGCAGTGGGTAGAGCACTGGACTTGGAATCAAGAAGATTCATCAAGAATCATCTTCCTGAGTTCAAATCCAGCCTCAGCTGCTTTCTAGCTGTGTGATCCTGGCCAAGTTATTTAACCCTGTTTGCCTCAGTTTCCTTACCTATAAAATAAGCTGGAGAAGGAAGTAGAAAACCACTCCAATTTTCTTTGCCAAAAAAAGTTGGGACATGAAGAGTCAGGCATTACTGAACAATAGCAACAAACCTCTCACTTTACTGGGGGAAGAAACAGGCTTAGAGCCATCAGATAGCTTGCCAATGATGTATGGCAAGAAGCAGCATTACTTGAACTAGCTGAACTAGAACTCAGATCTCCTGACAGACTCCTAGCTCAAGATTTCTTCCACTAGATCAGATCTATGAAAAGTTCTTTTCCAAATAAAGAAGTGGCAGACCTCAGAATAGTTATAATATCACAGCATTTAGCCAACTAACCTTTTGGATGATTATCCCTTAGTCTAATTCTCATTGACATTAAAGTCAATATTTTCCTTTTCTTAAATTACAAGCATAGTTTTTAGATCAAAAGCTGAAACTTGATCTGTGGGTATTTGAAGGAAATCTTTGAAAGTACCACACATGACAAGACTTATTTGGGGGACAAGGTGGACTCTTATGGAAACAGATAATTAGTTTACTTTGGAAGAAAAAGGGAACCTCATGAGTATCAAATGCCACAAGAACTGAATTAAGCCTGTGATGCCATAAATGACTTGTTCTTTCCATGTGTCCTTCTTGTTTCTTAGGTTCTAGTGGACTTTGTGAAAAGAATAGATGATCTCTGTAATGAAAATGGCCAAATTGAAGACTTATATAGTGAACTGAACAAATGGTCATTTGAAAGTAAGCTTTTAAAGAATTATATATATGCTTAAAGAACTAAGGATCTGGTAATGTTACTGCTAATGACAATACCTAGCTTTAGGTTTTACAAGGCATTTTATGTACATTTTTGAATTTTACCCTTTTAACACTCTAACAGGTGCTATTATCATCTCCATTTAGCAGAAAGGAAACTGAGCTTCAGAGATTTGCCCAGAGTTCCACAGTAGTAAATGTCAGAGGTAGGATTCTATCTCAGGTTCTTCTACTTCTGAGTTCAGCATTCATTCCACTCCCCACTCTGCCACATACATAGAATTTTTGGTTGGAAAGCAAATGACAAATATTATCTCACTAGGTATGATAAGGTAGATAGAGAAGGTATTTTTCCTGTTTTAAAGAGGAGAAAACTGAGATTCTGTTAAAGTGCCATTCCCAATATCAAAGAACTAGTGTTAAAACTAGCTGAGTCCCAAATCTAGAGTTGCCTATCACCTGATCTAATCTCTTAGCCCTTTGCTCTTCCATTAAAGAAGACAACTTCTCAGCTTTTCCACATTCATACTATATTGATCTCTAAGAACACCTCGAAAATTGGAGAAGTTGGAAAGTCTGTGGAATTAAACCTTGTCAGTTCATTTGGAAATACCCATTTATACTGGCATAGTATCAAATCTAAAATGACAATGGAAAAAATAAGAGAGAGTATGTTTTCCTACACGAAGAGCCTATGTGCATGTTCTAATCCAAAGTTTTGCATGACATGTAATGGACACAGTACATAAGGAAGAGAGAAATCAACAATCTGGCTTCCGTTACTCACAGAAATATCAATTTTCAGTATTGAGATGGAACCGTCAACAAGGTAGTGTGAGATAGTAGAAAGAAGGATGGTCTTCAAGTCAGAAGACCTGGATTTAAATCTTGCTTTCAACACTTTCCATCTCTTTAACTCTGGGCAAATCACTTAATTTTCCTACCCCTCAGTTTCTTCATCTGCAGAATGGAATACTATTTGGCTTATCTCCCTCACAGAGTTATTGTGAAAAACAAATGCTTTGTAAGCCTTAAAGTGATATATGAATACAAAAAATTATGATTTTATTTTGTGTTTGGATCAGGTTTATTGTGATGATGGGTAGATCTGCCCACCATAAAAAGTGTGTTTCCTATTACAACATTTTACAAGAATGCCCTTTTTCTACCTATCTCATGGGTCACTAAATGAGGGAGCAGTATATATAACTTTTTATTAAAGAACAATCTCTAATGCCAGTCTATTTTGCATTGAGAGTGGTTGAAGTGATGGGACAAAGATCTCCATGTTAGTTGGGACTCTAGAGGTCAGATTGTCCTGCTCCTTTCATTACAAGAATATCTCCATCATTGAAGATACCGATGATAGCTAACATTCAGAGAGTCTAGTTGTCTGTCATTATGTATCATGTACATACACAGACATAAGCTCTAAACCAGGCATTCCTGCTTTTCTATGTGTCATGTAATCCTTTGGCCATATGGCGAAATAGATGGACTCTTCAGAATAATATTTTTAAATGGATAAAATAAAATGACAGAATTACAAAGAAAACCAATTACATTGAAATAAAGTTATCAAAACATTAAATTAAAAAGCTACAGATGCTAGGTTAAGAGTCCCATCCTTAAATAATATAGATTCAGGGAGGTGATAAAGTATATAGAGCTCTGGGCTTGGAGTCAGGAAGACCTGAGTTCCAATCCAGCTTCTGACATTTACTAGCTCTGTGATTCTGGGCAAGTCACAACTCTGGGCAAGTCTGCCTCAGTTTCCTCATCTGCAAAATGAGGATAGTAATTGCACCTATCTCCTAAAGTTGCTGTGGTTATCAAATGAGTTAATATTTGTAAAACCCTCTGCAAACCTTAAAGTGTTAGATAAATGCTAGAATTATTATTAATTTCAATTGAGCAAATATTTATTAAGCTTCTATTCTGTACATGCCCCTGTCATAGACACTTGAGTTAGAAAGCAGAATAAGATTTAGCCCTTTGCCCTCAAGAATGTCACAACTTAGCAGAAGAATTAAAACAGAAACACAAATAGTTAAACTCCAATTCAGTTTTGAGCATGGTTAAGTGCCCAACAGAGCTACCAAGTGTTCTGCAAGGTCCAAGGAGGGAAACATTCCTTCCGGTTAGCAGGGGATGAATGAAGGTTTCAAGGTTGTAGAAGCTGATGGAATGAGAACTTTGAACTACTTTTAAAAAAGAGAATAAAAACATTTCCCCCTTAGCCTCTCAACTCTTGAGTGCTCTGGAGAACCATTGCAGTGTCTTCTAAGTCACAGGAGAGATTCGACTTCTCCTGCATTCCTTTAATTTACTCTTCAGGATTATTTGACCTACTAATGAAGAGAAATCCCTTTGGTTGTATCAACAGGAGGATCAAAAAGTGTCTATACCATGAGAGATGAGCTATTAATATTAGTTAGACCCAGCCTTCCAGTGTTTTTGAGCACTATCTTAAGTGTCATCCTAAGTAAATGACGAGAATCCTAAATTCAGTCTTATTCCAAGGAGTTTCTAGGCATTTAGAGCCCTGGGAAGAGGGTCTGATTTCTCACCACAGAACTGAGATGAGACCTTCAGTTGTACAGATCCTACCAGTTCCTTCACCTTGTTTTCCTTACTTTGCACCAGGCCCTGAAAGGCCATCAAGTTCTTGGCGTCTCTGTTTGTTCTTGGAAAAGCCAAAGCTTCTACAGGAGACAGAACTGAAACTTTAATAGCTAGATAATCACAGACTCCAGGGTTGCTGCTATTGTGTAACACCCATGCTCATTTTAAATAACAGGTATTTGCCTAGTGTTGTATGAAAAGAGATTTGGACTGTTGCAGAACAATGCCAGTGATGATGCTTTGAACTTCATTACATCCGTCAAAACAGTAAGAATATGTTTGATGTGTGGTTTTCCTGGGTGGAGTTAACTTGCCAAATTGAATTATGAAATCATATATCTTAGTTGTTTTAAATGAGAAGCATCAAAATAACCCTAGAGAATCTATTATATTTTCTGAGGTAGAGTTGATTTGGTAAGAAGCTTTAGCAGAAATTAAATCATATTCCATCCTGTTCAGGGTCCTCTGGTCACTGTACGACATGATGTAGTACAAAGAATTCTGAATTTGGAGTCAGAAGAATTAGGTACAAATCCTGTGTCTGCCACTTTCTACCTGTGTGACCTTGGAAAGGTCACTTAACCTCCTTGGACTCAGTTTCCTCATCTGTGAGAAGAGGGAATTGGACTCAAAGGCTTTTAGAGGTCCCTTCCAGCTCTAGATCTATTCTCTGATGGTAGAGGGAGGTTTGGGAACAAAGATACAATACCAACACCACCAGCTTCAGAACTTCGAGGGGTTGATTTCAACTTGCATTAATCACAGTGGAAACAGTGTTTGCTTCTATTTATAACTGATCTAAAATTAGGATTCATATGCAGTTTCATCTAGGAAGGATTCAATTTTTAGCATACTTTTTAAGCCTATTTTAAAAATCTATTTATTTTTAGTTTTCAACATTTACTTTTATAAGATTTTGAGTTCTAAATTTTCTCCCCCTCCCTTCCCACCTCCCCAAGATAGCATGCAACCCGTTATAGGCTGTACATGTACCATCATATTAAACATATTTCCACATTAGTCATGTTGTAAAGAAGAATGAGAACCAAGCGGGGGGAGGGGTGGAGGAGAAGAGAAAATAGTATGTTCAATATGAATTCAGATTGCATAGGTCTTTCTCTGGATGTGGATAGCATTTTCTATCATGAATCTTTTGGAATTGTCTTAGATCATTGCATTGCTGAAAAAATCCATGTCTATCAAAGTTTTATCGTACTTTTTTTAAAAAATCCATTTAAATAGCTTTTAAATTCTGGCAGCATAGGGTGGCATAAAGAGAGCCAAACTCAAGAATTAAGGAGGTCTGGATTCAAGTTCCATTTCTGACACATCCTGGCTGAGTCTCCCTGTGCCTGAACCAGATTAAAATGTAGCTGGAAAATGTTTAACCAAATTAATAAAAATATAATATAGCATAGATGATGTTAATTTGAGGTTTTCTAAGTCTATATGAAGTCAGTAGGAATCTACATCTATTTGAACACCACTGCACTAAGGCTAGGGCATTCTCTGAGATGATGACCTGAATTGGTAAAAGGACTTTCCTCCTACTAAGGAAATCACAGATACCACCCCTACCACCCTGTCCTATGACCATATGCTCTCTGAGATCCATTCCAACTCTTATGAGTCTAGGTTTTCACCAAGATGCATAATGCTCTGGTTGTCTTTGGAAGGGTAAAGAATGAAAATGTGTTTGCTTTCTTGCAGATGATGAACACTTTTGGGAAGATGATGGTGACCCCAGTGGAGCTTCACAGAACCCTGAACACCAGGGTCTGGCAGATGCACACTCAGGCCTGGGACAACATCTTTAAATCAGGTGAGAAGATCCTTCCCTGAAGGCCTGACTGGATCCTCTCCCTGGTAGGCAAAGCTTGGGCAGCTTTTTTGAAGATGCTGTTTCCCTTTTTTGCCAGCCTTACTCACTGGTCTGCCCACCCTCATTTTGTTGTTCTCTGATCTTCTTCTGCCTTTCTCTTGAGATCTGGCAACATCACAGCAGCAGAACCTTCTATAGAAAGATGATACATAGCTCAATGTAGAATCCTTTAGGTCACAGAGTAAGCTTCATCTTCCCTTCTCCACCCCAGAGTCCGTATTCCAGAATGATAGCTATTTCTGTGTTTAATAATAATATGAATATACATTCAGATCACACTTTACTGTTACAAGGCTCTTTAAACAGAGGAGACAGCATTACACAGGGAAAAAGAACAGGATTTGGAGGTAAGGCAAACCTGGCATAATAGAAATCATTCTAGATTTGTAAACAGAGGGCCTGAGTTCAAATCCTGGAGTTCAGATCCTAGGAAAGTCACTTACCTTCAGTAGCCTCAGTTTACTACCCTGTTAAATAAAAAGAGCAGACTAAGTAACTTCTGCTTTAAATCTGTGATCCTGTGATTCAGAGGACCTGAGTTTGAAGCCCAGCTCTGCTACTAACTACCTGTATGACCAAAGCAAATCTAGGACTCAGCTTCCTTATTTGTAAAACAAGAAGACTGGATTCAGTGGTCTCCAAGACTCTTTTATCCTCATTTAATCTTCATAGCAAATCTGTGAGAGACAAAGGCAAAGCTTACCTTGATACTTTGAAAACTCTTATGGTGACTTCAGTGTGGACATTCCCACCACTGACAAAAAATACTACAAACTCTCCAAGCTCAATAGATGCCCTTCAGGAATTTTTTTTTTGCTTTTTGGAGGGGGGAGGCAGGGCAATTGGGGTTAAGTGACTTGCCCAAGGTCACATAGCTAGTAAGTGTTGAATTTCTGAGGTCACATTTGAACTCAGGTCCTGGTGACTCCAGGGCCTGTGCTCTATTCACTGCACCACCTAGCTGCCCCTCTTTATGAATTATTGTGGCTGAAGATTAGAAATATGTTACAGTGGAGAATATGAGATTTAGACTCAGGAGACCTGGGCTCAAATCCTGCTTCTGCTATTTATTATTTATGTCCTTGGACAAGTTATTCAACCTCTCTGGGCCCCTCAATTTCTTCATCATTAAAATGGAGAAGTTGCATTTAATGACTTCTAAGTTCCCTTGAGGCTCCAAATTTTGTGATTCTGGGACCTTCTGGTGATATGCTTTGTGCATTTCCTTAGGCTTGGCCTCAGATGATAGCCAAGTCCAAGCCTAATCAAGTCCAGGTCTGTACTTACAGCCTTCCATGATGACAAGTCCTATGAGCACTCATTCTCTATTGGCATAGCCTTCAAGAGCCCACAGTCCCTGCTATCCTATAAGGAGGAATCAGGATAGGACTTTAATGGATGAGTGTAAGGATTGTTATAACCATTTTAGGGATTGGGACCAAACCTGTAATTTCACTGTTATAGCTAACTTCCAGATGAGGAAATCCCTTTTACCAATGCAGGTAGACATCTTCTCACAATTTACAGTCTTTAAGAATTGCAAAGAGATTTGAAAGGTTAAATGACTTGCCCAGGGTCACACAGCCAGTATGTGTCAAAAGTAAGATTTAAACTCAGGTCTTTTGGCTCCAAGGACAGCTCTCTATCCCCCGGATTTGGAGTCAAGAAGATCTGAGTTTGAATCCTACCTCAGGCACACATGAGACTGCAAAATTCTCTTAACTTGTGTAAGCCTATTTCCTCCTCTTTAAATACGGATAATAATAGCATATAAAAGTGAAAACTTCTTTCTACAGTTGAATTATTCTTTATTCTAGTATGTTAACCATTTTGCCTAAGAGGCAGGCATAAGATTTGCCTCCTTCATGAAAAAGGAGTCTAGATTAGAACTTCTTGGGTTTTGAAAGTGCACAGAAACCTCTCTGAGGCAGCATTCTCTTTTCTAGTCATGACTGGTAACTTGGTTGTGTCTTCATTTCAAATGAGCACAGGTTTCTCCTATAGTCCAATCTTCCCCACCTCTGGTGCTTCCTACCTGGGGGTCTTTAGCCAAGTCATTTCCTCCTTCTGGGCCTCCTTTTCTTCATTGTTGTAGTAAGGGTTTTGCATTAAATGACTTCCATGGAGCTTCAAGGTCCATGAGCCTATAAATGCAAGGAAAGAGAATCAACTTCAGGTGTAGACATATTTTATGTCAGCTTTGCCTTCCCTAATATCTACCCACAGAAGGCCCTGAAACTAGGGGTGAAGGGGAGGTAGTAAACAGGAAAATGAACCTTTGACCATGCCTGCTCAGCAGTCACATGGTGCAGGATACCGAATACAGGCACTGTTCTATTGTGGGGCAAGTTTCAGACCCCACCTTGGCCATGAGTTGATCTTTTCTGCTCCTATTGGGGATCTGCCATGAATGTTGTACCACTAGGTTGCTAGAAATAATAATGAAACACATTAAAATGTAACATATGGAATGCAAATGTGCTTCGGGAAAAGAACTTTCTACTGGGCACAACAAGGCCCTACTATGTGTTTGGAGGGGCCACTCACTGGGTAGCACAATGGATAGAGCACCAGGCCTGGAGTCAAAAAGACTCATTTTCCTAAGTTCAAATCTGGCCTCAGACACTTTCTAGCTGTGTGACCCTAGGCAAGTCACTTAACCCTATTTACATCAGCTCCTCATCTATAAAATGAGCTGGGAAAGGAAATGGCAAACAGCTCCAGAATCCTTGCGAAGAAAACCCCAAATGGGGTCGCAAAGAGTTGGACATGACTGAAATGATTGAATAATAACAACAAAAATGTGTTGGGAGTGCCTAGTATGGTGCCAGGCATAAAACTGGCACTTCATAGGACCAATCTGTGAAAAATTAGAAGGAAATGAAGGAATCTGAGAAACTGCCCCATTTAATATGTATTTTATAGAGGAGAACATTGAACAAACATCGTATGTTGCCACAAAACGAAATTGAAGATATTGTGTGCCTTGCTCATGGTATATAATCATTTCCCTGATAGAAGAGAAAGAAGCTCCTTGAAGGAAACAGCCCTTTATTTATTTTTTCTGTTAGATCCCCAGTCCTTAGCACAGTACCCAGAGCATACAGCAAGTATCCTAAATGCTTTCTGATTAATTGTGTAGCCACTTACACATTTGTTGAATTGAATGGAAAGACCTTGTCATTCTCCACTGTCTTACTTCTTATTCTCCATGTGAATTACATTCTGCTGCAGAGAAAATCTTGGACTGGGATTTTCGTGTGATGGTTCTTCTCCTTTCCTAATTCTAATTGTATAACCTCAATTCTCTCCCACTTCTCTTCCTACAGTCAAATCATGCGTCAACAATCGACTGGAAAAACACTCAGAGAATCCCAGTGAGGATTTTCTTTGTGATATTTATCACCAGAAGCAGCTTTCTAAAAAGGAGCTGTATGCAGCTGTTACAGAACTCCAGCTAGGTGCAGTAGAAACGGTAAGGGTAAGACCCTGTTGGTCTCTTCACATGTGGACTCAACAGTCATGTGGACACTCCAGCCAGACCAGCTTCTTTGTTTGGTTTGGTTTCAGTTTTGTTTGTTTGTTTTTACCATGAATTCTATGACTCAGGGGCTCTTAACCTTTTTTATATCTTGGACCAATTTAGCAGCCTAGACCAGCCTATGGACTCCTTCTTAGTATAGTAATCTTTCTCAATTCTTTTTTTCTTTTTGGAGGTGGGAAGGTAGGGTAATCGGGGTTAAGTGACTTGCCCAAGGTCACACAACTAGTAAGTGTAAAGTATCTGAGGCTGAATTTGAACTCAGGTCCTCCTGACTCCAGAGCCTATGCTCTGTTCACTGCACCACCTAGCTGCCCCCCTTAGAAGAGTAATCTTAAATACATAAAATCAAATACATAGGTTTACAAAGGAAACCAACTATATAAAAATAATAATAATAGCACTTATATAGTGCCTACTACATACCAGGCACTGTGCTAACCACTTAACAAATATTTCATTTTATCTTCCCAACAGCTCTAGGAAGTAGGTGCTATAATTATCTCCATTTTGTATTTGGAGAAACTGAGGGAAACAGAGGTTAAGTGACTTACACAAGGTCACATAGCTTGTAAGTGTCTAAGGCTCTATTTGAACTCAGTTTTTCTTGATGCCAGCTTCAACATTCTATCTACCGTGCCACTTAGCTGCCTGTATTAGATACAGCTAAAAACATTTTTAAAAAATTCACAGACCCTAGGTGAAGAACCACTACTGTAGGTAAAGATAGACTCCTTTGCAGAATAGAAATTTCACATTTTATATAAAGTAAAAGATATTTTAGATACTAGACTCTTGTCTCATCTAATATGTGTTTTATAGAGCTATCGATACCCTTCTAACTGATCTCTCTGCCTCAATTCTCTCCCCTCTTCAATCCATACTCTACTTAGCTGCCAAAGTGAATCTTTGTCAAGATTACATCACTCTTCGCCTCTCTCCATATGGACAATAAACTCCAAAGTTTCCTATTATATTATTCCTATTATATGGTATGCTCAGGATAAAATACAAAATATATAAGTTTATATATAAATTACATAAAATAAATATAAAAATATAAAAAGCTCTGCCATTCCTAACCTGGCCTCCTCCTCATTTCCTAGGCTTGTTACGCTTTACTGTCTTCCATCCTGAAATGCTGGCCTCCTTCTGGACTCCATGCCTTTGTGGTGGATGTCTGTCATGCTTGAAATCCTCTCCGTCTGCACTCCGGCCTTCTAGTTTCCCCAGCTTCTTTCAGGACTCGGCTAAAATCTCGACCTTCTTCAGGAAGCCTTTCTGAGTCCCCCTCGATTGTCAGCTGCCTCACTCTCAGACTGCCTTCTATCTCCTTTGTAGATATCTTGCATGTACCTAATTGCTTTATATGTTGTCTCTTTTGTTAGAGGACTGGCTCCTTGAGGGCAGAAACCATACTTTTGCCTTTCTTTGTCTCTCCACTTCATAGTATAGTGCCTAGTACAGACTGAACCCTTAATAAATGCTTTCTAATGCAATAAAGTAATGGGACTAGGAAATGATATTTTTTGGCCAGAGGAATTTAAGTTGCTACAAAGTGCTATGGGCATTAGAAACTGAATTAGTAGAATAGTGTTTAATAGGAACTACATAAATGCTAACTATTAACATTAATATTGTTGTTATTATCATCATCATTATTGTTCAAGTCAGTACCCCACTGATGAAACCACAGATTCTTTAAATATTGAAGAAGCACTTAAAGTGCTACATAAATACAAAAATGTATTGTTATTGTTATTGGAGAACCTGTGGGCACTAGTCTAAGAGTCAGGAAGTCCTGGATTCCAGTCCAGCCTTTGACACATAGTATCTATGGATCTTTATGCAACTTGATTTCTGGGTGCACTAAACAAATCTCTAAGGCGTAAAATTGTAGAAGAGATGCTTACCTTCCTGAGAGGCAGTGTCCTCGTGTAGGAATTCCCTACACCAATGAACTCAGAGGTTTAGATCCTGTCTCCTGCTATTATTATGTTATAGTATCCTGTAGTAGCAACCACACCGGCATCCCCAGAATGGCTGCTAGCACTGGTTGGTTCTTAGATCTTCTTTACTAGGAAAGACAGCTGTTCAAGGGGTCAAGAATCTTTTTTTAATTACGTTCGGCACCCTGAACTTCAGAAAACAAAATACAAAGAGAGAAAATACAAGTAGACAAATAAAGACCAATAGACAGGCCTCTGACTGCCTGAATCAACACAATATTACTATACACTTTACATATATCCCTGGATCCAAAGAGTCTTTACATCTGAACAGTCAGGAGCTCTGAACATAGGACCACTCAGAATTTCAACCAGACTATCACAAGATCCTTCTCATAAATGAGCCCCCAAAACAAAATACCAACTCACAGTACATATACACTTATTGGAGCCAGAAAGCATCATAACCTGCTTGACTCACCTAATTAGAAATTAGCAAAAGGTGTGAAAGCCTTCCTACAAGCAAGACTCCCCTAAGCAAGCTTCCTTTAATACAGAGGTTCCACGTGAGGCTTATTAATGGGCTGGGAAGATCTTATATTCCATTAACATTACACATCCCTTCCTAATTCAACATTGCTTCCCTTTCCTCAGTTCTGGGCAAACCATACTAATATTTCTCAAATTCTTCCTCTCTGTTACATTTTGTGCTCCTTTGCAAAAAATAATATTTCTCATATGGAAAAAGTGAAGGTGCTCGGTAGAATTGTCCTCAGTGGAGCTAAGATGTTATTCTAGTTTCTTATGTTTCTGGTTAACCAAAATGAGTTCTTATACTAAGTCAATCTCGTACTATAAGGCTTATCCTTGGACACCATTTCTGCTCTCCCACTGTGTTGACTTTGAAAATTGTAACCATGTTGAGGTTAAATTCAACTCAATTACCAACTTTGGACTTACGAATGCTGGGCACCTGGATTAAGAAAATCATAGCTTCTTATATTATTCATGCGTTTTCACTATTCATGGGGCTCATACTCAGTGGCCAGGCCAATAGGACTAAAAAGGTTTCCTAGGACAGGTCCCAATGGAAAAGTGCAGCCTGTCTTGGATGCTTTTGGTGAAGCCTACAGTTAGCTGTCTTTTGGAAACACTAGAGAGCACTTGTGGTGAAGGACTTATTGATATGGTTAGATCTGTTTCTTTTTTTGGCCTGGCTATTCCAAAAGTCACATTTGGTAAATCTGAGAAATTTGAAAGCATATCTAATGTGGTGGCTATGCCTTCTTCCTGTTTTGTAAATTGGGCTATTACAATAATGCCTTCCACCAGAGTTTATTTTCAGCTGTAACCACCAGAACCTTGTGACTTGAAACAACCTGCCATCAAAGCCTCCTATTCTAAAAATAATAAATCTGATTTGCTTTGAGCCCTCTCCCAATGTGTTGTTTGGTCTGGGCATGACATACGTATTTTCAGAGAATTGTACACGGCACTTGGCGAGAGTGTATTCGGGTCTGTCGAGAGGTCACTCTGACTATTTCCAGAGAAATATATTGTCCAATTTAGCTACTGCAGCCCAACACCACACACTATTCACCAAAACCATCATAACCTGGCATGTGATTTTGTAAAGGACTGGGCCATTCTCCCCCCTCCTTGTCTAGTTTCCTTTGGAAAATAAATAGGTGATGCCATTTTAAAAATGAAACAAGCTTTTATTAAGAACAAGTAGAAGCCAGAATTTCATATTTTGGTAGGAGTTGTGGTTAGGGGCAACATCTTTGTTTATGTAGGTATTAACTTTCCAGAGGATAAGAAAAAAAGAGCTGAATTTTTTTGGAGGGGGTGGTGGGGCCCGGGGAGTAGCTCACGTATAAGTAGCACAGAGATTTTCTCTTGATTACTCTGAGGGGTAGGCAGGTAGATAATAAAACTATCCACATTTTACAGGTGAGGAAATTGAGGATAGAAGAAAGTGATTTAACTAAAGTAAATTTTTACTTCCAGAAGAGAAAGTTATTATGAATCCATTAGATTATAAACTGATGATAAAGATTGTTATTTTGTATGTCGTCTCTTGTACACAGCAGGTGTTTGTTTAATAAATGTTTGTTGCATGGATTTCTGTTGAATTTTCAGTATAAAGTAATTTCTTTTTTTTAATTGCATTGTCTAGACCTATGATTTCAATGATGTAAGCAACTCCCAGTAAGAAAATGCCCTCTACCAGCCAGTGTAGTTCAACAATTGTTCTATAATTTATGGTGTTAAAGAAATGTCTGAGATACACTAAGAAATAAGACAGCTTTCCAACGTACATCAGAGATGGACCTTGAGCCTAGGTTGAGCCCAAGGCTTTCTACCTTCACTAGCTTGTTGTTTACCATACCATTTCATTTGTTGTTGATGAGTTGTTTCAGTCACGTCTGATTCTTTGTGACACCATTTAGATTTTTCTTGGCAGAGACGCTGGAGAGATTTGTCATTTCTTTCTTCAGATGAGGAAACTGAGGCAAACAGGCTTAAGTAATTTGCTTAGGGTCACACAGATAGAAATGTTTGAGGTCCGATTTGAACTCAGGAAGATGTCTTCTGACTCCCAGATCATCGCTCTGTCCTCTCTGCCACCATGCTGCCCATATCCCTCCACACTCAAACCCTTGTCTTAAAGCTTTATTAGCAAGCAGTCCTTGTCATGCCACCCAACCATCTCCTCTAGTGCATATCCTTTCTTAATTTTAGAAGAACCATTTTAGTTGGGGATAGGAAGAATGGGGGAAAAAAATCACAGTTTGAGGCCTGGGTGTATCTCAATTTATACAACACATACTTTTCCTCAAAAATATATGAATTGAGGCACATTTTAAATGCATGGAAGAAGCTAAGAAATCACTCCCTGTTTTTGCTTAAAACTGGATGCTTCTATAATGTAATTTACAGTGTAAAGAGCTAAGCTTTCTATCATATCCAGAGGGTTCTGACAGCAGGTGGTTTCAAGGCAAAAAGCTCTTTAAATGCAGATATTCCTGGTACTACAATGTAGAGAAAAGAGTGCAAGATTCAGAGTCTGTGAATGTGGTGTTTGAGTCTCAGCCCTGCCATTCACTACCTGTGTGACCTTGGGCAAATCTCTTCCCCTTCTGAGCCTCAGTTTCCCCATATGTACATTGAGGAAGTTGGACTCTCAGATCCCTTCTAGTTCTAAAGCTATAATCCTAAGATAATAAGTGCACTAAAGTTTGCAAAGCCCTTTACAAAGTAACCCTTAGAGACAATTAGAAGTCAGGTCTTTGTGATGCTAAGTCCTGTGTTCTTTTCACCACACCACCTGCCTGCCTCAATGATCATTTCTGTTTGCATTTCAGACGGCCAACAGCTTATTGTGGGTTCTGTATAACTTATCTCGAAATCCCCGGGTGCAGAAGAAGCTTCTTGAGGAAATAGAGAGAGTTCTGCCTGAGCAACGGGTACCCAATGCAGAGGACTTGAAGAATATGCCTTACTTAAAAGCCTGCCTGAAAGAATCAATGAGGTAAACTATATATGCCCAATGCCAGAAGCATAATCATCTAAGCTGTGATGAAAAATTTCTTTCTGCCTTATTACCTCATGATGTAATATCTTGACATCCCCCCACCTTCCCTCTTTTCCTCTCTCTCCTGCCCCTCCCATAGCCAGAACATCCCAGATGGATTTGAAAATGAAAGTCAGTTTATGAAAACAGAATTTAAGGAGGCCTTGAGGTATTGTAAGATGTGGACTGGATTTGGAATCAGAAGCACTGAGTTCAATTCTGATGCAGCTCCTTGCTAACCATATGGCCTTGTTAAATTTACAACATTTTGGGCCTCAGTTTACTTAACTATCAAACAAGACAGTGAGATCCCTAAGAACCTTTCTATCTCTAAATCCTATGAACCTTTGAATCCCATTCTTTTGCTCCATTTTTCATGAAAGGCTGCATGTGTTATATTTTTCATCTCTAAGTTCAAAACAATAGCAACAACAACAATAATAATTCTCACATAAATGCTGAGAGCATTGATTAATAAGGTTGAAAGCATGTTCTAGGCCCAGCAAGATAAAACAATTAGCCTAAAGTCATACAGCAAGTTAATGACAAAACCTGGATTAGAACCCAAGTCCTTTAACTTTCAAGTCAATTATATTTTCACAGCACTATACCGTCTGATTTATTTGATCAGGATCTAATTCCTATTAGTAATTGATATAGAATTTAATCACTACCCAACTTTGATAGCCTGTACTTGATTTTTTAGGTTAACACCATCTGTGCCATTTACAACTAGGACTCTTGACCAAGAAATGTTTCTTGGAGACTATGCACTACCCAAGGGAGTAAGTAGAACTTAGGGGTTTTGATATTAGCACTGATTTGAAAGAGACTTCTAAACACAGGTAGAGAAGGCTTTAGACAGCTTCCTTCCAGAAGACTGTCAATTCAGATGGAGGGGAAAATCGTCATGTTGAAGGTTAAAATTTATTATTTAGGGGGTGACTAGATGGTGCAATGAATAGATCACTGGCCCTGGAGTCAGGAGAACCTGAGTTCAAATCTGGCCTCAGACACTTAACACAAAACTAGCCATGTAACCTTGGGCAAGACACTTAATGCCAATTGCCCTGCCTTCTCCTCTCTAAAGAGGCAAAAAAAATTATTATTTGAGGGACTACATATTAATTGTTGGGTATACAATTATTGATGAGAGGAAGTATAGTATTGAAGAACAGGTATTGGATTTAGAGCCAGAGGGGCTTTAGTGGTGCTCTAGCCATGAAACTTACTAGCTATATGATCTAGGACAAGTCATTTCATCTCTCTGGGGTTTGACTTCTACTTTTGTGAAAAGGGTGATAATGCTTACACCATCTGTCTCAGAGAGTTGTTATGAGAAAACACTTCAAAAAAAAGCTAAATTATATATTATGAGTAGTAGTTATAGTAGCAGTAGCAGTAGTAGTAGTAATAATAGTAATCATAGTAGTAGTATTTTTAGCACTTGTCCTGAACCTTCCCTTCTGATTAACATGAATGTTGTATGCATTTTTAGACAGTTTTAATGTTAAATACTCAGTTCTTGGGATCTAATGAAGAAAATTTTAAAGACTGGAGTCAGTACAGACCAGAACGTTGGCTTCAGGAAAAGAAGAAAATCCATCCTTTTGCTCACCTTCCATTTGGTGTTGGAAAGAGGATGTGTATTGGGCGACGCTTAGCTGAACTCCAGCTCCATTTGGCTCTTTGTTGGGTAAAACTTCTTGAAATTTCTTTCCTGGTTAAGAATTTCTATCACAATGAACCTTGGATGGTTCTGCAAGGAAGGAAAAACAGTAGGTAATTCTGCCTCTCTGTCATTGTGTGTTCCAGATTGTACGGAAATATGACATTGTAGCCTTAGACAACAAGCCAGTGGAAATACTGCATCTGGGCATCCTGGTCCCCAACCGAGAACTTCCCATAGCTTTCTTGGCACGATGATGTGTTTCAGGTGAGTGACTGTCATGTTCTCTTCCAAAAATTGGGGGAAGGAGTGTTGAGCTTCGACGTATTGGCAATAATTCCCATTTAAATACAGTACTTTCATCACCACTCTATGAAATGAAGAGTAGTTATTGTCATTGTCATCACTTTACAAGAAGAGAGAATTGAATCTGAGGTTGGTGGTCAGGGGAGTGATTTGTCCAGGATCACATAATTATTAAGTGTCAAAGCCAGAACAAGAAACCATGTCTTGAAGCTCAGAATTCAATTTTTACTAAACTGTGTTATATCAAATGTTACCTTGAAGTATTACAGCCTTTAATGGGAAAAGTTATTAGTTTCAAGTTATTAGAATTCAAGTCCTGCCTTAAACACTTACTAGCTAGGCCCTAGACAAGTCACTTTATGCCTCTAAACCTGTTTTCTCATATGAAAAATGATGAGGTTGGATTCAATGACTTCTGAGGTCCTTTCCATGGTTTAAATCTATGCTCCTGTGTTAAGTGACTTTAGTCTCTGTGAGCCGCAGTTTCTTTAACTATAAAATTGGAGTAATAATACTTATATGACCTACCTCACAGAGTTTCTTCTAGAAAAAAGCCTTTGTGAACTGTATGCAATCATAGAAATGGGAATTATTCAGTCCCCCTATATTCTGTTCTCCTATCCCTTCAGTATCTCTCCCCATTCCTCCTGTACATATGTTGATTGTCACTGTCCTTTCAGGTGCCTATTTTCCTCCCTAGTTTTCCAGAAGTATATGGGGTTTTTTTCGCTTACTTCTAGGACACTTCTAGAAATGATTTCACAATCCCAGGCAGCAAAACATCTAGTTCAACTGACTCATTGGACAGATAAAGGAACTGACTGGGGCAATAGATTGATTAGCACATTTGGGGAATTGCTCTGAACTTGAAGTCAGGAAATCCAAATTCAAACTCTACTTCTTCCTCTTACCAGTTTTGTGACCATGCAAAGTCACTGCTCATCTCTGAGCTTCAGTCTCTTCTTCTATAAGATAAGGATAACAATACAACCAACCTCATAGATGATTGTAAGGAAAACACATAACCAACTTTAGTCATCCCTGTAAATCTGAGTTACTCAGTTCTCTTTATCCATAAAGTGGGTATAATCACACATATACTACCTACCTTGCAAAGTTGTAAGGGAAATGATTCATAAACCTTTAAGTAGTATAAATGATAATTATTATAGAAATAGAAATTATCATTATTACTTATTAAGTAAACATGAATTTATAGGAAAATCTTACTGAGCTAAAACCAAAATCCTGCTTCATTTTCCTCTCCAATACCACCACACACACACACACACACACACACACACACACACACACACATCTTATCTCTTCTGAACCCTGGCTAGGTTTGTCACATTCAACAAAAGACTTTCTTAATCAATGAGGAAATGGGGTTAGATCTCATCTCAGGACTGAAAGGGCTACGACCATTTGTAACATTTTATTGGGAGAGGGAAGGGGCAAAAGGGAAGGAGGGCATGCTGTCATTACAAGCTATGTCCTCAGAAAAAGCCAGTGGCAGTTTTTGATGATCTGTGAGCAAGGCACATATAAAGTCCAAGAAAAAGAATAACTACTAGCCTATGCTGCATTGCCCTCGTTTAAACATTTTTTTTTATCTCTAATTGCAGCCTAATTATTCTTCAGATTCTCCAATGAATACCAAGGACAGCATTTTTTTAAATTTGCTCAAGATTTGTGTTCAAGCTATCAGATGACCAATGGAAAGACTACATTTCAAGAGCAGCAGATGGCATCCACAGGGCATTTCGTCCCTACAATGGGTGGATATTTGTTTCTCCTATATAGTCTTTCTAATACCTCTAGTTTATGTATAAATGATGGTATTTATTTTTACTGTAACCAACTCAGGAAACTGTATTGAATACAGAATATAGAATACAGGGTATTTTATCTCTATATCAGGTCAGCAGTAACTAAAAGCAATTATTACTGTCTAAAGGTGCCTTGACTTGAATTAGCTCTGGTCTTAACTTGGTCATTAGTGAACCAACCTTTCTATCTAATATTAGGGATTCTCACATGAGCTGGAAAGAGAGGATGAGGGATCCTGAGAAAGCCAGATAGAAGATGGCAACTACCTTTGTTCTTACCTGGGGGGGGGGCAGAGTCTTGATCTTCAGACAGGTGAATCTGAGACATCCCCCTGCACTGAGGACACTATATATAACTCACAGCTGAAGACCAAATATTATCTGGGTTAGAAAGGAACTATTAGCAAATCCATGAACTAAAGTTCCGTTTACACTTCTATTATAAATACATATGGCTTCAATATTTCAAGGACTCGTGATTTCATCTGTGTGGGAAATTCACCACTGATTACAACCTCTCTGTCTTTTAGGAAACAGTATATATGAGTTGCTGGGGGTGGGGAAAAAAATCTATCATCAAGAGTCCAGCGTTATGAGAATGAGACTTTCTGATTTAAGCTAGACTCATCCTTGCATAACAGACACAGTTTAGAAGACAATTACTGAAAAACTTAATCAATGTTAAGAGGTTATTAACTAAAGGATCAACACCCATAGAAGTGTTGGCTAAGCTTACCTACCTGCTGATAAATGTAAAGATAGTTAAGATTTTAAAAATATATTTACCATGTACCTTTAACCAATACAAAGATTATTATTTTAAACAGATAATTTACCTCGAAAATCTAAGTGCAAAAATAATTAATTTGATAATTGTTTTTTTTCTTTTGTTATATGATTTGTCACCATTATACCATAGACAAAGACGTGACCTTTAAAAAAAACGGGTAAAAGGGATGGCTAGGTGGCACAGTGAATAGAGCACCAGCCCTGGGAATCAGGAGGACCTAAGTTCAAATCTGCCCTCAGACACTTAACACAAAACTAGCCATGTGACCTTGGGCAAGTAACTTAACCCCAATTGCCCTACCTTCCCCCCTCCAAGAAGCAAACCAAAAAAATTATTCATTTAAAATAGGGATCATTTTTTTCCTTTGAGTTTTTTTTTTATAAAAATGATATTCATTAATTTAGGATCTGTCAGACTAGAGCAAAAGCATGGATACTCATTTCAGCCCAACAAAGATTTAATTCATGACTTCAGGAAAATAATTAATTTTACTTTATTTTTCCTATTTATAAAATGGGACCTTAGTAGGTCCTGTATGCCTATATAATAGTCCTTAAACTTTTTTGTTCATGTATTATATTTTGCTTTGAGAAATACCAATGCATTATAAGAGAGTCAAAAGATTCATACATCCTCTCATAATTGCAAGTGTAAGTCCCATGTAATTCCCTGTACCTTTAGCAGAACCATATGCCATCCCAAAGACATCCTTTGAGAACCACTGTACTTAAGGACTATACTGAGACTTATTTATGCCACATGTCTTGGGTGCTTTTGAACTCTTCAAAAGAAATGAAACCATAAAATGCAAAATATCTAATGGTTTTTGTCATACAAATAGTACAAAGTAAGCCAATTTTGCTTATGCTTATATTTATACATTGTTTGTATATACTCCTACAATTAGTTTTTCTTCTAAACATATTGATGTCTAGCTAATGAAGTTTATATTTTTAGTAAATGACATATTTTGAATTGTCAGAAATGCAAAGCTTTCACATCCATGTATTTGTGAATACTATAAAAGTAGTTCTGTGTTTTCTCCACTATGACAACATATTATTTTCATAATTATAATTATACTTGTACTATCCAAAAATGTGTTTGCGTATCATCTTTGGTCTCTCAGGAAGCACTGTAATAAAAATGAAATTTTAAAATACTTGAAACATAGCCATTCTTAGTTTGCACTGGATACAGACATAGCACAATACAAGAATAGTCTTTTTGTCTTATTAGCAAAATATACTTTTGTTAGCAGTCATTTTATAAACTATACATGTGAGTTCCACTTCCAGAAGGGCTGGCATATGTAAAGTCATATTCTAAAAACTGGTAAATTGAAGGTGATGAGAACATGAAATATACATCATTATTCCATAAAAAGAGCCATTGCAGGACTTTTATATCAAGTTCTCTTTGTCTACTTAAAATCTTTCTACTTTCAAAAATCCACTTTTTCTACATTTCAAGAACATGTATTTTAGATAACAAGTGAGGTACCCATCTATAGGAATAATAACTGACATTTATATAGCACTTTAAGATTCTCATTTTAATATTGCACTTTACCAGCTATTTGATTCTTTCAAGCAATCCTCCAAGACAGATGTTACTATCCCAATTTTAAAGATGAGGGGAAAAAAACTTAGGTAATTTGCCCAAGGTCATAGAACTAGTAAATGACTGAACCAGCATGCAAATCTAGGTCCTTCTGACTCCAGGCCAGCCCTCTGCCATTACTCCATGTGGCCTCTAATTAGAAATGCTTGAAAGGCATCACTCTTACCCATCCCCATTAAAACATCCCTCACTCACCTTACCAAGTCCCCTATAACTTTGTAGTAATTAAATTAGTAGCAGCAAGAATGGCTTCTTTCGTGTTTGTGTGTGTGTGTGTGTGTGTGTGTGTGTGTGTGTGTGTATACACATATATATGTATGTATGTATGTGTGTATGCGTGTATGTATTATGTATGTATGTACAAGTTTTTTAGTAGTAGAGAGGGTGTTTGTCATAATGGAGGCAATCAAAAAGTCCCAGTTTCAAGCCCTATCTCTGACACATTCTGGTTAAATGAACCTGAATAAGTCACTTAATTTCTTAGCTACCACAGCAGTACTCTAAGAGTATTAATTTCAGAGCAAGTGCTGATCTGAGTGAATGAAAGAATCACAATGAAACCATAGGTCAAGTTTTGGTTTTTTTTTTTTACATCACTATTAATTTGAAATGACAATAAACATACTAACCTTCATAGATAATAGCTAGATAGTTCAGTGGATAGCATGAATCTGAAGTCAGGAAGATACATCTTCCTGAGTTCATATTTGACCTCAGATACTTACTAGCTGTGTGACTCTGAGCAAGTCACTTAACCCTATTGCCTCAGTTTCCTTATCTGCAAAGTGAATTGGAGAAGGAAATGGGCAACCACTCTAGTATTTCTGCCAAGAAAATCCCAAATGGTATCAAGGAAGAATCAGACATGACTGAACAGCAACCTTTTTATGGCCCTTTACTGATTAAAATTGTATTTACAAAGTTTCTCTCACTTGAGCCTCATAACGCCACTATGAGGAATATAGTGCGTGTATTGGTATCAACATTTTAGAAGTCAGAAAACTAAAGCTGACAGATAAAGTGATTTGTTCAAAATTCAGTAACTAGTAACTGGCAGAACGAGTGTTAAACTCAGGCCTTACTTAGGTAAAGTCTATGACTTTCCCCCTGTACCACAGCGTATCTACAAAGCACTAATGACTTGCACCTCACATACAGATTTAATTCATAGACATCTCTCTTCTCACACTCAGTCTCTCTGTTTTGAAATTACCATTACTAGAGGCATAGCTTTAGACCAGGGGGAAGAGAACCTGCCACAAATTCTCCACTCTTGATTAGATTAAGAACAAGGCAAAGGACCATCATTATGCCAGCCCCGATGGATAATTGGGAAATTTTTTCTAATGGGCTCAAAAGATATACCTGCTGATGTCCCTAACAGTGAAATTCCTGAGCCCTTCTAATCAGGAATTGGTAATTAATGCATAACAAATCACCCTGCTATAGTTTATATGATTTTCCTTCTTGCTACAGACTCAGTAACAGCAAGGGACTGTTTGTAGCTACTTCTGTAGGACATTCTTTTACTTATAGAATAATATTAAGTCTCTTTACCAGACCGTGACTCCATTTCCTTTAGCCTACCTGCCCCAAAGATGGCCCCCAGCTACACGTCAAGTCTATACACTTTCAGAGTATAGAGACCATTTAAAGGACTTAATTACAACCTCTGACAACATATGCCAATGATGCATTTTCAATGCAATGCTCTTGCCTTTGCGGTGTATATAGAATCCTGAGACAAAATGGTACAAGAGTCAGAAGACTAGAATATTGACTTGGAAATGAGGTGGACTGGGTTCTATTTCCAGTGCTTCTATTTCCTGTGTGCATCAGAGCAAATCCTCCAGCCTCTGAGGCAGTTTCCTCATGTGTACAATAAGAGGATTGGACTCAGTGATTTCTAAGGAACCTTCAATACATTTTCATTAGAACATAAGCTCCTGACAAGCACAGATTCATTTATTCTATGTACTTGTATCCACAGAGCCTAGCATAACTCCTGAGTAAATAACCATAACTCTTTAATAAGCATAACTTGTTGAGTCTGTAGCAAGAAGGAAAATGGCACCATTATGGCATGAAGCAGGTGCTTAAAAATATTTCATGGATTGATTCCAGTTCTAGAGCTGTGAAATTAGGGGACTGAACCAGATGATCTCAAGATTCCTTCCAATTCTAAATCTAAGATCCTAGATCCACACAATTTCAGAGCTGAAATGACTCAATCAAATCTAGTTCAACTTCTACATTCAACAGAGGAAAATGAGGTAAAATAACTAGCTCAGATGACTTGCTTATGACAAATTAGTGGCAAATTCAAGTTTAGGTCCAGGTCTCCTGTCTTCCATTCCAGTGTCTTTCTACTATGCCTCACTGACTCTATTCATTAGATTATTATCCATGAGAAAAAATACAATCAAAATTCTGTTTTAATAAACAATATGGGACAATTCATTAAAGATCCTATTGCAATACCACTACTAATGCCATACATTTATGTTTCATTATGAGATGGAGGTGACCTTGATCAAAGCTTTAATAAGCTCAAAGACTGGTTGTTGTCCATTGTATTAGAAGAAGACCAAAATGACATCAATATGTTGGAGTCAAGGTATAGTATGTCCAACTATGGTTGATAAGATCAATACAAGTCTAGAAGGATTACCACAGGTAGGTCACAAATAGTACATGTGAACATTTGCAGTTCTGTAAATATTCTGTAAATATGCTCATTTCACATTTCTTTTGAGCTCTTGCAATTCTGCTTCACTCATAAAGCATAATACCTTCTTTGATGCAGCTACACCATACTGTGATCCTTGGCCAGCATCTTCCAGGTCACACAATCAATTTCAAATTTCTTCAGAGAGACCTTGAAAGTGTCTTTGTATTACTTCTTCTGACTACCATGTAAGCACCTCCCTTACATGAGTTCTCTGTAAAATAGTCTTTAAGGAAAACATACACTTGGCATTTAAATAACATAACCAGTCCATCAGAGTTGTGCTCTCTGCAGTAGAGTTTGAATGCCTGTTGGATTGCCTTAAAAAAGGACCTCGGTGTCTAGTACCTTATCTTGTCAGGTAATCTCCAGAATCTTCCTAGGACAATTCAAATGGATTTGTTTCAGTTTCCTGGCATGGTGCTGGTAGACTGTCCAGGTTTCATAGGAGTACAAACCTGAAGTCAGCATAATGGCACTATAGACTTTCAGTTTGATAAGCAGTCTAATATCTCTTCTCCCTGAGAGAAAGTAAAGGAACTCAAAAACTACTAATACAAGGAGACTATAAATTCTGTCTACTAGGTTCTACCAAGTTGGAAAGGTTTGGCCCTTATGCTCTAAAGAAATTAGCACAAATCTGTGCTAAGACAAATTGTGTTTTTGCTATCCAAGGGTCAGTGTAACTAAATTTAGAGTCTGATAATGAAAATATTGATCACCAGGTGATTGTTTGGGACATGTTGATTCATTAGACCATCTACTAAAGCATCAAGGACTTTCAATCTGCATAATGGGTAGATTCCCATCACTGATCTAATAATATAATTTGGGGAGATACATGGATGAATAAGATACACTTCCCACCTTTAAGGATTTTGGAGATGAACTGAAGAATTAGGTATCATTGGCTCACTATAGTAAATAAACTAGTGAATGGAAATATTCAGAACCCAATATGGAAAACTGCAGGAAGCAGAAGCTCCTAGATATATGAAATAGATGAGAACTTTTAAGTGTAATTGGAGGTCCAACTAGGTATCGATAATTCAGTTTCCCTATGTATGCTCACCCACAAATCTCCTCCAACCCCTATCAATCAATTAATCAACAAGCATTTATGTACCAACTATGTACCAACCAGTGTGCCATGTTCTGTGGATTCAAGGACAAAAATTAAGTATTTCCTGTTTTCAATGTATTCCACTGACTAAGACCAAATACATATATGTAATATATATATACATATATATATTATACTCTTATATTACTTATACATATATATGTATATGTGTATCAAAAAGGCATACAAAATAACTACAGGGTGCTTTGGGGGAGGAAAGTACTAGCTGCCATCTTTCTCCAGTTCTCCTCAAGGATCTGTCCTTGGTCCCCTTTTCTTTTCTCTCAATACTCTTTCAAAACCTTGCTGACTTGATCCACTTACATGCTACAATTAAGATAGCTCCTGAATGTATCTCTCCAGCCCTGATTTCCTCCCAGAGCTCCAAGAAAGCATTTCTTAGGCTGGAGGACTTGGAATAAGGAAGAACTAAGTGCCAAGTTTTCCTCAAACACTTACTAGCTGTGTACTTGATCAATTTAACCCATCAGATTCAGTTTCCTCGCCTGGAAAGTAACATCTACTTTAGCAAGGTGGCACAGTGGATAGTGGGCCAGGCCTGGAATCAGGAAGACCTGAATTCAAATCTGGCCTCAGACACTAACTGTGTGACCCTGGGAAGATCACATAACCCTGTCTCGGCTTCTTTATCTATACAATGAACTGAACGAGAAAATTGCAGACCAGTATCTTTACCAAGAAAACCCCAAAGGGGTCACTAAGAGTCTGACACAATTGAAGTGACTCAGAAACAACCCATGTATTTATGAAAATTATATGAAATTATGAACCACTTCATCTTTATAGTCTCAGTGACTAGCACAGGTCTTAAAGAAGGAATAAATGTTTTCGCCTCTTAAGCTGAGTCCATTTAATTCCACTAAAATAAAGTATCAGGTCATCTGCCCAACACAATGCAGGTCATTGATTTTGAAAACCATTTCAAGTTTCCTTTGGCTTCCTGAGTCTCTTACCCAAAAGCCTGAGTTACCCACACCTTGAAGATCTTGGGATTTACTGGATCAATCGGTATTCAACAAATGCTTATCACAGACACATTGGGCAAAATCTAGAAGTTTTTGGAAGTCAGTTTCATTTGTGAATATGGGTCTTTATAATCTTCTGAGTTAGTGAACCAAATAGCATTACCATTTTTACAGCTACATGGGTATTTTGCCCCAAAATAATCGTAGTATTAATAATAATATATTTCATAAGTTTCATAGAAATAGAATGTACAAAGGTAGGGCAGGAAGAGTCCTTGGAGAACTCAGTTCTAATTCCACTCTCCATCTGAGAGAGGGGTTTTCAGAAATCTTTAATCCCTTTGATACCAGTGATATGCTTGACCTTCCAGATACACAACAACTTTTTTATCCTCTATGCTTTAAAAGTTATGCTACAATTTTTCTTCAAAAGCTTCATCTTCCTGAATTTCGTTTGCTTGGTAGAAAATAATCCTCAGTATTAGGAAGAGGATGATATCTGATATCATATCAGAGCAGGCTCAGGATTCAAAGTTAACTATGGCAAATCTATATGTACTCTATAAAAACTCTATAATATTAAGATGACATTGATATAGCACTTTATGGTTTTCAAAGTACTTTCCATAGAATTGCAGAATTTAGAGCTAGAGAAAAACTTAGAAATTAGATTACATATTACATATGTAATTACATATTCAATTACATACGAAGAAAATGAAGTCCTACATCAGACAACCAAAAATGAGCCTAGTTGAGACTCAAGACAGTCTTCTGATACAAGATTCATTGCTTTTTTTTTTCAACAATTCCACTGAGATGCTCAAATGAAAGGCATCTCAGATGTCAACCAAACCATCCCTCAAAATCAACTGAAAATTTCCCAGTGAGGAGAAACTGACTCCCTCCTTAATAATTTGTTTCACTTTTTCACAGCTCCTTAATAATTTGTTTCACTTTTTCACAGCTCCTTAATAATTTGTTTCACTTTTTCACAGCTCCTTAATAATTTATTTCACTTTTTCACAGCTCCTTAATAATTTATTTCACTTTTTCACAGCTCCTTAATAATTTATTTCACTTTTTCACAGCTCTAATTCTTGTGTGTGTTTGTGTGTGTGTGTGTGTGTGTGTTAAATGTACATGTTTGGGGCGGCTAGGTGGCACACTGAATAGAGCATCGGTCCTGGAGTCAGGAGGACCTGAGTTCAAATCCGGCCTCAGACACTTAACACCAAAACTAGCTAAAAATGCACATGGGCATTTTTAAAATTCTGAACTTAATAAAGACCGAATAGAATGGGTATTTTCTATATAATAGAACAGAAAAAGAGCATTGATTGTACATGAAACTATCTCACAGCTCTAATTCTTAAGAAGTTTTCTTCTGTGTTCAAGCCCAGTTTGCTTCTAGAGACTCTGATCAATACATGAATATTCATGATTACAGAGAATCAATGATAACATATGATATCCATTACAGAAGGGTGATGGAACTGGGTGCAGAATGAGACCTATGTTTTTGTATGTAGATATTGAGGGCAATTAATTTCATTTGACTATATGTATTTATTACATGAATTTTTTTCTTTTTTTTCTAATGGTGTTGGTGAGAGAGGGTGAAAGGAAGAGAAAATAGATTTCTGTGTTTTTTTAATATAGAAAAATAGTTCTATCACGTAAAATGTTAGGTACACTTTGAGATAAGGTCATTGTTTTGTTCATTTTATAAAATGGAAGCCTTATAAAAACAGAAATAATCTTTAAATTTTTCTAATCTAAAAACAAAATACACCAATAATATTTTTTAAAAGCTTTTTGTATTGTATCCTGAAGGGAAAAAAAACTGTGAGAACTCTAAACTTGTCTGGAATTCTGAGTGAAAGTCTGTCATGTTACACATCTCACCCTAAAATGAAAGATTCTTTGTTGACAATGAGCACAAGAAAAACACTTCTCTTACATTACTAGATAGTATTGTGCCACCACCAACCCCATAGAATTTAAGTTCTTCAGGGGCAAGAACTATTTCATTTTGTCTTTATGTCCCCATTATGCACCCAACACAAAATAGATATAAATATATATGTATGCATGTGTGTATATTTGTGTGCATATATAAATATATACATATATACATACATATATACGATTGTTGAATGGGAAAAAGCCCACACTCATCATTCTTAGTGCTGCCTTTCAGGGTCAAATAGAAGATATTCAATTCTTCTTTTGTATGAGAGTCCTTCAAATATTTGAAAGCTATTATTATGTTCTTCCCTGCCTCTCCATTCCAAATCTCTTCTTCCTTCAGGTTCCTTAAACTAATCTGCATACAGCAAGAAAGCAACCTCTTTATCAATAATGACCCCTGAGGAAAAAAAAACTTTGAGAATCACTAAGATACAACTCATGTTTTCTGCCCATTTCCTTTAAGGGAGCCCAAGAGCAAGGTGACCCATGGCTTAGATGTATCATAACTTCTCTGCGACAATAAATTGGCTATTTTGTGCTTCAGTGAAAATGTGCTGAGCACAGTCTGAATTATCATCAAGTCATCTCTGCCAAATCTTTCTGAGGTTCACTAACTAGTGACCTGGAAAACTCCATATAAAGCCTTTAACAGTCTTCAAGGGCCGGAAGAGATTAAAATGGTTAACTGTTCAACTAATCCAGAGTGAACTTGGGATCAGCTTGCCCTGCATATTTCTTCCCAGGACCGGAAGAAAAATCAAAAACAACCTCATTTAAAGAGAGTACATTTCAAGTGGACAGGTCAATAGCAAACTTCTTTGGTAATTAGTGACTATTCACATTATGAAAAGGTTGCTGAAATCATGTGTTCCCAAATTTCTCAATGACTCTCCCAGAATAGCCTGAAAGTTGGATATGAAGCAAAGAACTTTCATCCCCAAGTCAAGTAATTTAAATTTGCTTTAGTTTAGTCTCAGATATTCAAAACAGCAGCCAATGATAAAAAGACAGCTAACTTACTACAAGTTCTCAAGGATCCATGGTTTAATTGGCGTGGGTGGTCCTACCAACAATAGATTGTAGTCCTTTTATGCCTTAGCACAGTTTTGTGAGGTTCCTTGGCTGACTTCATGACTTGCACAAACAATTAGTCAATGATCATTTATTAAGTACCTACTATGCTTTAGAGAGGTAAATTAGTCAATTAACAAGAATTTTAGGTAACTTCTATATGCTAGGCATTTGAGATAGAACAAAATTAATAGATACTGCCCTCAAGGAGCTTACCTTCTATTTGGGGAAATAAAATTTATAAAGATAGATACAAAATACGTAAAAAGTGGTATTATTTTTGGTGGAGAAGAAGATGGACTAGGGTACCAGCAGCTGACATATAGATATACCTTAAATGCTATCCTAACAGACAGGTGTTTACTTCCTTGAACTGTATCAACATCAGGTTGTCCCATCTCAAAAACTATAGACTATACTGTTATATCAATGATTTAGAGAATTGAAAAAAAATAACCTAGTCCCATCCCTTTTGGTGTTGTTATATTACAAGAAAACACCTCAAATGATTATATTCTCAGTAGCTAGAATTATCATCTCCTTGTATGATGTTCTAATTTATCATTCATAGTCATCTCTGTATTATTGTGGTAAAATGCTAAAATATTAGATCCACACCCACACCTCCTCTGTCATTAAACCTTCCCTGATTCAACTCTCCTAGTTGGAGGAAATCTCTTCATCATCTGATTGCACACTGCTTTATACAATGTAGGATAGGGGAAAGAAGCCTGTATTTGTAATGATGTCAGTTTGTAAAATCACAGAATTCTAAAAGGTGAAATTTAGAGCCGAGAGAGACCATAGAGGTTCCTTAACCTAGCCCTTCATTTTATGGTTGAGGACCCTGAAATCAAAAGGGAATAAGTATCTCATCTGAGGTCACACAGATGGTAAGTGGCAGAGCAAGAATTTAACCAGTTTCCTTTTACTCCAAACCCATTGATCTTTCCAATCTACTTGTGTTGCTTTGAGTCATCAGTCATACTAGCTGTTGTGACCATTGCAAGTTGGTTCACCTCCTCTGAGGCTCAATGGTCTCATCTGCAAGATAGGAGTAAAATTCCTCATGCTGTCTAACCCATAGGGTGGTTTTGTAGAAGATTCTTTGCAAATTTTGGTGTTTTTAAGTGTGAGCAGTGATTATTTCCTTAATATACCTGATGTCATTTGTATTATATTTAGCTGAATATATTCCCTTTTCCCGTTGAGTTCCTATAGACCAAGATTTATTTATCTTTGTATCTCCCAAGTGGTTAGCCTAATGCATTTCCTATACTTATTTTAGGTTTAAGATTTAGGTTTAAGATTTCATCAACGTAGGTTCTCTCTCCACTGATATAGATTACATCTGTTTTTCCCCTTTCTCTTCGTGAATTGACGTGACTGAAAAAAAAAGGTTTCTTAACTGATACATAGTCAACTGGGGATAAGTATTTGCATTTAGTTAAATTAGTCCTTGGATGAAAGATGCATTGCTCATTACTAGGCACTGTACTTGTTGATTTTCCTGCTTGGTAGGACCTGCTAGTGCCTGGGCTTGGACCGAGGACCTCCATGCTACATAGAAGAATTAGAGTAGAATTTTAGTGGCTGCAATACACAGAGGAGATGTTTAATACATATTGGGTGAATGATGAATGACCATCCTAGTTAAAAAGGAATGTACCTCTCAGTATCCTATAATATCTATTTGCCTGGGAGCCCACAAAAGAGCTGAACCTTAGGTGTTAGGGCCTTAAGAATGCCCACAGAAAGTCATGAACTTTCTGAAATATGTGGAAATGAGATATTAGTTGTTTGAGATTAAAATCTATACTATGAATTAGCAATGAAACAAAGATTTGACCTGACAAACAGATTGAGCAAATGGTATTCTGACAATAGAGAGTAACAGTGTCAGTTGTTATGAAAGGTATAAGAATTGTATGGCATGCTATTCCGTTTACATGCTGCAGAAAGTATTTCTCCTGTTTTGGAAACAGAAGGCATAGTGGGTGGGAATCTCCCTGTCCATGTTGAAATTTGCTTTTCGGATCCATTCTTTAACACTTATTTAAGCCAAAACAGATTGCTTTTGAAAAGTTCAGATTGGAAAGTAAGTTCCAAAAGATTTTATTTGCAGTAAGACATATGCCAGGACAATATCTCTCATGCCAAGCTGCTTAAGGAACACTAATGTAAACAACAACCTATTGTCTGTTTTTAAAAATTTGGCTTTTTAATATGAATTTACCAATCACCAACAGACATTAATAGTCCCAATACACAAAGAATAAAACAGAATTGTATATGAACCATTACCTTCAGTTCCATAGTTTATATAAATATGCATTAAAATCAACATAGTAGTAACAAAATTTTGCTGTTTTGTCCACTTTTGAACTTCTTTTTGTTTTCTTCAGTTTATTTTTTTTATTTTTGCTTTTCTTTTGGAGGGGGAAGGGCAGGGTAATTGGGGTTAAGTGACTTGCCCAAGGTCACATGGCTAGTGAGTGTTAAATATCTGAGGCCAGATTTGAAATCAGGACCTCCTGACTCCAGGGCCAGTGATCTATTCACTGCGCCACCTAGCTGCCCCTTCTTCAGTGTATTTTTAATGTTTTGTTGATGTCTTTTTTTTTCTTTCTCTTTGAGTCTTTACCACTACTAACTCACAGCACCCCACCCCAAATAGAAGTCTTCTCTTGTAACAAGTAAATAGAGTCAAGCAAAACAAATCAAGACATTACCCATATCTGAAAGTGTATGTATCATCCTGCTCCTTATTCTGAACAAAATCCATATTTTTATTAAATTAGAAAGTTGCTTCAAATTAATTGGTCAATAAATATTTACTAAATCCTACCATGGGCAAAAGTTTTAGAGGATCTCAACCCAGAGAGAGTAAGGGGTAATGCCAAGCAAAGGCACCTTCCAAGATTCTGATTACCAGCATAGCAAACCCCATTTATTCAGCAAACATTCACAGAACAGAGAACATCCAAGTACAGTATAACTCATTCATTTCACAAGTAAATTCTTAATTCAGTCCAGGTACTACTCCACCCCTAGAGGGTGCATTCATTTAGTCAAAGTCTCTTCTCAAAAGGAGATCAGTTTCCAATCATAAACCAAGTACACTCACAAAAAGGCCAAAGGTTTCCCACCCCTGGACACAAAGTAATTACAATACCATCCATTAACACCAAGCACTTTCTCAAAAGGCAGCAGGAGAGCACAAAAGGCCTTCCACCCTTAAACCATAACAAGGTCAAGATAACATCTCAGGATGGAAAGGCCAAGGAAGGGCCCTTCTTCCATCTTCACTCCAGGTAAGCCCTCAGCAATCTCAGTTCCTGGGGAGACAAAGCTCAACAAAGCCATAGCCAGGGTCCTCATCAAGTCATACTCTGCCTGTAGAACAGTCCCAGAACCCCTGAAAGTATCAGCAAGGTCCCCTTCTAGGATTTCAGTGAACATACAAGAAAGTCCTTCTTCAGGGCTTCTGCACCAACAGCCAGGTTCCAGGACCTCTACAACAACAGCACAGTCCACCATCAGGTGAATCTGGAAAAACAACATCAAAGAAGACAGACAAAATACTGGCGTCACAGCCATGCCTCCTCAGTTCTCAGCAGCTCCAGGTGGCAGTTTTCAAAAGTCCTGGGCAGCTCTAACGGGCTCTCAACAGCAACTCAGGCTTCACGATGCTGGATACTGCTCTCCCCAAAAGCACTTCTTCTGGCCTTCTCTGGGCTTGAGCCTTCCTTTCCATTCTTGGCTCCTCCCAGGTCAGCCCACTCTCTTCATGTCAACAAGTCCATCTCACAAGTGGGATTCACAGACTCTGGTTCTTAACATTCAACCCAAAAGCCAAGTCAATTCAGGGACATCTCCAAATTACATTAGCATTACAGGGGGTCATGTTGTGCCCTAATTCAAGTCCTGGGTCACCTGCCTACCACCTGATTTATGGCCCACCTGTGTCCCACCATTGGGCCCCTCTTTTATTCTTGCTTTTGTCCCTATTCTCTGTCATAGCTTGTAACTGCTTAAGGCAAGTCTGGGCATGTTGCCCAAGGTATAGTCCCCTACCCCCTACTTCCACAAAATAGCTGCTGTATATTTTTCCTTATAGTATACTGTACAAGAATCAGCCTGGGGTTATGGTGCAAGACTAGAGACCACCCTGTCCTGTTCCAGACTAGAGACCACCCTATACTGTCCTACTAACCTAGCAGGGTCCCCACACCCTCTACCCAGAACATGACCCTGGTCTATTCTGGGACTTACCAGTCCCCTTTCATGACCCTGCACCCTGCTCTGGAAAGTGCTGACTATGGCCCTCCACCCTGTGCCCTCCACCCTATTGTGGGAGGGACCCTTATGCTTTTGCACCCTTGCGCCATATTCCCAAAATAGCTAACCAATCAGCTCTCTTAGCTTTTGTAACTTAATGGCTTTTGCTAGCTCCTTCCTGGTTGTGGTTTGTAATTTTGGCCTTTATAATCAAGTCTGTGAGATCCAATAGGGACAGCCTGATTTGCGTTTATACTCCAGGTAGTCGCGCACTTGATCAATAAATCCACACCTAAATTCATCTTGAACCCAGATCTTGGCTTGCTCTTATTCTCTGTATGACAGTCAGACAACTAGTCAGAAAGAGACTGCAGGGGACCTCTTGCTGGCACTGAGTGTAACTGGCATTGATTCGCAATGCTATTGCCATAAGCAGTTCTGGGTTGCAATTCCAGGATGGAGAGGAGCACATGGTTGCATGGATGCAGGGACCTCATCAGAGTTTCCAGGCTAAAAGGAGCACTAGCATTTATGATTGAAAGAGAGCAGGAGATGTGGTTACAGTCCCAGGGCCAAGGCTGCAGGGGAGCAAGAACCTTACTGGGTAAAGACCAGAATGCAGACCAGGAGAGCAATGACCACACCTATCCCAGGATAAGACTCCCTTAGAAGCATTGAAAACTTACAGACCTCCAAAACTAGTTCTAAAAACAGAAACACAAAAAAGCCTGAAACTTGGCACAGTGACTTCCTGCCACAAAGTAAGCAGAGCCTGACATTAATGTAAAGTTCAAATGAAGAAACAGGCTTGGAAAATGAGCAAACACAGAAGAAGAAGAAGAAGAAGAAGAAGAAGAAGAAGAAGAAGAAGAAGAAGAAGAAGAAGAAGAAGAAAGAAAGAAAGAGGAGGAGGAGGAGGAGAAGTTGGTCATAAAAAGCTACTATGGTGGCAGGAAAGAACAAGGAGACCAAAGAAGATGAAAACATCTATAAGCAAAGCCTTGAAGAAAAATGCTAATTGGATGCAAGGCCAGCAAGAATTCCTAAAAGGATTAAAGAAAGATATGAGAGTGGGAGAGGAAAATCTGGATAAACAAATGAGAGTGATGCAATAAAATTATGAAAAGATTTAACAGCTTAATAAAAGAGGCACAAAAAATACTAGAAAAAATAACACCTTCAAAACAGAATTGGCAAAACATTAAAAGGTGTAAAAATTAATTGAAGAAAATAACTCCTTTAAAAGCAAAATAGACCAAAGAGAAAAAGAAGTACAAAGCTTCCCTGAAAAAAAAAAGAATGCCTTTAAAAAACAAAATTAGACAAATGGAAAAGGAGGTCCCAAAGCTCACTGAAGAAAATAATCAGTTAAAGATTAGAATTGGGCAAGTGGAAGCTAATGATTTTATAAGACTTCAAAAAATAATAAAACAAATTCAAAAGAAAGAAAAACAGAAGGAAATATGAAATATTTCATTGGAAAAACTGACCTGGAAAATAGATGGAGGAGAGTTTAAGAAGTATTGGACTACCTGAAAACCATGATCAAAAAAAGAGCCTAGATATCAACTTTTAAGAAATTATCAAGGAAAAGTGCCTCAATATCTTAGATCCAGAAAGCAAAGTAGAAACTGAAAGAATCTACTGATCACCTCTTGAAAAGATCCCCAAAAGAGAACTCCCAGGAATATTAAAGCCAAATTCCAGGGCTCCCAGGTCAAAGAGAAAATATTGCAAGTAGCGGGAGAAAGAAGCAATTCAAATATTATGGAGTCAAAGTCAGGATTGCAAAAGATTTAGCAGTTTCTGTGTTAAAAGAGCAGAGGGCTTTGAATACAATATTCCAGAACACAAAGAAACTAGGATTACAACCAAAAATAACCAACCCAGCAAAACTGAGTATAATTCTTCAAGGGGAAAAATAGACATTTAATGAAATAGAGGACTTCCAAGCATTCCTAATGAAAAGACCAGACCTGAACAGAAAATTCAACATTCAAACAGAAGACTCAAGAGAAGCATAAAAAGGTAACTGAAAAGAGTAATAGTAAGAACTCAAGGGAGTTAACTGTTTAAATTCTTACATGAGAAGATGATAATGCAACTCCTAAGAAATTTATCATTATAGGGGTAGTTAGAAAAAGGCTACATGGACAGAGGGCATGAGTGTGAGTCAATTATGCTGGGATGGTCTTCAAAAAAAAAGAGTGTAGCGGTGAAGGATGCACTTGGAGAAGGGGCAGGGGAAAGATAGAATGAGGCAATTTTTGTCACATAAAGAAGAACTTTCATAGTGGAGGAGAAAATGGCAGAAAATGGAAAATGTATACACACACACACACACACACACACACACACACATACTCATTTAACTACAGAAATCTATCTTGGCCAACAGGAATACAGAAGTTGAAGGAGACAAGAGACATGAGGGGAAATGACAAAGAGGAGGCCAGATTGGGTGAGGTAGTGGTTGGAAGCAAGATAAACTTTTCAGGAGAGAAGGGATAAAAAGAGAGATAGGATAAACAGAGGACAATGGGATCAAGGGAAATGCATAGTGATCATATCTGTGAATGTGAATGGGATGAGCTAACCCATAGAACAGAAAAGAATAGTAGAATGGATTGGAAAGTAGAATTCAAGAATATGTTATCTACAAGAGACACACTTGGGACAGAAAGACATATAGAGTTGAAATGAAGAACTGAAGCAAAGTCTGCTATACTTCAACAGAAGTAAAGAAGGAAGGGATGGCAATCGTGATCAGATAAAACAAAAGCAAACATAGACTTAATTGAAATTACTATGGAAATTACATTTTGGTAAATGGCACCATAAACAATGAAGTGATATCAAAAAATTTTACAGGAAGTTTCTCTGACAATTTTTTTTCATTTCTCAAATATATATGGAATTGAGTCAAATATATAGAAATAAGAACCATTCCCCAAATGATAAATGGTCAAAGGATATAAATAGGCAGTTCTCAGAAGAAGAAATACAAGTTGTCTATAGTCATATGAAAATGCTCATAATCACTATTGATAAGAGAAATGCAAATCAAAATACTTCTGAGCTACCAACTCACACCTATCAGAAACGACCAGTGCTGGAGAGAATGAGGGGAAATAGGTGCAATGAATTGTTGGTGGAATAGTAAATCAGCTCAATCATTCTAGAAAACAATCTGGAACTGTGTCCAAAAGGCTATAAAACTGTGCATACCCTTTGATCCAGTAATACCACTATTATGTTCATAGCCCAAAAAGATCAGAGAAAAATGAAAAGGATCTATATGTACAAAAATTATTTATAGAAGGTCTTTTTTCCAGTGGCAAAAATCAGAAATTGAAGTGTTGCTTATCAGTTGGGGAATGGCAGAACAAGTTGTGGCATATGATTTTAATGGAGGACTATTATCAAATAAGAAATGAAAAGGGGGGGAGGGTGTTTAGAAAAAGTTGCAGCAAGGCCTACACAAACTCATGCAAAGTGAAATGAAAAGAACTGAGGGATTATTGTACACAATAGCAACAATGTTGTAATGACCAATTACGAAAAACTTGGCTACTCTGAGCAACACAATGATCCAAGACAATTCCAAAGGACTTATGGAAAAAATGCTATCCACTTCCAAAGAGAACTGATGATCTCTGAGTAAAAATTAAAGCATAATTTTCTCACTTTCTTTATTTTCTTTTGGTTTACATTTTGGTTTTTTTTTGATATGTCTAAAATGAAAAGATGTTTTGTATTATTTCATGCATGTATGATTGATAAAATATTGTTTGCCTTTTTATTTGGTGAGGGAGGGTTGAAAAGGAGGGAGAAAAATCTGAAACTCAAAAAAAATTTAAAAGAATGTTTAAAATAAATAATAAATTAGAAAATGTGAATTGAAAAGAGAAAGAGGATCCATAAATGTTTTAAGTCTGATAGTCAACAACATTAGGTGCTTACTCTGCATCAGGCATTGTGCTAAGCACCAGGGCTCCAAGAGAAACAAAAACAGTCCTTGTCCTCAGTGACATTCTAATGGGGGAGACAACACGCAAATAATAAAGTACATACAAAATACATACAAAGCAGTGTCTCCTACATAGTCTCCTAGCAGTGAGGAAAGCTAGGAAGATCTCTTGAGGAAGGTAGTATTTGAACTGAATCTTGAAGGCAGTCAGGACAACTAAGCAGAAGGAAAGGAGAACAATCAAAGTAGGCAGGACAGCCAGTACAAAGGTCCAACGTTGGAAGATGGAGTGTTTTATGCAAAGAAGAGCAAGTATATCAGTGGAAGTAGATTGTAGAGTATATTCCAAGAAGTAAAACATAAAAAGAGAGAAAAATTATTTTCTAGTGGAATCAATCTGTATATAAATAACTACCATACCACTGAAGATATGCCATTCTGTATATGGACAGCCAAGCACATTCAAACTCCTAGCAATTCATACAAAGTTGGCAAACCAAAGAAAGTGATAAAAGCTTCACAGTTAATCCCAAATGGTATCCAACTAGTATAGCAGCTTTTGATTTTTTTTAAATCCTCATTAGCTTCTTTTCCTAGAAAATTTCTAAGAAAAGCAATTCTGGACTACATTCAAAATCCATCTTCTTACACTCTGCTCTATTCCAAACTAATCTTTTCACACCCTTCTACATAAATACCTAAAACACCAGCTCATGCTCTGACATTCAGCACTGATTAGATTCTCTGTTTGGGATGGACTCAATGCTCCTATTAGGTAGATTAACCTAGACTTAAGTTCAGAACTCATCTGGGAATGGTGATTCTGCCAAATTCTCCCCAGTTGAAGGCAATTTCTTCCTAACAAGTCTGAACACTCGACTTTGACTATGCATAAATGAAGTTCATTGGGACCACCAACTTTCTCTTTTACGGGATTCCTGTAAGATCATAGATTTAGAACTAGAGGGCAACTTTGAGGTCATCTAGTCCAATTTTTCATTCTACAGATGAAGATACTGTCCCAGGGAAGACAAGTGACTTACAAAATATCACACAGGTAGTAAATAGGAGAGCCTGGATTAAAACTTGGGTCCTATGCCTTCGGGGCCAATGCTTTTGCCACCGTACTATACATTTCTCATGATTTCTTTTATATTATAATTATGTATGTGTGTATGTGAGAGAGACAGAGAGACAGAGAAAGACAGAGGCACAGAGAGAGGGACATAGGGAGGGAGGGAGAGAGAGAGAGAGATGTCCTTCTATTAGGTTGTAGGTTCATGTAAGGTTCATGATGGTGGGGACTATATTTCACCTAAGCTTTGCGGTACCCAAGACCTAGTACAATGTTCTGAACACAGTAGGAGCTTAGTACAAATTTCCCCCCACATTACCATATATACAAACATCTTTATAGCAACATTTTTACAATAACAAAGAAGTTGAAGAAAAGTGGATGTCCATTAACTGAGAAATAATTGCACAAATAAATGGCATTCATTAAGCACTTCCTATGTGCCACGAACTATACTAGGTATTAGAAGTACAAATAAAAAATGAAATAGTTCTCCCTTCATGAAATTTACATCCTAGAAGGGATAACTAACACACATATAGGTAGGTCCTGTCCAAAGAAAGGAGTTTTGATCTAGGGATCTAGTGGGGCCACAGTGCAGTCATCATGCTCTTTCAAGAAACAACAGGGGTAGGAATTTGATCACTTTTCCCATGTTAGAAGTTGAAGTGGGTGGGGATTGTCAGTCAATCAGGCAACAAACATTTGTTAAGTACTAGGGTGTATAAAGAAAGGCAAAAATCCCTGCTCTCAAGGAGCTCTCAATCTAATGAGGGAGACAATGTATAAATAGCTATGTATTAGCAAGATATATACAGGATGAATTGGAGATAATAACAGAGAGAAGACACTAATGCTAAAGTGGATCCAAAAAGGTTTTTTTATAGAATATGGGACTTTGGCCAGGACTTGAAGAAATCTAGGAAGATGAGGATGTGGAAATGTAAGATAAAGAAATCCCCCCTGTGTGCCCCACCCTCCATGTGGCATGGGGGACAGTCAGTGAAAATGCCTGAAGTCAGGAGTTGTAGCATGTACACCAGCAAGAGAGAAGGCAAGATTCCTGGGGTTATAGATGAGTGAAGAATGCTCTGAGATAATTAGAAACAGTGAGTAAGGTGAGTTTGCAATCCTAATCAGGGTAGCTTAGCCTCAGGGCTGTTGGCATGAGCCCTGCCTCTCACAAAATGGAGCAAAGTTTAAAAAGATTGGAAATATAGGAAGAAGTTAGGTTTTGAAAGGTTTTAAATGGCAAAGAGGACTTTATATTTTATATTAGAGATTTAGGGAGGCTTTGGAGTTTACTGATTGGGGGATGGAAGAGTAAGATGTATGCCATAGGAAAATCAGCAAGGAAGCAGAGTAAAGGATGGATTGGACTGAGGAAATACTTGAGGAAGGGAGATCACTTAAGAGGATTTTTCAAAGTCTAGGTGAGATGTGATAAGGGTCTAAAGTAGGGAGACAGCTAGATGAATGGAAAGACTGGAACATGTTTGAGGGATGTTGTGAAGGTAAAAATTACAAGCTTTGGCATTGGATTAGGTATGTAGAATAAGTGTGATTTAGGAATTGAGTATGGCATTGAGTTTGTGAGCCTAGATGATTGTAAAGTCCAGAAGAGGGGACAGACTGGAGTAGACAAGAGCAGATAATGAATTAAACATGTTGAGTTTGAGACATCTATGGTACTTCTGATTCGTCATGTCTAAAATGGAGTTGATGAGATAATGTAGCTCAAAGAAAATATAGGCCTTAATATGTAGATCTGGGAATCATCCGCATTAGAAGTGTTAATTGAATTTATGGGACCTGATAAGACAGTGAATTGAAATAGTATATAGAAAGAAGAGAAGGTGGCCCAGGACAGAGGCCTGGAGGATCCATGTTTGCTGGGCATGGCATGGAAGAAGAACAAATAAAGGACATTGAGGAGTGGTCAGACAGGAAAAGTGCCAGGAAGTAGCCAAGTCATGAAAACAGAGAAGAGAGTGTCCAAAAGGAGATAAGCAGTGTCAAATGTTGCAGAAAAGCCAAGACAGATGAGAACTGAGAAAAGTTTATTAAAGATTGAAAACTGAGATTTGGCAATTAAGATATCATTGGTAATTTTGCAATAAACTGTCTTAATTGATGATAAAATACAAAGCCATATTACCCAGAATTTAAAAGAGATTGTAAGGAAAGAAGGTGGAGAAACATAGTATAGACAGTTTCTCAAGAAATTCAACCATGAAGAAGAGAAATATAAATGGATAGTCATCAGGAATTCTGGAACATATGAGGGGTTTTTTTTTGTTTGTTTTTTTGGTTTTTGCTTTAAGGATAGAGGAGTAATGGACACATTTGTAGGTGGCAGGGAAAGAACCAGTAGATAGGAAGAAATTGAAAAATAAAAGAAATAATGGGAGTAATAAAAGACCATTATACTGGAGAAGACGCAGAGTGATGGGATCAAGGGTACATGTAGAGAGGTTGACCCTGGCAAGTAGAAGAGTAATCCCTTCATCTGAGAGAGAACTTCACTTAAAGATAATGGGGGAAGGTATTTTAGGGTTTTGAGATGAAGAGGAAGGAACTCTTGTCAAATGACCTCATTATTTTTGGTAATAAGACAAAATTCTCCCTTAAATAGGATGAGGAGGTATCATTGAAATGTTGAGGAGAATAGGAATAGTCGTTGTGGAGAGTGGAATAATGAACCTATTGTGAAGAACAGAATTATTGCTTTTGTGCAGTGAGGTCCCAGTTGAGATTATATATAAATTTGTAGTGGACCAAATCACCATGATTTAATGATTTCTTCCAAATCAATTCAGTAGTACCTGAATAAGAAAGAACGAGTCTGATTTATGAGTAATTTAGTCTTGAGATTTGGCAAGATGTGATTGGTGATAAGACAATAGTTCAAGGAATCCTAGAGTAGTATATTATATAGAGTAGAACTGCTTCACCAAGAGGCCAAGATAAGGAAGGGAGGAGAGAATAACCATGAAGGAGTGATTGATTGCCTGAGAAATAATGAGTGAAGGTTTTAGAAGTTATGATAATTGTTCAAGAAGAAGAGTGAAGGACTGATCCAAGGAAGAATCAATTAGAGTCAGAAAAAACTGTTCGGAAGCTATTACAATGTTCTAGGTAAGAATATGCAAGAGTTTGAACAAGAAAAATTGCAATAGGAATAGGGAAACGGAGCCAGACTTGGAAGACATTGTGAAGTTCTACATATAACAGGCCCTCATTCTTCCAGTTTCATATCTGTTGCATCTTACCCCCAACCCTAGGGTTTCTCCAGTATTCAGGGCACTGAGTTGTCTCTGTACTGCCCCTGGCTCAAACACCAACTGATTCCATTCCCCTCATTTTTTAGGAAGCCAGTGATTTGTATTCCAGTTCCATTTAATTATTAGGATCAGATCAGCTTTTACAAAGGAGAATTTATTTCAAAAGTATTTTTAGAACAACCATACACATTTTATCCCAGTACCTCAGGATCATAATTTCCCATTATACCATCTTGACTTTTTGGAATGGAAGGGGGATTAGGGCCATAGTTTAACTCAATTCCTACAAAATCTAAGTCCCACCAAGTCCAAGTCCAAAGCCCATTGTGCTAGCATCCTAGACTTTTACTCCTAAGGGTTTCACTACTGGGACAACTGAAATACTAAGCTTGGATTCCCAGGCTCCCGGATCCCTCTAGCTCAAGATCACAGTTTAAGGATTTCCCCACCCCACCATCCCACCCCTGATATAAATGGAGTCCCTCACTCTGAGACATGAATTCAAGAAAAAAGGCAGACTGTGTACATATAGTAAGGTAGTTTCAAAGATATAGAGGATTCAGGCTACTCAACCAAGGAAAAAGATTGCTTCCAACCAGATGGCAGGCCAACATAGAACAGCCACTTCCGTACCCATTCTCCTAATTCCCAGAAGCAGATTTCCCAGTGTTTCCTATGTGGATGATTCCATATTAGATGACTGAGCATGCACAAAGGACCCACAACACTTAGATGTGGGATGTAAGAGAGAAGGAAAAGTTAAAGTTGATCCCAACGTTTCAAGATTGAGCTGCTGAAATGATAGTCCCATTAAGAGAAACAGAAGAGTCAGGGAGAAGGGAAGGTTTAGGGAGAAAGAGAGTACATTCCTCATTTTTGACATGTTCACAAACATCACAGCTTCATACATTTGAGTTCACAATTATCCAGGATGAAACATTTAGCATGCATCTGGAAATAAGAGAATATTAAAATGTGATTACACATATATTTTACTTTAAAAGCTAAGTGGGTTTTTTGGGGGGGTTTTTGTTTGTTTGGTTTTTTGCAGAAGTGTCAACTTCTCAATAATGGCATATCTCACTTAATTCAAAAGATGTTTCTGTAAGGAATTTTGAAAAGAATTGGGTAAATCAAACTATGTCTTCATTACCTTAAAGGGAACCTTCTCTTCACAGAACAACATTCCTCTGGCTTTTCTTCTGTTTTGTGGTTAAATGATTTTTAAAGTATGCATATCTATCAACTCTGTTTACTCACCATAAGCTTGATTGGGATAGTCTTACTGCTCTGTTAGAAATCTTTTCTTTTAAGTTCAAGAACGTTCAAGGATTTCCTATTGGATGGGTCAAAGGAGAGGAAGAAAGAACTAGTGAGAGAAGAAAGAAAAAGGCAATAGGAAAGAGAAAAAGGGAGAAGAAAGGAAGACTTCTTGCTATGAATCTGGAAATGTGGGTTGGTGGAAAAATTTTAAAGATTATTGACATTAGAACAGACTTATAAAAGCTAAGTTATTTACTATCTAACTGAACTTGTAAAAATTATTATTTTTGTTTCTTCATTTCCTAATATATCCCTCCCCTTTTCCTACCCATTTCCCATAGTATAAAATAAAAGTGAAAGAGTAGGGAAAAGCATGTCAGATAAACTAACCAACAATTCAGCTAAGCAAAATGTGGGCAGTGTTCCACACCCACTGAAAAGGAGCATACGTTTCCTTATCTCTTCTGAAAACCAAGCTTGTTCATTATATTTGCATAGCACTGAGTTTCAACTTTTGTTGTTCTTTCCTGCATTGCTGTAGTTATCACATTTGTTGTGTTCTGGGTTTATTTGCCTTTACCCAGCATCAGGTCATAAAAGTTTTCCATATTTCTCTAAATTCTTCATTTTTATAGTGCATGTAAGTTAGTAATATTCTACTACATCCTTGTACATATACAGTGGACATCTACTTTTATACTCATTTTTAGAGCATAACTGCTTTCCCAAAGCTGGCCAAAAGTTACTTTAAAAACTGTATTACAAAGTGTCAAGATGATGCACAAGCTTAAGATTTTTTAAATCTGAGATGTTATCTATTTTTAGACATAAACACAATTTGACTTCTGGATGTCTTGTTTTACATACTATGACATTTTCATGGATCTCTGATCTTCATGATAGTAAGATTGAAACCTATCTGTCCCTTTCCATCCTGTATGATTCCTCTGGATCTCTTAATGTTGAATTAATCATTAAAGCTTATTTTTGAAATCATCTTTTCCTATTCTTGACTGTTTTACAAAAATTTTTCATTAATAGCAATACAATTCTGACCACCTCAAAAGAAAAGTAGAGAAAGAAAAGGGAAAGGGGAAGAAGGAGAGAAAAGGGATAATTAGATATGAAGGAGGGTGTAGGGAGGAATGGAAGGGCTAACACTAGTACACAGTTCAATGTTCTTCTAAAGAGGAAATGCAAGTTAGAATATAACTATGTGATTCTCAGGACAGCAAAAATCAGTAGTTGGAGTAAAGGTACCCTTTGGCCTTTGAGGATACCAAACTGCTATTCAATGACTCAGGTCTGGGAATGAGGCCAAGAGAACACAGTTGAACCAAGATACTGCCTTCACTTACAACTGACAAAATTTTTAGGAGAATAAAAGTACAAAGTAATTTTAAATTAATTTGTTGCTGTTGTTCAGTCATTTTTCAGTGGTGCCCAAATCTTCATGACCTCATTTGGGATTTTCTTAGTAAAGATATTAAAATGGTCTTCCATTTCCTTCTCTAGTTCATTTTTACAAATGAGGAAATTTAGTCAAACAAGGTTAAGACTTGCCCAGGGTCACACAGCCAGTAAGTGTCTGGGGTCAGATTTGAACTCGGGAAAATGAGTCTTCATGACTCTAGACCTGGCACTCTGACACTCTGTTCACTGTACCACCTAGATGGCAGGAAATAAAATGTCCTCTGCCAACCCATACAATGGTTATGAGGGTTGCTCTCCATTCCTTTCCTGGAAAGACTGAGAGGATCCCAAATTATGTTTGTAAAGATTCCCAGTTCTCATTAACTTGGTCAAGTGGTTTAGTCATTGACACAGGCAGATCCATTCTGATCATTTCAAGGATGACATTAATCTTTAAAGTAAATTTTATAAAAGCATGAGTTGTCTTGGGCATTGTTTCTAACATACGTGTTAGCTTCTCTCTTAATTGGACACATGACCATCTAATGTTATCACACTAGTGGCAATAAATGCCTAGAAACTTCTCCCTGAATACTCTTGCTCCCAAATTGCTCCCCAACAAGTTGTTGACATGTCACATACAGGCATACTTAATCATTAAGGGCTAAATCACATAACCCCTCAGGTTTTCAACACAAATGGATATTTCACAACCTCAACAATTAGGCAACCTTAGACTTCAAAGTATATGAAAATCCCAAATTCTTGTGAGTCACACAAACACACACACACATACACATACCACCCCTCCAACTAGTAGAATACAACTTATTGCAAAACTGCTAAATACATAGTTGATTTCCTAACTATGGCTGTAAATTCTTGCCTTGAAAAGGAAAGAATTTTTTTTTCTTCTCCTTAATGAAAGGAATGGATGTTTGTTTTGAAAACAGTTGCCAAAGCAGTAAGGGGGATCACTTCATTTTTTAATGTAATAATTAATCAACAATTGTGCTTAATAATAGACTGATGTCAACCAAAGTTTTAGGGCTGGAAATTGAAGATTAAAAAAAGTCAATGAATGTTAGTATGATAAGAGACTTAAAACTTTTATAGTCACTGTTTTAGTATGTGGATAGTGTCCATATATGTCCTAGAACACTTCATGTGATACAGGCCAATTGATACCTCATGGAAGAGAAGAATACAATGTAAATTAATGTTCCTCATGCTTTCCACCCACTCCATGCTCCCCAAACCCTCCTTTTGTGTCCTGAAAAAGATGCATTCACTGAACTCTTTTTGGTCTTCTTTGCCCAGCAACCATGTCAAACTGACTAAGTCTTCAAGAATCTGGGAGGGCCACTCAGGAAAGTGTATTCAGATTACCAACGGGAGAACTTGGTTCAATGCTATACTTGTCTGTCATGAAAAAAAACAATAATCTAAGACAGGGCTGGATATGGTCTATCCTTATGAGAGTTGGGAAAAGTATACAGAGTTTGTCTTTGGTGTGTTTCCATCTCCCTTTCCACACCCTTCTCTTCTTTCTTCAGGTTCCAAGGTCCTTCATAGTTTTCCCTGCTAACTCAGATCACCTAATATATTAACCTTCCCTTTCTGCTACCTTTCATATCTTTTCTATACATATGTACACATGAACGTGTGTATATAAAATGTATATGTGTATGCATATGTGTATGCATAGGGTTACATACATATATGTGTATTATGGTTACATACATATATGTGTATGTGTCCTTTTCATAGAAAGATGATGGGTACAGATCCATGTAGAAAAAGACATATGCTATAAGATATAATCAATGTTTCAGATTATTTTTCTAAATCCTACTTCTGCTATAGAAAAAGGCTTTATTAGGGATGGTAGTATCAATTAACAAATATGTATTAAGTGATTATGTGTCAGACATTATGCTAATTTCTGGTTCAATTAGAATATATAAAAGGATGCGCCTGCTCTCAAAGAATTTTCATTCTCCTGGAAGGAGCTCACATTTGAGTAATAATGGATTAATACAAAATAAAATGATTTTGAGTAAGGGTACCTGACAATTTGAAGTATTCAGAAAGATCCCTTGAAGAAGATGGCACTTGAACTGAACTTTGAAGAGAGCTAGGGGTAGAAATGAGTCAAAAATATATCCCAGACATGGGAGATGGGCATGGTCAAAGTCATGGAGGCGAAGGATGGAAAGTCATATTCCAGGAACAGAAAGTAGGATAGTTGGACTATGATGTGCAGTTATCTCTTTCAGATCATTGGGATTGGTGGCATAGTGCCCTCATGATGTAAAAAATCCAAATATAATTATTTTTGTTCCTCCCTTTGTACCAGAGAAGTAGTCTGAAATTTTCTTTTTCTTTTATGGAGTGTTTGCAGTATCTTATTGTAAAATTTGGGTTAAGCATTTGGTCACTGACTCTCTGTCTTCTGCTGGCCTTCACGATCTGCAGTTCCACAAAATTTTCCAAAAATTCTCATTTAATTTCTCATGCTGACCCATAATATATCAAAACCCTTATGAGGAAAGTCAAGATGTGGAAGGGATAATTATAGAGTGAATGAGGGGTAATAATGTATAACTGGACTACAAAGGCTGAAGTCAGAATGTGAAAGACTTACAATTTTAATGATTCTTTAAAGGAACAGTTAAACTTTTATTTTTAAGGAAAGCAATCCAATGACTTGATTTCTTCTAAGTTGTGAATGACTGATAATGACTTCATATACTATCCTTCTACCAATATTTTCAGAAGAGGAAAGTGGCAGAAGACATCTTAGTAATGTGAGATGAAGAAGAAATTAGATAAGGGAGTTTTTAACAAATGGCCTTAACTTTTTTTCAGTGAATTGTGAGGCAACATTTCTAGCTGAGAGTGTATAAATGGAAGAATCATAAAAGGAATGAAAAGATTAGAAAAGTCATAGTGGTGAATGGGTTAATGAGTTAGTCACAGACAAGTAAAAGGATTGCCTTGTCACAGCGAGGGCTCAGGTGAGATTATATAACAAAGTTGTAGGGGACCTAGCCAGTATTTTGTGATTTTTTTCTAGTTCATAATTAGAAAGGGAAGCAACAGAGGGCAGGAATAATACAAGGTTGAATGTTGGCATACCAAGCTCTTTTATACCATAAGGAGACAGGGGACTTGACAGAAGAGGATAGTGTAGAGTTGAACTGATTCACTAAGGGATCAGTCAAGACGGAGAAGAGTAGAGAGTGGAGAGTGCATGGGAGTTAGCCTAGGAAAGAGTAGAGAGGTTGAGGATTTGGAGGTACAGTGAGAATGAAGAACAGGTTTCAAGGTTTCAAGAAAAAAAAGGAGAGGTAGAATTACAACAGCTTGTGATGAGTTAAAGGAATTTCAGTGTTACTAAACATGAAAGTGGTACATTTGAGTATCATGGAAAGTTAAAGGGCATGATCATCTCTGTATAGAGCTGTGGTGGGGTAGAGGAATAGATGATGGGAAAGTAGTGGAAGGTTGGTTATTTTAGGAAGTATTTACTATTTACATATATATATTTATATACATGTACATATGCATATATATGTATATATGTATTTATATTTGCACATTTGTATTATGTTAGTCCCCTAATATTACAGTAGGAGTTGTGGAAGACAGAAAAACTGTGAGCGAGGTACTAAATTCATTGAAGAAGGAAGGACAGTGTCTTGGAAATCAATAGATAACAGACTCAAGAATCTTGATTGAATGATAAATATGGTGATAAACATGAATTGAATGAGCCTCAAAAGAAAAGAGTGGTAGGGGGAGCATGGATGATATCAGGAAGCAAGAAGCAGACCAATTCTATCACCTCAACCGGTGAGTCAGGGAATGAGTCAAAATGCCATCAGTGCTAGAAAGGGAGACCCAGGAGGCTGTGTTACCTACTGAATAACTATAAAAGATCTAGAAGAACTACCAATGACCTAACCGCTCTTCTCCACAAACTCCTCAGCCTGCCATTAAGTTATTGTCACAATCTGGTTCTTACTTTTCCTAACTTCTTATACATTGCTCCATTTCACACATTTTCCATGATAACCAAACTTGGCTATGTGTTCCTAGTTTTTTATATACCATTTCCCATTTCTAAATTTTTGTACAAGCTCTCCCCTTTTCTTGGAAAGCACTTCCTTCTCTTCCTTGACTCTGAATTCTTGGCTTCCTTCAAGCTTCAGTTCAGACATCACCACTTTTCTTATCCAGCCCCATTCACCTTCAGTCATGTTTTCTGCTCCTTTAAGTTTTTTTATATTTACCTGCTTTTACCCATATTTTTATTGTTATTTTTTTGCTTTTTGGAGGGGGGGGAATGCAGGGCAATTGGGGTTAAGTGACTTACCCAAGGTCACATGGCTAGTTTTTGTGTTAAGAGTCTGAGGCTGGATTTGAACTCAGGTCCTCCTGACTCCAAGGCCAGTGCTCTATTCACTGCACCACCTACCTGCCTCTTACCCACATTTTTCTACACCGGTAGAATGTAAGCTCCCTGAGGCCAAAAGTTTTCTCATTTTTTGAGTCTTTGGATTTCCATTGTCCAGAAAAGTGTTTTGTTTAACTGTTTGCTGAATTGAATTAAAAAGATTAGCAGAACTATCCTTAGCAGAACAATCATATATTCCTCCAAGAGGGTATAAAGATAATGATAAACTTTCAAGAACTACAGTGGTTCATCTCTTCCCATGCAGTCTGGTCTCCATCCTCATTACAAAACAGCAGATAGGGGCCTCACTTTGAGAAGAGTTGTGTGATTTGGTCAGACAAGACTTTTGGGAAGCCATTGAGCTCCCTGGCTTTGAAAACCCAGATGTTGATGCTTCCCTCTCTGGTAACTTGAATAGTTGTAGTAGTTGTGACTCTGTGGAGCATGGAACCAGAACACAGAACTGCTTGCATGCCAACTTCACTGAGGTTAGAGCAGGAATGGTGAGCTGCCTGCATTGGGATTGGGACAGAAGCCAGGAGTGGCTGCCTCCTGCAGAAGGAAGAGGAGCCCAGGAGTTCAGAATTCAGATAAGGACTGTGCACCAAAGCAGGAGCACTGGATGTGTTTTCCTGCTGTGCCCCACAGTTTGGGACTCGGTGGGGGGGTGAGGGGGGGCGAGGATGGAGTTGTGTCTATGGTGGGTGGGGTGAATTGCTATGGAGCCCCAAGACCCCACTCTGTTGGTTTTGTTGCCTAGTCACCCTCAGGACTTGGAAGCACGGGCTTGGAGCAGTATTAAGACTCAGACTTGTATCTTTAGAGCCAGCACCTGGAAGTACCAGGAGAAAACCTGCAAGGGCAGTGTGGGGGGAAGGACACCCTCTGCCCTACCACGAGAACTTTATTTGGACATTTTTGTTTTGGATTGCTGGTAATGACTTGCTATGTTATGTATCTTGCCAATGTGATGTCTTTATTTTATGGGGATTATGTTGTACTTAAGAAATGTTAATGCTAATTCAGATTTAAGTTGACTATTTAACGGGCATGAAAGGTCTTGGGGCCAAATGTAATGGGAATCTAAAGATCTTTCCTGCCCCCAGACCCTCTGATAGGCTTAAGTGGCTCTGAGAATGTTCCCTGGTTTGAAAGTATACTCTGCCCCCTAATAGGCTGAATGTGGTCACGTGGAGCCTGTGGAGGGAGGCTTGTTTTTTGGGAATGGCCACACCTTGTTACTTTGTAATTGG
>CM053595.1:133912508-133930200 GCA_028646575.1 Pseudocheirus occidentalis
GATTGTTAACCCCCCCCCAAAAAAACCCCCAGCAGATACCAGTAAACCCTACCACACGTTTTGGAATCATAGTGAAGGTGACCTAGAGAGTCATGGGAATTCATGTGCACGACAAAAAATACCAAAGAAGTATTCTGAGATAGCTAGGTATGTAAGTGTTTCAGATTTGGAGTCAGAAAGACCTGGGTTCAAATCTAGCCTTAGATTTGAACTAGCTATGTAACCCTAGGCTAATCACTTAACTTCTCTGTGCCCCATTTTTCTCATCTATAAAATGGGAATAATGATAACAATTGCCTTCCAGGGTTGTTGTGAGGGTAAAGTTAGATAACACATACAAAGTGTTTATTATAATGCTCGTTATTAACTTAGATCAGGTCAACATTGCTTCTTAGGGACAACATGCTTAGAATGACACTTTATTTGCTTTCTAATCTTCTGAATGTACAGAGGATGAATTTGTCTATAGGGACCCTTCTCACAGAGCATGCTCAGCTGCCATTCCTAATTCTGGAAGATCACAGAGGAATTTTAGGAGTTTGCTGCCAGTTGTGGGTGACTCAGGATTCAATATTTTGTCTTTCTAGATGTCAGGATTCCTTATTGATCCAGGAAGTTGGAAGATCTGGTGACTTGGTGTTGTTCCCCCTTCATTCTAATGACATCACAAGAGAACAACCTGTATCTTCAAGCCCTTTTCTTCTTTGCAGTAATCCCATTTAAAAAAAAAAAAAAACTAAAAAAAAAACTTTCCATTGCTGAGCTCTCCAAAGGTGAGAATAAATGCTATTTGTCTGAGTCTAGCATCTCCAGTGTTCAGGTCCAATGCCCTTTCTCTGGTGCTGAACTCCCTAAGTCCTTTCTGGGAAATGTAATGAGAAAAGTGCCCAATTAAGCAACAATAAGACAAGGAAGAGAGAGGTGAAGCAGTTTAGTCTTTGTTTTGTTAAGTATTTCGAAGCCCTTATACTCTCCTGATTAAAAACTCCTAAGGCCATGCAATAAGAACAAACAACTGAATAAAAGGCTCACCAGGCTCCAGCTTGCAGGATAAGAAACATCATTTCTCCTTTTGAAAAGAGACCTAATGACACACTCCTGTGAACAGGAATCCACCTACTTTTTTTTCCCCCCTTTTAAATTATTTATTTATTTAACAAGCACTAATTATCTCTCCTTCCCACTCTCTCTCCCAAAATGAAGAAAACTAAATAGGCAAAAATAAAACCCTCAAAATAAATACGGGTGGTCCAGCAAAGCTAAGCATCTCATTGTCCATGTCCACAAAGGACTGTCTTATTCTGGTTAAGTCCATCACATCTCAGCCAGAAGCTGGGTAGCATATTTCATCCTTTGGAATTCTGATTTATCATTGTGTTGATCAGAGTTCTGAATTCCTTCAAAGTTGTATTATTTTGCAATGTCACTATCTTGTATAAATTGTTATAGATAGTATTATAATAATTATAATATTATAATATATAATATATAATATATAATACTATATAGTATTATAATAATTACAATAGTATTTATATAGAGTTAATATTTGTAAAGTGCTTTACAAATATTCTTATTCCAGTTTTATAAATGAGGAGACTGAGGTAGATAGAAGTTAAGTGACTTTTCTAAGGTCATACCAGTCCAGGTGCTAGTGCTCTAGCCACTGTACCACCTAATTATTCTCTACTTCATTCTGTATCAATTCATAGGAGTCTTTCTATTTTCCTCTGAAGCTGTCCATTTCATAATTTCTCACAGCACAATAAGAGTTTACTACATTCACATGCCTCAATTGATTTAACCATTCCCCAATAGATTGACAACTCTCCCTCCTTGTCCCACACCCCCCCCACCACCACCTGGTTTCCAGTTTGGGACAACAAAAGAGCTACTATAAACATTTTTTTATATGGTGGGTTATCTACTTTATTTTTTTCTGATACTGCTCATTGGTAATTATCACCTTTAGTAAATTGAATACTCAGGTAGCAGTGCAAGAATATTTTGGAACCTTTCATAAAGCACACATAGCAATGAGGTCAGTCAATTGTGATGAGGACCCTGGGCATGCCTTGCATAGGTGATGTGCTATCTATTCTAACAAGCCCTTACACAGAATCCCAAATAAGTCTGATCTCCAAGGCCCTGGCTGTTTCTGTAGATTCCTCCAAAGCCTCCAAGATTCTTTTCCATTCCATTTCTTTTCTCTTTAGCACACAGCAGCCAATTACACAATTGTGTGGGGAGAGGAATTCATTCTTGACCTAAAGATGATCAGTTTATGTGATAAAATATATAAGCTTATTATTCCATAATTGTCTCATCATCCATAGCAACCAGGATGATAAACAACTATAAATGAAGTAGTTCTTTTCAAAATGTACCTCAAAACCATTTAACCCCATGACCTTCTACTGCATTCTTTTCTTTTGGTAAGTGGGTAGGTAGGTAGGTAACATTTTGGAATATATTCCTTCTCTGTGATAATTTTCTACCTTGATTTTGAGATATTGACTTGTTTTGACTTGGTAATAAACAAAAGACAAAGAAAACAGAGGTTTTTCCCCTTTCACAGTATACGAAGGATTGGTCAAACTCCATAGAATAGCAGAATCAGAAGAGATCTGAGATCTTCCAGTCCAGCTGATAAAGGAGTTATTCCCTCTACACAGAATTCCAGCCCCCCCCCCTTAAAAGACTTCTAGTCATGGAATCTCCTAGCTCCCTTTTCCTTTACTTACTAACAAATCCTAATTTTTCAAGTTTCAAAAGGTGGGTTCTTATAGATTCAAACCACTTAGCTTCTTCTGCTATTTTAAAGAGAACCCCAACTCCTGAAGAGTAACCTTAAGTTTTTAATTACCCTCATAAAAATGCACCAAGCTTGACCTAAAATATTAACTTATTAAGGTGTAATTTTTACATCATCCTAGTAATGGGAGTGAATTTTCTAAAATAAGACCAAACTTATCCCAACTCCAGTGAATGAAGTTCTAACAGATGATGTCAACAATGATATAAAATTATATTTTAAAATTTTAGCTATACCTGTGTAATTAATTCATTTCTTCTCTTTAATTTTGATGGTTTCAGTCTTTTTATTGTGGATATTACTCTTTTCTTTCCTCCCATCATAATTTTCTCCCCTGATTTCCAGATGGTGATTTGTTTTAATTTAGGTAAAGTCATTTAAATAGTTTAACTGATGCTATTGTACAGAACTGAAGGCACCTTCTAGGTAATGTAGTCCACCCCTCTCATTTTGCAGATGAGGAAACTGTAGCCCAGAGAAGTTGAGTCACTTGACCAAGGTCATGCAGGTAGCAAATAGCAAAGTTGGCATTTAAACCCAAGTGCTCTGACACCAAATACAGCATACATCCTACTATACCTTGTGTTTATTTTAATTACAATGAACTAGATTCACTTTATAGATTTAGTAACAAAACTCTTTTATTCACTAATTTCTCATACGAATTTTTCAAAGAATCTGGTTTACACAAATTTGATTTCTCTGAAACTTTCCTAGAACAGATTTATTGCATGAATCATGCAGGTGCAGCAGCCTCAGTGTTCTAGTTCTCTAATTCAGCCCCCTTGAATTTTTACAATGAACACTCCATTCCATTTACCACGACCTTTACTAGCCTTTACCACTGGAGCTGGCCATGAAAGTTTGAAGGCCAAACTTATCCCTACTCCAAGAAGACAGGAGGCTTGTACCATAGATGCAGAGCACAATCCATTTGTTTATTGGGTTTTGAAGTATGCAAGGCAAAGAAGCCTCCTACAGTGGAAAAGTCTATTTTGAAAAACTGTTCTTGTTAGAGGTGGGGAAGCTAATCTCCATATCTCTTTGTGTTTGGATCCTTACCATCACACAAGTGAGAGGCTTAATGGAGGCTTATTAAATTGATGAATTAAAGTAAATTGAAAGAGTGCAGAGACAAAGGTCAGAGGATGTAAGCCAGTCTTGGCTCTACTGATAATTATTGGCCCGACATTAGACAAGTCACTTTTCCTTTCTGAGTGTTTTCTCTACAGTAAAATGAAGAGGTATAGATTAGATTACCTACAAATTATCTTTAGAATATAAAAATATTTAGGCAAATGAGAAAATTGATGCTCTAAAAATGTAAGGGTCCTGCTCTGAATCTCATAGCTAGCAAGGCACTTTTCTAACCTAGGTCTTTAGAAGTCTTAGCCCAAGGTTCTTCCCAGCATACTATGCTGTCTCTATCTTGAGTGATGTCAGTATCAGATTCTGAACCTCACCTTGTGGTCTGCTTTGCCACCCAGAGATAGAGCACAGTTCAACAGTGTCTCTGTTTTATTGTCTCTAGCAAGAGACAACATGAATTTAACTTCCTGGAGAGAATGCTTTCTTTACTGAAGAACTAACTCAGGCATGAAATGAACCCATTGCCCCCCAAATTCATTCCATCTGGTATGAATGATTGGAAGACAGAACTGTCATATTATTCTTCCTGCATCAGTTGGAATTGGAGATGTAGATAACCAAGCACTTTGCTCTTTGATGTGTCTAGACAAAAAGATGATTCAGGAAACCTCCCACAAGCCCTTCCTTTTGCAACTAGCCAAGATGAGAGAGTTCGTCTCTCTCAGAGCCACGGTTCACCAAAGCCCTCTTTGCCCTGACATTACTCATCCTTTTTCTTTCCCTGAAGGAACTCTAAAATAAATCATCAGAAAGACATCAGCATCTGGCTTGATTCTTTGCTTTCCCACCAAGTGTGGTGATCAGTGATATAGGGAAAAGGAGACTGGATTTGTAATTCCAAGAACTGCGTTTAAAGTGAAGTCTGATACTGACTATACGACCTCAGGGAGGTCACTTCCCCTGTATGAGCCTCAGTTTCCTCACTTGAAAAATATAAATAATAATAGTTGTACCAGGAAGGTGGTGAGGTATAGTGGATAATGAGCTGTCTGTGGAGTCAGAAAGCCCTACATTCAATTCCCACCTCTCATACATGCCAGTTACATAATCTGAGGCAAGCCATTTAACATCCTGGGACACCCAGGAAATTCTCTTAAGTTGCTATTCATTTTCATTTAGAGATCTGAAGTGATAAAGGAAGCTTATTCACCCTTTCAGTAATTAAAAGCTAGATAAGAACTGAGGCAAAAGGTAGCCTAGTTTGCCTTCATAAATTGATCAGTCTGTGAGGGGAAGACTAAGAGTTTTTGAAGAGTAGAAACAATTGCTCTTTACCAACTAGTTGCACAATAATTGTAACAATGTAAATGAAAAGATCACTAAGTAGAAGGTGCATTGAAAGCCTAATAGATAGTGAAGCATACCTTTCTACTCACAGCAGGGACACCTTGAACTTTCAGGGCAGTGTTGCCTATATTTTCATATGAGGCAACTTTGTTGGGTTGAATTGACATCTTTGTTACATAGGGAGTAGAGAGGAATATTTCCAGAAATGATTTTTGTGTGAAAACAAATGGCATTAAAGAATTGGAAAAAGAATGGCATCAATTGAAAATTTATCAACCCAAATATTACCCAGAAAGTAGAATTTTGCTATACATTTTATATAAGCAGCACCATTTGTGACTAATTTATTCTTCAAAATAAATTGATCAATATGCTATAGCATCTGCATCCATAAAATACAATTATCATATAATATTGTATAACATGGTTATCTTTCACTAGACTATCGGCTCTATGTGGACAAGCACCATATCTTCCCTGGTCTTTGTTTGTTCCCCTGAGATCAGCACAGTCCTCTCTATAGAGTCAGTACTTAATAAATGTTTCCTGTTATTAACAATAATAGCAATAGCATTTATACAGTGTTGTAATATTTGAAAAAGTACTTTACATATGTCATATCGTTTTATCATCACAACCCTATGAGGTAGATACTATTATTATCCCCATTTTGCAGAAAAGAAAACTGAGGCTAAGAGAGGTTGTGTCTTACCTAGGGTCATAAAGCTAGTAAGTACCTGAGGAAAAATTTAAATTCAAGTTTTTATGATTTCCTGACTGATGTTATTATTGCTAATGGCACAAGTTCAAAGGATAAAAAAAATTAGATTTTTATCATTTAATATATTTTACTGAATTCATTAAACATTTACTATGGGCCACAACATTTAAAATATTGTAGTAGGCACTAGAAACAGAAAAAGAAAAAAATGAAGTAGTTCTTGTCCTCAAGAAGCTTATATTCTTCCATAATAGAGAGCAGTGGACCTGCAATTAGGAGAATCTGGGTTCAAATACTGCCTCCCACCTGCCATGCGATTATGGGCAAGTTGCTTAATCACTGTTAGTCTCAGTCTCCTCCTCTATAAAACTAGGATGATAATAATACATTTCATATGTGCCTTAGGAAGTGTAATGCCAAGCAAAGGCAACTTCCAAGATTCAGACTACCAGCATAGCAAACCCCATTTATTCAGCAAACAGAACAGGGAAAGTCAAAATATAGTATAACTCATTCATTTCACAAGTTCTTAATTCAGTCCAGGTACTACTCCACTCCTAGAGGGTGCATTCATTTAGTCAAAGTCTCTTCTCAAATGGAGATCAGACTACTCCACCTCTAGGCGGTACATTCTTTTAGTCAGTCAAAGTCTCTTCTCAAAAGGAGATCAGTTTCCAAACATAAACAAAGTACACTCACAAAAAGGCCAAAGGTTTCCCACCCCTGGACTCAAAGTAAATTACAATACCATCCATTAACACCAAGCACTTTCTCAAAAGGGAGCAGGAGAGCACAAAAGGCCTTCCACCCTTAAACCATAGCAAGGTCAAGACAACATCTCAGGATGGAAAGGCCAAGAAAGGGCCCTTCTTTCATCTTCACTCCAGGTAAGCCCTCAGCAATCTCAGTTCCTGGGGAGACAAGGCTCAACAAAGCCATAGCCAGTGTCCTCATCAAGTCACACTCTGCCTATAGAACAGTCCCAGAACCCCTGAAAGTATCAGCAAGGTCCCCTTCTAGGATTTCTGTGATCATACAAGAAAGTCCTTCTTCAGGGCTTCTGCACCAACAGCCAAGTTCCAGTACCTCTACAACAGCAGCACTGTCCACTATCAGGTAAATCTGGAAAAACAACATCAAAACAGACAAACAAAATATCAGCATCACAGCCATGCCTCCTCAGTTCTCAGCAGCTTCAGGTGGCAGTTCTCAAAAGTCCTGGGCAGCTCCAATGGGCTCTCAACAGCAACTCAGGCTTCACAATGCTGGATACTGCTCTCCCAAAAGTACCACTTCTTACTCTGGCCTTCTCTGGGCTTGAGCCTTCCTTTCCATTCATGGCTCCTCCCAGGTCAGCCCCCTCTCTTCATGTCAACAAGTCCATCCCACAAGTGGGATTCACAAGCTCTGGGTCTTAACACTCAACCCAAAAGCCAAGTCAATTCAGGGACATCTCCAAATTACATTACCATTACAGGAAGTAATTAGAAGAGGGAGATAATGTTAACAACTAGGCAGAATTAGTGAGTAGCTCCTGAGAAGGTGCTGCCTAAGCTGGAATCTAGTAGAATGTCATAACTCCCTAGTGCATTGAGCTTCTAATCAATTTCTTTATAAAATTGGCTTCTCTCTATTTACTGATGGAGAACACTGGAAGTTTTATTTTTTGTCTTGTTTTCTTCTGATTTTTTTTCAGCAAATATTTCTCTGTTCCCTGAATATGACAGGTATACTCTGCATACCTTCACTGGCTGTCCCTAATTCCTCAAACTTTTTTCCACCTCCCTGACTCCTGGCTTCCTAGGCTTCCTTCATGTATCAACTGAAATCCTTTTGCAAGAAGTTTTTCCCACCATCCCCCCTTAATGCTGGTGCTTTCTCCTTGTGAATAGCTTCAATTACGTATATGTGTGTATACAGATAGATATACACACATATATACATACACACATGTGTGTATGCATGTATGTATGTACTGTGTTTGTAAATAGGTCTTTATACGTTATTTCCCTTACTAAACTATGAACTCCTGGAAGGTAGGGACTGTTTTTGCATTTCTTTGTATCCTTAATGCAGTTCCTGGGATACAGTAGGTGTTTAATAAATGCTTGTTGACTTGACTTCACCAAAGTGGGAAAATCAAAGTCAGGGGAAACAGTGACCTAGAAGGGGTAGTGACCCTAAGCTGAAGTTCCTGAGTTGACAATTTGAATTACACCTCAGTTTAACATTGGAAAACAGATAGACAGCTGATAGGTACCTCACAAATCATCTTAGCCAACCATCTCATTAAGCAACTGAGGAAACTGAGGCCCAGATAACAGAAATTCTTTATTCAGCATCACACAGGCAGTAGTTATTGGAGTCTGGAATTGAAGTCACATCCTCTGTCCTAAATCTGACACTCATTCCACTATACTCTGTCATTTGCTTGAACAGAAATTGATTCTAGATAGAAAGCCTGAATATTAAGTTATTCTGTTTCCAAATATTGAGTAGAAACAGAATAAATTGCAGATACATTTAAATTTGTACTGCAGGGGCAGCTAGGTGATGCAGTGAATCAAGCCCTGGCCCTGGAGTCAGGAAGACCTGAGTTCAAATCTAGCCTCAGACACTTAACGTTTACTAGCTGTGGGACCTTGGGCAAGACATTTAACCCCAACTGCTCTACCCTCCCCCTCTCCAAAAAGCCAAAAAAGAAAATTATACTGCAGAGGCAGTATTTTGTGAGGCTAGAAGTAGAAATATTTGGGCAAATGGGTTTGGTTTCTTTTTTATTCTGTTTTGGGGGATGCTTTTTTGTTGTTGTTGTTTAGGAAGTAACAGTAGTATCTTAGGTATATCTCAATGAATTAAACTTTGACCAGATTTGGACTTTGGGGAATCTATTTTGAACTTTTCTTAGCAAAAAAAGAAAAAAAAAACTGCACCAAATGAACCTGAACTCTGGACACTGTTTCCCTAGTTTACTATAAAATGAAAAGTCTCGAATAAAGAATAGGATGATGGTTAAAAATATCTTCATTCTCACTTCTCTTTTAAAAAATTACAACCTCCATGACCCCTATGTCATTAGGCTGAGTTAGAATGAGTTAAGATTGGAGAGGAGAATGAGAATAAAATATAGACCCTTGTTCTTTTTTTTTTTTTTTTTTGCTTTTTGGAGGGCAGTTGGGGTTAAGTGACTTGCCCAAGGTCACACGGCTAGTTTTTTGTGTTAAGTGTCTGAGGCTGGATTTGAACTCAGGTACTCCTGACTCCAGGGCCGGTGCTCTATTCACTGAGCCACCTAGCTGCCCTTAGAGCCTTGTTCTTACCTGGGAGTGGCCTTTAGGATTTGATTCAATCAATAAATATTCAGTAAGCCTATTGGCAAATTATGTGGTAAGCACTGTGCTAAATACTAAGGATAAAAATACAAAAAATGAACCAGTCTTTACTCCCAAGGAGCTTTTTAAAAATAATAATAACTAATATTTATATAGAATTAATAGATAGGCCCTATGCTAAATGCTTTACAATTATTATCTCATCTACTCCACACATCAACCCTGGGAGGTAGATGCTACTATCTCCATTTTATAATTGAGGAAACTGAGTCAAACAAAAGTTAAGTGAACTGCCCAGAGTCACATATCTAGGAAGTACCTGAGATGAAATGTGAACTCAAGTCTTTCCAGCTGTAGAGTCCAGCATCCTATTGACTGTACTACCCCAAAATATAAAGAGAACAAACACGAGATATTGTCGGAAAGGAGACCCCAGATTGAAGAATATAGTATGGTATAGTGAAGAGGACTCCTGGCCCATAGTGAACATTTAACAAATTCCTGTTGACAGACTGAAGCCATCAATTGTAGCTTCACAAAACTGTAGAACCAGAAGGGACCTTCTGAGGTCATCCAGTTCAACCTATACCTGAATAAAAATTCCCTTTACAAACATGTTCTCATCAAGTGGTCCTGCTCTTTTTATTTGAATATCTCTAGTGAGGGGACAATCACTTCCCCCGACAGCCTTCAGATAGCTCTAATTTTTATGATGTTTGTTGTCACCTGAATTCTAAGTTTCTCTCTTTGAAATTCTTAACTACTGCTCTGGATTCTACCATCTACAATAAATCAGAATGAATTGAATCTATTTTCCATGAGGCAGTCCTTAAAATACCTGAAGACAGTTGTCACATCTCCCTTAAATTTTCCCTTCACCAGGTTCATCATCAATAATTCCTTCAACTTGTCGTCATTATAAATACTTGATAAAAAAAAGTTAAACCTATTAATATAGCAGGATCTCAATGCCATTCACTGTTCTGGTCACCTTCCTCTGGATGCTTTCTAGATTGTCAGTATTAGTCTAAAACAGTAAGCCTCAGATCTGAGCACAACACTCCAAGTGTCTCATCAGGGCAAAATGTTGTGGCCCTATGAACTCCATACTTGTGGGTACTGTTCCTAAGATTACATTCATGTAGCCTAAAATCATATTAGCATTTGTGCCTCCATTATACTGATGGTTCACATTGTAAGCGTAGCCTTCTTTAGCTCCCACATCTTTTTAAAATTACTGCTATCTACTTGTACCTCTTCTGCCTTTTAGTTGTGAAACTAATTTGTTGATTCAAAGGGTAAGATTTTGTATTTATACCTATTAAATTTGAATTGTTTTAGTCCAATAGGATTACCTGTTTAGGTTTCTTCAGGTCATGACTCTGCCTTCTAACACCCAGTCTTTATAACATCTTCAGAATTGACACATATAGCGTCTATGCCCTGACCTCAGATATTAATGAAAATGTTTTTTAAAGTACAGAACTAAGCATAAATTCCTCTAGGGACTTCTTCCATGCTGGCATTAAACATTTACTGACTCTCTCAGGATCCAGCTACTCAACTATTTCTGAATGCATCAAATTACACCGTGGAATTTTAGCCCAAATCTCTTCATCTTTTACACAAGAATAGCATATGATAGTTTGTCAAATGTGTTTTAAAAATCAAGATTGACTTTATCTACAGCTTTCTCTGTAGATAATCTGGCAGAATTCTGGCAGAAATTCTGTCGGAAAAAAAGTTAGTATGACATTCTTGATAAAGCAGTGGTACCATTTATGGTCAGTATTTAATTTTCTCAATAATTATCAATGAGTTTTAAACTGAATAAGAGTATGAAAGTAAATATGACGGGCTAAAAGAAAACCCAACTCTCTTCCCAAAGCCTTCTTTTAAAGAGGGTTCAGAAACCTTAGTAAAAGTTCATCACCTGGTTTGGGAAGGAGTTTTTTGCTCCACCCTCCAGCCTTCTAATCAGAGGAGAGAGGCCATTGAGTGTACTAACTAGGTTGTTGGTGTTGGTGTCATTCAGTTATTTCAGTCTTTTCTGATTTCTTGTGATCCCATTTGGAACTTTTTTGGCAAAGACACTGGAATGGTTTGTCATTTCCTTCTCCAGCTCATTTTACAAATGAAGAAACTGAGGTAAACAGGATTAAGTGCTTTGCTCAGTGTTGTATAGCTAGGAAGTATCTGAAGTCAGATTTGAACTCGAGAAGAATAGTGCCAAACTCCAGGTTTGGTACTCTCTCTACTGCACCACCTGGCTGTCCCCACCTTAAAGAAGAGCAAACTATATAGTATAAGATAGCTTAGCATGGCATAGTATACTATAGTATAGGGTAGCATAGCATAACATGGTATAATATAGGATTTTAAAGTACAGCATCTTAAAGAACAGCAGAGTACATTGCATAGCCTAGCGTAGCATGGCAAAGCATAACTTCAGTTTAGTATAGTGTAGCATAGTGCAGTATGTTGGGTTGTATAGTATAACATAGTAAAGAACAGCATAGGACATAGCATAACATGAGTCAAGATAATGCAGTGTATTACATAAGATAGCGTATTATAAGGCATTTACTATGTCAGAATTATAAGAGATGTAACAAAGGTATGATAAATGACATATTAAGTTGATATAAGTCATTTACTGTGTCCGTGTATTATGTCATTTAACTGACAACTAAAACATGTCACTTATCATGCTGACATAATAGACGTCATATTATAAAGCACCATGCCATACTATGAGAGCTGGGTAGCACCACAGTACATAAAGTGCCGAGTGTGGAGTCAGGAAGACTCATCTTTCTGAGTTCGAATCTGGCCTCAAACACTTCCTAGCTGTGTGATCCTAAACAAGTCAGTCTCTTCATCTGTAAAATGAGCTGGAGAAGGAAATGACAAACCACTCCAGTATCTTTGCCAAGAAAACCCAAAATGGGGTCACAGAAAGTCAAATACGACTGGACAACAACAAAAAAGTGTCAAGAGGCTTATGTTCTTTTATCTATTACTGTGTAATAGAATAAAACACACTACACCTAGAGTTGACAAGAGTTGAGGAACCCTGGGTTCAATTCCTAATTCCTACATTTATTAGCTGGGTGACTTCAGGCAAGAGACTTTACCCTCTTAAATGTCTTTCTTTGTGGGTAAAAGGGGGATAACAGTATTTGTGTGACTTCTAGTCTTACAATATTATTGTGGGGGCAGCTGGGTGGTACAGTGAATAGGGCAGCGGCTGTGGAGTCAGGAGGAACTGAGTTCAAATCCAGCCTCAGACATTTAACACTTACTAGTCATTTGACCTTGGAAAAGTCACTTAACCCAGATTGCCCTGCCCTCCCCCCTCCAAAAACCAAAAAAAAAAAACAAACAAAATACCATTATTGTGAGCAAAATACCTCCTACATGAAAATTCAATATAAATCCTTGCATATTCTCTGGAACCCACATACAGTAAACATTTTATCAATGTTTGTTCAACTGAGCTCTTCATATAAATAACACCAATTACCCAGGTATCACTTTAGTTATGTGGAACACAGTTGAGAACAAAAATAGGCCAAGAACCAAGAAATTAATTGAAAAGACCTTTGAGTATTGGAGATAATAACTATCATAAAGCCCACGCATCTTACTCCATAAGATGGAACAACTCTCAATTCAAGCCTTTTGGGTAAGAATCAAGTAAAATAATATTCACAAAATACTTAGCACAATGTCTGGCACATAGTAAGCATTTAACAAATGTTTAATTACTTCCCTTTCCTTCATTCATTTTGTATGTTCTTCTGTTTTCTGACCCCTTGCAGTTATTCCTTAGCTTCAAAAAGAAAACTAATTTAAAATATTGAAGACCACAGAAATACCATAGAGAAATTATTACTGAGCATAAGGGAAGACATAAAAGAATCATTAACTATAAAAGAATGGTGGTCCAGATTTGATTAGTTTAGATAGAAGCTGTAGCATACATTTCAACGTGTCCTGAAATTCTACTACAAAAAAAAAAAAGCAACAAATAATTTTTCAAATGATGATCCTGAGTCTTCAAAAAAGAAAAGCTATTGACATATATCCAATCAATCAGAAGCAGCTAGGTGGCACAGTGGATATTGAACTTGGAGACAGGAAGAATTCAGTTCAAATCCTGACTCAGAAACTTACTATCTGGGTAATTCCTGGGCAAGTCATCTATCCTCTCTCAGACTCAGGTTCCTCATCCATAAAATAAGATTAATAATAATATCTCCTTCTCAGAGTGGTTGTGAGAGCAAAATGAAATAATACTTGTAAAGCCCTTTGTAAACCTCAAAACTCTATAAGAATGCTAGTTATATTTATTATTATTATTATCAATCTCTCATGAGTTCAGTCTCTAAACTGAGTATTCCCAGATTTCTATAGCTAACCCTTGTCTCTCTCCTTAATTCAAGTCCTAAATCACCAACTTTCCACTGGACATTTTGACCTAGGTATCCCTTAGGCGTTTTTTTTCAATTCAACAAACATTTATTCATATCTTCTTATGTACAAATAATTGTTCTAGGCATTGAGGAGTAAGACAAAAAAAGAAAAACATAAAAATCCTCCCATTAAAGGAGCTTACATATAACTGAGGAAAAACAGCATGTATATACATGAACAAATATAAAATATGTAAAAATTAAACACAAAGAGGTGTGAGGGAGAGGAAGGGACTTAGAATTAGAGACATCAGGAAGGACCTTAGGCAGGAGGTTGCACTTGAGGTTAGCCTTGATGGGAGGTAGCAATTAAATTCTCTAGACATTTCAAACTCAATATATCTAAAACTGAACTCAAGATTTTTTTTCCCCTAGAGCACCCATTCCTCCTTTAACTTTCCCAATTTTTCTCAAGTGAACAATCTGTCATTCAGATTCACCACCTGGTTGTCACCCTCATTTCCTCACTCTACTTTATTCCACACAACTAGTCAGTCACTAAGTCTTGTCAATTCTATCTCCACCACTTTGTGTTCATGGCCACCATGCCATTTCAGGTCCTTAGCACCTCATGTAGATACTATAGAACTAATTTCTTCATTTATTTCCCATTCTCAGACTCTCCCCTCCCCAAGTCCATATCAATGCAAACCAAAGTGATTTTCTTAAAGCACAGGTTTGACCATGTTATCCCCCTGTTCAGATTCCACTGGCTACCTATTTCCTCCAGGATCAAACATTGGAAGCCCTTCACAACTTGGCTCCAAATTATCTTTCCGGTGTATTATGTGTTATTCCTATCAGCACTCTACAGTCCATTCAGACTCATCTTGCTATTCCTCACATATGAAATTCCATCTCTCACCTGCATGCCTTTGCACAAGCTACCTTCTATGTCTGATACACAGTCACTCATCTCTGTCTCTTAGAATTTCTAAATTGTCTTCAAACATCACAAGATCTTTCTGGTTCTCTTGCACCATAGCTGCAAGTGTCTTCTCCCTATACTTGTATGTACACATGTTGTCTGACCCAAAAGAATGTAAACTCCCTGGATTTTGTCTTTTGGTATCCAGTACCTAGTACAATGTAGTGTCTGGCACATAGTAGATTTGTGTGTGTGTGTGAGGCAATTAGTGTTAAGTGACTTGCCCAGATCCACACAGCTAGTAAGTGTCAAGTGTCTGAAATCATACTTGAACTCAGGATCTCTTGACTCCAGGGTCAGTGCTCTATCCACTATGCCCTCTAACTGCCCCACATAGTATATTCTTAATAAATCCTTATGGATTAATTGATCATTGATTCCAAAAAGATTTCCATCAAAAAAACAATAATGTTGATACTTAAAGGAATAAGTTTTAGTTACCTAAATAAATTCACGTTGTAAAAAACATTTCATTCCTTGATGATATGAATAAATGAATTAATATGCTACGTTCCTGCATCTATACACACAAAGATGGCATAGCATCTATGGCACAACATCTAAAACAGCAGTTCTCAACCTGTGGGCTGTGACCCTTTTGGGGGGTCAAACAACCCTTTAACAGGGGTCAAAAGGGTCACAGGGAAAACACATATTTCCAATGGTCTTAGGAACCGAGACACCACTCCTCTATCTGTCTCCAGGCAGGTCTGCCCACATGCAGATATGTCTATATACGAATATTAAAGGGTCACAGCATTAGGAAGGTTGAGAACCACTGATCTAAGAGATTCGTATACATATTAATCATAGACAAAGTACATGTAAGCACTAAAGTTCCACCATACCAGCCTTACCAAAGCATCCATGACCTATGGTTCTTTGGTAGCTCCTTTTAGAGTCTATAAACCCTTCTTTTAGCCATCACATATTATTAATACACTTTTTATTAAATAAGAATTTGTTATTATTTAATGGTAATAACATACATTTATTGAGAATGTATCTTATAATTGTTGTTGTTGTTCAGTCATATCCAGCTCTCAGTGATCCCATGGTCATAGCATGCCAGGCTTTCCTATCCTTTACTATCTCTTGAAGTCTGCCCAAGTTCATGTTCATTGTTTCCATCATACTATCTATCCCTCTCATCCTCTGTCATCCCCTTGTCTTTTGGTCTTCTGTCTTTCCCAACATCAAGATTTTTCCCAATTGAGTTTCATCTTCTCATCACGTGGCCAAAGTATTTAAGTTTCATCTTCAGTATTTGACCTAACTCAGGAGTAACCTGAATTAATTTCCTTGTATACTATTGTACATCATATATTATAATACACATACATACATTCATTCATTGATGATAGCTAACACAATGCTTTCTATATCCTGTTCAATTCACCTAGACAAGTATCTATTACATGTGTGCAGCACTAGGCTAGGAGCACAAAAACAGCAAAATAGGCCCAGCCCTCAAGGAGAGTGTACTCTCTTGGGGGCAGATACAGCATGCAGGTGAATGAGCAAATGAAAGACAATTATGGGAACAAGAAAGCACTAATAACAGGGAAAGCAAAAGGGGGTTTAATGAAGGGAGTACTTGAGCCTGGCCTTAAATAAAGATAATTTTTCTCAGAGGCAGAGATGAGGAAAAGTATGGAGGATATGAGAGAAGGATGGACTATTTTAGCTTGTGAAAATAGCTAGTGATTCAATTTACCTGATAGAGTATGTGAAATAAGACTTTTTTTAAAGAAGCAAATTAGAACTCTACCATCTCTATCTCATTATATCCCTACAATAGTATTATGAGCTTGGTCAGAATCATCAAATATTGTCAACCCCATTTTACAAATGGAAAAACTGAGGCTTAGTAGTGAAGTGACTTGTCTATGACCTTATAGTTAACTAGTAGAACTGAGATAAAAACTCAAGCATAGTATTTATTAGCTTCTTGTTTATCTATTTCACTGTATAGCCTTCCCTCTATAGATGTGCAGACGAGTGAGGCTGGTTTGCATTCATCATAAGTTGGGCATTTGCTGGTAAGCTATCTTTGATCTAAGTCTATTGGTTGTACTTCTGTGAGCCAACAGAAACAGTTTTAGGTCCCTTTCCATGTACTTTTGAATAGTTTCATTTTCTGCTTGCCAAAGATAATTGCTCTTGCCAAATTACATTTGCACAGACAAAAGGTGGTCATTAAATAATATAACCTCCCTGGCACTTGCACCTACAAGTACTCATTTACACATGAAATTAACTTCTTTTCCGGGAAATGGATGCTCTTGGTTTTTTTTCTTGGAATCATTTTAGTCTCCAGAAGCTTGGGTTGTTTTGTTTTGTTTTAAACAATTACCTTTCTGCAGTAGACTCTTATACGTACTCATTCCAAATTTCTTGAATGTGAGTAAAGGAATAGACAATTTAGAAGGTAAATTCCAGAGGTCATCAATTAAGTCTATTCATTTTGTAGAGAATTTAACATAGACGTGCTAAAAAAAAAATGTATATGCAGATGTGGGCTTCTAAAATGTGATACCATCATGGAAACTGGAGAACATCATGCAGGATAGGAAGCAATAATGGTTGGAATGAGGCAGAGTAGAAAAAGAAGCCCATCCAGTATGAGATTCCAGACTTGAGAAGAAAATTAAGAGAATTCCTAGTGATCAGGAAAAAAATGATGCCAGAGACAACTAAAAAGAAAAAAAGGTATTGATAACCTCTCTCAAATACCCCTTATATGCCTTCCACCATGAATGTTTGACTGTCAATTCTATATACAAATGGTAAAAAAGAAAAAAACCTACCTTTGTAATATATTTCCACTGACTCACACCCACCATGCATTGCCATTTTGTTCATTGCCATCCTCTCTCTCTCTGTGTCTCTCTCTCTGTCTCTGTCTCTGTCTCTGTGTCTCTCTTTCTTTCTCTCTCTCTCTCTTTCTCTGTCTCTCTGTCTCTCTCTTTCTGTCACACA
>CM053595.1:133930700-133949225 GCA_028646575.1 Pseudocheirus occidentalis
AACCAGAGACAGAGAGGAGTAAGATAGATCATGGACACATACATACATACATACATACATACATACATACATAACCAAAAAACAAGTAATGCTATCTAACATTTATATAACACTTTAAAGACTGCAAAGTCTGTGGGGTAGGCACTATTATCCCACATTTTATAGATTATTCTACATCCCCATTTTATAAAACAACAACATCACCATCATAATAACTAGCATTTATATAGCACTTTAAGAGTTGCAAAGCCTATGACATAGGCATCATCATCATCATTATTATTATCCTTACTTTATAGCTGAGGAAACTTATACAAGCAAACATTAAGTGATCTGAGGCAAGATTTGAACTTAAATCTTCCTGATTCCAAATTTCATGCTGTATCTACTGAGAAATCTAGCTACCTAAGTAGTATAGTACATTTTTTTAAAGGGTAGTCTCCTGAAAAGAAAAATAAAGGTTATATAATTTATTATTAGACAGAGAAGAAACATATCTAATTTTGGCAATGTGGTACTAACATTGACCAGTATATTAAATCAGAGCCTGATTTTTCCTTCTCTTGGTTGACTTTACTTACAGCACCTGCAATTGAATTTCTTCAACAGTTGCAATGCCTGGCAGCCACATACTGTCAATAAAGAGGATAGGTGTTAAAAAGATAGACCTTTGTTCCAGGAAGAAACTTAGAGCTATTTAAAGTTATGTATAATTTAAGTTGCCTTAAAGACATTGTCAAAGAAATGTCCAATCTCCTCCAGGCTACATACCTAACTCCTCTCCAAAGGACTTTTCTATACCACAGAAACCTATTCATCCTGGAAGCTCACTTCAGCCTCACTTCTCATACTGGAAGTACTTTCTACCCTTTTACTTGACTGGTTCCTCTTAGAACCTCCACTTTAACAATGAGACCAAAGCCAACCATGTCTTCATTCCACTCCAGGCTGTTCTCTTAACTCTCTCGATTTTCTGTACCATACTTTCCTCTCCCCCAATGTGGCATACATTATAATCTGCCCTTCCCTTTTCAGTTCCCTTCTGTGTGTCATCTTCCTCATGTCTTTCTGTTTGTTATTATATGTTCAGTCCTTAGTACACTGGCTGGAACACATCAAGCTCTTTTAAAATGCTTCTTAACTTGACTTGAAATGTATGACTGGAAGAGTCAGTGGACAAGTCATGTGATATAATCGAGAAATAACCAACGTGTCAAGAAATCTAGACGAAGGCACTCAGCATGTTGATGGGATCCCCTGTGGAAGACTAACAGCTAGATAGGTTAAGAAGTACAGATGGGCTGTGGTATGCACTGTTGGAGGGAGTTTCTACATCACTGAAATCACAGATGCATCAGTTTCAAAACATGGCAAAGATTGACTTGGGCCTTGATCAATGTATTTGTCTTTTCAGTTGTGACTGGCATCATTTTTCCTGATCGCTAGGAACCCTCTCACTTGCCTCCCAAGTATACAGTCTCATACTGTTTGGATTCCTTACTCTGCCTCACTCTAACTTTTATCAAATTTTGCTTCCTTTCTTGATCAATATTCTCCAATTCCCATCATAGGATCAAAATTTAAATACACACATTTGTTCATAAAACAATGCTAAATTCCCTACAAATTGAACAGACTTATTTGGTGGCCTCTGGAATTCACATTCTAAATGGTCTCTCTCTTTATTTTATTATCCCAAAGTCTAATCCCTCATTCAAATATTGTGTCAGCTCTTACCTAGATTATTAGTGTGCTTCTATCCTTCCTACTTATCCCTCTGAATCCTCTCAATGATTAAAAAAAATTAATAGCCCATATAATTGTCACTCTTCCCCATGAGGTCTTTCACATCAGATTCACCCAACAATTCAGTGACTAGACATCTATTAAGATGTCTGCCATGAGCAAGGCACTATGCTATACCATGGCCAAAAACCTAATGACTCCTGCCCTAGAGGAGTGGGAGTGGGGGAGAGCAGAAAGGAGGTTGCTGCATTTTTATTTACATAGTAGACAAGTGATACAAATAGCAGGTAAAGGAATTTCATGAAGGGAAGGAGGAAAAAACAGATCAGAAAAGGCTCTGAGTAGGAGACAGCACTTCCACTATGTTTTCGAAGAAGCTAGGGATTCTTTCTTTTAGTCATAGAGGAAGAGTGTGTGCATTCTAGACATTTAGAATTACATATTCAAAAGGTACAGAGAGGAGAAATGTCAAGTGCCATGAACAGCTGGCATGCATACTTCAGGTGTGCCTCTGTGACTTTACCTTCTGGATCAGTTCCCCAATACTGCTTCCCAGATATGGATATCTATGGAGTCCAGGCCATTGGAACATCTTCAGTGAGCCTTCATCACAACTCCCCTGTCCCTCCTATGCCCCACCCCCCAGCCTCCTGAACCTTAGCTAGCTCTCTCCCAATCCCTATGTCAGTCGGCTCTACCTGTGACCATCCCAGTGGACCTGAGTTGGAATCAGCATAAATTGGGCACTGAACTGTTCCTCATTTCTTCTGTTCTCTTGTCACAACATGGTCATTTTTCTTCTTGATGCATGTGGAAAAAAGAGTAGATTTGCTCTACTGGTCCCCAGAGGACAGATCTTCTTAAGAAGCAGTGGTGAACATGGCAGAGAGACAGATTTGTGGTTAGAGGTAACAAAAAATTTCCTAACATTCATAGTTATCCAGAAGTGAAGTAGGCTGCCTTGGGATGACTGCTAAGCAATCACTTGTTGGGATGTGACAGAGAGAAATCCTGCTTTGGGACTGGCCTATATGTCCTCGGAGGTATCTTCCAGTTCTGAAATTCTATCATTTCATGAACTCATAGTGACTAGCAAGATCTCATTGAAAACCTCTCAGATCTCACTTTTAGTTTCTGAAAGTCTTCACCAATTACAAAAGGCTTTCACCAAAACACATCCAACAACCCCTGATTCTTTCTCCAAAGCCCACATATAATAGTTCACATTTTGATAGCTACCTGTGCTTAACTAAGCACCTTCCATGCATTTTGGACTTTTTACTCTTTTACCACAAAAAACAGGGAGATGGATAGTACCATGTTTATAAATAAGAAAGTAGAGGCTAAGAGAAGCAGAGGGATTTCCCCAAGGAAACACAAGGTGAATAATAAGCTAAGATGTCTGAAAAAAAATCAACGTGCAAAGTATGATTAAGAATTAATTAATCAAGGGGCGGCTAAGTGGCACAGTGAATAGAGCATCGGCCCTAGAGTCAGGAGGACCTGAGTTCAAATCCGGACTCAGACACTTAACACAAAAACTAGCCGTGTGACCTTGGGCAAGTCACTTAACCCCAACTGCCCTCCAAAAAAAAAAGGCAAAAAAAAAATTAAAAAAAAAAGAATTAATTAATCAACAAGCATTTTTTAGGTGCCAGCTTTGTGCCAAACAGTGTGCTATGTCCTAAAAACATAAAGAAAAAGTAAAAACTGTCCCTGTCTTCAAGGAGTTCACTTTCTGATAGGGAAGACGAAATGTACATAAATATGGAGATAGACAGATATCTAATGGGGAAGACAATACAGACATAAACACAAGATACAGAGAAGATGGGAGTTAATCTTAGAGACAAAGGCTGGGGGGATTGAGAAAGATTTTTAACAGAGGGTGTCAATTAAGTCTAATTGTTGAATTTTACTTGGTCATCTCATTTACTTCGACTGTATATCTATCCTGGGTCTCAAGCTTTGAAATACTCTATTTCACTTCTGTTTCACAAATCAAGGTGCTAAACAGGGTTATTTCAAAGCATAAAGTACTCCAGGTCTCATAGGTGCTTATAGGAATACAAAGTTCCCTAAACAGATGGGTTTTTCTTTTTTTTTTTTTTTTAAGTTTTTAAAACACAAACAGGCTCATTTAAGTAGGCTCCCAAGCTCTGACCCTATTGACACTGACCTCATTGCCCACTATGAACTCATTGCCTCATCTTTCCCTGCTCTTCTTCCACCTTGTCACACTTTAACCAGAAAGACTTGAACCTAACCTCCTTGTCCTCTCTGAACTTTTCCCCTAGCTGGTCAGAGAGGTGACTCCATTCATGAATCTCCATTTTCCTTGATAAGTTGTATCTAACCTACTGATGAGTAAAGGACAGGATGATGGCAGTTTCACTTTTGTGGTTCTTTCTCCACCACACTTCCTTTATTTTGTACTCGGTCACATCGTTCAAAGTCATTCACTAAAGTGAGTGAGTCAGCTAGGAGGGCATCCATGACAGTTCACAGAGTTTACAGTAAGATAGCATGAGTCTTATTAAATAATTAACCCCAGCCAAATGTGCCAACTTGCACTTCATGACCTCTCCAGCAAAACTTATTAGAAAACAAGTTATAGCACTATGAATAGAAATCTATAAACACAATCTCCATTTTAAAATGCCTATAACAAGAAGAGAACATTGTCCAGAAAAGAATAAATCTCATCATAGCAAATCATAATACTGCCATTTTGACAGAATTTTCCCCACAACAACTCTGTGAGGTAGGTAGAACAAGTGTGATTAGCCCCACTTTATAAATGAAGAAACTGAGGCTTGGAAAGATTAAACAACTTGCCTATGGTTACACAGATTTTAAGTCTCGAAGGCAGAATTCCCACCCTGCTCTCCTGATGTCAGATCCCCACTTCTATTTACCACTTTACATGATCCCTCAAGCTTCCTATGCATCATGCCTCTTGTTTCTATTGTAAACCCACAATGCCTAGTATAGACAAAGTAGTGCTCTTGGCACTGGAAAACTACTGAAAAGACAAAGTTCTTTTAAAGGAAGTCTCAGAGTTGTAAACATACAACAAAGAAGAGACAATAGTTGACTACGTGCAGTGGGAAGTACCCTAATTCTGGAAGCAGAAGACTTGAGTTTGTATCCCACTTCTCATATTGATTACCTAAGTGACCTTGGGCAAGTCAACTACTTTTCCTGTGCCATAATTTCCACAACCATGAAATGAGAGTGTTGGACCTATACAACCAGACTATTGTACAATGTGAAAGAGTTTGCAGATCATATACGTGATTGTATGCCACCATGGCAGGGGTGGGGAGTGGGGAGGAAGGGGATAAAAATCTGAAACTCATGTGATTCTGGAACTGAATATTGTAAACTAAAAGTAAACAAACAAGACAATAAAAATTTTTTTAAAAAAAAGAAATGAGAGTGTTGGACTAGGGAGCTTCTACAGTCCTGTCCAGCTCGAGATATGACAACTCATTATCAATTGTTTGTTAAGAAATGTCAATCACAAAGCATAATTTAATTCTATTGTGTTGATTAAAGACTCTTTATAACTGTCTGGTTTGTTTGGTTGGTTTTTGGTGGGGGAAGAGAAAAGCACTTCCTAGATAGTCCTTAAGAGAGACATTTTTTCCCATGTCCTAGATTAATAATCCTCATCATTCTTCTACTTTAGATAAGACATAACAATCTCTGTATAACAATATAGAAACTAACAAGACAAATGATATATTGAAAAGCAATACTTTACTCTCATGGTAATGGCTCACATTTCTACAACAATCTATGGTTTCTCCCCATAATAACCCAACCTGGTAAAACGAATAGGCACTGGACTTAAAGTCAGGAAGACTTGGATGCAAATCCTACCTCAGACACTAGCTACATTTCCCTAGGAAAGTCTCTAACCTCTCTGTAATTCAGTTTCTTCATCTGTAAAATGGAAATGATCAATAAGGATTCTTCTAACTCTAAATCCATGAGCCTAAGAATTATTATTCCCCAATTGACTGATAAGAGAACTGAGGCATACAGAGACATCATATTAAAAAAAAAAGTAACCCCTCCCATCACATGACTAGTAAGAGGCTGAGCCTTGAACTCAAGGTTTCTGACTCCAAGTCCAGTTTTCTTTATATTACAACACTTTACTTTTTAATAGAAAAGAACACAATAGTTATCTAAAAGAGTGAAGAGTATGTGGCATAAAACATTAGTGAAAATGAAGATGAGAAGAGCAGCTTCAAAAGTGACATGTTAAATTTATTCTATTTTGGAGGGAAAGCAAGCTATACATAATAGAGATCATGGTTTCATATATAATCCTCTTTGATTCATTTTTATATAGAAATTTTCTTTCTTGGTGGTTGTAAAATTCAGAATAAAAATAAAATCAAAAGAACACATACATAAAGAAAAAAAGAAAACATTAGTGAATAACAGTTTAGCAGTACTTTGGTGTATTTTTATGTTGCATCTGGGAGACATAACTTCTCACATCCTCCCGCACTGTAGTTTTGATGACTTAAGGGTATTATTAACAGACTTAGTGTAATAGACATGGTGAATAGATATAAATCTTCTATCACCCTATTTCATGCTTCCCAGAACTATGGAAATTTCATTTATTAATTCATTTATTCACATTTTTTATTATATAGTTATTGTGTGCCAACTGGTGGTTGAAGGAGAGAGAAAATGAAAGTCATTGGAATTGGGAAGGTCAAAGAACCATAAACTCTGACTGTCGAAAGGGTCGTCAAAGTTCCAAGTTTCTAAACTCTTAATAATTTCAAAATGATTTTTATTTTATTTGTAATTTCTCTCATTTGAAATGCTGAAATAACTAAGGTGATCAGAAAAAAAACTGAAAAATTTTCTGGTCCATACCATTTCTAAATGCTAGAACTAATTCTGCCCATCTCTTTACTGTCTGTTAGTTTCACTGCAGCACATTTTGAGGGGGTTTTGCATCCATTTTTCATTTGTGATTCATATCACTTTGAAATTTAAACATTTATTCTTTCAAATGCACAGGAACAAATAATTCGACTGATATGATATAGTACTTAAGAAATGTGGACAACAACTGAGTAATTATCCATATCAAACGATAGCCACCCATGGCAAATAAAGAGAATATATCATATCACTACTAACTGCAAACCATTCCTGACTGTATTTAAGATGAACTTTATAGACACTCTCTTAAGATCTAACCAGTCTATTGGATCTAAATAGCAGAATCAGCAAATGCCAGGGATTTGAGAATCCTTAGAACAAAAGACAGAATGAGAACAAACAAATGAGATACACACACACACACACACACACACACACACACACACACACACATCTAAAGCCCCTTAAAAGCATAATGTTCACTATTAATCTTAGTTACAGTTATTATTGTTCCTATTCAGAATGTCAGAGATGAAAAGGTCCTTAGAAAAAAAGAATATAGAATGTCAGTTCAGTAAAGGACCATAGAATATAAACTGATAGAATGAAAAGGGACCTAAGACAATGGAATCAATGACGAACCATGAATCTAAAGGACTGATAACCACTTTCTAATAGATAGAGCTGATGGAGTCCAAATACAGAATGAAATATGTTTTTTGGACATACCCAATGTAGGAATTTCTTTTGCTTATCTGCTTATTTGTTACAGAGATTTTGTTTTTCTTTTATATTGGACTATTTTTTACAATGAGAAGAAGGTTGGGGAGAGAGAAAAATAGAAGTTTTTTCATTGAAATAAATTTACTTTAAAAAAAAATAGGTGAAAACTGGAAGGGACCTAGAATGTTATCTGTGTAGTGGAAAGAGGGGATGAATTTGGAACAAAGTTTGTCTTGGCTCTGTCACTTACTACTTCTGTAATCTTGGGCAAGTGGCTTGACCTCTGTGGGTCTCAGTTCCCTCATCTGAAAAATGAAGGAGATAGATTAAACTGCTTCTCAGGTCCCTTCCAGCTCAACTCTACGATCTCATGCAGTGTGCACTATGTATTGTGTAGGTTATAGAAGAGTTGCTGACCTGAGAAGTTTTAGGTCATACTTAACATTGTATTGAAGAATAGGATATCCCAAAACTTTAGAATAAAGTTAGCCTTCCAGAATTAATGTGATTGCTGCTGTGTAACTCATAGAATAATTGAGGTGGAAAGAATCACAGAAATTATTCCAACCTACATTTTTCAGAAGAGAAAACTGAAATCCAAAGACACACAATGCCTAAGGACACACAATGAGTTGCATGACATGGTCAGCGTTCCTGGCATGGTCTCCTGGTCCACTACTTCATCTCTTAGCCTCTATTGAATTTTCTCTTTCCAGGCTGGAACTCTCCCATAAAACAATCAGACATTCAACCTAATAACCTATATAATTGACTCATTTGTTTGCACTTTTCCAAGTGGAGGAAGGAACCAAAGTGACTACCATTTCCAGAGACTGCCTAAACCTGAGTACCATAGGCTGCTAGGTGGTTCAGTAGATAGCACACTGGACCTGGAGTCAGGAAGATATGAGTTCAAATCTTGCCTCAGATACTTGCTAGCTATGTGACCTTGGACAAGCACTTAACCTTTACCTGTCTCAGTTTCCAGAATTGTAAAATGGGGATGACAATAGCACCTCCCTCCCAGCATTTTGAGAATCAAATGAGATAGTATTTGTAAAATGCTTAGGACAGTGCCTGACACATAGTAGTAGGTCCTTAATAATCACTTGTACCTTTCCTTCCCCTCCCCACCTGCTCTCCTCACTCTCATCATGGGGATTTACTTAATCTGCTTTTGAAAGTTTTGCATTCCCCAGAGCTGATAAGCAGATATTGGATAACAGGCAATCACTGCTCAGGGAATTTATAGAAGTCAAGCCTCAGGTCTTCATGGGACTAAATTATCTCAGATGCTTCTTCCACTTCTGAGATTCTAGTAATAGTTCCTATTATTTAGAGACCCTTAAGAGCATATGAGAAACATTCTTTCAGACCTTGATCTGTGGGCAGTGAAAATCACATTTTCACTATACTCCAGAGAATGTCTCTATGGCCCTTGGCAAGTAAAGAGCTCTATAATCTTTTTGCTCTTGTCTTCACAAGAGTCCTTTGAAACAGGCTAGTTTACCTACCTCGATGTGCATAGTCCAGTGGAAATAGAGGAGGCACACTCAATGTCTCTATAACTAGCCTCTGGGTATGGATGTCAGCAAAGAGTAATTTTCCAACTCTACTAATCCAGGCCAATTACCCAGCAAAGCATGCCTTCTCCTATCCCCTGAGTCACCTCAGTTCCCTGCATGGGAAGGCTTGCTCAAAAGTACTTGGTGACCTCTCATCAGGATGAGCCAAGTAGCCTGTGGTGTCACCATGTTCTGCCCCAAACTGGAAAATATCAGTTGTCAGAAAGCTATAATTGGACTCACAGTTTTCTTTCTAACATGTGCAGCAAGAAAATAGACTGTCAATTGCTTAACAAAGGTCAAAGGGAAATTCAGCTCTTGTCAGATATTAATTCTTCCTCAGCTTGTTACCTGCCTAGAATTTAGGAAAAATTAGTCTACTGTGGTATTTTGGGCTCTGTCTTTCTAAGCCTTTCTCTTTCTGTCTTTGTCTCTCTATCCCTATCCCTGTCTTTCTGTCTTGTCCCTTTCTTTGTCTCTGCCTCTCTGTTTCTGTCTCACATCTACAACTGTGATTTCATTTGAATTCATATAAGTTAATAGTGGCACTTTTTCTGATGTGCTTTTAATTCCTAAACCAGTATAACCCCACTAGCCTGGGCTGTCACAATTCTGCTTTCAAATCAATTTTGTTTGATGAGTATTTCTGTTGCATAATAAAATCATGCATCTATGGCCAGCAGGACCTTGGAGGTCATGTGGAGCACTGGATAGAATGCTAGAAGATCCAGAGACCACAGATACTAGCTATGTGTTCATTCAATCTTTCTGTACCACAGCTTCCTCATCTGTAAAGTGAAGGGGTGAGACTCAGCAGCAGCCTCAAGGTCTCCTCTAGCTCTAAACCTTTGACCCTGTGGGGCACTGACTCTCATTTTTACAGAAGAAGAGACAGAAGAAGTTCTTACCTAAGATCACATGGTTAGTACAAAGGTCATATTGGAACCCAAATCAGTGATCTTTCAGGTCACTTAAATTCAGGTATAGTTGGATTCCTTGATTTCTGAAAATATTAAAAATCCTATTCAATTTCCAGTGGAAAACATACAGGATAGTATTTCTGGTAGATTAGAAGGAGACCTGGATTTGGACTATGAACATCTGGCCTTTGAACCAGATGGTCTTTATGGTCTCTTCCAGCTCTGATATTCTTTGATCCTATTATCTATATCCTCCTACTGACTGTGCTACTCCCCATCTTTCTCTTCCCAGGAAAACATTCAGAAGACATTTTTGAGGACAGTTTTAAGTTGACCTTGAGACCCAGTGTCACCACTGCTCGGCTCTGTGGTTGTTCAGTCATTCAGTCATGTATGATTCTTCATGACCCCATGGACCACAGCATATCAGGCCCTTCTGTCCTTCATTATCTCCTGAAGTCTGCCCGAGCTCGTGCGTGTTACTTTCATGATACATCCACTGATGTCCCCTTTTCCTTTTGCCTTCAATGTTTCCTTATATCAGGATATTTTCCAATAAATTCTGTCTCCTCATTATGCAGCCAAAGCATTTAAAATTCAGCTTCAGTATTTGATCTAATGAATAATCTGAATTAATTTTTTTCAGTATTGACTGATTTGATCTTCTTGCTATCCAAGGGCTAGCCAAAGTCTTCTCCAGCACCACAATTCAAAAGAGCCAATTCTGCAGCATTCATCTTTCCTTGTAGTCCAACTCTCATAGTCATACATTGCTACTGGAGAAATCATAAGTTTGACTATACTGACCTTTGCCACCAAGATGATGTCTCTGCTTGTAGCACACTGTCCAAATTGCCATAGCTTTCCTTCCAAGGAGCAAGAATTTTTTAATTTCATGGCTGAAGTCACCATCTGCAATGATCTTTGAGCCCAAGAATATAAAATCTGACTCTGCTTCCATTTCTCTCTTTCTATTTGCCAGAAAGTGATGGGACCAGTTGCCAAGATCTTAGGTGTTTTTTTTTTAATGTTAAGCTTCAAGCCAGCTTTTATACCCTCATTTTTACACCCTAGGCTGTGTCTTAAGACCTCCAACAGTTTATAATACAGCCCACTGCATGAACCCCTTCCCAGGGCTACATACATTAAGAAAATACACACTTGGAGTCTAGCATCGCAATCCCAGACACACAGGAGATTGAAATCACAACAAAGAAAAATTAATCCAGGAAAGGAAACAGACCAGATCAATTGTACATTGAGGGGATATGTGCTTGAGGTGGCACCACTGTGAGGTATTGTAAGAACAAACCACAAGGTATCTGAAGAGGAAGGTGCCAAAGGCATGAAACAAAAATCTCAGATCTTCTAATACACATAAAGAGCTTCAGAAAACTTTAAATGCTGTAGAAATGCTAGCTATTATTATTATCGCTATTGTTGTTTCTTAATTCTGAAAAAAAGAAAGTAGATCAATAATCTATAGCTTCACTTATCCATTGTGATAAAGTTTCATGAGATTTGTCTGATACACATGTTGGGGGTATCTTCAGACAAAGAGAGTGAGTATTAGAGGGTTGGCAAATTAGAGTCAACAGTAGATACTTTATCATGACATGATTGATTGAAAGAAAGAAAGAACACAAGATCCCATTGTATTTCCTTTTTTGTGGGTCATTAAAAAAGCATTTGCTTTGGCACAGCAAAACACTGCCTGAAAGGTCCCATTGCTTCTGAGTGGTTAGCTTTCATCAAGATTAGCCTGACCCACCATGAGACTACTTGCCCTCAATTTTCATGTCACAAATCTTTGTCTATGCTTAGACCCATCTCACCCCTGATTTTCACCTCTACTTTTGAGAAGATTAATCACAGTCATTCCTTGAAAGGAAGTATCAATAAATTGTTCTATAACTCCATTCAAGTGGACTGTGACTTCTATGACAAAATGTTCCCCTCTGTCTACCATTATTGGATGTGTCTTCCCTAATTAGAATGTCAGCATCTTGAGGACAGGAGCTGACTTGTTTTTTGTGTTTGTATCACCTCACTAACCCTGTGTTTAACACAATGCCTGGCACATAATAAGCATGTAATAAGTGCTTTTTTATTCCTTCCTTCACTTTTCAAAAAAATGGTATCTTCAATCCATACATCAAAATTATTCAAGATTCCCTGGAATATGTAAAAACTAAGATAACCTTGCAAAATGATCTTCTGGTCATAAACATTAGGAGAGTCATGACAGCTAGGTGACGCAGTGGACAGAGTGCCAGGCCTGGAGTTAGGAAGACATTCTGAGTTCAAAAAGGACCTAAGAGAATTACTAGCTGTGTGACCCTGGGCAAGTCATTTAACCCTGCTTACCTCAGTTGTCTCATTTGTCAAATGAGCTAGAGAAGCAAATGGCAAATCAATCCAGTATCTTTGTCAAGAAAACTCCAAAAGGGCTCACAAAGAGTCAGACATGACTGAAATGACAGAACAACAATAACAAGACAGAGAGATCTGTGCTCACCATTACATACACCTAAGTCGGCCAGATGGGACAGTGGATAATATGCTTATTTGGAGTCAAGAAGACGTGAATTCAAATCTTGACTCTGATATTTACCAGCTATGTGATTCTGGGTAAGGCACTCAATCTTCCTCATCCTCAGATTCCTGATCTTCAAAATGAATATAATAATACCTACTTCATCTGACATTGTAAGAATCCAGTGACAGAGGTTACATGTAAAATAGTTTGAAAACCTTAAAGTGAGAGATATAGATAGATTCAGATATAGATATTTGTTAGTTATTATTGAGGGACAGAGTAGATAGGGCAATGAACTTCATTTCAGAAATACTCAGATTCAAATCTCCCACCTTAGATGGTTATTCTTTGTGTGACTCTGAGAATGTCCCTTAAATCTCTCCAGGACTCAGCTTCCTCATTTATAAAGTGAGAAGATTGGATTCACACGTCCGTTCCAAATGTAAGATGTCATAAGCCTGTGGTGATAGAGGAGAAAACCCATGGAAGCATCTACATTAGAGAAGGACTCCCTGTGGATCGTGAGGTCAAATATGCTGTTTTTAAAGCTCTCATTACCCTTCAAGTCTTCTTAAATGCTCTTCCTCCACGTATACTCTACAATCCAGTGATATTGTCCTTCTTGCTCTTCCTCAAATCTGTTCTCCATTGTCTGACTCCTTGTTTTGTTTTATTTCCTAGTTGTCAAATTTGGCTGAAATGTTCTCCCTCTTCACGTCCACTTCCTGGCTTCCCTGGCTGCCTCCAAGATTCAACTCAAATCCTTTCTGCAGGAGGCCTTTTCTGGTACATTCCTCCCTCCTTCCTATCCCTACAGTAATACCCCCTCTCCATTGCTAGTGTCTTCCTTCTGAAATTCCGTTTACTCTGTCTATATCACACATACAATTTTTTGCATGTTTTCATCCCTATTAGAATGCAAGTTCTTTGAAGAGAGGTATTTTTGTTTTCTTTTTGTCACCAGCAATGAACACAGTGCTGGGCACATAGTATTTACTAAACGCTTGTTGCTTTTTGCCTAACTAATTGACCAACAGTCCTGTTTGCAGATAGCAACATGCAAGCTCTGAAACAGATCTGGAAGAGATTTGAAATCACCCCCAAATAATTAGGTCTAAGTGTCTACATATGTAAGAACAAGTAGATAAAGAGGGTTTACTGCCCAGATCATGACAATAAAATTAAATGGACAGCCTACAGGGCTTGTCGATCAGTATATCAATCTGGGAGAGACAGTAAAAATGGAAAATGTTAGGTTCAGATTAAACCAGAGGAGGAGAGTGGGTTGGATTGGTTTTAGGAAATCAAAAATCTCTTTTAATGATTCTAAACATCTTCCAAAAACAAGGCCCATGTTTTTAAGACCAATATTCTTATCAACGTTGTTATGTGACTGTGGGACGCAGAAAAGCAATGATGTCTACAGACTTAAATATGAGAATCACCCAAAGGACAATGGATGGGGTACACCGTAGTTACAAACAGGTGGACTATACAATAATTTTGGAACTTTGAAAAACTGTTGAAGTAAAGAATGTCATTAAGGATAATAATATAATTGAAAAAGGTAATGGGCGGGACATGTTCCAAAGGCAAAGGGATAACAGGTAGACAGACCAAATGCTTTACTTATATCCTTAGGATATCAAAAGAAATTGAGAAAGGCCCCTAGAATATTGGGTGGACCCTCCATGGAAAACACATAGAAGGATGTGGATGAGTTGTACAGGTTAGCGGAATGGGTATCCATGGAGGGGTTGCAATCTTCATCACTGATAGAAACCAACTAATATGATGAAATCACAAATCAATTTGAGTATGAGAGTAACTCCTGTGCTTAAGACAATTCCCAGCCCAGAGTAGGTGCTTCATTATTCAATCAAAAGCTAATATTTTATGGTTAATGAGGCAGAAAATTTCTTCCTTCTTTGATGGTCACAGTTTCTAACAGTGACACAGAGCCAAAGATGTTGCCACATAAAAGGCCTTCCATTTGGTTAATATTGCTTCTGAGGAGTATAAATTTAGGAAGCATGTGAGAAAACAGTGAAAGCAAATGAGTTGCACAAAGAAGGGAGGATGGTGATGGTACTGCACAACATCCCGTGCTGATGTGGCCCTAGTGCTGTTGGCCATGGCTCCAGACAACGTGTAAACAAATTGGTGAAGGATGCCAGCAGTCCCAAATAGTTAGAGGCAGCATGGTATAGCACCAAAAATGGTAAGATAGGAATCAAGGAGACCTGGGATCAAATCCTGACTCTGGGCCTCAGTTTCCCCATCTATACAAAATGAAGGTTATGATAGAACTTTCCTCTCAGGGTTATTGTGAAGACCAAATGAGTTAAAGGATATAAAGAGGCTTAACAAAACATAAAGATCTCTATATATTCCAGCTATTATACTATCAAAATGAGGAGCTTAGAGTCAACTTATCTGTTAAGGTTTCTGTGGACTGTGCAACCACAGAAGCTTTGAACATTTTGTTTCACAATAGAGAGCTATTGTTCCTCCAATAGAACTGAGACAATTTCAACAGCCTTTGAAAACATACCTTGAAAGTATTTCTCCATAAAAACTTTTGAAATTCTTCCCTTTCCTTCAAGGCCCAACCCAGCTGTCAGATCCTCCACCAAAGCATTGGTGCAGCTGTCAATTGTGTGCAATTCAAATGAATTCAATAAATATATTCATTTGCTGCAGTGGAAAGAATGCTGAACTTAGAGTCATAGGTTCTGAATTCAGATCCTGACTTTGTATGACCTTGGGCAAGTAACTGAACTCCTCCAGGTCTCAGTTTCCTAGTTTGTAAAAAGAAGGAGTTGGACTAGAGGATCAGAGGATCTCCCTTGCAGCTCTGTATCTAAGATCTAATCAAGGAGCAGTATTAATGGCTAACTGCTATGTCTCCTTCAAGGAGGAAGAAATGGGGAAATGAGGAGTAGGAAGAGAGGAAAGGGGGAAGGAGGAGAGATGAAGTGAGGAAAGAGAAGGGAAGAGAAGTGTAGCAAAAGAAGGGCAGGAGAGGGTGGAGAAAGGCAAGAGAGAAAATGAAGGGAAGAGGGAGAGAAGGGAGAATGAAGAAGAAAGGATACAGTTCATGTATACAAGGACTGATTAAGTTAAGCAAATGCCTCTGGTGCTCCTCCATTGAACCACGCCCTAGATTAAAGATTACTTACACCTGGTCCATTCAAAAGACCCTGGTTCCTTGAATCCAAACAAGAGTCATATCCTATTTTTACCACTGCCTACCAAATAGTTTTCAGAGCTATATCTGTAGCGTTTGAAAAGTACAATAATAGAGTATTGGATAATTGAGACGGTGTTTATTCTGAGCACCGATAACCCAGCATCTCGACAGAGAAAAATGGACAGTGCTTTCTGCAGCAGAGAACAGAAAGGCAATCGGCATCCACCACCTGGCAAGTGCCTGGAAATCCATTACCTGTGCAATTGCGCCATCTGCTGACTACTTACACAATTGTCCAAGGGTAGGGTTATAAAATGCCTAGTGTAATCAGCCATTAAGATTGCTGAATTCTCCTAACCTACATGACAGTAAACTAGGAATACTGCACTTTTTACATTGCCTTCTCTATATCAGATATGCTAAAGAAAGTGTGATTTGCATCTCATAAAAATAATGATGATTAATATTTAATACTTATTTCTTTATTATAAAATATTATTATTATGCATTTTATAGACTTTGTAAGCATCCTACCAAGTGTTTTATACACATTATTCAACCTGGTCCTGACCACAACCTTGTTGTTATTCCTTTATTATAGGTATGATTTTCTCTATTTTATTGAAATTGAGGGAGATAAAGTTTCTCATCTGTAATTACATGGTAAATGTGAGAAGTGAGAAATGAACACATGTCTTCCACTTCAAGTCTAGGAGTCTGTTCATCAAATAATCATAATTCCTTCATTCCAACAATTGAATTAAATGTCCACTTATGTGAAGGTCATAACAACTGATAACATATTCTGATTTGCTGTACATTTACCACGGTAGAATGGTCCACAAGAACATTGGGAAGTAAGTTGGCTAGATGACACAGTGAATAGAGCACCAGCCCTGGAGTCAGGGGGACCTGAGTTCAATTCTGGTCTCAGACACTTAACTAGCCATGTGACCTTGGGCAAGTCACTTAGCCCCAATTGCCCTGCCTTTCCCCCTCCAAAAAACGAAAAAAAAAAAATTGGGAAGAGCCCGAAGTAGGAAGAGAGAGACGCTGCTGTGGTTCACTACAAGCTATAGCCCATCCTGCCAACAGGACAAGCACAACTTTGGATTTCACAACTCCCATTTGATGATATCACAGCAAGCATGGCAGCCATCATGAAACAGAAGGAACACTGCATTTCAGTCTGTGGATAAATATTTATTAACTACCTACTATGTGTCAGGCCCTGTGCTACTGCTAGTATAGGGTTGCTATTGATTCTCTTCCATCTTCATTTTTAAGGCAGACACGCTTGTACTTGGGCAGTCCTGGGGAAGGTTCTAGGCTGGACCCCTTGCAAAGAGCTCGGCGGTTTGTAGGATCAGGAATTGAAGAGAAGATAATGGATGCCAGAAGACTTCTTTGCTGTGGCTTGTGGACATTAAGAGGAGTTTTACTTTCCTCCTGGAGAAGCCCATAACTGAGGCAACTTCTATCTGGATGTGAAGTTTATTCAGATTTCTGGCTTAGCTCTTCACTTCCAGGCTATGGACAAAACTCATGCCATCTCAGTGAGGACAAAAGCAACTAACAGTAGATTTCTCATTGAACCACAATGTGAATAGCACAGACATCAAGATGAAATATTCCTGTGGGGCTGGGCTGTCAACATTTCTAGCTCCCTTAGATTGACCCTGAACACAGAGTCAGACCTCAGGGCCTAGACCAGAAGTGGGGAACCTGCTGCCTTGAGGTCACATGCGGTCCTCTAGGTCCTCAAGTGCAGCCCTTTGACCGAATCCAAACTTCATTTGATTTGCTTCAAAGAGCCGCACTTAAGGGCACTAGAGGGCCACATATGACCTCAAAGCCAAAGGTTCCCTACCCCTGGCCTAGACAAAGTACTCTAAGAAATTAGGGGGGTGGGTGGGGAGGAGACAGTGCTCTTAGCTGTGTTCCTCTTCTAGAATTCTGTAGTTGTAGAACTTGCGAGCTAAAATGGAGCTCAGAAGGTACCGCGTTCAACCTCCTCATTTTACCAAAGAGTTTACAGAAGAAGAGAAACGTCTTGCCCAAGTTGCCACAGTTAGTAAGTAACAGGACCAGGACACAAACGCTCATTTCCTAATTCCTCATATACTTCTATTTCCCATTCCGTTGTTGTTCAATCATTTTTCAGTCATGCCTGACTCTTTGTGACCCCATTTGTGGAGTGTTTTGTTTTTTTTTATTTTTTGCCAAAGATACTGGAATAGTTTGCCATTTCCTTCTCCAGCTCATTTTACAGATAAGGAAACTGAGGCAAACAGGGCTAAGTGACTTGCCCAGGATCACACAACCAGTCAGTGACTGAGGCCAGATTTGAACTCAGGAAGATGAGTCTTCCTGACTCCACTGTACCACCTACCTGCCCCTTTTTTCCGTTCTACCCTGTTATAATCAATTGTGATACAAGGGAAAAAGACAAAGCACAGAGATGTGAAGCAACTTCTTCAAGAATTCAGAATCAGTAACTGGCAGAGCTGCAACTCAACACCAAGTTTCTCAGTTTCTACTCTCATGTTCTTTGTATTACACTGTACTGTCTCCTACTCACCAATATTTACTGAATGCCTCACCCCCTCTTGGTGGCTACAGGTGATAAAGAGAATTACAAAGCTTGAGCCCCTCCTTGAAAGAGATGATACTGATTGAGTGATGATTTTTTTTACTTTGGCATGGGTGGTTAAGATTACTTACGCCTCAAAAGTATTATTTTATCTTCTTTTCTTTCCATTTTTAATGGCAAGCTCTTCATTTTTTTTAAATTTTAATTTATTTTCTTGGTTATATCATTCATTTCCACAAGGTTTAGAGTTACAAATTTTCTCCCCTTTTTGTCCCTACCCCCCAGCCCAGAACATTGATCCCACTGTAAGACCCCTCCCACAATCT
>CM053595.1:133949725-134000815 GCA_028646575.1 Pseudocheirus occidentalis
CCTACCCAGCAAAACTGAGTATAATGTTCCAGGGGAAAATATGGTCATTCAGGGAGGTAGAGGACTTTCAAGCATTCTTGATGAAAAAACCAGAACTGAACAGAAAATTTGCCAGTCAAACACAAGAAGCATAAGAAGGGCCTGGGCAATATCTTCAGAAGCTGCTGGAGTATCATTTACTTCTTCTGTATCCCATTAATTGATTGGGTGGTGAGGAACCATTATTGTAGCTGAAGACAAAAAAAAAAAAACCCAGCAAAATCATCAGGTCTATGAATAAATAAAAACATTTTCACAGATTTGGTAGTTGTTTCAGTCATGTACAACTCTTCGTGACCCCATTTGGGGTTTTCTTGACAAAGATACTAGAGTGGTTTGTCATTCCATTCTCCAATTCATTTTACAGATGAGGAAACTGAAACAGAGTTTAGTGACTTGCCCAGGGTCAGACAACTAGTAAGCATCTGAGGTCAGATTTGAACTCAGGTCTTCCTGCCTCTATGTCCTGCACTTTACCACTTGTGCCACCTGGCTGCCTCTCACAGATCTGAAGACAACTACAAACCCTAGCTAGGGTGACCTTAGTTTATAACTGGAGAGAATAGAAGAGGTTTGGCACATACTTCCAATAAGGGGCAGACCTAGAGGTAACAAATGCTTACTTTTAGGGGAAGCAGGAAAACCTTCTAAATTTCACTGTTTCTGTTGGAAATAGCACTGGATTTGAAGTCAAATCTTATCTCTGATACCCATTACCTAAGTAACATCAGGAGAGCCTCTTAGCCTCCCTCTTCCTCAGTTTTCTCATCTGTAAAATGAGGAAATTGGACTAAATAATCTCTGAGGTCTCTTATAGCTCTAAATCTTATGAACATTTGGCATTTCTTGGGCAACAAATCTCTTGAATACCCAGAAAGTGAGGAATTCCTGAGGATAGGCATGCTAACATTCTCTCCTCAAAAATCTTCAATGACTCCCTCACAACCAAGTTCCAGTTCTGCAGTAAGACATTGAAAGCCCCTTCCAATGTCACGGCCTCCTCAACATGACTAGTGCCTTCATGATGCCGTTCCCTATGCCTACATTGTACTCCCTCCTCATCTTGCCTATCCATCCATTAAAACCCAACTCAAAACCTTTTTCTCCATGAAGTCTGTACTTATTTTTTGCTCCCTAATTAGTAATGACCCTCCCCCTTGGACTTCACATGCACCTTCTTACCTCTCTAATATACTTACCATGTAAATGTTTTGTATTATAGTTATCTTCATGTGTGCCCTACACACCTACTAGATTGCCAATTCCACAAAAACAAAGATGATGCCTGTTTTTCCTAGTGCCTAAAACCCAGATTAGGGCAGAGTGAGCAGTTACTACTCACTCTTCGTTAGTACCCTCTGCCCCTCTGATTAGAAGGCAAAGATACTGGCTTCCTTTTGTGTGTTGTTGCCCCTCTCCCAACCCCACTAGATCCTTGAGGGGAGGGACTAGCTATCTTTTTTTTGATTTTGTATCCCCAGCACTTAGCACAGTGACTGGCACATAGTAGTTAATTAATATCTATCGACTGGATGACTGAGTACTGCGTGTTGTCTGAATTAATTAATACTGACCACTGAACAAATATTGTGAACTTTTTAAAGTTTCTGATTCAGTGGTTATTTGAGAGTTGAGGAAGGGCTAATTCAGTTACCATAGTTATTTCCTCTTTCCTTTAAAATCCATTGGCAAGAACCCAAAGCAATACTGCAGATGACATTTCCTGAGAAGTGTTGCGTTGTCTCTTTGGGAAATCTCTTTATGGCTGATGCTGTGTATATACCTATTCTAGGATTTTAAAAAGGGAGGTGTCATTTTATGATCATTTGTACAATGTAAACAGTTGAGATAGTATTCACAAGAAGGGAGTAATTATGCCAGAGGGTGAAAAACCCAACATCTCATTCTGTACAATGGAGCCCTGTCTAAACATGAATCCCACCCTGAATCTTGAGTTCCCCAAGTGGTACCTTGGGGATTCTATACTAGACAACTCTATCTACATCCTCCATTAAAATCTTCCTTCTGTGCTTCATCTTGGTGTGAAGGTGAGCCTTGATTATGACAGAGCAAGACAAAAGCTCTAGCAGGTCCCACTAACTTGGCAAGTCTTCAACTAGAGGCCCAACTAAGTGAATCCATTATCCAAAGACAAGTCTAGACTTTGAAAAGCTCATTTCTAGAAGAGTAGATACTAACTAGATGATAATTTTGGAGGCCGCACCAACTCGTGAAACCATTTTCTAAGGCATGAAGCCATTTCTTCTATCTGGGCTTTTATCCTCGTATATAGAATTGAACTAAATGACTTTTAGTTTCCATCCAGCTGTAAAGCCTCTGAAAAGGCATCATTCCATCATTGCAATGCTGGAAAGAGAATACCCCACCCCCACCCCAGTGAAATCATGACTCTTTTGCAGCACTGAAACATGCCCATGCAAGGAAAAGGTTATGCATTTTGAATCTAGAAGAGTACTGAAACCAGCAGAAGGGCATATGGATTCAAATTAAATCATTAAGTTTCACCCACAATAAGGAAGTCTTTACTCCCTATTTGAGAATTAAGTTTTACAGTCATCCATTTTTACTAAGGTACACTTCAAATTCATTTGAGGCAGCTGTGGTGTAGCAGTCTACTGTAGAATCTTGTTTGTGAATGCCTTCCTCTTCTAATACACTCCGCAAGGATACCCTCAGTGCGTATGCAGATTTTTCTCATTCAAAAATTGTGTAGATGCAAAAGTAGGTGAATGGGTTGGTAGTTATTGATATACCTCAGTTGTCTTCTGGGGGCATGAGCCGGGGACAATACATTCAAATAAGGAATTATACCAGCAATTTATATAAAGGATATTATCAGAGAAATGTACAACTGGAAAAAAATGTACTGGTCATTCATTGGGAGTGAGGGAGAGCCAACAGAGATCTCCTGTGTTCCATTTTTAGCTGCAATGTGGAAAAATAGTAAGGATCTCAAGCACATTGGGTGGACCCACTGTGAGGAATTTATGGAAAGACATAAAGAAGAAAGTTGAGTGGAATAGTTAGGTTATAATAATTCCCACTGGAAGGAGTAACTTCCCCCTTCCCCCAGCCAAATGTAATCACAGAACCACTGGAGTACCAGAAGTTCCAGAGTGATTTATGAACAAACAAAAACAAAAACACAAATAAAAACATAAAACTGGAGTTAGGATGCCTGGATTGTAGAAGGAGACAAGATACTAACTAGTTGTGACTATTGGTAAACCAATCTCCCCCCTCCTTGGTCTTTAATTTTCTCTTCTGCAAGACAAGGAAAGTGGCCTAGATAATCCCCAGGGTCCCAGTCAACCTGACATTTTATGATTCTGTGAGCAATAGTCTTCACACTAATTTCAATTGTTCTAAAGTTTGAAATACAAGTGTCAACAATGTAACATGAGTGTGGAAATAATGAACCCAAATCACACACTCTATCACTCACTCACATAGACATCCTCTAAATAGGTACTTTTTGCCAATAGTGAAGAAAACCAGATATTTGCTTTTGGCTTCCATGAGTTATTGGGCCTGGAAGCAGAACATGTCTCATTGAGGATCAAGAGACAAAAAGGCAACACTCTACTGATTATACTCTAGACTTCAGAATCTATCTGAATTGGATTTTGTCAGAGAAAGGATTCAAGGGTTAATGCTTTTTCCAGGTAAGGCAGGTGAGATAATACAGTTGTTTGGAACTAAAGTCGAAAATCCTGGGCATCTTTGGATTACAGAATTTAGAGTTCGAAGGGCCCTTAAAATCATCTAGAACAGCTCTGTAATTATACAGACAAGGAAACTGAGATCCAAATAGAGAAGCTATCCTTTCCTGGTTCCCCAAGCTGTTAATGCCTTCCCTTTGAAAATTATTTCTCACCTACTCTGAATATGTCTTAGTGGTCCCTTGTGTTTGGGGCAGCCAGGTGGAGCAGTGGATAGAGTGAAAGCCTGGAGTCAGGAAGATCTCTCTTCCTGAGTTCAAATCTGGCTTCAGATACTTCTTAGTTGTGCGACCCTAGACAAGTCACTTAACTCTGTCTGCCTCAGTTTCCTCATCTATAAAATGAAGTGGAGAAATAAATTGCAAACTGCTCTAGTATCTTTGCCCAAGAAAACCCCAAATAAGGTCCTGAAGGCCAGGACAACAACCACCTGTTGCTTTATATTTTCTTCCCCAATTAGAACTTCTTGGGGTCAGGGACTATTTTCACTTTCCCTGACTTTCTGGTGCTTCACAGTATCTGTCAAATAGCCAGCTCTTAATAAATCCTTTTTGGTTGATTGGTTAAAACTGGCTTAACCAATATCACAGAACTAATAAGTAGTAGAACTAGGACAGGACTACAGTGTCTTTGCTTCGTTGAAGAATAAAGGTTAATTGCTCTGAGTAATACATTGGCATTTACTTTTGGTGCCAAACTATCTAGGATAATATTGACCCAAGATTGAAGCTGCATAAGAAAACAAACAAAAATGTGAATTCAGACTAATGCCTCATCCAGGAAAATCTGGAGACAAGCATGGTCCTGATAGAGGAAGGGCCCATTCACAGGACAATGGAAAAAGAAGCCCTGACCTTACGAGTCAGAACTTAGTTCAGTCTCAGGTTCAATATTTTCAGGCTGTGTAACCCTAGGCTAGGCAGAATAGTTCCAATATCTGCGTCTTAGTTTCTCTTCTATAAAGTTTAAAAAAAAAATACTTGAACTACATACCTACTTACCTCACAATTGTTCAGAGAAGAATAATGTGAAAACTTGTGTTCATAAACTTTGAAGCACCATAGGAAAAGAGAACTATTCTTTTCCCATACCGTGGCATAGCACAGCTATTGGCCCAGGATCCTGAACCACTGTTGGGCCAAATGGAGGAGCAGTGACTTGGGAGGCAGCTTTATTAGCTGGGACTAAAATAAAACATCTGAAGTTCAAATATCCATCATTAAACTCCGTAAAACTGCATCTCCAGCAGAGTTTCCTAACACACACAAGTTTTCATGAAGTTGACTGCAAGTCACTTGTACATATGGAAAAAAAGAAAGGAAACCATATGGAAAAAAGAGAAAACAAATTGGGAAACTGGAGAGAGAAAGATGTTGGAAACACATCAATTAGCTAACAATTTAGGTGTGGCATTTACAGGACAGAGATTGAACACCAAAGAGTAGCACATTCAGAAATAATATGAGAAAAAGAAGGTAATACATATATATTTTTGCTTTTTTTTGGAGGGGGAAGGGCAGGGCAGTTGGGGTTAAGTGACTTGCCCAAGGTCACATGGGTAATAAGTGTTAAATGTCTGAGTCTGGATTTGAACTCAGGTCCTCCTGACTCCAGGGCTGGTGCTCTATTCACTGCACAACCTAGCCTCCCCAGTGATACTTTTTTTTTGTATTGTTTAAAGGTATCTGAGGGAAGCCTGTAATCTCTTTTAAAAATCTTTGGTGACAGCACTACCAGAGTCTTGCACACTTTGAGAGAGGGTACCAAAGACAATTAAATTTTTTTTTATTGCTTTTTGGAGGGCATTTGGGGTTAAGTGACTTGCCCAAGGTCACACGGCTAGCTTTTTGTGTTAAGTGTCTGAGGCTGGATTTGAACTCAGGTACTCCTGACTCCAGGGTCGGTGCTCTATTCACTGCGCCACCTAGCCGCCCCGACAATTAAATTTTAAGCTTCTTGAGAAAAAGAAACTTAATCTTTCTATCTCCAAGCTCCAATAAGGTAGGAGTTATCTGCTTTGTTTATTTCTATCCATAGTACTTTGCACAGTACATGGCACATAGAGAAGTAAAACATTCTATCTATCTACATTTATTTATTTCTGTCTTTCTATCATCTATCTGTTATTTATTCCTAATTGAATCTATATGTGAATCCATCCACCTATCCATTTATTTATCTACCTACATACATACATACATACCTTCCTAGATATCTATCTAATACCAACACATAGAATTACACATGGGAAGAAAGAATTCATTCTGGACTTCTGATTTCAATGATATAGGGGACTCCCAGGTAAGAAAACTCCCTTCACCAATACAAATTGAAAACATCTCTGCAATTTAAACTCTGAGAGTTTTTTAGGGTACTTGAGGGGTTAAGTACCTTGCCCAAAGTCAGAGAGCCAGTACATGATAGAGACTAGATTCAAACTCAAGTTTCAAGGCCAGCTCTCTATTGACTATGTAATGCTGCCATCCTTAGACTTCCTCAAAGGAAGCACTTACTAAATGTTTGTGGAACTGAGATACAATGTAGCCAAATGGAAATCTGGACTCTGAGAGTATTGGGGTTCAAGTCTCAATTTTTTCTACTCTGTGACATTGGATAATTCATTTAATTCTTCTGGACTTCAGTTTCCTCATCTATAAAATAAGGGCATGGACCATTTGCTTTCCAACTCCAAATTCTTTGATCAGATGAGCTATGGATTTCAAAAAAGCATCCAAAGGAAAGCAATGATCTTAGTGAGTTCATCCTAGGTGAGAATCTACTGTTTGTCCTTCTTTTTCTAAGAGGACCATCACATCAAAAAGATGATGCCATGACTTTCAAATGAAATCGATTTTAGTGAGAGATGGCTGTGCAAAGTCACCAGCCTCAGTTTCTCCTCTAGACCCATCTGAGTCCAGTGCCAAAATATAGATGAGGATGACTAAAGATGACCCCCCCCCGTATGAGAATCTGTTGAACAAAATGAGGATTTTTAACCTGGAGAGGAAAAGTCATAATGGGGAAGTGATATTGTTCTCTTCCAAGTCTTCTTGACAAGATATCTGTCTTCTTACATTCTCAAGTCTACCATCTGGAAAATGAATTAGGTTTGTTATGCTTGATTACAGAGGTCAGAACAAGGAGAGATCGGCTGAAATGGCAACCAAGCAACTATAGGTTTGAGAGAAGGAGAAACTGCCTAATAATTAGAAATATTCAAAAGTAGAATGAGTTGCCTCAAGAAGCAATGTGTGCCTTGTCCCTGGAGATCTTCAAGTCAAGACTAAAGGGAATTTGTCTCATGTAACAAATAGATTCTTTTCCATATATATCTTAGAGTAGGTGGATGATGAGATTCCTTCCAATCCCACAATTCTTTGATCCTGTGGAATTCCTAGCTATTTTTCTCTGTAACAGGTAACCTTTTCCCCCTCGGGCTATAAAATATTCTCAAAAGAAGGTCTGGGGAATTCTATCTGGGGAAGGCAGAGTCCAAATCTCAGTTGAAAATTTCTTATGAAACTGGAATTGAAGGCTTTGTGGCAATATAGTTAAGTAAGTCTTTTCCAATAAAAGCAACCCTGATATTGGAATAGTAAGGAAGTTGTAAGCACAAAATCAGATGTAAATGATGGTACCAGATCTGGGAAAACTGGCTACTTTGTGCTGGGTTGCATCCTTTGAACTCCCATGAACACTAAATTCATAGTTTAGGGGGAAAAAAATCATCCACCATGAATCTGAGCCACAATATTATTTTCCACATCTGTGGCAAACATTAGGGAATTGTCTGTAAGCTGTAATTAGCAAGCAAGGCTTTCTTCTCAGCAAATGAAATATCTTCTTGTTCCCTAATCAACAGGGTAACAGGGACAATCTCCTGACTACTTCCATGGTCAATTTTTCACATTATCAGGCCCTCAGTTTTATAAGGATAAAAATGAGGCAAATCTTTTTTTTTCTTTTTATAATTATAAATTTTATCACCATCAATGAAAACAATTCATGACAAGTGAAATCTTACATAAAAAAATTTTTAGAGATATTAAGTGACTTGCCCTAGATCACACAAGCGATATGTGGCAGAGCAAGGATTTTACCCTCTTTTAGCCTCCGTTCCTCACCAACATGGCAACAATAGGAGTGCATATTTCACAGGGACTTTTAAGAATCAAACTAGATGACATACTTGAAGAACTATAAAAAGGCCAACGATGATTATTCTGGTAATCTCCCTTTGCATTATTTGTATAAGTCCCCTCATTTATTGTTGTGTTTCATATTTACTATTTTCTGAATATCACAATAATTGAGTACATTAATAGAACACAGTGTATTTATACCATTCTCCAATTGGTGGATATAGACATTGTTTCCATTTTTTATTGTTAGTACACAGAGAGCAGCCATGAATATTTTTGCATGGATAATTCCTTTTCCTCTTTTGTGCTATTTTTAGAATAAAGTTCTAGCAACAAAATCGTTAGATCTAAAGATACGATAAGCTTTAAAACTTATATTGTATATTGCAACATTTGGGGGAGTAGAGAAGGAGAAAGTTGAGAGGAATGGGACACACGTGTGACTTCATCTGTACAGGGCGCTGTCCACCGTGCAAAATCCCTCCACTTAGGTAAACTGGGATGTTGACTAGAGCAGATGGAAGTCAGGAAAACCCAAGTTCACATCCTGTCTCAGACCCTGGCTATGTAATCTTCAGAAATTCTTATTTGTTTGCTTCAGATTCCCCATCTATAAAATGGGGGTGATAATGGCACCCACCTCTGAGGTTTATTATGAGGCTCAAATGATATATTTGTAAAATGCTTCTCAAACCTTCAGCACTATTAATGTTAAATGTTTTATTGGCATAATCTTATAATCAGAGAGTTGCCTAGGGTCACTGATACAATAGCAGCACATATGTGCATATATGCAGAAGCTGACTGCAAAGTCCCATTTATGAATAGAACTTCTGCAAAGAGGAAGAACTTAATTTCCTTCTTATCTACTGACCTATATTTCAAATAGTTTCCACTAATTCACCCAAAGTAGACTTTAATTCTGATTCTATTATTCTTAAGACCAGCTAATTAATAAAGTATTACTTAAGGAGTAGAGTGAAGATGATGTTTGCATGTAATTAAACAATTAATCAAGAAGCGCTACTAGGTGTCAGGTACAAAATGCAAAGAATGAAATAATCTCTCTTCTCAAGTTGTGTGGAATAAAATATAAATTAACTATAGGAGGATGCATTGCAGTGAGAAACAAATGTGTCAGTTACCATTCCAGTTCTTCAACTACCCCCTCTCATTATTTTGAAGACAGCCCAGAACCTTGAACCCAAGAGCCCTGGAAATAGCAGCACCCTCCAGAACACTTGCTCTGCTCCCAAGCTCAGACCCTCAGTGGAGAAGGGTCTAGTCATCCCTACCAACTTCTACCTATGGGATGGACAGACTAAACTAGCTGACGTAGCAAGGAACCTTGAGAAAGGGGCATGAAACAGAATGCACAAGGAGATTCAAACCAGCATCTGGTACCACTGTCTTCCCTCAGATCTCAGAGGAGGTAGCCCCGGACCCTGAATCCAAAAGCCTTGAGAAAATATGTGCCTCCCACTGATTCTGCTTCAAGACCTATCCTTATAGGCATCAACAAGGGATGGGGGGCAATCGCTGTGACAAAGAGACCCACTGTCTTTACCACTACCAATGCAAAATAAAGCCCCTGCACCCTAAGCAGCCACAGCTACTAAACACTTGGGAAAGTTCTTGGTCACCAAAGTCCTTAGCATTATTTACCTGATGCCATAGGCCTTTCATGATGGTTCTGCCCAAGTCTTTAGCCAGCCCTCTGGTCCAAAAATTTCCCACCCTTGATCCTCCTGTTCCACCCTTGAACTGGCTTAGCCCACCATTGTCTGCGGTCTCCAGGTAGTCTCCAGCAACTTCCCATCCTTAATCACTCATTACTGGAGGCTGATCTCATCTGACTCCTGAAGACTGTCCCCAAACTACCACCCTTAGATTCCCACAGCCTTTCTGTATATAAGATCCCATTCCTAAATGAGAGGGAAGGAGAGAAGGAGGGAGGGGAGGGGGAGAGGGAAAAGGAGAGGGAGAGGAAGAGGGAGAGGGAGAGGGAGAGGATGAGGGAGAGGGACAGGGACAGGGACAGGGACAGGGACAGGGACAGGGAGAGGATGAGGAAGAGGGAGAAGAAGAGGGAGAGGATGAGGGAGAGGGAGAAGGAGAGGGAGAGGATGAGGGAGAGGGAGAAGGAGAGGGAGAGGGAGAGGGAGAGGGAGAGGGAGAGGGAAAACAGCGTAACTATAAAACTCCAGTAGAAGTGATGCCATTCAAGACAATATTTTGGACCCAAGGAAAAATTATTAATAAATAGAAATATTTAGCATAGTATTGTTATCATCAGGGCATACTTTATAAGAAGAGAAAAACGCTACTACAGGAGAATTATTGTGGCAACAAATGCCTCTTACACCCACAGAGCTACGAAAAATACAACAACTCCCTGTCTCCATTCTGACACAGTAACTTTTTCTCTGCTCTGGAAGCTCCCACATAAAGAAATCCCTAACTGGCTTATAGTATATCATTTATTTATTTGTGTTTTGCTAATAAATGTAGGGGAGGAGAGAGGCCTGGGGAGGACCTGGTTCAGTTCTTACCATTGCAAAAAGCTAGATAATTCTCCATCAAAATTATAGGATCTGTGAACTGGAAGGGCTTTATAGGTCAGCCCAGGGGATCTTTTTTGTGTCACAAAAAAGTATGGTGAAGCTTATAGACTCCCTCATCAGAAGAAATTTTTAAATGTATAATATAAAAATATCTAGCATTATAAAGGAGGCCAATTATTTTAAAATACAATTTTTTCAAGTGTTAAGTTCACAGACCCCAGGTTAAGAATGCTCCCTAATTTAGCCGAATCCTTTTTTTATGCATTTGTTTTTCTTTTTCAGACAGAAATAATTTCTGGCATGTGGTTGGTTCTGGGTGGCTGGTGAAAATGCTTTATTTTAAAGCAATCCTTTCTTTGAAATTTCTGAAAACAGGGGATAAGTGTGCTGAGGGAGGAGATTCTATGTAGTATAAATTCCATCCTTGGCATCCCTTTCACTAGATTTAGCCAGATAAGCTGGGGCAACTAGGTGGCGAAGTGGGCAGTGTGCCCAGTGTGGAGTCTGTCTTCAAATCTGGCCTCAGACACTTATTAGCTGTGTGACCCTAGGCAAGTCACTTTACCCTTTATGCCTCAGTTTCTTCATCTGTAAAATGAACTGGAAAAGGAAATGGCAAATATCTCCAGTATCTATGCCAAGAAAAACACCAGATGGTAAAGAGTCAGACGTGATTTAAACACAAGCTGGACTCAAATCCCAACACTGAGGCTTACTGACTATATGACCTGAGACAAACTACTTCCCCTCTGCAGTCCCAGTTACTTTTTTTATAAATTAAAGGGGATGGATCAATTAAGTTCCCTTTCAGGTCTAAATCCAATGATCCTATGTGATCTATATTCATGAAGGGTCTGAGAATTCCCTGATGGATAGTTTGTGAATCTTCACACTCAAGGGAAACATAATGGGCTGCTTGTAAAAATTATATTCCAAATGGTTTTCATGGGAATGTCAGCAAAAAAAAAAATTCTTATTTACAACAGCTTTCTAACTAATATCTCTATCCACATAGAGGACTCTGACATCCCAATATTTCTGGAGACTCTAATATTCTAGAACAGTTTTCTGTATTGAAGTATTTTCATCAGCCTCCCAAAGCCAATCACATGTGAGAAATGAGCCCTGTTCAAAACAGAAACATTAAGAGACTATCACCCTAGTCATAACAGAACATTTTGAGGCAGGAACTAAATTACTGACATTGTAAGTGTCTCCAGTTAGTAGTTCACTGTTGTTCTATCCTACCAAAGAATCCTATACGATCTACCTACCTGGCAGCTGAGTGCAGCAGGAGTGCTTGGGAAATAGCAATTGTTGGATAGAGGTAGGTTTCTGTTTTATGTTCAGAATCAAATTTCAGAACTTTAAGGGATTTTAGAGACTTCCTCTAATTGTATGGATGGAGACACTGAGGCTCAAGGAGATTAAGTGACCTGCCAAGGGTCCAACAGGTGGCAAAGTGGGGGGATGAGATCAGACTCAGATCACCTGAATCTAGATGAGTCACCTCTTATATTTTATCAGGTTTTACTTACACTTAATTAGTTTTCATTAAGATAAAGTCTCTTCCCCCAAGGAATTTATATTTTAACAGAGGAGTTAAAATGTGTACACATTTAAAATAGAAAAATAGAGAGTCAATGTGCATTTATTAAGCACGTATTTTGTGCAAGGAACTTATTAGAATATGATAAATTCAGAGGGTTAGAAAATCAGCTCATGGAGTATTTATTCCAGTCTTGGGGATGAGAAGAATCAAGGGAGACTTCTGCCTTTGGTGGATTTTAAGGTGGTTCTGATAGTATGAGTAGGCTGCCAGCAGGCATGGAAGGGGGAAACTCCCAGTTTGGCAAATAGAATGAGCAAAGGGAAGGAAATGGGAATAATGGCATGTATTGACAGAGCATACAATCTTCGCATTTAGCAGTTCAGTTGATTGGGGGTGCAAAGATGGTGGAAGAGCCTATTCGAATTTATTCACCTACAAAATTTCTGTATTTCTCTCTGGACTAATTCATCTTTTGTGACACTAGCAAATATAGTCATCAAGAAATTAGAAACATCTTACCAGAAATATTGTCCATGTGAATTTGTTCATTTTTCTTGAATTAGGTAGGGATAGCTTTAAAGAAGGAACAGAATCAAAGACCACACACCTTCCAAAGGCACGTGAAATAACTTTCCCCAAATAGAAAATATCATTGTTTTCCAAAAAAAAAAAATAGAATTTAGAGTTTTAAAATTTTGGAGAGTTTTTCTTTCTTTTTTTTTTCCCCTCTAGTTCCCTAGAAATTATAACATAGGCATAATCTTAGGTCTCATGATAAACACAATGGGTTGTTAAGGCCTAGCTGAAGTGTCAAGAACTTTTCTATACCAACTTGTAAAAGGTTGGAACAGAGCCAGACCTAGAGGGAAGCAAGGGAGCCAGTCACGTAGGGCACCACACACACACACCAAAAAAAGTGGTAATGAGAAGCATGTTTTAATTGAACCGTTTATAAATGCACATATTTTTTATGCCTGAAAATTCTGCTCATGATGGTCCCATGGGCATTTATTTATAGGGAAGAAGTTATATGCACTCCATGTATGCTGATAATAAATTAATATTTCAACAGGGCAAAACAGATTTTCTCAGTGTGGAAACTTACTCTATATCATATCACCCTACAGAGTTGCCTGAAACTGAAAGATTTTAAGTGACTTACCATAATCACATAGATAGTAATTATCAGAGGTAGGATTTGAACCCAGATCTTTCTAATTAAGTTCCGCACTCCACCCACTACACCACACTGCCAGTGATAATAACAATTCACATTCTTATAGAACTTCACATATATTGCCTCAGTTGATTCTCACAATCACCCTATGAGGTTGGTAGATATAGGTATCATTATCTACATTTTTACAAATGGGAAAACTGAGATTTGGAGAATTTAAATTGTTTTTTCTAAGGTCAGAGGCTGACTTTTAATCTAAGACCAACACATTTTTCACTTTGCTTGTCCATTAGCCCAGGAGAACATATTTTCAGCCTAATCCATAGAATAGAAGTATTTTCTCCTGGTTCAAGGTTTAAGTTTTTGTCTGTCAGTGTTAAAACCCCATGAAAACACATTGCAAGGTCTCATTCCTTATGATCGTCATCTTTTACTCTCCAGTACTGTGAGGAAATAAGAGCTAAGTAACTTGTCAAGACTCCGGTTGGAGGGGACGGTGGACTGTTCTGGAAAGAATTGTGATTTATTAGCTTTGTGACCCAAAAAAAAACAACTTTACCTCTCTGATCCAGTTTCCTCAGCCACAAAATGGGAGTGATGATATTTATATTACCTACCTCACATAGCTGTTGAAAGGAAAATACTTTGTAAATATTAAAGCTCTCTAGAAATGTGAGCCGTTCTATGGCACGACTAAAGGGCATACCAGCCAATGTGAAAGAAGGGGGGCAGACTGAAGGCAGCACCTTCATACCTTTCATGATAAATCTCTGATTAAGCCTTGAAAGAAACATAAATTCTTAGGGATGTTTAATGCATGAGAATAAGTGCAGTGGGCACTGATTTTAATTAATTGACTTAGATGTCTATAAAGCTGTCAGAAATATAGATTGAAGGGCTGCCAATCAACCTGAAAAGCACTAGCTATGCTAAGTTCGTTGCATATGGTGACATTTTTATTAGAAACTACTTAGAAAGAGTTTTCAGAGAGGTAAGTGAAACTGTCAGTCATCTCAAAAGGAAGCAGAGCCACTCACCTAAGAGGCTCACAAGTCTTTTCTGGAGAATTATAGAGAAAGGGTCCTGAAAAAGTATTCTGCATCACTAACCTGCAATCCTAGAACGTCAGGGTGGGAAGATCCTTTAGACCAGGGTTTCTTATGCTTTTTTTTGCCATTGATATCTTTGTTAGTCTGGTGAAGTCTCTTGGTCAATGTATAAAATGAAATACATGAGATTATAAGAGAAACCAATTATATTGAAATACAATTACTGAAATATGTTAAGGAAAAAAATCACAGATCCCTAGGAACTTAGAACAAAGATGTCAGAGCCTGAAGAGACCACAGAGATCATCAGTCCAACTCTTCAATGTAGAGATAAATAATAATTACTCACATTTCTTTAAGGTTTACAGGATGTTTTACACGCATTGTCTCATTTGGTCTTCGTAACAACCCTGCAAGTACCATTATCGTCATTTTACAAATGAGGAATCTGAGATTGAGAGAGGTTAAGTGACTTGTCCAGGGTCACATACACATCTAGTAAATGTCTGAGGAGGGATTTGAATCTATGTTTACCTAACTCCAAGTTCAACACTCTACTACAACATGAAGATACTAAGGGAAAGTGACTTGTCCAAGGTCATAGAGTGAAGTAGCACACAAGCTATCCCTTAAGTGTCTTGTCTCCAAGACTAGTAGAGATTTACATAATATCCTGTTGACCTGACCTGACTTGAATGATTATGTAATACAAACTGGATTAGTCTCAAATGGAGATAAGGGGATAACAAAATGGAATTAGATGCCCTGTAATAGAAGAATTATCAAATTATACAAGTGATTATAGCATAGAGCAACAGTGCTAATGGAATCTCCACGACTGGTCTTAAGGTCAGGGACCCTGGGAGAAGCCACACAAAAACACAAGACAATGCTGATAGCATGACCTTAATAGTTATGTACATGGCTACATATGTGTACATATGTGTACATAGTACACATGGAGTGTCCTCCAGAATCAGGGATGCCTCAGGGTTCCTGGGTTTTTTGCCCAAAATGCCTTCAATTATTTTAATCCTTGCATGAAATACTCCAAACTAGAAAATGAATTTTAAAAACAAATATGCAATTTGAACTGAAGTAAGGTGAAATATAAAGAATATACACTACTCCAGTAACAGAAAATGAAAAGAACAACAAAACTACAAAAACTGAGTGCTTTGAAATGAGAATGATCCAGTCAGTCCAAAGGAAGAGATGTGATAAATTACCTCTCACCTCTTCTATGCAGAGGTGTGTGGTGGTGATGGGGGAGTGGGCTGGAGGGTTATGGGTGTGAAACCCTGCGTATAATGTCAGACATTTTCAATACTTGATTCATCTTGTTAAACTGTTCCCTTCTCTTTTTTTAAAAGTCTTTATTATAAGAGATGGCAGTCAGAAGTATAGGAACATTCAGAATTATAAGAACAATGGATACCAGTAAAACTTATTTTTAAAATATGTGCTATAACATGGCTAGTACGGAGATATGTTTTATGTAACTTCACATGGATAATTGATATCATATATTGCTGACCTTCTCAATGGGTAGGGGAAGAGGGTAGGATAGGTAGAGAGAAGGAGAGAATTTGGAACTCAAAAACATTTTAAATGAATGTTTAAAATAAATAATAAATTTGAAGAAAAGGTTTAGATAAAATGATACATTTTAAAATGCTAAATTACTGGAAAGTGGGGAAGGTAACAGAGAGTCATCATAAAATCAAATAAATAAAACAATGATTGATCTTTTATCACTGGAGGGGTAATGAAATTTTTTCACCCCTCTCCAAAGCTAAATTCACTATAATCAGCTTTCTAAAAGTGATGCTTCTATCATTTAAAGGGAGCACTGTTTTATAAGCAATATTTTTGAAGTCATTTTTATTTTTCTGTGATCCTCACATGAGATTAATTGCGGAATCCTTTCAGCTAGATCAAGCCATCCATGTAGTATAAGCTGATAGACCTGAGAGCCAAGAGATTTAAACAGCACAGAGGACAGTGTGACTATGGATATATTTAATACTAAAAGAGGGAGTAGCCTGAGCCCTTACAAGACTCGGGATGTGGGGAAAGGAGAGTCATGAAAATGAGATACCATAGGGGGTTACACCAGAGAAGTAAATGGTCAGTAGAGACCAGGAAGTGAGGTATGAAGATGTTATGTGCCCAGGGGCAAAACCCCATACACACACGCACACACACACACGCACACACGCACACACACACACACACACACACACACACACACACACACACACTGCTACCACATCCATGTCCTGGGGTAACCAGTTGCAATTCTGGTCATCTTAGTATAGGGGTGGGAACCTGCAGCCTGGAGGCCACATGTGGCCTTCTAAGTCCTCAAGGACAGCCCTTTGACTGCCAAACTTCCCCACCCCTGTAGAAGCAAGATGATATTATATAGAATACTAGGGACTACAGTTATAAAGACCTGAGTTCAAATATTACCTCAGGCACTTACTATATGTTTGACTCTCAACAAGCCCCTTAGTCCTTCTCATCTGTTTCTTTATCTGCAAAATGAATACCCTGCAGAATTATTGTGAGGATTAAATAAGAGAATGTGACTTTTGCAAAGCTTTAAAGAATTGTGTAAATGTTGTTGTTGTTGTTCAGTCTTGCCTAACTCCTTGTGACCCCATCTGGGATTTTCTTGGCAAAGATACTGGAGTGGTTTACCATTTCCTTCTCCAGTCCATTTTATAGACAAGGAAACTGAAGCAAAAAAGGATTAAGTGACTTGTGCAGGGTCACACAGCTAGTAAGTGTCTGAAGCCAAATTTGAACTCAGAGAGATGAGTCTTCCTGCTACCAGGCCTGGAGCTCTAACCACTGCACCACCCAGCCTCCGTATAGAAATGTCAGCTACTGTTATCATTATGGTCCACTCTCCACCAAAGCAGATTGTAAACGCTCCATAACTTCTTATGCTAAGTAATTCTTGCCTATATATTTCCATGAATCCTCAACAAAGGATTTACCCAATGGACTGGAAGCATTCCTCTATTTCTTTTAATATCTCAAAATACCGGAGTAATACTCTGTCTGACCCTTAATCTCACTCTCATCTCCCTTTCTGATGATACCTATCATTGATAATGATGGGTTTTATGCCATATCCCACATAATCATGATCCTTATTCATGGTGTCCAGACAACTCACCTTCCTCCCTTCATCATGAATCTTTTCATTCACTTTCGAGTGACTGAACAATTTTTATTTTTGGACCAGATCTATTATTTATTGGCATGGGAACTTCAAATAAGGAAACTCTGTCAAAGCAGGTCTACAAATAAATTTTAATTTAGATTCTTAGAGAAAGGTCTGGAGGTCCTTAGTTGACCTGACCAGAGTTACATAGTCATGATGAATTAGAGTCAAGACTTGAACCCATGGAGGCAGCTATGTGGCTCAGTGAATAGAGTACTAGCCCTGGAGTCAGGAGGAACTGAGTTCAAATCCTGCCTCAGACACTTAACACTTACTAGTCATGTGACCTTGGGCAAATCACTTAACCCCAATTGCCCTGCCTTCCCCCCTAAAAAAAAAAAAACTTGAACCCAGGTCTCCCTGACTTCAGGGCCAACTCTCTGATCACTGCATCATAGTGGTTTCTCATTAAAAAAGATATCAGCATTTCAAAAAGCTTTACAATGAAGAGAGACTACATGGAGACCTAGATTCCTGAAGCCCTAGATAAATGAAGGCTAACCAGGAAATAGGCAGGACCTAAAAGTTACAGCTCCCTTATCTGATGATTTAACAACAAAGAAAACTTGATTATAGCATGGTGTCTTGCATACAAGCAGCCCAATGAATGTCCTTAAAATTGAACTAGGAGTCAGGGACCTGAGTTTTCATTCCAGTTCCACCATTTGCTGACTTTGGGGGAGCCAGGTGGTTCAATAAATAACTCACTGGACCTTGAGTCAGAAAGTCCCAAGTTCAAATCCAGTCTTAAGTCTTAAGAAGCTTAAGTGACCCTGAGCAAGTCACTTAACCTGTTTGCCTCAGTTTCCTCAACTGTAAAATGGGAATAATAATAGCACCTACCTCTCAGTATTATTGTGAGACTTAAATGAGACCGTATATGAAAAATGATTAACACAATGCCTGGCACATAATAGTCACTTAATAAATGCTCATTTCCTTCCTTTTTGTGGGCAAATTACTATATTCATCTGAGTCTCGGTCCCTTATCTATTTTAAAAAAAAATAATAATGCTACAAAGCACTTAGAGTTTCTGTGAACTTTGTACACACCAAGGTGCTTTATAAATGTCAATTGTTACTATTAATAGAGTTTTATGTAAATATATAACTGCAGTGAATAGAGTACCAGCCCTGGAGTTAGGAGGACCTGAGTTCAAATCTAGCCTCAGACACTTAACATATACTAGCTGTGTAACCTTGGGCAAGTCACTTAACCCCAACTGCCCTACCTTCCTCCCTCCAAAAAAAAAAAAAAAAGCAAAAAAAAAAAGTATAACTTCTATTAACAAAGCACTTACTATGTTTGAGATCCTTTGCTAAGTGCTGAGCTATAAAAAGATAGAAAGGAAACAGATCTTGTTCTTCAGAAGCTTGTGATCTCATTGAAAGCAAATACATGTACCCAAATGCCTATGATTCAAATTTGGAATCAAATTCAGTCAGCCAGCATTTATGAAGTCCTTACTATGTGCCAGGCACTGTGCTAAGCACTGAGCATACAAGACATGGATCCTACCTGCAATAAGCTCCAGTTCTAATTCTGAAGATCACATATGCCAAAAAAATAAATGTAATATACAAAATATAAATACTATAAGGGAAAGGAAGTCTCCAAGAGAAGGCACTAGCAGTAGGAAAGTACCTAGATTCACATCTAGATTCTCTCTCTTTCCATGTGACTTTGGACAAGTCCCTTTACTTCTGTGAGTCTCAGTTTAGTCATCAATAAAATGAGGAGGTTGAATTAGATGATCTCTAAAGTCTCTTTCAGTTTTAAACATATGTCCATTAATCCTAAGTACCAAGGAGAGGTCCAGACCAAATGCCAAGAAAAATTTGAGGATGGAAAAATTACTTTTGTCTTACTAAGGCAGGCTCAAATGAAAAAAATAATAGCACACATATGTTTCAGAAGATATGTGGAAGGGCGCTGGGAAGCTCACTTGCTACAGGAATGTGAACGATTATTTCTGTAGGAAAAGTTTATTGCCAAAACCTCAATAACAAAGAGAACTGAATTTTACCTTCTTGTTAAAATGGGAGTTAGACAACCAAGCTGGGCAGGAAACTGACAATTACCAATCCAAGTTGAGTCAGCGGCATGTGGCATGACCTCATGGCCATGTTGTAATGACTAGACTGAGCATGCTCCCCAGTGGCCAAAGGAACCAAAACACAGAGAACTTTGGCTTTGGGGAGCTGAATATCTTTATGAGTGGGAAAGGGGTGGCTAGTTGGCGCAGTGAATAGAGCACCGGCCCTGGAGTCAGGAGTACCTGAGTTCAAATCCAGCCTCAGACGCTTAACACACACACACAAAAACTAACCGTGTGACCTTGGGCAAGTCACTTAACCCCAACTGCCCTCCAAAAAAAAAAAAAAGAGTGGAAAGGGAGGTAGAAGGAAGGGAAAATAAATCTGTTCTTTCTGGTTAGCTCGGTAGCCAATCCTATTCCCAGCTCCCTGAGTTTGAGAATACTTTATTAGTTTGGGAACAAATGCTGACAGTTTCAAGAGGATCTGTCAATATTTGCCAAGTGGAGGAGATTGTAAAGCAAGAAGATCAAAAGTCCACAGTCACACCCCATAAAACCAAGTCAAGAGATGGGAAGATGAAAAACGCATGAACTATGTGTAGTTGGGACACAATTTCCATCACCAAACACAAGTGAACTCTCTGTCAGGTAAACACTGTGCTTTGACTTCTGAGAAGCCCAGACTTTTGAAGAAAGGTGAATGAACAGCGCACAAAAAGTTTATCACCATCATTAGAGAACCTATGGTATTATATGGAAAACAAGCTCTATATTTGACCCAAGATGTCATATAGCTAAGGCCCCAAGCTGACCAGTAGTCAAGGAATTTGAGTTTTGAGACAGGTATTTGCTATAGGTAGAATCACATACACATGCACATGTACACAGCCATGTGTGTACACATACAGATACAGATGCAAATGCATATATATATGAACATATACCCATATATACATTTTTGGATATGGATATGGATATGGATATATAGATACAATTCTTCTTTTTAATACCGGCTGTCAAAAAAAACAAATATCTAAAACAGAGTAAAATCATATCCAAACCAGCCTTTAACAAGACAGAACCAAAATAATTAGCCAATGACATGCTTTTGTTCTACACTTGCTTCTAGCCCTTCCTGAAATTCTGCCACTTTTGACTCTGTTTTCTTTCTCTTCTCCATTTTTCTAAGATAATTAAAGTCAGCATTCATACAGTTCTGGTTCTTCTGATTTCACCCTGCACTGCTTCAGATTAATTCCTCTATATTTTCTTGTATGTTTCATATTTACTCTTTGTAATGTTCCATTATATTAATGTACTATAATTTATTCAGTCGTTCTCTGTATGCATATGTTGTTGGCCCAGGGAAGGGGAGGGATGGCCATTAAAAATATAGCAGCTATGAATATTTTTGTGACAATAGGTCCTTTCCCCTTGTCTCTTTAAGTGAAATGTTAGGATAGATGGAATGTCTTTTTGAGGAGGATAGATATCTAGAGATGGAATTACCAGTGAGGGGACAGAACAGGAAATTTGTCAAAGTGCTAATAATACAGGATCCTCAATAAATAAGCCCATTTAGTGAACATTACTGAATGCCTACTGAGTGGAGGGCAATGTCCTAGGCATTGTGGTAAGGATATCAAGGAAAGAGAAGGGAGCCCTTGTCATCAAGGAGTTTATAATCTACCTGTTGATAGAGATAGAGTCTAGACCTGTGATCTTACTGGGACTGGGATCTTACAACTGAAGAAACTCTTTCTACCAATACAAGTCAATATGTTCTCTGTAATTTATAATCTTATAGAGTTGTCTCAAGTACTGAGAGATTACGGGTCTTGCCCAGCATAATGCAGCCAGTATGTATCAAGGGTAAGAAATGAAATCAGGTCCTTCTGCCTCCAACGTCAACTATCTACTGTACCATGCTGCCTCTCTTCCACCCTTTTTCCAGCAATTTATCTTCTACATGATATTTTCATATCACTTTTGTACAGAAGTCATTGGCAATATGCGGTAGTATATTTGACCCCATGTATCTCTCCATTGTCCTTTATTTCATTCTCAATTTGGTTTCTTTGGAGATCATGGTATATTATTTCATCAGTGTCAGTCAGTCAATAAGCATTTATTACATGCCTACTATGTGCCAAGCATTGTGTGAGGAATTCCTGGTATGTAAAGTCCTTTTACCTATGCAGATTCTCTTGGCAGATAAATTCAGGAGAGTTTAAATTCCAGCTCTTCCATTTACTGTCTGTGTGACTGTGTTCTGTATGACTTTCAACCGCCCTAGGCCACAATTCCTTCATCTTAAAAATGAGAGAATTGAATTAAATGATCTCAAGGTCCTTCCAATTCTCAACTTATTTCCTTTGACTCAGAATTGCTTGAGGCACATACAAATTAAGATACTTACCCAGGATCACACAGCTAATTAGTATCAGAAGCACAGAGTCCATTATTCCTTGGTATATCAAGTCACAGGTTCAGTTCCCACCTTGGTTATAAAGCAGGGGCTAACCTGAGTTGGTAGAGGGATTGTTCTCTTCCAGAGTTCCCTAGATTAATAAAACCCCTAATGGGGCATTTAAACAAAAAGTAAAAAAAAAAAAACAAAACTTTTTTTTAAGTTTAAAAAAATGTAAGATAGGAAATATTTGAACCGAAATTTGCCTGACTCTAAGCCCAGGGCTCTATTCATTATATCAGGCTACCTACCACCAAAAGAATATTGATGTTAAAAATGTGGATTTTTGTTTGGGGAAAATGTTTGGTATCATGGAAAATGAGTACAATTTCCCAAATACAATCCAGTCCACTCTGTTCTTCCTGTGTAATTCTGGGCCCAGTTTCTTATCCAACTGTAAGGTTTCCATTGCATATCATAGTCTGTAAAATGGATAGTATTCACCCTTCTGCTTGTTTTTTTTTCTCTCTGTGGATTGTGTGGGATTTAAGATCTTCCCCACCTATTATTAACAGACCTCACATGGAGCCCATTAAGGGAAGCTTGCTTAGGGGAGTCTTGCTTGTGGAAAGGCTTTCACACCTTTTGCTAATTTCCAATTATGCACTCATTCATGAGGGCTGTGATGCCTTTTGGCTCTTAAAAGCATATATATATTCTGAATTGGTATGTTGCTTTTGGGGTTAGCTTATGAGAAAGATCTTGTGATTCCCTGGTCAAGATTCTGAGTGGCCATGAGTTCAGAGTTCCCCTATTGCTCAGATGTAAAGACTCTCTTAATCCAGGGATGTATGTAAAGTGTATAGTTGATTCAGGCAGTCAGAGCCCTGTCTGTTGGTCTTTATTTCTCTGTTTGAATTTTCTTTGTATTTTCTCTCAAGTTCAGAGTGCTGATTTTCCCCCTGAACTACTGAATGTAATTTAAAAAGATTGTTGACCCCTTAAACAGCTATTTTTTTCTAGTAAAGCAGATCCAAGAACATGTGCTAGCAACCATCCTGGGTAAACCAGTGTGGTTGTTGCTATAGATTATTAGGCCAATATATTTAAAACAATGTAAAAGTCTTACACAATTTAATGTTCTCAAACCAATTTCATCTCCAAACAGGGGCCTCTGATGGTTGCTCCAGGAACATAAAGAACTCTTTACTGTTTGGACACTGCACTAGATATCTCCCATGATAATGACAAATATTTTTGGCCGGCATACCTACTATTCATCCTACCTGGTACCCAAAGTATTAAACCTTGGGAAGATACTGATTGATTTCCTATTACTACTGGGAGGGGGAGTGAGAGAGTTTCAATAACTACCAGCCTCTATGCCTTCTTGGCCCAAAACCTTATAATGAGCTATAGAAATTCCTCCATCTAGCTGTGTGACCTTGGACAAGTCACTTACCCCCAATTGCCCTGCCTTCCCCCCTCCAAAAAAGCAAAAATTAATTAATTAATTAATTAATTAGAAAAAGGAAAAGAAATTTAAAAAAAGAAATTCTTCCATCTATGTCTTTTCAAGATCAGGAAGTTCTTAGCAGAATCATAACATTATTAACTTAGAGCTGGACTCTGGTTCTTATTTTATAGATGAGGAACTGAGGTTAAGAAACATCAAGTGACTTGCCCAGGGTCACACAGCTTGCAAGTGTCTGAAGTAAAATTTGAACCCAGGGATTGCTGACTTGAAAATTAGCACACTATCTCCTATCTTATGCTGCTAATATTCCAATTTTAAATCACAGCTTGGTAAAATGTTGTAACTAAAATGGAATTTTCCATAATGTTGTGGGGTTAAATAAAATTGGACATTGAATCAGAAGATCACATTTGAATTCTAGCTCTGATACTTACTAAACTTGCAGGCTTGAGTAAGTAACTTCAAAGTTCGAAGCTTCTACTATATCTTCATCTATAAAATATAGGTATAACTATCTCACAGTATGCTTATCGATAAAGTGCTTATTATGCTACAAAATACTATAAGGATGTAAATCATTACTTTCCTCTCATTTTACAGATAAAAAAACTTAGTCCCAAAAAAGTAAATATTTTCTTCAAAATCTAGCAGAAACTAGGAAAGAGACTTAGCCCTAGAACCCAGATTTTCTGACCCTAGGATATCACTCTTTCAATTATAACATATTTCTCTGATTTGCAACAGTGAGTGATATATCCACTTCCTACTGATGACAAGGGACTTGTAAGTTGTGGGGAAGAGGACAAGATCATTTTCTTTTAAATAAAAAGTGGAATTCTGGAGTAAATGAACCTGACAATGAAGACTGAGACGCGAAATTCTACGTGTTTTCTTCTACCAAAAAAAAAAACATGTTCTCCTGGTTCTGGCTTTGACCAATTGTATTGGGGAAGTGAATTAATCACTGGGCTAAATGCCCATTAGGTGCAGAGAGCAGAGGGAGATGATTGGAATGCCCCTGGAGATGCACTGAGAAACGTATCAGATAACCCTATTTCATTACAAAGGTGAGGGCGGCCCTAAAAGCCAGGAAGAGAACATTTTTCTGAAAGTCTGGTTGGGGAGTGTGCTCCACCCAGGAGTGTTTGCCCTGGTCTGTGTATTCAGGCTGCAGATACAGAAAGAGAGAGGAAGCAAAATTCCAGGCAGAGCACTAGGTAGGCACAGCTGGCAACTGAAATCAGCCTCTTGGGAGCTGGAGGATCCCCATTGGAGTATTTTCTAGAAACACTGAGGGTCTGAGGAATCTCAGGCTGACCTCCCACCAGGTAACTGCTTATTGATACTCAGCTTGGGACTTGGGCTCTTGGGTTTCCTAGCATCAAGATGTTTGAGGACGCAAACTACACCTGTTCAAATTTCTTCAAAGAGGATGTGGACCTCTGCCAGGTAGTCAGATGCAGAGAGGAAATCCTGGAGAGAGGAGGGCTTTATGCCCAAGATCTAGAAAACAGACCTGAGGAATACTCTCCCACCTCACTTCCACCCTTTAGAATCTCTCATTTCCTTTAAAGTTCTTGAGGTCTTTCCTGACATTCCCACCCAACTATTAGTACCCTCTAATTTTACCTTGGATTTACTTTGTGCGTATTTTATACGGAGTTACTATGCATATGTTGCCTCCCCCATGGAATATAAACTTCCTGAGGGCAAGAATCATTTCTTTCTCTTTTTTGGGAGGGGGGAGAGTAAGACATTTAATAAAATAATTGTTGATTGAAGAGGAAGAAAAGAAAAAGAACATTTTGAGGAAGTTTCCAAGGGAGATTTCCCAGATTCTAGGAGGATTATCTGGTCTTCCTCATTGATTCCAAGAAGACCACCACAAGGCTTTGGAAACTCCTGGTGGGCATCATTTTGTGAGAAAGATTTGGGTCCCAGGAAAGCAATGAACCTGTAATGTTCAGTCTTTGCTGGTTTACAACTATAGAAAGTAAGGCTGAAAAAGCTTCTGTATGAGTAGAGAGGGATTAGAAGGGATTTTTCTCTGAGTACTCCAAGCCTAGGCTCTGCAGCAATGTTTAAAACTACGACTGTAAACAGGTCTCATTAGCTCATCTTGAGAAGACCCTTCGTTAAAATCCAAACAACATGGCTGCCTGCCTCAGAGCTGTTTGAAATGTCAAACATTCACAGGAACAGAGTTTCAATATTAGCAGGTAAGCTAATCAAATAACAAATACTTATGGATCACGTAGTATATACCCAATCTTGTAACAGCGTCTCCAAAGGGTACTAAAGCGTGTGAGACCAATGCCTATGCTCACAAAGTTTATAAACATCCCCAGATCTTTCCTTTTGAGACTAGTTATTCTCCATTGATTTCACGTTTTCAAGAGGAAAAGTTGATTTAAAGTTAGGCATTGTAGAGTGGGAAAAAATCCTTTTCTGGAAGATGGAACCATAGAACCTTTGGTAAAGTGTATTTATCTCCCTGGGGGTCTGTTTCCCCAGATGTAAAATGAAGAGATTGGATTAGATGATCTCTATGGTCACTTTCAGCTCTTATGTTTTACGTTCTATTCTAAGGTTCCTTCCAGGTCTGACATTGTAAGGTCCTTTCAATTTTGATATTCTAGCCCTTTGATCTTTGACAATTTATCTTGTATATTTCTGTGCTACCATAGACCAGGTCACATAGAAGTCCATAGATTTTCCAGATTGTCATTTGAACTGATCTAAGGTGTGTTTCTTGTTTACTTGGTGAGTAATTCTACTTATGCTCTCCCACCCTTTTACAGACTTCTTTCCCCTTAATTGACAGTTAGTTAGACTCTCTATTGGAAAAATAGACAGGCAGAAAGCAATAATGAATAAAGAGCCAGATCTTGGAGTTAGGAAGATCCTGAATGAAATCCTGCCTCTGATCCAAACCACTCTGTGGTCCTGGGCAAGTCTCCTAACTTTCCAGTGCCTGCAAACTCTCTCTAATACTAGAAAGTACAGAGAAAGGGCTGATCTGTATTGGTAGAGGGAGTTTCCTAATCAATAGTTCCTATACTAATACCAAAGAATTTATAGCCACAACTACCCTAAAAAATTGGAAAAAAAAAATTGTAAAAAACCTACCTAAAACAATGTCCCTGACTTGGCAGGTTTTATTTTGTTGGGATTACCTGTGTTCGTGTAAAGCTGTCACTTCCTCTGTATGAATCTCACCTTCATGCTAGGTAAAGTGAAGATGTTGCACGAGGAAATCTTTTGGTCTCCTCCATTTGGGGTATTCTAGGATTCTCTATTTACCAGTTTCTCCCAAAGTTTCACTGCTATTTGTACCTAGAACCAAATAAACCAGGAAAGTAGCATTGGTATCAAACACAAGTACAAAAGCAAATTTGTGCCAAAAGTTCTTTACATTTTATACAGATATGCACACATGCATATGTGTACACACACATATATAATCCAACTGAAAAAATCTTATAAGTTAACTGGTCAACTCTGATTGTACAGAAAAGGAAACTGAGACCCAGAATTTTCCCTGGGTCATATAGCTTGCAAGTGGCAGAGTCTCATTGTATATATACATTCATAAGGCAACATGAGTATAGTAGGAGAAAAAAACAATCAATCAATGAATCAATAAGCATGTATTAAGTACTTATAACATGCCAAGCACTGCGCTAAGGCCTGGGGATACCCAAAAAAGGGGAGGAGACAGTCATTGCCCTCAAAGAGCTCCAAATCTAATGGGGGAGAAAGCAAACAAATACATACAGCCAACTTACATACAGTATAAATAGGAAATAACAAAGGGCAGGCATTAGAATTAGAAGAAGTTGGGGAAGGCTTCCTGTAGAAGTGGAATTTTAAGTGGGATTTAAAGAAAGCCATGGAGATGAGTAGTCAGAGCAAAGGAGGGAGAACATTCCAGGCACGGAAGATGGCTAGAAAAAATGCCCAGAATCAAGAGAGGAGTAAGTGTCCTTTTTTTTTTTTTTTGAGCAGCCTGTTGGCCAGTGTCATTGAATGAAAGAATACATGGCAGAGAGTAAGGCATAAGAAGACTGAAAATGAAGGAGGGAGCTGGATCATGAAGGGCTTTGAACGCCAAGCAGAACATTTTGTATTTGATCTTGGAGATGAGAGGGAGCCACCACAGGAGATGTGATCAGACCAATACTTTAGGAAGATCACTTTACTGACTGAATGGAGGATGGATTGGCATGGGGAGAGACATGAGGCAAGAAGATCCACCAGCAGACTATTGAAATAGTCCAGGTGTGAGACAATGAAGCCCTGCACTAGAGTGTTGGTAGTGTCAAAGGAGATAAAGGGGCATATTCAAGAGACAGAGCAAAAGTAAACTCAGTAGGCCTTCACAGCAGATTGGATCTAAGGTGCAAGAGAGAATGAGGAGTTTAGGATGACATCTAGGTTGTGACCCAGAGGGTTGGGAAAGATGGTGCGGGGAAGGGGGGGGACATTATGGGGTAAATAACAAGTTCTTTTTTGGACATGTTGAGTTGTCTACTAGACATCCAGTTTAAGATGTCTGAAATGTAGTTGGAGATGTGATATTGGAGATCAGCAGACAGTTTGGGGCAGGATAGGTCATTTTGGGAATCATCAGCATAGAAATGGTAATTAAACGTATGGGAGCTGATGCAACAACCAGATGAAACAATATGGAGGGAGAATTAAAGAGGGCCTAGGATAGAGCCTTGTGAGGCTCCTACAATTAGAGGCATAATTTGGATAAAGATACAGCAGAGGAGACTGAAGAGCATTCAAATAAGCTGGAGAAGAGCTAGGTAAGAGGGGCATCCTGAAACTCTAGAAAGAAGAGAGTATCATGGAAGAGAGGATGATCTTCAGTGTCAAAGGATGCAGAGAGGTTGAAGAGAATGAGGACTGAGAAGAAGCCATTGGATTTGGCAAGTTAGAGATCATTTGGAGATGCTTTGGAGGGAGCACTTTCAGTAAAATAATATTGGAAGCTAGATTGGAACGAGCTAAGAAGACTGTGAAAAGAAAATGGAAGCATCTATTGAAGGCGACTTTTTCAAGGAGTTTAGCCACAGAAGGCAGAACAGATATAGGACAAAATTAGTGGGAATAGAAGGATCAAGTGAGGTTTCTTTAAGGTTGGGGAGATGTGGGCATATGTGTCACAGCGAAAAATGAGCCACTAGACAGGGAGAGATTGAAAATAAGTAAACGAGTAGGGATGATGGAAGGGGCAATCCATTGGAAGTGAAGGAAAGGAATGGGATCCTTTGTGCAGGTAGAGGGATTAGCGTTGATAAGGAGTAAGGCCACCACTTTCTTTGATAATTATATTTATTTTATTTTGCATTTAAGAAATAAAATGGGCATTTCCAGAACATAGTAGAATAAAAAAAGATGAAACTGCAAATCTATTATATACAACTTGCTATTCCTTTTAAAATATAAAATTATCATATAACTTTTTTCTTTTTCCTGCCTCCCCCACCCCACTGTAGAGATGGCTGCCCTTAGACACAAATATGTGTATGTACATATATATACATACACACACATATATGTATATGGATATGCATATATATATGTAAAATCATTCTATACACACTTCTATTTGTCATTTCTTTCTCTGGTTGCAAATAGTCTTCCTTCATATGTCCTTTGTAGATAATATGGGTGTTTATAACAGTCAAAATGATTTAGTTGCTCCAAGTTGTTCTTAAAACAATATTGCTGTTACTAGACACTATATTCTCTTGGTTCTGCTCATTTCATTCCAAGTGTAAAGACTTAAATTTTGAGGATAAGAATTAATTATTTGATAAAAAAAATATTGTTGGAAAAGCTAGAAAGCAGTTTGGCAGAAATTGGACATAGATAAATGTCTTACACCATTGACCAAGATAAGGTCAAAATGGCTACATGATCTAGATATAAAGAGAGGGGTTACAAGAAAATCTGAACAAAGCCACCTCTTCATGTAATTGACAAAGGTGAAGGAAAGCATAATAACAGAAAAGATCTGTGTGATACAAGGAGAAGAGAAAGCTCATAGTGAATGGTACCATGTTTTTCTGTAAAACATGATGTCAAATTCTCAGCTAAGAGGGTGTGGAAAGGGGTAAGTAACCATGGGAGGTTTGAGGAGGGGTGAAAAGGTTTGGAAGAGCCACTGTGGAGATAGAAGAGTGAACTGATGAGGCAGATACAGAAAGATTGCCTTACAGCAATGAGGACCCAGTGGAGGTGTAATATAAATTTGTAGTGGATCCAGTCAGAATGGTTGCATGATTTTCTCCACCTTTTTTCAGCAGCATGTGTTTTGGAACAAAGGTGGTAAATGGTGGGAGTGATCCAAGGCTGAGACATGACATGACATAATTGTAACTGATAAATGATAAGGAGGCAAGGGCTTCAAGAGAGAAGGGCAGTTTAGAATTGAATTGGTTCACAAAGGAGTCAAGATAGAGAAAAGAGGAGAGTAGCTAGTACAGGGGAGATGTCCTGGGAAATAATTGAGATGTCAAGGAACTGGATGTCATGGTGTGGACAAAGAGTAAGCAATTGGTAAGGAAAGACAGAGGAAAAAGTGAAAAACCTGATTATGGTTGGATAAGGTGATTTTGGAATTCTTGAATGTGACAGTAGTACATTTTTGGGTAGTGGCAAAATCAAGGATGTGACTATATCTATATGTGGCTGAGGTGGGGTTGGGAAGTAGATCAAGAGAAAGTGAACAGGTTGAGGAACTGAGTAGTTAAGGAGTTTGAAGGAGAGTCAATATGTATATTGAAGTCTCCTAGTACAAGGGCAGGAGCTGGAGAGGAAAGAAAATTTGTGAGCCATATACTGTACTCTTTGAGGAAGCAGGAGTAGTGACCTTGGTGGGGGAGGGGAAGAGAGGGGAAGGTGTCTTTAGACAACAGCCTCCAGGTTTTTATTGGATGGTAGATATAAATAGCATGAACCTCAAAGGAAGAGAAATTACTGAGTAATGAAAGTAAGGGGAGAACCTAAAAGTGGCAGTGAGGAGCAAGGAGTATTCTGATTCCCCTCCCTCAACCAATGAACTAAAAACAAGTGAAAGTACAACCATCAACAGAAAGAATGGCCAGTTAGGTAAGTTTCAGTAATAACTGATAGATGGGAAGAATCTAGAAGGAAAATATTTAGGATGAAGGAAAATTTGTTGCCTATGAAACAGGCATTCCACAGAGTAGAGTGGAAGGGTTGGGTGGTATTTGTTTTAAACTTTGTGGTGGAATGGTTAAGGGCGGGTGGGAATAATAAATTGGGAGATAGGGGTGGGGAATAAGGCTGGAATGATGGATAACCTTCAGTGACTCAACAGAATAGAAAGAGTACAACTAGGTATGAGAATGTTCATCATTGAATGGAGAGTGCCACCACTTCCCAAAGGAGGCTAGAGACTAAGTTGGAAGCAAGCCCAGACTAAGATGGAAGCACATGGTCAAGAAGATCAGAAGGGAAGTCCTGCTTCATTACTCCTCTTCCCTCTGGCATGTGAAGATTAGACAGGAAAACATAAATTGTAGAGTCGAAGTCCAGACTTTGCCAGTTAACTAGCTGTGTGATCTTGGGCAAGTCATTTAAGTTCTCTGAGACTCTTTGTACTTCTATACTAACTATCTCCATGAGCTACTGTGATTTTTCTTATTCAACTTCCAAAAAAATTAATAAAAATCTACTTTATCTCCCTTCTACCTCCCTATCCATATTGGAAAACAAGAAAGGAAGGAAGGAAAGAAGCAAGGAAGGAAGGAAGGAAGGAAGGAAGGGGGGAAGGAGGGAGGGAGGGAGAGGGAGGAAAGGAAGAAGAGAAAGAGAAAGAAAGGTGAAAGAGAAAGAGGGAGAGAAAGAGAAATAATAAACGTCACATTTAGAGAGTGCCTACTATCTGCCAGGCACTAAACTGAACACTTTACAATTACTATTTTATTTGATACAACAATCCTGAGGGATATATGTTATTACTATGATTATGATTTCTATCTTACAGCTGAGGAAACTGAGGCACAGTGATCAAGCAACTTGCTCAGAGTCACACAGTAGTAAATGTCTGAAGGTTTGAACTCAGGTCTTTCTGACTCCAAATCCAGCACCATACCCACTGTGCTACTAGATGCCTCAAAAAACAAAATAAATATAACCAATATGTTGTGACCAATATAAACAGTCAAAGAACACAAGTCCTCACGACATCTATGTTGGTGAAGTGTGTCTCAGTTTGTACGTTGAGGCCCTCACCTCTGGAGATGGAAGCACATGTCATCATTTGTCCTCTGGAATCATGATCACTCATTGTGTTGATGAGAGTGCTTAAGTTTTTCAAAGTTATTTGTCTTTACAGTATTGTTATTGTTGTACATGTTGTACTGTGTTTACTTCAAAAAAATAACAAAAAATAGATGACCTTATTCCCACAACACACAGGAGACACAATCCTCCTCCCAGACCTTGCACCAGGCCTCAGTCTCTGGGCAGGGGAAAAGGATTCAGTGCATGAGTTAGCTCAGTTCCTATAGAGCACATCCCTCTTCAAGACCAGCCCCACCTCTCTGGAAGAAACAAACACCCTCAGATCCATTTCTCCATGCAACAAGTAGAAAAAAAAAAAAGGGGGGGGGGGAGCAGGAAAGAATTTTCCTTCCTCTGTCACCTCTTCATTATGTCCTTGCTGACTGTAGCAGAGTGTAGCCCACAAACAGCTGGGGGGAACAGAGAGCCATTGGCTCAGTCTTGTGAGTTTTAAAGATGCAAGCAACCAATCAAAGGTGGCTACACCCACTCATCTTGTAGGGCTCACAGTGGGCTCCATGTTAGGCACACTGGGCACACTTAAAACATGCCCAATGAAGCCTGGACCACACATTCATTTTTCTGGTTCTACTCATTTACTCTCACAGTTATTGTGAAAAATCAAATGAAGTAACTTGTGTGAGGTGCTTTGCAAATCTTAATACAATGTAGAAATACTAGTTATGTGCTCATTTCTGCAGCATATATACTAAAACTAGAATGACACAAAGAAGATGAACATGGCCCCTGTGCAAAGGTAACATACAAATTCCTGAAACATTCCTTTTTTTCTTCTTTTTTTTGTGAAAGGCTCAAGAACTCTGATCAACATAACGACCAACCATAATTCCAGAGGACTGTTGATGAAACATATTACTCACTTCCTGACAGAGAGATGATGGGCTTAGAGGGCAGACCGAGGCATATTCCTATACTGGAGAATTTGTTGTACTCAGCTATCTATATGTTTTAAATGGGTTTTGTTTTTCTTGCTTTCTCAATGAAGGCAGAAAGAGGTGGAGGGAGAGAATTCAGAGCTGATAGTAAAATAAATTTAATTTTAACACTTGACACACTTACTAGCCATGTGACTGTGGGCAAGTCACTTAACCCCCAGTTGCCCTCCAAAAAAAAAAATGAAAAAATAAATAAATAAATGTAATTTTAAAAGAAAAAATGGTAATTATTTCTATTACACATACAAGATTCTCATTCAATATATGTTACAGTAATAACTTAAGTACTCTACTCTAATATGCACACATATATACATATATAATCCTATTTGATTGTCATAACAACCCTTGACATAAACCCTATCGTCTTCCCCATTTTATAGATAAGGGAACTGAAATAGAGAGGTTAAGTATATTGCCCAGAGTCACAGAGGCAACCTTTGAACTCAGGTCTTCAGTTCTCCAAATTTAGCACCTTTACTGCTAGGTAACACACCTAATGTTATGATATGCTAAACAAAACTTTCAGGCATTATCTTACTTTAATAGATCTGTGAAAGTATAAGTGTGGATAGTCCCCCCAGATAATAACAATAAATAATAATAATAATAATAGTTAGCATTTATTAAGTACCTATTATTTGCCAAGCCCTTTCCTAAGACTTTACAAATATTATCTCATTGGATATTCATGACAACCCTGGGAGGAAGATGTTATTTTTATCCCCATTTTATAGTAGGCAGTCAGTGGTTAAGTGACTTGCTCAAGGTCTGAAGCCAGATTTGAAGTCAGGTTTTCTTGGTTCCAAACTCAGCACCCTAACCATTGTGCTACCTCACCATTTCATTCCTTGCTGTGTAGTTAAATTGCTATACTCCAAAACTCTACCTATAACCAAGATTCCCGCTAGAAGACTCTACTAGGGGTGGGGAACCTACAGCCTCAAAGCCACATGTGGTCCTCTAAGTCCTCAAATGGGGCTCTTTGACTGAATCCAAACTTCAAGGAACAAACCCCCTTAGTAAAAGGATTTATTCTGTAAAACCTGGACTCAGTCAAAGGACCACACCCAAGGACTTAGAAGGCTGCCTGTGGCCTCAAGGCTATAGATTCCCCACCCCTGCAAAACCTACCTACTTTGATGTTTGGATGAGACTTTAAATCTTTCACTAGACCTGTACTCATATCTTTACAACTTGGTAAGGCAGAGATATAATACACAAATGTTGGCTTTTGGACTGTGGGTTACCAACCTACTTTGAATCATTTGATTAGGACTTTAGTGAAGTATGGTTATCTCTATCTGTATAAATATAAATATAGATATAGATATACATACATATATACATATATATTTATCCATGTATTTATACAATATTTAAAAAACTACTGCATTTGAAGTCAAAAGTCTAGGGCAAGTGTGTATGTATACACAATAATATGTATGTATGTGTGTTACATACATGTTCATGTGTATTATGTAGACAAGTATACATTGTATGAGTGCCTGTACATATCTACACTGCATGTACATGTATACATGTGTGTATGCACACACATATATACATATAAACAGTGGCTATAGAGAGCTGCCCCCAGAGTCAAGAAACCTTGGTTCAAGTCCTATCTTTGACACAAACTGACTACTTGACCATAAGAGAGTCTCTTAACTTCTCCATGTTCCCAAACACACACAAAAAAAAAACACCAAAAAACAAAAAAAGAGCTAATGAAACCTTACACTATCTGGAACAGAATGAGAGCCTAAAGTAAGGGAGATCATAATCCCACTGCCCTCTGCTCTGGTCAGACCATCCCTGGAGAACTGTGTTCAGTTCCAGGCACGAGATCTTAAAGGGGTCATTAACAAGCTGAAACATATCCATAAAGGAGTGATCAGGCTAAGGAGAAAACTTGAAGCTCTAACACATGAGTATTGTTGGAAGAAACTGGGATGTTTAGACTGTAGAATCAAAGACTTTGAGGGTATATAATAGCTGTCTCCTAATACCTGAAAGGCTGTCATGTGAAATAGGGATTAGTCTTAATCTTGTTGACCCAGAGGAAAGAATTAGGATGAATGGGTAGAAGCTGACAGATATAGATTTTGGCTTAACATATAGAAAAACTACCTAACAATTAGGGCTGCTTAGTGATTCACTGGGGCACCTGATAAGATATTTCCATATCCATAAAGGAATTCAAGTAAATGATCATTCATCTGGGCCCTTGTAGAGGGTATTCACCCTCTACAAGGTTAAAGGGTCAAACTAACTGAACTCTCAGATTCCTTGCAGGCCTACCATTCTCTCTTCTAAAATCCTTAGAAGATCTAGAGTTTAACAATATGTACAATATTTCCCTCTTTTCATCAATGGCAGTTTTTTGTTCTTCCATGGAACATCTGGAATTTCATTTGTGTCGGGAATAGCTCAGTCTTTATCAGGAAGCTCCCTCTTCCATGGAAAATCTGCTATTATTCTGGAGTTTCTAGTCTTAGAGTCTCCAGGGGGCCCTGAGAGAATAAGTGAAACCCCTGAGTCACACAGCCAGTATTTGTCAGAGGCCAGACTCTAGTCTGCCTATGCCTTCCTGACTCCAAGAGTAGCCCTCTATGCTGACTCTCTACAACAGGCAGTAACAATTTTAAATAGTGATAGCCAAGAACTATTCAACAGATACAGATATGACAGAGACAGAGATGATAAACTACAATAGTAACAAGATCAAAGGCATAAGGTGGGGCAACGTAGCACTAGAGGTCTAGAACCAAGGAACCCATTCATTAGCATACCCAGATCTCTAGCAATTTGAAAGCACAGAAATACTTCCCAACACACTGACATCACCATCAACACCCCTATAAACAGGTTACTCCCATTCCTTCTCTTGAGTAGCAGCAAATCACCACTCATGTGGATTCAATAGCTCCCAAAATAGGAGTAAAGTGAACATTATGATGATGATGATGATGATGATGATGATGATGATAAATTAAGTAGTACTAGTAGTAGTAGTAGTAGTAGCAGTAATAACATTTATATAGTATTTTAAGTTTATAAAGTGCTTTACAAATATTATCTTATTTTATGATGACAACAATCCTAGGAAGCAGGTGCTCTTATTATCCCCATTTTACAGATGAAGAAACTGAGGGAGGCAGAGGTTAAGTGACTTGCCCAGTGTCACACAGCTAGTAAATGTCTGAATTTGAATTCAGGTCTTTCTAATTCCACTTCCAGAGCTCTATCTACCATGATACCTAGCTGAAGAAAAAATTACTACCAGCTATCTTCATCAGTCTCCATCTTCTCTCCCTTATGATCTCAAAAAAAAAATTGTGCTCCATAAATGATAGGCTAGAACCATTGTCAAGAAGACAGCAGTCATGCCATTTTAACTTAGCTGGGAAATCACAATCCTGGGCCTTAAAGGCAACATGGGACCATGAAAAGACCACTAACCTGAAGTGATAGAGACTTCAGAATGCAGAAGACCTAGGTCTTAATTTCACGTCCACTACTCACTAACTTTGTGACCTTGGACAAGTCATTCATTTTGCTTAACTCAGTTTCCTCTATAAAATAGGGATCATGACATAGACGCTATCTAGTTTTGAATGGCATAGCCTCTCCTGGAGTTAGAAAGACACATCTTCTTGAACTCAAATTTGGCCTCAGACATTTCCGAACTGTGTGACCCTGGCTAAGTCACTTAACCCTGTCTCCCTCAGTTTTCTCATCTATATAACGAACTGGGGAAGGCAATGGCAAAACACACTGGGTATCTCTCCCAAGAAAACCCCAAATGGGGTCACAAAGAGTCAGACATGACTGAAACAACTGAACAACAACAACTTTTAAGGGAGGAGACTGTAAAAATGCATTTCAGTTCAATCCATCAAACATCTTTAAAGCGCTAGAATGCCAAAGCACTGTGCTAAATGCTGGGGGTACAAAATAAAAAAGTTAAAATAGTCCCTGACCTCGGTCCGAGAGCTTTACTGTCCACTCTAAAGGCTTCCTCTGATTTTTGGAAGGCATCTGGCAGTCACATCAGCAGAGGAAACTTGCTCACTGAAGTAGTTTGGCTTCTGCTCTCCAAATTAGAGAATCACTTTGAAGCTAAGTAACTTGTGTGAGATTAATAGCAATGATAATAATAAATAGCTACCATTTATATAGCATTTACTATGTGCCAGGCCCTGTCATCTCATTTGATCCTCACAACACTCTTGCTATTATTACCCCCATTTTGGAGTTGGGGAAACTGAGGCAGAGGTTTAAGTGACTTGCCCAGGGTGACACAGCTAGTAAGATGGGATTTGAACCCAGGGTCTCCTGACTCCAGGCCCAGCACTCCATCCACTAGGGAATCATTAGATTAGGTTCTGAGGTCTTCTTCTGTCACACAGACAAGACATATCAGAGGCAACATTTGAACCCATTTTGTGCCAGTTTGCTCTCTACCATGCCAATATGCTTCTTCAGGTGTCGTTATGATGCAACTTAAAAATGAAGCTGGAATTTGCTGAGACAGTTTTGTGACTCCATCCAAGCTGCATTAGAATCCAGAGGAGTATGGTCTGGAGAGATAACTTCTTCCCTTCTGACAGGAGGATCCTTCAGACGTCTCTCCTCCCTCTAGGGCCAGGGGCCAGGGGCCAGGGGTGGGGAACCTGCAGCCTCCAGGCTACCTCTGACCCTGTAGGGCCTCAAGGGCAGCCCTCTGACTAAATCCAAATTCCTCCAAACAAATCCTTTTATTAAATCCTTAAGCAAGGATTCAATCAAAGCAACCAGCAAACATTTATCAAGAGCCTAGTCTACATGGAGCTTTGGGGATACAAAGACAAAGCTGAAACAGTTTGTGACCTCAAATAGCTTACATTTAATCAGGGAAATTATATGTGTGTGTTCATACAAATATATACATATGCATGTACATGTGTATATATATATATACATACATGTGCATGCACACACACATACATATACACATACATATAAGCAAGTACAAAGTAATTCTGGGAAGGGGTAGGGAAAGTGGAGAGTAACAGCTAGGAGGATTGGGAAGGGTCTAGTGAAGGTTGTGGCACTTGAGCTGAGCTCTAGGCAGCACGGATTCTAAGAGATCAGGGCATAGAGGCAGGTCATTCTAGCCATGGACAACAGCCAGTGCAAACAACACAGAAAAGAAATGGAAAACTGAGTGTGTGGAGCGACAAAGATTAAGGATTTAATAAAAGGATTTGTTCTGTGAAGTTTGGATTCAGTCAAAGGGCTGTACCTGAGGACCTTGAGGGCCACATGTGGCCTCGAGGCCTCAGATTCCCCACCCCTGCTTTCAGTATCAAGATAAAGTAATAAAACTTGTCAGTTTTGACCCTGAAAAGAAGTCTGATCACTGAAGAGTCACAAAAGACCTACTGTCCCCTGTACTCCTAGACCTTGGGTGTTCTGTCCCACCTTCCTCTCTCCTTTTTTACAAACAGCTTAAAGACCAGGCTGCAACTAGAAATTCTACAGCCCTCACCTTGTTCCTGCAGAGCCCAGTTCTCCAACCATATTCCCATAGCCATGTCAGATCTAATGGAATCATTTCTGCTGATACTAAAATTTGTCTATAGGTGGCAGTGACCTTTTACTTTTCCTTCAACATAAATCTACAATTCTTTCAAAAAAAGAGAGAAAAACCATTTCACAATAAGTGAGCCATAACTGTTAACTCAAAGCAATATCATTTGGGTCCAGCTTGCAATTGCATAAGACTTGTGGCTTATTTGTTTTTATCCCTCCAGAACCACACATTCCCTCTAGGTTGTGCAGAAGCTATGTGTGATACATAATACCCAAATTGCTAGAACATTAGATAAGCCTGAAGAGAAAATACAGCTATCTAACTATCTAACAGTTGTGCAATGGAAAAGTTGCAGCCACACTTAACAGATTTCAGACTTCTCCCATCCTCAGCAAGCTGGCACGGTGTAGCCCCCAACATGTTCTTTAAATGTAGTCCTCAGATTCTGGGAGAATCTATAAACAGGGATTAGATGAGGTGGCAGAGTGAATTGAATTCTGGACTGGGAGTCAGAAGATCCGCAATTAGAGCTAGAAGGATTCTTAGAGATTATTTAGTCATACATCTTCAATTTGCTGATGAGGAAACTGAGGCACAGAGCTGATTCAGATAAGGTCATTTCACTTCTACAGCTCAACTTACTCTATACGACCCCTTCTGGCTCTAAAATTTTACAATTAGCCTGTCATTAAACTGAGTCTCATCTTTTCCATCTGTAAAATAAAAATAACACAGCAAAATACTGTAATAATACTTTCACAACCTACCTCAAAAAATTACTGTGAAAAAAGTTCTTTGTAAACTGTAAGATGTCATAGACATGTGAATCCTGTCCCCTAATACATAAAAAGTCTAATAATGTGAGATAAATGGTTTTCAAAAGGAGAATTTCAACAACCATATGAGGGCATGTTCTTAATCACTCACAATAAGAGAAAATGCAAATTAAAAGAACTCTCTGAGGTTTTCAGTCATACTTTGTGAATGAGCAAAGATGACAACAAGCACAGAAACTATCAATGACAGGAGATCTATGGGAAGATAAACACTCGTATTCTGTTTGTGGAAGAGTGGATTTGTCTGACCAGTTGGAAAAACCACTTGGAATCATAGAATAAAAGTGAAAAATACATTCATACCTTTTGACTCTGACATCTCATTACTAAGCATACAGCAGAAGAAAGGAAGGAAGGAAGGTGGGAGAGAAAGAGAGGGAGGGAGGGAGGAAGGAAGAAAGGAAGGAAGGAAGGAAGGAAGGAAGGAAGGAAGGAAGGAAGGAAGGAAGGAAGGAAGGAAGGAAGGAAGGAAGGAAAGAAAAAAAGAAGGAAGGAAGTAAAGAAGGGAAGGAGAGAGGGAGGGAGGGAGGAAGGGAAGAAAGAAAAAAGGAGAGAAGGAAGGAAGAAAGAAATCTGCTTATTAACATGTTGCTTCCCCAATCAGAAGGAGAGCTCCCTGAGGGCAGGCGCTGTTTTTATCCTCAGTTCTTAGAGCCACCATTCCTGGTACATAGCAAATGTAATGAATGTTTCTTGATTGCTTTGTTAGTTAATTTTCAACAAAGTGGACGACCATCACCTGGGCCTATGACCAAAGAAGCTATAATGTATGAACGTGATAAAATATTCTGATACAATAAAAAATGATAAATATCAAGAATTTAAAAAGAAAAAAAATTCGTACAAAGAAAAATAAACAGAATTAGAACAATTTGCCCAGTGACTGAAATAATGTCAGGAAATGAAAGGCAAACTGAGTAAAACAAAGAAAGACTACAATGGTTCTAGAGAATAGATCATGAAACAAACCTTCCTCTCTGTAGAGAAGCAGGAAAACAGCAGGGTAAAAAGTCCCATGAATGTGAGACAAGAACACAGCATCCTTTATTTTTGCTTTGTTACAAAGAAGAGCTGCATCAGGGGCTGGGGTTTCAAGTAGGAGTAGCAAAAGGCAGGGAATGGTGTGTTGATTATAAACAGAAATGACTGGTGGAAATGTGCTTAACTATATCAGTAAAACTTTTTTTTAAGCTTTAGTTATTGAGATGTTGTTAGCTATTCCAGATCCATAAACAGAATGAAATGTTATGTAGGATTTAAAGGTAGCACCAAAGTCCTCCTTTACAGATGAGGAGACTCAGGCATATAATGGTTACATGGTTTGCCCAAGATCTCATGGGTAGTAGGTAACACATGTATTCAGAATTTGAACTTGGAGCTTTTGATTCCAAACACATAAAATCTCATCTTCCCTATAAGGCAGATGGAAAGGAAGGTAGAGTACTTGGCCTGTCAGGAAGTACTTGCTGTCAGGAAGAACTGTGTTCAAATCTCACCTTAGTCGCTAACTTTGTGACCCTGAGTAAGTCACTTTAATGTCTATCTGCCTCAGTTTCCTCATCTGCAAAATGGGGATAACAAGATCATCTGTCTCCCAAGGCTGTCGTGCGGCTCGAACAAAGCGATTATCATAGTGACTACTGTAAGCACCACATAAATCTTAGCTATTGTGCTGCTGTTGCCAAAGTACAAATCGCTTGGTCTGTTTCAGTTTCCTTATCTGTAAAATGGGGCTAATAAGAACATGTATCTCCCAGAATTATTGTGAAGATGACATGAGATGATAATGGTAGATAATTTTGCAAACTTTAAAGTGCTACATAAATGCTAGCAATTAAAAATGTTAGGAAATAGATACGTATGTTGTGTGCCTTTCACATACACGGCTTTCCTTCTAATGAGCAATGCAGAAATAATGTAGCTTAACTTGCCTTTTGAATGCAAGAATGGGATTTAAATAAGAGTAAGTACGGATCGTGTGAATCACCAGGAAGATGGTATGTGCAGGGAAATACAGGATATTTTCTGTACCATAAACAACCTCATGAAATGAAATGCTGGACTTGGAGACAGAACGCTAGTTTTCACGTCTCATCTTTTGTTACTTGCCGCCAGGAAATTTCACTTCTCCAGATCTTAATTTTCTCATCTCTAAAATAAGGGAGTTAGACCAGATAATCACGAAGCCCCTCCCAGCTCTAAATCTAGGATCCTAGCGTACCTGGAGCAACTTGGAACAGGTTCCTTCCCCTCTCTGGGCCTCAGCTTCTCCATCTATAAAGTAAGGGATTATACCAAATGATACCTAAGGCTCCTTCTAGATCAAAATCATTTGATCTCATTAACTTTGTTACAGGATGCTTTTAGAAAAAAAGGTATCAGTTCTCCAAATTCAATTACATACCAAATTTCCCACTGCGATTTAGCAATGGGCTTGGAATGTTTTTCCTTTCCTAAATTCAGATTGCACGCTACTTTTGTTGCTAAGGAACAAATCATGCAGCAAGGAGAAGAAGCCTTCACTGAGTCCTTGGAGACCTGGTAGCTTGTTTTACCACCTGAGTAGAAAACCTCTCGTCAAACCTGCTCAGCAGTAGGAGATTCTAGAACTTGGGCCATTTAGCCCAGTGTGGTGATATGCACCTAAATAGAAAAATTTGCTTCAGGTAGCAAATGTATTAGTCTTTTTTCCTCCCAACAACCCCACTCTAGAGTTTTCTTAAAGTTATACCTTTGGCTCGGCCCTTATTATGGTGGTAATTTTTTTTTTTCTCAGAGAAGGGCTACAATTAAGAATTAGAGGGCGGCTAGGTGGTGCAGTGAATAGAGCACCGGCCCTGGAGTCAGGAGGACCTGAGTTCAGGTCTGGCCTCAGACACTTAACACAAAAACTAGCCATGTGACCTTGGGCAAGTCACTCAACCCCAATTGCCCTCCCCCCCAAAACAAAATAAAACAAAAAAAGAATTAAAATGATTTCTCTCAAATTCTACTAAACACCCTCATCCAAAAATTATGTATATGCATGTATACACATACATATATATATTATATAAATATAATTAAATGTTCATACCCTAAAAATTCTATTGGTCAAAGAACAGTGAAGGTGTTTGGGGGAAAAAATTTGTATTAGGTCCCAAGAGATCTGGGTTCGTATTTTAGCTCTGTACCCATGTACTACCCATTTGACCTTGACTAGCTAGTCATGTCCCTTCTCTGGTCCTAAATTTTCTTTTCTGTAAAATGATGGAGTTGGAAAAGATAGCCTCAGAGGCAGCATAGGTGTTTCAAGGTAAGCCCGAATGAACTGTACAAATTGTGAAATTTTCGGTATGATCATTTACGCTTCAGAAATCAGCAAATGTTACAAGTCAGGGTTTTCTTTATTGTTTGGTTGATTGTATGAATGTAAAAAAGTATGGAGAAAATATTAATAATGTAGGTTAAATGTAAAGGTGTGTCATGTCTGCATTTTCCCTCAGAGAGCCAGTTCTTCATCATTTACCAGCACACCTCTACTCAGCATTCTTATTCACACTCTTAATTTATGATTCTGTGATTTCTAAGGTTATTTCCAGTTTAGACATTATATGCTATATAGACTCTTCCATCTCTGACACTATGTGTACTGTGTTCTAAGGTTCCTCCAGGATCTGACATGTTATAGTCCCTTGTCTCAAATCCCTTCCAACTCTGTGAGCAAGAGCGGTTTGTTAGTTGAATCTAATGTGCAATATTTCTGAGGGATTATCTTTTAGGAAAAAATAAATAAGACTTCTGCTTAATGTTTTTCTCTTACACAGCCACTATGGGAAATGAATTGAGTGTTCCACAAAAAAATGAAGAGCAAATGAATGAATCATCGACAGATCCTTTGCAGGTAGCCTAAAAACTTTTCTGTTCATGACTTGCAATATTACTTTACTGATAGGATAAAACCTCCAGAAGTCCCCAAACTGAAATATCCAAATAAAATCATCACAGATGAAATTTCTCTGTTTAGCATAATACTTTGCCTCTATTAAAATGCAGATATCCTTAGGAGGGGTAACTATAAACTAGTACCACTTAAACCTTCCTGGGAATTCTCTTTCTCCTCTCCCTTGGGCCCTTTATCAAAAACTGTCTTGTGATCATTCATTCATACTGTTGCATAATCTTGGGCAAATCACTTTCCTCATCTGTAAAATGAGCAGATTGAACTAGTAGATTTCCAGTGTTCCTTCCAGGCCTGGTACTCTATTCTTTAAAACTTTAATTATCGTTCTAAGTACATATTTTCAAAGGAAACAAATTATAGCTTTCATAAATAGAAAAATAGGGGGTGGCTAGGTGGCGAGTGAATAGAGCACCGGCCTTGGAGTCAGGAGGAGCTGAGTTCAAATACAACCTCAGACACTTGACACACTTACTGGCCGTGTGACACTGGGCAAGTTACTTAACCCCAGTGGCCCTGTCTTCACCCCACCAAAAAGTAAATAAGTAAATAAACAAAAAAATAAATTTAGACAACAAAAAGACCATTTTCTACGAATTTAACCTGGGATCATGATACTGAGCAAAGGGACTAACTCCACAAAAAAGGAAGACAGGCGATGCAGGAGACCTCCAGCCCCTACTTCACAGTTTCATTCCTCTAGTCCTAACTGCTTGACTGTTCCTGCATTACTAAGTCTGGGATCAGAAATTTTTAAATTGGAAAGAATTTGAAACATTATCAAGTTCAAAGTCATTTCACAGCTGAGTAAAATGAGACCCAGAGAATCTGTGACCTGCCCAAAAATCACACTGTTAGTAAGTAACTAGTTCCCATAAGAAGAGCTTGCCTGTAACACTCATTTATTAAGTTCCTAAGTCCCTTGAACAGGTTTATTTCCCTCGGGCAAAGCAAAAAGTTTCTGGAAGGCTGTAATGTAAAGTAAGCTTATCTGTGAATAGAGTTCATTGGTGGCATTGATGACCACATATTCTAATCTAGCTCAGAAAAGGCAGATTCCTTTCCCCAAGAAGGGTGATTCACACTAGTGTTTGCTGTTTCAGATGGCTCCTGAATCTGGATGTGTTCAAAATGGGCTGCCTGCTACAGAGCCAGCTTTCGCTGTTCAACAGAAGAATGATGGTAGGTGCACACATAGCCCTGGAATGGCAACTAACCCAATTTACCAGACAAAATGGAACAGAAGGACTTGTGTTTGTGTTTTTGTACATGTGCATGCACACACATAGCTTGAAAACACCAAAATCTTGCATTTGCTCCCCTTACTATTTAAGCCTGAGAATTTAAAGTGGATAAATACTGGCTCCCACTCAATCTAGAGTTTTGTCATTGAGTCAATCAACAAACATTTATTAAGCACCTACAGGAGAAACCAAAAAAGGCAAAAGACAATCACTGCCCTCAAGGAATGCACAGTCTAATCAAGGAGATAGCATGCATGCAACTATGAACAAATAAATTATATACAGTATAAAAAGGAAATTATCAACAGATGGAAGGGCTTCTTGTCTTCCTCACAACAGTTCTGCATAGATAGTAAAATTATTATTGCCTTCATTTTATAGATGAAGAATCTGAAACTCATGGAAGCAACTAGTCCTAGATCTAAAGCCAGAAAGACCTGAATTCAAATCCCAATTCAAATACTTACCTGAGCAAGTCACGTAACCTCTACCTGCCTCAGTTTCCTCATTTATAAAATTAGAATTATAATAGCACTTATCTCCCAGAGGAAGTTGATGTGAGGATAAAATATGATAATATTTATTAATGCATTTTGCAAATCTTAAATCACTATATGAGTTACCTATTATAAAGGTTAAATGTCTTGTCAAAGGTCATACCTTTGGTTGAAAAGTAGAACTGAGATTTGCATGCAGGTCTTTTAAGACCAAATCTTATACTCTTTCCATCACGCTACCCTGCCTCAACATAGAGAGCTATTCATGTATTCTGAAAGGGGAGTTTGTTCAGTGCAATAGAAGGTTTACCTCCCCACATTCTAAAGTCATTGTAAGACTATAAGATCATAGACAAAAAAGAAAATTCCCAAGTTCTGACCAAATAAGACACTTAAATATCTTTGGTTTTCAATAAACACAACACAGAAAAGTAGAAAGAACCTGGATTTGGAGTTGGAGAAGCTGGGGTTAAATTCCAGCTCCGCTCCTTCCTCTCTCTATGACCTTGGGCAATCATGGTCCTTTTCTGACCTTCCCATGCCTCCTCTATAAAAGGAGAGGCCTGACCTAGATGACCTCTAACAACCTTCCCAACTCTAGAACAGTGATGCTTGATCTATAATCATTCACAATTCTACGTCACTTTCAGTTTTCAAAATGCTTCCCTCACAACCATCATGCATATGTCTACATATGTTTGTGTGTGCCCTTAGCACAGTGCCTGAAATATGTCTTTGCTGTTTAGTCTTTTCAGTCACGCCTGACTCTTCATCACCCCATTTTGAGTCTTCTTGGCACAGATACTGGAGCAGTTTGCCATGTTCTTCTCCAGCTCATTTTACAAATGAGGAAACTGAGGCAAACAGGGTTAAGTGACTTGTCTAGGGTCACACAGTCAGTAAGTGTCCAAGACTGGATTTGAACTCAGGTCTATCCTAACTCCAGGCCCAGCACTCTGTCCACTATGCCACATACCTATCCCCACCTAATATATAGTAAAGACTTAATTTGTGCTTTTTTGACTGATGCGCTGATTGAACAGCTTGCCTGTGTTTCTGATCGAGTATGAGCTTACTGTCAGTAGGGATGGTTCCATTCTGTGTACTTTTATCCCAAAGCCTAGCACAATGCCTGAGACATTGTAGGCATTTAATACACTTGAATGATTGATTTAGTTTTGTACTAGAGCTATGATTTCATTGGAGCAACTAGGTGGTGCGATGGAGTCAGGAAGACATCTTCCTGAGTTCAAATCCAACCTCAGACACTGGCTGTGTGACCCTAAGCAGCTCACTTAACCCTATTTGCCTCAGTTCCCTCATCTGTAAAATAAGCTGGAGAAGAAAATGACAAACCATTCCAGTATCTTAGAAAACCCCACAAAGTGTCACAGAAATCAGAGATGACTGAACAAAACAAAATTATTTTATGAGTATAGAGAATTCCTACTGAGGAAATCCTCCACACTCACGCAAATTTCCTCCTTTGCTGTAACTTGTAGCCTTAGAGAGTGCTTTCTGAGGCACTAAGAGGTTAAGGGACATGCTGATGGCCGTACAAATGGCATGTGCCAGGTCTTCCTGATTCCAAGCTCAGGTCTCTGGCATATAGCTAGTGATATATTATAGAGATCTGAAGCTTAATTTGGATCTTTTCTCAAATATTGTCCCAGCTTTGTCAATTGTGCTTAATAAAATTATTCTGAAAGGGGAGTTTGAACCATTATCTGAACCATTAGTGAATGACTATTCCCTAATGGCATGTTTTTGGCTCAGTTTTTGGAACCTGAGAGAGGGAGAGGTTTGGGCTCCACTGATAGAGTTTAATGAAGCTAGCATGCTAATCGGGTCCCTCCTAACTAGTGTAATATAGTAGAAAGAGGGCTGGGAGTTCTATATAGAGTATATGTATAGTTTTTATATATATTTATATATATTTTATATTCATATATAGTATATATTTTACTAATACAGTAGAAAAAGAGCCAGGAAGACATGTGTTCAAGTCCCATCTCTGATACATACTGACTGAGTGATCCTGGGCAGGTCACATAAAATTTCTCAGTCCTCTAGGCACCACTCAAAGACTCTTAGGTTGTAGAGAGATGTTGTCCTGGATTGGTAGAAGAGGATTTTTCCTCGTGCTGGTAATTTGTTAAATTGGAAAAATCACAGGGACAGTCCCAATCCTGCCTTTCTGCATCAGATGACCAGATAAAGGTAAAGAATAGTCATTCCATGTTATCAGATGGTATATTTAAGATTAGAACTAGGATAACGTATATCAGTTTGCTTACTGTCTTGGGGAGGAGGAGGGAAGGGAGGGAGAGAGAAAATTTGGAATTCAAAATTTTACAAAAATGAATGTTGACAACTGTCTTTACAAGTAATTGGGGGGAAAATACTATTAAATGCAAAAAAAAAAATAAAGATTAGGACTAGGTTAGGAGAGTCTTAAATCCTCCCAAATTAATTACTAAAGACTGAAAAGCATATATAAATATCACGGGAAGAGAAGAATTAGCTCAGCCCAGGTGTGGGACTGCAGAGTGAAGGAGGCCTCTTGCCCTCCCATTTTTTGCTGACTATATGCAAGCCTGAGTCACCCCTCTTGGTGAACCCATTACTTTTCAAAGCTCCACTCTTCCTATCTCACCCAGATCCTTTGTTGTGGGGTTCCCTGAGAGGTAAGCATTAGATCATTTCTTTCATCCTTTCCTCTTCCTTTGCTTAGCACTGATAGAATGCCAAGCCCTCAGATATTTGAAGGAGAATCAAGGGAACATTGGGTGGGGGAGGGTAGTACACCAGCAGATAAAAAGGTTCACAGATCCCAACATTCTTATCATTTGATGCTGATCTTCAGCACCAGCTTTGAAACGTTTGGTCTACTCTCCTTATCTCCTTCCTGCTTAAATTTATTTTGTACAGGCTTGGCCTTGATAATGACTAAGGGATATAGGCTTATTTCTGTGGATTTGACCACCTCTGGCCTGCTACTCCTAACCTCCCCAAAACTGCTATTTCTGCTCTCAACACGGCTTATAGAGATCTAGGGCTGAGGCAGAGTTTTTTTTCTCATAAAAGCTCCCAGCTTTGTCGACTCAGAATGCCTTACCATCAACCCACTGGCCAAAACCTGGTAAAGCCTACCCTCCTTAGTAAACTAGGCTTCCTCCTAATCCAGGCCTCCAAATTACTTGCCCTTATGGTTACGGGTCTTAGCACTTCCCTTCCCCTCACTGGCATTCTCCATATTCTGGATCCTTCACTCTATCTCAGTTTTAACTGGTCCCCTGAGGTATATTTTCCAAGCTGGAGCTTTTGATAACTTCCACCCTTAATGGAAAAAATATGTCTTGCACTTAAATCATATGGGCCCTGGTTTCATAGCTTTACCCTATGGATTTTTGTGACTGGCTAACTTAGCTTTCTTCCTATGAGATGGCCCCTATTTCCTCACTTGTGGATGAGCTGAAGGGACAAAAATAATTGAGAGCCAAGAGGGTTCAAGAGCTCTAAACATAATAAGGGCTTAATATATATTTGTTGAGTTGAATGAATACTAGATACTCTGGCACCTGGGCATCTGGGTAATGCAGCAGATAGAAAGACAGGTATAAATCCAGCCTCACATACTTACTACTGTGTGACCCTAGGCAAGTCACTTAACCTCTGTTTATTACCTATAAAATGGAAATATACTAACACTACTTCCCAGGCTTGCTGTAAAGATCAAATGAGATAATCTTTGTAAAATTCTTTTAAATATTTGTAAAATGTTTGTAAAACACTTAGTATAATACGTGGCACATAGTAGACACTTAAAGCCTTCCCTTTTTCTCCCTCCACTCTCTCCCTCCTTCCTTCTTTCCCTTCATTCCTCCCTTTCTTCCCTCCCTCCTTCCCTCCCTCCCTTTCTTTCTCCCTTCTTTCTTTCCTCCTCAATTAAGGATCCAGTTATTTCTCTACCTTAAGATCAAGAGTTCTAGTTGAGCCAATCCCACACAAGGTGGGCCCTGAAGACTGCTAATAATCCCAATAATGACATTCCCAGTCACTACCATCTTCAGCCGCTCTCAGCTACTGCACAAGATCATTTCACCATATCCTTGAGCAGAGATGCTAAGGGGAAATTCTTAAAAACATTAATAACAATGATTTATCTTTGTAGCTTTTAGTTTGCCAAGTTCTTTTTATCTAATGTCTGACTTGGCACTCAAAACAACTCTTCACGATGGGCACTGTGGATGTTGTCGCCCTCATTCTACAAATAAGGAAACCAAGGATCAGAAACATTAAGTGACCCCATGGCCACACAGTTATTAAATGTCAGAAGGTATTTTTGAACCCAGGTCATCATGATAAGAACAGCAACTAGCTACTGCATGCATTAGCTTCCAGGCTCAAAATATTCCTAAATGAAGTTGATAAGTAATAAACCAATGAACTAGCAAGCATTTATCAAGAGCCTACTCTGAATGGGACACTGGGGATATAATGACAAAACTGAAATAGTCCCTGATTTCAAATAGTTTACATTTAATCAGAGAAAACATATGAGTATGTGTGTGTGTGTACATTCATACCAAAATATGTGTGTGTATGTGTATCCATACCAAAATGTGTGTGGGTGTGTGTCTGTGTGTATCTGTGTGTGTGCATGGTATGTAAGTACAAAGTAATTCTGGGAAGGGATAGGAAAAGTGGAGAATAACAGCTAGGAGGATTGGGAAGGGTCTAGTGAAGGTTGTGGCACTTGAGCTGAGCTCTAGGCAGCAGGGATTCAAATAGATGGGGGTATAGAGGCAGGTCATTCTAGCCATGGACAACAGCCAGTACAAATAACACAGAAAAGAAATGGAAAACTGAGTGTGTGGAGCAACAAGGAGGTTGGTTTGGCTGAAATGTAGAGTGTGTGAAAGGGAGTGATATGTACTTAACCTAGAAAGTTAGTCTGAAACCAGAATATGAAAGGCTTAAAATGCCAAGTGGAAAAGTTTGTATTTTATTCTAGAGGCAATAGCGGACCACCAGAGCTTTTGGATCAAGAGAGTAACATGGTCAGACCAGGGTTTTAAGAAAATCATTTTGGCAGCTATATGGAGAATGGATTAGATGGAAGAGGGATTCAGGGCAGGAAAACTATCAGGCTATTGAAATAGTACAAGAGAGAGGACATGAAGGCATGAACTATGGTCATTACCACCTCCTGAGTGAAGAGAAGGGGACAGATGGAATAGATGTTGTAGAGATAGTAATTAAAATTTTAAAAATAAATTTATATTATGTAATGTGAGGGAGAGTGAAGAGTTGAGACTTTACATCTGAAAGGAGGGTGGCAGAGCCAAGATGGCAGCGTAGAAGCAGCAAGGTTCCACAGCTCCCACACAACCACCCTAAACACCCATAAAATATGACCCCAGACAAAATCTAGGACTCTCAGACTCACATACAGAAAACACATCTATCACTGAAGGCAGCTTGGAAGCAGGGGCTCACCGCGGCAGGCCAGGAGCCAACACCAGCCCAGCCTGAAACAGAAACCGGCCAGGCCCCAGGGCAGCCAGGAGGAGCTGAGCCACAGCTAGTCTACAAGAGAGAAGATCTACAGCCTCCAGCAACTCCACATCTACCAAGGCGTGAAAAACAGGGATTAGAGAAGGGCAGCTGGGAAGGAGAGGCTCATCCAGCAGGCCGGCAGGCTGGGAGACAAGATCAGCCCAGCCCAAAACCAAAAGGCGGCCAAGACAGGCCCCAGGGCAGTCAGGAGGAGCCACGCCTCCCAAGCCTCAGCTTGAGTCTACTTCAGAGAAGATCTACTGCCCCCAAAGGGATTTTCACATCCAGCAAACCAGTTTTAGAGACAGTCAGTGAAAGTGAAACTTTGAAACAATTTGGAGGAGGGAAGGCAGTTGGCAAATCTGCCCCCAGGGCAAGGAAGCAGTGGGGGAAGGGCAGGAACTGCTGTAACCAGTGGCTACCCCCATTGGGCTGCTTCAGAGCACCTGGCCTGTGGACCCCGAAGGGGGGCTGAGTCGATCCATCAGGGCCAAGTGCTCTTGTGTTGAGCAGCCTGGATTCAGATCGTGGTCTTGGGCGGTGGTCCTGGGGTGTGCTTTCAACAAGCCAAAGCTGGAGGGGGGGCTGCAATACCCCCTAATAGCTCCAGCAGCTGGGAAAACCCCAGCAATTTGGAACAGAGCTTTCCCCCGGGAAGCAGAGTTTCACAAAGCCAAAAAAAAAAAACCAACCAATTAATTGACTGGCCAACATGAGGA
>CM053595.1:134001315-134052363 GCA_028646575.1 Pseudocheirus occidentalis
CACAGGAGAGTAGGGGGCATGGGAATGAGAGGGGGGATGACGGAGGGGAGGGCAGGGTCTAGGGGAAGGATGCTGGAAGCACATACTTCAGGAAAGGGACAGGGACAGGGTAGAGAACATAACAAGGGGGGGAGGGATAGGAAGGAGGGACATATGATTACTATCACAATATGTCCACTATGAAGATGTCCTGTATAATCACAAATCCACAGCCTGTATTGAATTGCTTGGCCTTCCAGTGGGGATTGGTGACAAGGGAGGAATCGAAAGGATCTAGAATTTAACGTTCTGTAATACCTGCACCTAGGAATTAAGATATACAGGGGCTGGGATAGGGAGACCCTCCCTGCCCTACCAGAAAGTAAGAGAGCAGAGCAGGGGAGGGGCTTTACAGTGGGATCACTGTTGTGGGGTTGTTGTAGGGGAAAGACGGGAAGAAAATTTGTAATTCAAAAATCTCATGAAAATGAATGATGTAAACAAGAGACTTTACACCTGAGTGACTAGAAGGATGTGAGTGTCATCAACAGAAATAGTGGGTTTTTTTTTTTAAGTAGTAGGTTTGGGAATAAAGAAAATGGCTTCTTGGCCCTGGAGTCAGGAGGACCTGAGTTCAAATTTGGCCTCAGACACTTGACCCTTTACTAGCTGTGTGACCTTGGGCAAGCCACTTAATTCCAATTGCCTTGCCTTCCCCCCTCAAAAAAAAAAACAAAAGGAATTCTGGTTTTGAACCCCTTGAGTATGAGATGTCTATGGAACAGCTAATGGGCCACACCTAATAAACAGTTAGATATGGCAGTGGCATTCAGGAGAGACATTAGGTATAATTAAATCCACGGAAATTGATAAGATTACCAAGAAAGAAGGTATAGAGAGTGAAAAAAAAAAAAGGCCCAAGACAGAGCTTTGAAGTAGACCCGCAGTCACCAATTTTGTTATTTAGTTGTGTCCAACTCTTCATGACCCTGTGGATCATAGTGTCTGTGTGGTTTTCTTGGCAAAATACTAGAGGGGTTTGCTGTTTCCTTCTCCAATGGATTAAGGCAAACAGAGGTTAAGCCCAGTATCACACATAGCTAGTAGGCGCCCAAGACCATATTTGAACTCAGGTCTCTGTGACTGCCAGCCTAGTGCTCTATCCACTGAGCCACCTATTTGCCTCCACAGTAGATAATAAGACATAAATTTTAAATGCTGTCAATAGGTCAAGATGGATAGATTTAAAGAAATGGCCCCTGGATATGTCAACTAAGAGAGTATCGATAACTTTGGAGAGAACAATTACAGTTGAGCAAAAAGGTCAAAAACCATTTTGTAAAGGACTGAAAAGCAAGTAAAAGAAGAAAAAAATGGAAGCAATGAGTAGAGATAACTTTCAGAATTGGACTGTGGGAGGAAGGATGCAGGAAAATAGTTCAAAAGGATAGTAGAGTCAAAGCAAGGTTCTGTTAGTTTGCCTAATAGGTGGGGGAGATCCAAGCATGTTTGTATGCAGCAGGAAGGAGCCAATAGCCAGGAATGGATAGAAAATTAGGGAGAAAAGAAGGATAGTTGAGAGACCAATCTGCCAAATGAGAAGGCAATGGACAGGATAAAGAGTATGAACAAAGGAATCTTAGTGAGGAGATTGTCACCTCTTCATCAGATATTTGAGTAAAGGAGGAGAGACTGAGGGATGGTAACAAGAGACTTTGAGGGGAAGAGAAGGAGAAAAGAGAGAACTCGTGGTATATTTTCTCAGTGAGGTATGAAGTAAATTACACTCTTGAGAGGGAGGAAGAAAAATATTATGAGAGGTTTGAAAAGAGAAGAATAGAATTTGGACATTCATTGTGGGTGATGCAAAAAGAATCAATTAGGGTTAGGGTTAGGATATTTGAGGGAATATCAATATATTAATTGAAATCCACACCAGCAAATGAGAAAGGATTCGTATTTTAATTCAATTAAAATTTTAAACTCCATCAAGAACATGCCATTTCTTGAAACAACCAATATTGGCTCCTCCAGTTGTTTCTTTCTGTACTACCCATCAGAACGGGATGTTCTGGGGAAACTGCTCAAAAACCTGCCAAAATTTGAATCCACAAGAATCATTCAAATGGTTACCAATACACAGCAAGGAAAGGGAAAGAAAGACTAAATGAGACAAGTATATATAGGCAGAAAATACTCTGGAATGTCTGGGGTCAATCAGCAAATACTTTTGGGGGCTTCCTATGATCAAGGTGTTCTGGAAGACACAGGAGCATAAGACAGAGGCCTCATCCTCAAGAAACTTCTAGTCCTTGGCATTTGTGTCATGAAATTTTCTCTAAAACAACATGATGATATGTCCTTTGGCATTTCACTTACTTTGAATGGAGTCCAAAACAAACACATCTTATGGCCAAGTCTATAGTGAATAGTATGGGGTCAAGCAAGGTCATAGAGAATTTTTTCACTTTTAAAACAATCTGTCAAAAGGGCTCAGAAGTACTTTGGAAATATTCCAGACAAGGTTTTTAGATCCAACTTCTTTTCCTTGTTCATTATCTTTTAAAGCTTCAAATCCTGTAATGAGTCCTATTTGGTAACGATACCGCAGGTGGTTTTGAATATTTTAAGCAAGTGAAGATGTTAAATAATGATTTTTAAAAGAATCATGTTACTTATTTGCATATAAATTTGCTTTGAGGAAAATGATGATTAATTTCTACCAGGCATAGAAACTAAGCTATAAAATTAGTTTAGAATTTGATATCAGATCTATTTAATGTCCTGTGAAAATTAACCACTGAGCTAACTGGTAAAATTTTTTAATGTATTTCCTAAATGGATATTACATGTACCATGATTCTTAATATACTTTACTACTGACTTCAGTAGAACTCCACATGGTGTGTGAAAGGAAAGCAAAATACTCTAAAATGCCACCTTCTCAAAACTTTTGCTCAGTCAAAGTAAATGCAGATAATATAAAAATACAATAATAGTAGGTCTTCAGTCTTATACAAAGTTATTCCTTTTATAGGTTAAATACCATATTACAATGGAAATTTCAGTATGACAAAATGTTTTCAAAGTCCTAGACTCTCCTTGCACAGAGTTCAGTATAACAAAATGCCAATATAACTAAAGAATTCAAACGTTTACTTGGATTACATTGTTAGAAAATTAAGCCAAAAAAGCCACCAGGAAAAGTGAGAGATGAATATGGGAGAAGGAGAAGCATATGTACTTAGTGCAGAAAATATAAAGAATCCCAAGATATAATTCTATATCAGCATTTTTAAAAGAATCATCATTGATTGTCTACTGCAATATCTTACATGTTATTTATTCTACAAAAGCTAGGAGCTCAGATGTCTAGGAATTTACAATCTGAGACGATGGGTTTTGTCTGGTTGGTTGGTTTGGGTTTTTTGTTTTGTTTTGTTTTTCCTTTTGCTTCTCCTTGTTCTTCCCTGATATATTTGTTGACCTTCACTTGTTGGACTATGGGATCAAGAACATGGAAAGTACTATGCTTTGGGGGGCCTCTTTGGGGGTACTATTAAGAGTTGGAAGGTGCTATGAAGATCATCTACTCCAACCTGTACAAGGAGATTGAGGACTAGAGAAGGGAAGTGATTTGCCCAGAATTTCATATGTAGCACAACCAAGTACAAGTAACACAAGGACATATAGCAAGGCCAGCAACAAAGTCCTCTGATTCCAAAGTCAGTGCTGTTTCTACTATAGTATTGCATCCTTCCAATTTCTTCCTTGTAGATTTTTTTTTTTAACTTTCTATGTACATCAAGATCTACTGGTGTAGAATATCAATAGTTACAGTTGCCATATGGAAAATTTCCTGTAGCACTAAATATATTATGTATTTCCTGTAATTGGTCATTTGTGTATACCAGAATTATAATAAAGGCTCTTTACCAACAAGTTATAAATTAATTATGTTATTAAAGTTCAACACAGACTTTGTTTCAAATGCCTTAATCTCACTTCTGCATTGTTCTTTTCATAGCCATAAGATTTTTTAAATAGTCCTATACTTAATTATCTTTTAAATATAGTATAGCAGACAATAAACAAACAAAGTGTTTTAGTGATAAAAATAGCTGTTTCCAGAACTGATTTTTTCCCTCTTGACTTTCTAACTCAATGATTTTCAGTACTGGTTTAGGGACCTTTCAGAATGTCATAAAATTAAGCAAAATTCAATTTAATTTTTAAGATGAATATATCCCCTGGAGTATTTTGAAGCAGGGAGGGGGGAAATGTAGTTGCAAAATCCAACAAGCAATCAGATGTTGCAGCTCCACAGAGACTGGAAATTCTTTCTTGAAACACTATGAAGAGTAAATTGTCTTAAATAACAGTACATTGAAAAATTAAAGAACCTAATTTTTCTTTAACCTAAGCTCCATTTTTTATTTAATTTGTCGATTTAAGACAGTCTTTGAAAGGCTTGCTCAGCAGGGAGGGGGGTGCTGCTAATAGATGTCAGAGACAGGTAGGTGATGATTCACCAGAGAAATCACACCGACTGACACATTTTCCTTCAAATTGGCATTCTAGACTAATGTGCCTGCTTTGCAAAGACAAGGATTGCTTAAATTAATATCTTCCACTTCCTTCTAGATTCTTTTTCTAAAGATGTTTAATTTGAGTTCCAAAATTTTTTACAAGCTTTTCTTAAAAGAATAGAGGTGAGGATGATAATCATTATAATTGATCTTATTAACTCATTTTCCTCCCACATTCACTCTCCTACCTGTTGTCACCAGACATACATCTCATATATGTATAAATATGGATTTTTATCTTGTTCTCAATATCAACATTAACCTCACAGTCAACCAACTGGATCAAGCATTCTTATTAATGGAAATATCTGGGCATTTATATAACACTTTGATGTGCAAAGTGCTTGAACACGTTAGCTCATTTGATCCTCACGAAAATTCTGTTAGATATTATAACTTTCCCCATTTAACAGATGAGGAAACTGAGGCTCAAAGAAATTAAATGATTTGCCAGAATCACACAATTACTGAGCGTATGAAGCAAGATTGGAACTGAGTTATTCCTGACTCCAAATCCAGCATTCTACACACTGCACCACTTAGTTTAAGCATATGAAGGACTTGGGTTTGGTCAATGCTAGGACTCTAGAATGCTATATTCTTTCTTTTTTTTTTTTTTTGTCTTTTTGCCTTTTTGCCTTTTTAGAGGAGGGAAGGCAGGGCAATTGGGGTTAAGTGAATTGCCCAAGGTCACGTAGCTAGTAAGTGTTAAGTGTCTAAGGCCAGATTTGCCTCAGGTCCTCCTGACTGAAGAACCACTGTGCCACCTAACTAGAATGCAGTATTCTTGAATTAGAGGAACAAGTGACTCGCAAGGTTTTTTCCCTACCATTTAGTAGCAAATACTCTCTAAATGTGTGAATTTTATGCTAAGCCAGAAACCACATCAAAAAAAAAAAGTGAACATGAGCCATACATAAAACTAACATATCTTAGTCCAGTTAAAAGATTGTAAATTTGGAATGCAGCTGACTGGCTCCTGGTCACATGGCAAAAATGAGAGATCGCAGCTACAGATTTGGACCCTTTCAGTTAGGGTCTGTTCCCTGGCAGATTCAACCAGTGTAAGTCCCATCAACTAAGCCTGAGGTCAGTAAAGAAAGCAATTACCTGAGGGTGGGATTTTTAGGCATTCTTAATACACAGAAAAGGTTGTCACTTTTTATGTGTGCTATGGCATGCCATCTCTATGACTCTGTACCAAGTGATGCTTAAGAAGTAAGAGACCAGACTTCAAATTTAACTCAATAATCCTTTGTTTTCCAAGTCCTTTCACTTGGGTGCTTGATGTATTGAGACATCTTCTATCAATGAATTGGATCAGTAAGCAAATATCGAAGGCTTAAAAAAAAAAATAAAGGCAATCAGTACAGTCCTGATCTACTTATCAGTCTCTCTTTGTTAGCCCCACCCTCTTCTCCCCCTATTCCTGGTATTCTGATCCACTTCTGATACAAGCATCATGATTAAATGCCAAAAGTCTCCATTCTGCCTTGCATCAGAGTTATTCCTGTCTATATTTTATTCTTACCAGGAGACTTTAAGCTCTTTGAGGGCAAGGATGAGTTGCTTTATTCCTTACTCTACCACTAATTCAAAGTATAACTCTGAGCAACTCACTTCACGGTCAACCTTTTTATCATCCCTTCTACCTCTGACCTTCTACAATACCATGATAGTCTGAATAACTTTATTCTGTGCATTTTTAAAAGTAAGAAGAGGGCAGAAAGGAGAACAAGAATAAAAGGAACAAGAAAAGGAATATTATAGAGAGGTTTCTGTAAAGGTTTATTTTTCTAGTCCCTTTACCAGATTTTCTACATCATATAGATATATGTACACATCTGTATGTGTACATATATATGAATACACATATATATGTGAATTATATATGTATATATATACATATATATCCAAAAATACATATATATATATGCAAGATTCATATGCACACACATACATATACATTTTTTTTCTTTCAGGGAAGTGAAAGGGTCTCATTTTTCTTCTCCTTTGATTCCTTTTTAATACAATTTGTCAGTTGGGTCCCCTGTTGAAAAGATTTGCTTGGTATTCACTGTTAATGGATGGCAGAGACAGCAGCAGGATGATTTATCTGTCAGAACACATAGACTGACATTTTCCAGCTACAGAAGAATATGTCTGCTCCAGCTGGATAAGATGTTTTAAAATTAATACCTTCAGCTTCTTTATATTCACTCATTTATTTTTTTAAAGTAATTACCTGATTTTTTTTCTAGGAAAATAGGAAAATATTTGTTTAGATTGAAATTTTGTCTTTTGAAAAATCATGCCTGCCATCCTACAAAACATTCATGATTTCCATCAACATATTCTTTCTATCAACGCACCATAAGATGAGATGTTTAAGTTCTTTTGGCCAAGAAAAAAAAAAGGAAATTAATTACTTGAATACAACTCTAGCTATGAGCCTCTCCAAACTTATTTAGTTTTATCCTTAGACTATAAACACATACTCAATAATGGCCTGTACTCAGGCCTTGCCATTTGGTAGGACCTACCAGAGCCTATGATCCTCCGGTGGAGTCTTCAGGATTAGGGGGTCATCATCACTTCTTGACAGAGAGATGATGGACACAAGATGAAAGAAAAAACTACATACTTGGGGCAGGTAGGTGGTACAGTGAATAGAGCACTGGTCCTGGAGTCAGAGGACCTGAGTTCAAATCCAGCCTCAGACACTTAACACTTACTAGCTGTGTGACCTTGGGCAAGTCACTTAACCCCAATTGTACTGCTCTCTCCCATCCAAAAAGGCAAATAAAAAAAAAGGCATTTACTTTTTGGATGTGGCCGATAATTTGTTTTGCTTAGCTAAGTGTATTTGTTATGAGTGCTTTTTTCCCCCAATGGAGAGAGGAAGAAGGTCAAGGGAGGACTGGGATACAATAGCAAAAAAAAAAAAAAAAAAAAAAAACAGAAAGAGAAGAAAAAAGAAAAAAGAAAAGAGGCATTTTTTTTAATGTAGGGAAGAGAACAGAAGAGAAATCAGAAACAAACTACAGTTTTCAATGCTACAGGTTGAATTTATATACTAAATGTATAATAGCAAGCTGTACATTTTTTTTTCTTTGTGGAGGGAGGAAGGTAGGGCAATTGGGGTCAAGTGACTTGCCCAAGGTCACAGGGCTACTTTTGTGTTAAGTGTCTGAGGCCAAATTTGAACTCAGGTCCTCCTAACTCCGGGGCTGGTGCTCTATTCACTGTGCCACCTAGCTGTACATCTTAGAGATCTGTAGTTTCAGGTACAAACATTTTTTTTTCCTATTCTACTAGCTATGTAGAAATGTTCTTTTTATTTGGTGTTTGTTAATAATAAAAATAGAACTGAAATTTATCTCCATATCATAAGGAGGCATCAGAATAGGATTTTAGCAAAGATTTATCTCATTGATATGATAACAAGAACCAAAACCTTTTCAGAATCAGTTAATGGGCCAACAACAACAGCACAAAGACCAACTTCTATCAACTGCTTCCCTCATGAGATTGTCAGTACCCCTGTAAAGCCCAGTGGCCCTAGAAGGGAAGCAGACACTGTCACAGCAACCCCATGGTAGAGGGGATACTTTTCTAGAAGACAGAGCAGTGGATCAAAACCAGAGAAACAGCCAACACAAGTGAACTGGAAGTGAAGGCTACTCCTACCTTCTCTAACAGGTTCCAGATCACTAGAGGAAGCATTATGGGAGTGAAGGAGTGGAAGGCTTGTCTTCTAGTCTCAGCCCTGCCACTAACTAGCTATATGCTTTTGGATAAATCACTTCACCCCTCTAGGCTTTTATTTCCCCATATGCAAAAGGAAGGGATTGGAACAAAGAAATAGTTTCCATTTTTTAAATATTTTAAAATTAATTTTATTAATTTTTCTCTTTGGCAAGCATTTATTTTCTCTCCCTTCTACTTCACCATTGGGCAAGTCACTTCCCTTCTTAGATGCCTCAGTTTCCTCCTCTGTAAAATGATGAGATTGGACTAGATGGTTCCTGGGATCTTGCCCAGTTGGGAATCCTATGATGCTATGACTGTGCTCTGTCACACTATTCAATACAGTGCTTCTCTATCAAAGACTGCTTTCCAGGGACAAAAGGAGAAAAGTTACATTCATTCATTCATTCGTTCGTTCCTTCGTTCGTTTAAAGATATTTATTAGGTATAAGATACTAAGTGCTGTGAAGTGTTATCTTGCTTTTATTTTCTATATTAGCATTATGTATAATATGTGAGTGGTGTATGCCCATATACATGCACACATATATACTTAGAAGTGTATTCATCTACATACACATATATGCATGTGTATGTGTACACACATTTATATTTTTATATTCATATTTATATGTGTATATGTGCCTTCCCTAAAAGAACATAAGTGAGGACAGATGTAATTTTCCTTTGTCTTTGTATCGCCAACCCCTTCATAGAGTCTGGCACATAGTAGACATTTTATAAATGCTTTTTTAGGTAATTTATTGGTTACATATTGGTAACTATATTGGTTACATATGATTTCTTCCCCTCAAGGATATTATAATTTCTATTATAGTTCAAAACAGTATTTAGCAAGTGCTGAAAGAGACCCCAATGCAGTTCAAGTGAGAAGTACTTTCCCAAAAAGCCCTAGTAGATTTCTCTAACCTTCCTGGGTTCCACACCCAGATTCTCTTAAACTAGTTTTTATTCTAATTCTAGTTCCCATTCTGCAGCACCTTCCTCATATCAACTGTCTGAGGTAAATGATGCAAGTATTATTATCACCATACCCATTTTACAGATGAGGGAACCAAAGTTCCCAGAAGCAGAGTGAATTGCTCTGGGTCACAGCCCACTTAGGGAGTGACAGAGGAAAAGATTACAGATCATAAAGTCCTTTCCCCTTTCCACTGTAAAGCCAAGTACAAGCAGCTTTCCAGAGGACTGCTGCTGTGAACAGCTTCAAGGTATTGATCACATAGTATAGTGAACTCTCTATTTGTTCAGTAGTAAATTAACACAGAATCACAGAAATCAAAGTACAGCATTCACAATGTTATAACTTAACAACTTATCACTAAAGGGGCCACATAGTTTTCACCAAAGTGGTCACATAGTTTTAAGCAAAAGATAACATTCATTCTTGTTTCCTTAATGGACACAAAGTACAAAGGTCAAAGTTCTTCACCCCTAGGTCACAGTAAATCATAATCTTCTCAGTCAGCATCAGGTTCTCAAGAAGAGATTTTTTTTTTTTGCTTTTTGGTAGGGCAATTGGGGTTAAATGACTTGCCCAAGGTCACACGGCAAGTTTTTGTGTTAAGTGTCTGAGGCCAGATTTGAACTCAGGTGCTCCTGACTCCAGAGCTGGTGTTCTATTCACTGTGCCACCTAGCCACCCCCAGTGCACCACCAAGCCACCCCGAGATGTTTGCTTCTTGACTCAAGGCTGGCTCTCAGCTTCCGTGGTTCCTCTTCCATGATCCCAGCTCCTGCCCAAATCTACACAACTGTCTCCTGGGTTCAAAGGCAGGCAGCTCCTAGTTCTTTGTCCAGCTCCTTGTCCAGTTCTTTGTCCAGTTCTTTGTCCAGTTCCCATTCCATATTAAAGCTCATGTCCAATCCACCTCAAGTCCTTCACAGTTTCTGTTTCTGGGAAGACAAAGCTTAGCAGAGCCAAAATAACATTCATACACATTGCCGACACCATCATCAATTCACTATCTGCCTGTAAAATCAACAGGGACCTACAAACAAGGTCCAAGAGGTCAACATAAATCATCAACATAGAAATCAACACAGACCCACAAACAAGGTCTGAGAACTCAACACAAATCATCAGTAAAGTCCCAGTATCTCCAAATCCCTCCTCCAGGACTTTTGTAAACAGACAACCAGAAAATTCTCTTTGAGGGCTTCCAAAAAGGTGCCAGGGCTTCTGTACAAAGTATCACAAACAAACATCAACAGGGACAGAACATACAAACATAGAGTGCCAGGATACCACAAGTTTTCTCCTTCTCAACAGGAGAACTCACTTCTCAGTTCTGTTCTTTCCAGCCTAGGCTTCTCCTCATATATGGTCATTAGCTCCTCCCCTTCCTATTGCAGGAGTTCACAAGTTCTGGGGTGCACCAGTTGTGGGATTCACAAGTTCTGGATCTTAATACTTGATACAATCATGAACTGAAACAAGGTGTTAACAACTTCTGTGTTAATTAAGTAGCTGAAACAAAATATTAATTCAATAGCTGAAACAAGGTGTTAACTACTTCTTTGCTTGCCATTACAGTTACCCTCCCTTCTTCTCCTCCTAAATGTCCAGGCAATATCAAATTTCATAAATACAATGTGGAGAAAGAAAGCAGGGTACAGAAATTTGAGTAAAACCTGCGTTCATTTCCCAGCTCTGATTCCTACTATATCTGTGACCTCAGACATGTTACTTTATGGTCCTCAGCTTTCTCACCTTTGAGAGAGAAAGAGACAGAGACAGAGAAAAGAAACAGAGACAGAGAAACACAGGAAAGGGGAGGGGGAAGAAAGAGAGAATGAGATAGATGGGGGAGAGAGAAAAAAAGAAAAGGGGAGAGAGAATGAAAGAAAGAGAGAGATGGGGGAGAAAGAATGAGAGAGAAAGATGGGAGAGAGAGAGGAAGAGAGAAAGAGAGAGAGTTAGAGTTGAACAGACCTCTAAGTTCATGTCCTAAGCCCCAGTTTTTTATATACTCTAAATTTCATCTAGTTCTTTCCCACTACCTTCATACAAATGTTCCATTCTTTCTAGCCTTAATCACTTCCTACACCAGGTCCAGAAAGGCCCCAAACTCTCTCTTTCACCATTGTTTATATATCCCACTGCAGTTACAAACTCACTGAAAAATTAGCCTTCCAGAGACCCACGTATGTGCTGTACACATGGAGTATATCCTTCCTATCCATCTATCTACACACACACACACACACACACACACACATTTGCAAACAAAAATGGGCATTTATAATACCCATGTAATTAAGTAGGATGGTTATTCTTTATATAGAACCTTTATGTTTGGTTGCACATTTGTATTTGCACTTGGAGAATAAACATATTTTATTAGTAGTATAGAAATTTATAGAGGTTCTATATATGAACTCTTTAGAAAACAAGTTAGTGGGAAGTCCTGTAATGAGGACTGTGATGATGTCCAACAGAAAAACTTGGAAGCCCCAGCAAAAACCCACTTGGGAGCAGTGAGAAAAATTTCATTTATGAAATTTAAGCATGTTGCTACTTCTGTTTAAAATCCTTGGAGACTCTTTCCTACTCTCACATCTCCATTAACTGACCCTCTTGGCAAATCTTTTTTTTTGTTTCATAATTAACACTGCCTGATTTAATTAGACTTCCACTAGCTGGTACTTAATAATAGGCAACCTGCTCTTTGCCTCTCAGAGATGGGAATAACTCCAGGAATCATATTCCAGTGAAAAATATGGAAATGTTTGACATGGTCTCAGAAACATCATTGATGTTAACTGTCTGTGTCTGTGAGAGAAACACCGTGGGTGGGAGAGAAAGACAGAGAGAACTCACACATCTGTATAAGAAAGAACATAGCAATCAGCTGACCATTTCCTCTTCTCTCATTTCTCATCCCTGGGGCCAATTTCAACCAGATTTTCTGCCTGAAATAGACTAAGCTTCCAAACTTATACACAAAATTCTAAACTTTGTTTACTGAACAATTTGGAAACACATTTTTTTTTTCTGAGCCTGACATTCTAATTCCTTCACTGGCCTGGAAAGAGTTTTTAAGATCTTGACATGTATCCTCCTTTTTTATTTAAAAAAACCCAGACATCAAAATAATTCATATTTCTACTGGGCATGAATGTTTTCAAGGCCCATTCCTTAGTGAAATCCCTTAAAATAGACAGTGTTAATATTATTATCTCCATTTATAGATGTGGAAACCGAGACTCAAAGAAGAAACTTACTTGCCCAAGATCACATAGCCAGTAAATGACTAGGCCACAGCTTAAAAGTAGTTCTTCTAACTCTCTGTCAATGTTCTTTCCACTACATCAGGCTGTCTCCCTGCCTTAAGCTCTAATCCTAGACCTTGACAACTGGTAATCATTAAAGGCTTAAGGGAATATTTTGATAGCAGTTGAGAGTTAGCTGCTGCAGTCTAGCCAGATTTCTACTACATACAGTATTCTTTGTCATTTGGGGTTCAGGCTTGTTTTAACATGTGGTTGAATGTGAATTTACCATCCACCACCCTAAAAACATATCCCATGAAATTGTTTGTGCCTGGACTTCCTTTGTAAGAACTTCTTGATGTTCTGCTTTTAGTGAAAAGAAAAGTATGAAAATCAGTCTCTCAGATAACTTGAAAACATACATTAGCTATAACCATTTTCCCTGAACCATTAGTGCATTTGCCACATAGATGTTTATTTATGAATCTTAAAACCTGTGAACATCTTTAAACACAAAGAACAACAAAGATTTGGAATAACCACACAGCCTAATTGTTTAGAAAAATAAAATACCATTATAAATGATGAGAGATCAGTGTCTATTCTAATGTGAGTATATTTCAACATACATTCCATATTTAGGTTGAAATGACTCATTTGTAGCTGTAGTGAGAAGTCAGTGAATTACTCCATGTTCAGTGACAAAGTATTTCCATAGGATTACAATAACTCTTTGCTAGACCATTAATGCTTGTGGTCACAAATATGCAAGTGAACCGCAAGGGGACAAATGTGCACCAACATTGCCAGAACTGGATTTTCAATTCAGCTTGATAAGGGAGCGTATTGTATAATGAAATGAAAAGATCCCTGAATATGGAATTATCAGAGCCAGATTCAAATTCTAGTAATGATTTATTTTATGAATGCCCTGAGTAAGATACTTCCCTTCTCTGGGCCTCACTTCTTCATCTATGAAATGAGAACACTGGACTAAATCAGAAGTTTGAAATCATTTTTTTTTCTGTCTTAGATCCGTTGGGTAGTGCGGTTAAATCCACAAAAAGCCTTTTAAAAACAATGTTTTTAAGTACCAAGAAATAAAATCTATAGGACTTCAAAGAAAATCAATTATCTTAAAATACAGTCATTAAAATACCTTCAAAACACACACAGACTCCAGGTTAAGAACTCCTGGGGGGGATGACCTCTAATGTCCTTTCTAGTGCTACAATCTATAAACCTAATTCATTTTAGTCCACTTTAGTTCAACTGAAGTCAATTCAACAAATATTTATCAAACTACTACTGTGGAGGGTTACTAAGTGATAAACTAGGGATACAAAGGTGGCTGGAGGAGAGGAGAGGAAATATACTCCTTTTCCTCAGGAATCTTATAGAATAACAAAAAGGATGAGGCACATTATAAGCAATATATGCAGCATTAATTGGAATGTGATCAAGTATATAAGGGAGGGGCAGCTAGGTGGCACAGTGAATAGAGCACCAGCCCTGGAGTCAGGAGGACCTGAGTTCAAATCTGGCCTCAGACACTTGACACAAAAACTAGCTGTGTGACTGTGGGCAAGTCACTTAACCCCAATTGCCCTCCAAAAAAAAAAAAAGAAAGAAAAAATATCCATTTAGAATCCTGGAAGATTTACTTATTTTTATAATATTATCACCTGATATTATTAATCTTTGTTTCAGAGGAATACTCAGATCAACAAGATTGCCAAACCATTGAAGTATTGAAACGTAATTAATTGCTTTATATCATTAATGCTCAGTATCTTACTACATAAGTCACTTGATATATTTCTTGAAGCAAAATTAAAAATTAATGAAGCAAATGACAGTTGTGATTGACAAAAGAAGCTGCCCATCTCCAAAACTTAGCAGAAGAGTCTAGTGTAATGAAGACAATTCTGGATTGGAAATCTTGAGACTTAACTTTCAGTCCTAACTCTTCACTAGCTAGTTATAGAACCATAGGCAACTCACATTAGATCTCTGAATCTCCCATTCCTTTCTCTGAAATAATGGAGTTGGACTAGATAATGTCTAAGACCACTTCCAGAATCCCAGAATCTCAGAGCTGAAAGAGAATGCAGAGGTCATCTTGTCCAAAATATAGCTACACAGCAATGTACTTTAGAACATTCACCAAAATTGGGTGTGCTCTCTCCTAAGCAAAACCATTCTACTTTTGGATAGTTCAAGTTGTCTTTGTTTTAGGTTTTCCTCTTACATCAAGCCTAAATTCATCTCTCAGCAGCTTCTACCCATCATTCCTGATTGTGCCTGGTTGAGCAAAGCAGAGCAAATGTAATCCGTCTTCCAAATGTATTTAATCCCATATATATGTCTTAAATATTTCCTTCAAGTTCTTGAAGACAGCTAACATGTCCTCATAAAGTCTTCCCTTCTTCAAGTTAAACATCTCCAATTCCTACAGTCAGCTACTGTATGGCTTCATCTTGAGGTCCTTCATCATCCTGTACATCATCCTATAGACTTATTATTGTCTTCCCAGAAATGAATACAATATTCCAAGTGTAATCTAAATAGGGCAGAGAAAAACAATATTATTATCTCTTATGTCTTACACATCTGTTTTTTTTTTGTTGTTGTTGTTGTTGCTTTTGGAGGGGGGAAGGCAAGGCAATTGGGATTAAGTGACTTGCCCAAGGTCATACATCTAATAAGTGTCAAGTGTCTGAGGTCAAATTTGAACTCAGGTCCTCCTGACTCCAGAGCTGTTGCTCTATTCACTGGCATACCTAGCTGCCCCATCTTACACATTTGTTGATCAGTAGTTTCAGTCCTCACCAAGTCTTCATGACTTCATTTGGGCTTTTCTTGACAGAGATACTTGGAGTGGTTTGCCATTTCCTTCTCCAGATCATTTTAGAAATAAGAAACTCATACAAACAAGGTTAAGTGACTTGCCCAAGGTCACACAGCTACTAAGTGTTTCAGATAGAATTTGGAACACCAGTCTTCCTGACTCCAGGCCTGGTGCTCTACCTACTAAATTGATTGACTGTGTTGGGGATGGGGGAAATGTCTCTCAATGGAGCCTAAGCTCAAGTAAGCTGTTTTGGTGTCATATTATTTTTTCCAACTTTAGTCATCTATGATTCTACGACTCCAAGCAAGGTATACGCATCGTCCATATATCCATCTTGAATGACCAAGTAATTCTTCTTTTCCTTGTAACTAAACACTGAGAAGTTTTCTTTCAGGGAAAAAATTCATCCATTTTAGCTATCAAATACACATCTGACATGCTATTTCCACAACTGTGATAATGATCAAGTCGCCATGATCAGACACTCACGTCATAATCACATAATTGTTGAGCTTCCTTTCCCATTTGCTCTAGTGGTGCCTTTACCTCAGTTCACATGCCAATGGGCAAGTCTGCGACTCTTAGTGTGAAACATCCCATGCTCAAAGCTTATCAGGTGATGAAAAGCATAGTAAGCTCTTCTGTGGAAAGAATGAATGGAATCATTGTCTTCTGAAAGTGAATACTGTATTATACTGAGGACCGGAATTAGAAATAATGAAGCTTTCTTTGGCCTCAAAGAGAAATTTCAATGTGTATCTGGTCTTTATTAAGCACTTTGCTTAAGGGTTTGTAGGACTGTCTGGTTGCTGAGCCAAATTAAGCCAGGATTTGAGGAAATGGTGAATATGAAAGTAAATGGAGTCCTCTTCTGCATGCATGTTTTCAGCAAACAATGGTAGTCATGGAATGTTGGAAGGGAACTTCAGAAAACATAATGTTACAGCTTAAATAGAATATTAGAGCTAAAAGAAAGCTCGGGACATGTAACATTAGAATTGGGAGGAACTGTAGAAAGCAGAATGTTACAGTTAGTAGGAACCTTAGAACATAGACTGGAACAACTGGAAGTGATCTTAGCACATAGAAAAAGAGAACATATTACAAAAAATGTCATAGTGGTAAGATGCCACAGAATATTGAATATTAGAATCAAAAGAACCAGAGAAACTGCCTAATCTAACCAGCTCATTAACAGATAAAACAAATTGAGACCTGCAGAGAAGTTACTTGACCAAGGTCTCATAAATAACTAGTGACACATTTGGACAACGTCCATTTTTTCTGTCTAAGCATTGCTGCATTATTCTACAAGTTCTCAGGATGAACCTGTATAATAGGACTAATAGGAAAGACTAACTTATCTCAGATCTGTCTTGAAGTTTTCCCAGCAGGGCTGCGACATTTAATTGGTTATGTTTCATTATTAAGGGAGTAGAAGAGCCTGTAATGATTAGAATTCTTTTACAGCAGCAGTGTGTTTGTTTTGCTTGGGTTGGAGTAGGCACAGTCTAAGTAAGCTTCAGGAGTTATTTCTGCCCTAATTTTAGATCATAAACCCTTTAAAAAAAAACTACCCTGCCCAGCCAGAAGAAAGGCCAACATGCAGTGGATAAGCCACACCCTCTGACAAGGGAGGAGAGCAAATAAAAGTAGGTAAATGGGCCAGATGGTTACTGAAGCATCTGCAAAAGGCCTTGACTGATCAAATGAGGAAAACCGGTCACCAGAGTGATGTTCAGGAAATTCTGACCAGAATAGGGGATGCTTCAGGGAATACTCCAGAGCTGAACATTTGTTTGCATCAATTGGTCTCCCCCAAACTCTGTCTCATTTCAGTCTTACTCAGAGTGGGATCTACCCTGTCCCACCATCATCATTATCATCATAATATAAAGTTGTTGAGGGCAGAGACTGTTTGCAGACACATAAAAACATGTAGAGAGATTTCTTTTTATATCTACATACCTAGATACAAATGTTCTTCTCATTATAATAATAACAGCTGGCATTTATATAGTACCTATTATGTGTCAGACAACATGCTAAGCAATTTACAAATATTCTCTCATTTGATCCTCACAACAACCGTGCAATGTATGTGCCATTATTGTCCCTATTTTACAGATGAGAAAACTGAGGCAAACAGAAGTTAAGTGACTTGCCCAAGGTCACATAGCTACTAAGTGTCTAAAGTTGAATCTGACCTTGTGTCTCCAAGATCAGTGCTCTCTCTTTTGCACCACCTAGCTAGTTAATGGTCCCAATAAGTGGCCATCCGTCCTCTGCCTGAAGATCTTCAGTGAAAGAAAAACAACTACTTCCTAAGGAAGTACATTCCATTTCAGAACAACTCTGTTAGTAAATATTTTTCCTGGTGTCAAATCTAATTTTGCTTCTTTGCTGCTTCTACCCATTTTCCCTAGTTTGGGTCTAACTCTACTTCCACATGTTTCCCCTTCAAACACTTGAAGACATAAAATGCCACTTAAATCTTCTCTTCTCCAGTATAATAGGATATAAAAATGTTTATGATCATTATTATCATAATCATACAGCACAAATTCCTGTGACAATTGCTTCCTCTGGGTGGATCCCCTCACAACTCGGTTTTTCCTTCGAAAATGGAGAATAGAGCTTAAAGTGCAGGAAGGTGGAGGAAATGGCTGCCCCAGGGTGCCATTACAACAATGGCATCTGCTTTAACTTAGTACAGGATGTTCTTACACTTGTAAATTTATAGCCCATGAAAAAACAAAAGTAAATCTAAAGATTGGAAGTATTGTTAGAGACAAAGCCTGGGTAGGCACGGGCAAGGTGCCTAGGGCACAACAGTAGGGAGGAACAATATTCCTTTTTATAAAAGTACATATGTTCATGCCAGAGAATTCTCTTCTCTATGACCCCAAAGGACTTTTTGTGTGCAGTAAATCAAAGTATATTTATAGCAGAAGCTCAAAGCTTCTCATAAGCAAAACAAAAGCAATTTTTTTTTTGCAGTCTCTCTTGCTATCTTTTTATACAAACAAAAAGAGATAATGGCCTAAACTGGATCTGGAACTTGTTGAATGACCACAGCCACAGAGTAATCATTAATAGAGCCATGTTGACTTGGTGGGAGTTTTTCAGAGGAGTGCCCAAGGATCTCTTCTTGGCCCTTGCATTCAACACTTTTATCAGTGAGTTGGATGAATTCATATACAGCATGCTCTTCAGATGAACAGATGACCCAAGACTGGAAGGCCTAACTAATATATTGGGTGTCCATCAGGATTCAAAAGAATTTTGACCAACTGGAACATTAGATGGAATCTAATAAGCACAGTAATTTAATTCTTTTTCACCTCGGTCTCTTCATCTGTAAAATGAGATGGAAAAGGAAATGGCAAACCACCTCAGTGTCTTTTCCAAGAAAACCCCAAAAGGGGTCACAAAGAGTCAAACATGACTGAAAGAAATGATTGGATAAATAACAACAAGCACAGTGCCTAAAACAATATTTGGTGCTTATTAAGTGTTGTTGGTTGACTAATTAAAGATAAAAGTTGATAGGAATAAGTGTAAACTTTTACATTTAGGTTCAAAAAATCAATGTTGTTTTTGTAAAGTACAGAAAAACAGAAACCAAGGGAAATACTTAACTATAGATGCAGGGAGAAAAAGGAATAGGTTTTTGAGGCATGGAGAGGGAAAAGCTGTTGTGAAGCCTCCATGTGAGTCAGGAGCCTGGGCTTCAAGCCTCCCACAGTGAGCTTGTAGTGATATGCCTCCTTGTAGAGATGCCAATGAATACAGGTATGTTCTGCCCTAGTAAGCTAAAAAGGCTAAGGTGGAGGCAGGTACTTTTAGTACTGTAATACAAAGGCCCCATAGGTGCTGTCATTATTATGTCTGTCCTTATTCATCATGAAGTAATCCTCCCAATTGGTGGAAATCCAACCAATTGTTCCTCACTTCCTCAGCCCATGGGCACTTAGCAATACTTTTGGAAGAGACATAGCTAAAATGCAGTTCACCTGAAAAGAATTTCAAAATGAATCAACTGTTAAAATGATGACCAAAAAAATCTTACTGTGAGCTTAAGAGAGGCATAATATCCAGAATAAGCAAGGTGATGTAGTCCCATTGTACTTTCCCCTGGTAAGACCACCCTGTGGTACTGTGTTCTGTTTGGGCACCCCCTTTTTAGAAGGACAGCGAGAAAATGAAGAGCATTAAGTATAGAGTGGGCAAGATGGTTTTGAATCTCTGTGTTATACCACAGAAGAATTAGTTGAAATAACTGGAAATATTAAGCCTGGAAAAGAAAAAGGACAGAGGAGGGCATGTTGTTTTTGAAGCACTGTCAAGTAGAAAGTGTCAAATTTCTCCTTGGCTCTAGAGAACAAAACTAGAAAAAAAAATGGATTAAAAAATTCAGAGACAGACTGAGGATTGAAACAAATTGATTGATAAGGAATTCTCCTTGCCCAGGGCCATCAAAGAGGCTGCCCCTGAATTCACATGGGCTGATTGGCTCTCATAGTAGAGGAACTGATTCAACTAGGTTCATTTTCTCTTTTGGCTCACTGCTCCCAAAGTTGTTCTGGGAAAATTTCTAAATATAACTCGCATTTGGCTTCTGTGTATGTGTCCTTATATGTTGAATGAAGGAATCAGTGAATGATAAGAAACAGGGTAGAAACTGAACTTGCGATTTCATTTGTACAGGAACTCAAATTCCCAGAAGAGAAATTTTCTTTACCAATGCAGATAGCACCTCTGCAACTTATCATCTTAGAGAGTTCTTTCTCTCTAAGATTAAGTATTTTCCCAGTGTCACATAACCAGGATATGTCAGAGACGGGATTTAAACGCAGTGCTTCCTAACTTTGAGGTCACTTCCCTATCTACTACACAATTTATTATGTGCGTATTCTGTGCCTGGCACCATACTAAGGCTCAGGACGCAGACACAAGCAAGCTAGACAGTCCTTGTTCTCAAGGAGCTTATGTGATAAGAGGGAAAGACAACACATAGAGGGGAACTAGGAGGTGTGTTGGGGGAGGGGGTTAGGAGGGTTAGGAAGTGGTAGCATGTGGTAGCATGCTTTGGAAATGGTTCCAAGCAAAATAATGCAATAGCTCACCTATGAAAGCCCTGGATCACAGACTCAAATTCAAGGTTCTGTTGGGAGGAGGAAGAAGATGAAGAGGGGATGGTTGGGTACAGGCATTATGGTTTGAAAATAGCTGGGAAATGACAGCAATGCCTACTTGCAGGTAAGACAGGATGAAAGCTGGGGATACAGATACTATGAAAGAATTTCTACTCTGGAAGGGAACTGAGCCTAGGTTATCATTTGGGTAACCATCTGATATTCTGGTAAATCCCTCAGGCTCTCAGATTCCTGCAAACTACCTCTCATATCTAGAGCATAATACTGTGGTTTGGATTTTCCTCATCTCCCCCAAAAGGAAAACATACCTTGGGGCTGCTGAACAAGAAATCTCCTTCCCATTGGATCTATGCTCTCTTAATAGCTAACTGGCTTTGCTCTCTAAGTAAACTTCTATTGAAGAGCAATATGGGCAGACCTCTTTTCTAACAAAATGCTGTATCAGAAAATTCCCTTCTTTCTACTTCTCTATTAAGTCCACTCCCAAAACTTTCAAACTTGGGAGTTCTTGAACTTAAGGTTACCCACAAGGCAATCACCAAGTTTGGCACTACCCAGGAATCTCCCTTTTCTGTCTAGTAGCCAAGTTTTGGCACCATATTGTCTGAGAATTCAAAGGCTTCCTCTACACAAAATTTTGTTTGACTTCATGAACATTGTTCACAATTTGCTTGCTTGGGCCAAGTGGATGAACATACTTCTGACTCTGCCGTGTGCTTCTCCAGAAGATCTATTCTTTACCTAACTGCTGCCATCTCATGATTAAGAACATGGAACTCTCTTGTGGCCCTGACTCAAGGAAACCATTTTCAGGTGGTAGAGATGGGAGGAAGAAGAAGGACAAAGCAGAAAGGACATCATGAATAGGACTGGAATAAACATGCCGCAGTAGAACAAACACTGGTTTTAGAATAGGAAGACCTAGGTTAGATCCTCAATCTATGTATTGCTTGTGTCAACTTAGATGAACCATTAGCCTTCTTTCTGTTCTATGAACAAGACCCTCCATACCTCAGCTCTGAGTATTTTTCTGACTGTCCCCTACACCTGGAATGCCCTCCCTCCTCATCTCTACCTCCTGGATGTTCTGCCTTCCTGTAAGGCCTACACATCAAATCCAGTTCTTCTACCACCTATCATAAATTCTATTACCTCTCCATTACAAATCTTAGGATTACCTCTCTGGGTCTCAGCTCCCTTTTCTGTAAAGTAAGGAGGGTGGACTTCGCTAGATGATGTCTAGGGATCCATTCAGCTCTAATTTTACTCTAATTAATGGGTAGTAGTCTGTATATTCCTAGACCACCTAAAATGGATCCACCCACATGGGACATGACAGGGACCTACTTCTGTGAGAAAGGACACCTGGAGTACGTGTAGACATTCTGCATTGCCCCACCGTGGGAATGGGAGCAACTTCTCACCATTAGTTTTGTAGCCAAATCCTACCTTCATATGAAAGTTTACCCAAACCCTCTTAAAGACAGTTTTTATCCTTCTATTTAAATATTTCCTGCTACCTAGATAGTTTGTACATATTTGTTTGTATTTTGTATCCCCCATTAAATCAAGAGCTTCTCAAGAGAAAAGACTACCTCATGCCTTTCTTCATACTCCCAGTGCTTAGTACGGTGCCTGGCACAGAGTAAGCTCTTAAGAAATGTTTATTGGCTAACTGACTGATTTGATAGCTGTGGAAGCTGAGGCTCAGAGCAGGGAGGTGATTGCCCAAGGCTCTGACAGCAGGTAAGTGGCAGAGCCAGGAGGTTAACCCAAATCTTCTGATCCTAAAGCCTATGCTCCCTTTATGGATATATCTCTTAGCATGTCAAATGCTACCCAAGCACTTTTATTTGCAAGGGTCTTTATGTAAGTAACTGTTCTTGTCACAACTGCTACAGATCCTGAATGTAATAAATGTCTCTTTTCAAAGGTAAAAAAAATGTTTTTAATGGAAGAAGAGAAAGATGAGAGAGAGATTTTCAAACCTTGCCAAGGGCTCACAAATACTGCGTCCTAACTGGAGTTGATGTAGAGAGAGCGTAATCCCATCTTATCACAGTGATACAACTATGGGCCTGTAGTCCAGAATGTGTTCCCAGTCTTAATTTATTCCTGAAGGAAAAGGCTATAATAAACAATTCTCTGCTTTAATTGAACACTGGGGGCTTTGAAGGGAGATGCTGAGTACTCAGAAGTGACTCATTTTAAACTTTCTGTTCATTGTTCCTTTGGCTACCTTGCTATAGATGGATGTCCTGCTTTTATTTAAGAAGTAAATCACTATGCTCTGGTGAAAAGTAAGGGAGAGGCAGGGACAGAGACACAGACAGAGAGCATATAGAATGTAATGTTGAAGGCCTAGAGTCTGAAATCTAGCTCTTCTATTACCTATTACAAATTATTTTGCCTCTCTGGGCCCAAGTTTCCTCTTCACTAATTGATGCATAAGGTCCCTTCCAAGTCTAATTCCTAGGATCCTAGTGTCTTTGGTGTTTTGCACACATCTAGACCACCTACAATAATTGTACCCACATGGGAGATAGCAGGAACCTGCTTCTGTGAGGTTGGAGAACACATTTTGCACTGGCCTACCATGTAGTTGAGAGCAACTTCTTATCATTGGCATGGTATCCAAAGGTATCTGTACGTGTGCCAGGTCTCCTGTCTCACAGAGGCAGGACCCTGATGTCTCTCATGTGGAGGTATCCACTTTAGGTGGTCTGGGCATGTGCCAAAAACACCCATTACACTAAGATTATAGGACCATCGAGAAGAGATGAGGCCCAAAAGATGACTTACCCAAAGTCACTCAAGAAATAACAGTGACAGGATTTAAACCTAGCTCCTTTGACCCCAAATCTAGAATTTTCCATCATGCTTCCAAAAGAGAAATAATCCAAAGAAGGATGAGAATTGGATGGGGTGGCAGCAGGAAACCCAAATTTTGTTCTTAGCCCCTAAGTAGTTGTGTGACCTTGGGTATCTCATAGAGCGAGCAAGAACCAAAATTCTCACCAGTCACACTACATCTGTAAGGTTGTGTTCTGTTCTATGTACCACCTTTTTAAGCAGAATTTTGATGAGTAGAAGTTTGTCCAGAGAAGGACAACAGGTTATTGAGCAGATTAGAAACTGTGTTATATGAGAATCAGTCGAAGGAAGAGGAATGTTTAGCACAAAGAGAAGTGAAGACCCATGAGAGGTGTCTTTAAGTATTTGAAGAGAGGTTGGTAAGGAATAGGGCTTAAATGTAGTCTACTTGTCTTAGAAGCAGAACTAGGTACACTAGATTCAAGTCTAAGAAAGGTAGGTTGAAGCTTGGTGTGGGGAAAAATACCCTCACAAGTAGAGCCTCCTGGGAATTCCTTAGAAAGTATTAGTTTCCATCTCCCTGGAGGTCTTTAATCAGAGGTTGGAGCTCCTCTTGTTGACAATGTTATAGGGGGGATTGTTGATCAATTATAGGCCTCTGAAGTTCCCTCTAATGGAGATTCTGTGATTTGTAGGCTCAAGTGATTATAAGATTATGGAAGTGGATCTGAGAGGCAACATGTAAATCATTTAGTCCCACCCCTTCATATTATAAGTAAACCGAGATCCAGAGGACTAAGGGACTTGCCCCAGGTCACATGGGTAGTAAGTTAAAGAGCTAGGATTTAAACCCAGGTCTCCTGACTCCAAGTCCAGATCACTTTCCACAGAAGTCTCTTCCTTCTGAATCTCACTGTCATCCTTTGTGAAAAGAGGAGTTAGTTCCATATAATCCTTTCCAACTTTGGCATTCTTTTAGGATCCATCTTACCTTTAGAGAGATAACATGATGTTTATTGGAAACAGCTTAATATGAGAGATCTGATTTACAATCCATGCTCTGTCTCTATGGCTACATGACCTAAGATAAGTCACTTCCTCCCTTCCTCTGAGCTTCAGTTTCCCTAGAAAATGAAGATTTTGAACCAGATGATTTCTGAGCACCGCCCCCCTCCCCAGCTATGGCGAGTCATTGATTCTGTAATTAATGTTAAAATCATTATTTTTAGTCCAAATCTATCACTTCACCTGTCCCTGGAACTCTAGTGAAGTAAACTTCTCAATATAAATTAGTATCCATCCTACATTTGAACATCTTAGAAAGTAACCTGGGATTCTGTATGTCTCAGAGATGGAACCTGAACCCAGGCCTTCCGGACTGCAGTTTTCTATCCCCTTCACTCTCCTACCTCTCAAAGTCACTCTTTATAACTTTATATATAACATGTTTTTTCTTTTTGACCAAATCTGTGATTTCCTTGGTATGAAGAGCTCCAAGGGAAGAAATTCCCACTCTAGTTACAAATGCAACCAACTTGTCTTTGATTTGGCATCCCGGAATTGCTTGAAGTCCTAAGGTTAAGTGATTTGCCAAGGATCACAAAGCTAGTATGTATCAGAAGTGGAACTTGAATTCAGGTTTTCCTTATTCATACTCACCCACTATGTGCAAGGTCACTTGGTCACTCATATCATATCTTCTCTTACATAGTCTTTTCAAAAAACTATTTTAAAGAAGTTGAAGGTGAGGTTTCAAAGAAAACCACCTGCATTTTCTAATGTGTGCCTACTTTTCAAGGAAGGAGTCTTAATCATTGTCCCTACCCCTTTTATCTTTCTTTGGGTATGATGAAAAGCAGTAAGACAAAGAGAAATTTTGGGAGTGCCCTTCTGTTAAGTACTTGCAGAATGTGTTGGGAAGTGTGCTGTCGCAGTATATTAGGCAGTCTGTTGGGTCTGCAGGTTGTTAAGAGATCAATTGCAAAGTGCTGAGCAATTATGATGAATTGTTCACTCAGAGAAGTATTCTTGGGAAAATTAAAATGTGCTGGGGGGCATGGACAATGCCAGAGAACGGATTATTGGGTTTTTATGATAAGGGCTCTGTTGAGAGTCCTCAGCCCAAATTGGAGAGATTAGAGACGGTGGGAGAGAAATGGTACAAAACTAGGATTTGCTGAGATTTTGCTCAAATTTAAATGCCAGAGGGAGCTGTTCCATTAACATGAAATTTGGGATGAGAGATGAGCTGGGCCTGCTATCAGACAGGCAAAGAAAGTGAAGGTCAGTGCTATGAATTTGGTTTCAGGAGTTTTCTTTCTTTTTAATATATTCCTAGATCTGAGGTATTCTGTATATGCAGATTCTCCTTGAAAACCCCCGTTCTGAATGCTATGTAACTAACTATTAATGACCAAGCTTGACCCTGATGAAGAGATGAAAAAATTCACCACCTTCTAAGCTCTGCAGAAGTAAGGGACTACGGGCATAGAATATTGCATTTGCTGTTGGACTTGGGTGATGTGTTGTTTAGTTTTGCTGAACTGATTTTTTTTCTCTTTTCTTCCTTCTATCTTTTCTTTCTGTGTCTTGTTTTTACAATGGAGAGACAAAGGGTAGGAATATATTTGGAAATGAAGGTGATGTAAATTTTTTTCAATAATTTTTTTTAAGTAAGCAAAGAAAAGTCACCAGTTTTGTTAAAGGAACTTTAGTCTTTTTTACTTTTTCCTTTACTTCTCCTCTTCCCACTTCCTCTTCAAAACCTGGAAATTATAGGATCCCAAGGTTTAGGGCTGATCTTTTTGCTGAGAGTTTGTGAGCTGTGTTACAGAGGGAAATTTTGGTCAGGCACAGGTTGGCCTAAAAGACCTCTGAATACCCTTCCATGAAGTCACTTTCCTTCTCTGGGCTTCAGTTTCTTTCTCTGCAAAACAGTTAGGTTGGGCTAGATGATATCGATTGTATCTTGAAATTCTGACATTTCACGGTTCACTTCATCATCAGAGAGACAGCATAAGCCTAAATTCAGGACAGTCAGCATTTAGGTAGCACTTTGAGGTTTATAAATCACTTTATAAATATTATCTTATTTTGATCTCACAACAATCCTGGAAAGTACATACTCTGATTGTGCCCATTTGACAGATAAAGAAAGGAGGCAGACAGAGGTTAACCAGGATCACTCAGCTAATAAGTATTGAACCTATATTCGAACTCAGGTCTTCTTGATTCCAGAGCCAATGCTCCATCCATCCTCTGCACCATCTAGCTACCTATACACTTAAGAATGAAGTCTACCTAAACAAATGCCCTCAGATTTACAGAAATGTAAACTGAGACCCAGAGAGGTTAAGTTTCTTGTCCAAAGTCAAAAAGAAACCAAAAAAAAACCCCACAGAAGTATTAGCTGAGCTGTATTTTAATGCATTCCATAGAGAACCATCCTGCCATAGAACACTCCAGTTTTGTCAAATAATACTTCCAAGATTCTGAGTTTTGTCATTCAAAACTTCCAGAGAGACACAGAGAGAGAAACATAATTGCAAAGTTTGTTTCAATTGGGAACTGTCTGCGCTTGGGAAATGATAAATATCCTACAAAGAAATTCCAGAATCCAGAGCACTGGCCCTGGAATCAGGAGGACCTGAGTTCAAATCCAGCCTCAGACACTTAACACAAAAAACTAGCCGTGTGACCTTGGGCAAGTCACTTAACCCCAACTGCCCTCCCAGAAAAAAAAAAGCATGAAAGAAAAAATTTCATAAACTGAAAATACTATGATGTTATCTTAAAAAAAAATCAAGCCACTACTTTGTTCAGAGCTCTCATGTCCATAAAACCAATGGCTCAGAACAGAAGCTATGGACCCAAGCTTAAATTTGGAGGTTTCTTTTTCCTTAAAAAAAAGTTTTATTGATGTTTTATGTATTGTTCATTTGTCAAAATTGGAGCCTCATCTATGTATATATAAAGATACATGCATACATATACATACACACATATATGTCATGATTTCCCTGACCCAAAAAACCATAGAACCCTCACTTGCAAAAATTAAGTACAATTAAACAAAACAAATGAATACATTTGCTATTCCTAAAAATAGATGCCTTATTCTGCACCTGTTATCTGTTACCTCTACATGAATTGGTGAGAAGAATGCTTCACCATCAGTCCTTTCAAAGCATCATGGGTCACTACACTGATCAGAGTTCTGAAGTTTTTCAGTGTCATTTTTCTTTATGTGATTGTGGTCATTATGTACATTGTTCATCTGGTTCTGCTTACTTTGTTCTGTCATAGTTTACACAAGTCTTCCCAAGTTCTTATGAATTCTTCATAATCTTTATTCCTTAGAATTTCAAAAAATAGCCCATCACACTTGTATTTATATACCATAATTTACCACTATTTCTCAATCAATGATCCTCTATAAGGGACTTTTTAACAATTAATATTCTATACGGTTCAGAGCTCTCGTTTCTGAGGATATCTGTACTTGGCTTATGTTTCTTTCTCATTTAGTTGTACTCAATTCTCTTGCAAGAGGACAAGACATAAAAAGTAAGTCAAGTTAGGTACACGTAACAAAGCATATAGAAAGGACTCACATCTGAATTCATAGACTGTCAAGGAAACTTTACTCTCTGGTGAGTCCCAACATCCCCAGGAACCTACAGATCTCTCTGTACATACACACACTAAGGTTGAATCCAAGAAATAGAGGTTACTAGCGAGTCAACTTCCTTTCCCCCAGACCTGAACAGTCCACATGACTCACAGTACTAGTGAAAGGCAAGGTCTACGGTTACTTCTTCTTACTGTTTCTCTGTGTCTCATCATTCTTCAGTTCCGACCCTTCCTCCTGATACTTTGGTATGGAGTTCACTGCTTCACCATTTCCTATATATGGCTTGACATTATTGGTCTATCCACTCTTGTCAAGGCTTATAAGTTCTGTCGCTCTTCCATTGCTACACTTTGTCTTCATCACCACTTCCAGCAGCTGCTGCCACCACTTTTTCTGCAAAGGGTTATGGCTTATTTAGAAGGAGACCAATTGAATCAATATGACTTTAAGATAATCAAGACATGGCCCCACTTCTAGTGTCAATCAGGGCTTACTGCCCAACTTAGTTGGCACATAAAACGACCTGTCAAGACCACCTGAATTGACCCTCTTGACTAAAGGTCTCCAGACCTTTCTTCTGGACAAGTTGTTTCTTCTGGAAATTTTCATTTTTTTTCTTGCTTGCCTCAAGCTATAGGCAGTATACTGCCCTGTCTACTGCCACCACTCCAACCATATACACACACATGCTCAGTGCTTTCTGCAGAGTCTGTTTTAAAGTCAGGTACAAACAACATTAAGGCAACCACAGAGCTAGCTCTGATCAGGGACATCAGAATTTCCTCTGATTTGCTTAGAATTTCTCTTCAGCACATTGTCGCACTTACTCTAAAGACCTGCTTTGCAGATATGGAGAGGTTCTCTCCAGAAGCCAGGAGACAAGTGCCTATGGAGATGATCGGTATGGCTTTATTGACAAACAGACTAGGTGTTAATCAATTGCTTGTCACACTCTCTGCATCCTATCACCATCCAAATAAATGAATTTTCAAGTGTTCATGTTGGCTGGAGAGAAAACAAAATTAGTAACAGGTAGTATACTTCCTCAAGGAGCTTATTTTCTAAGACAGTCGAGTACCAGTCAGTGTTGAAAGAAATTACTCTGGTGTCTATCTTAGGAGAATATTTAATATCTAGCACTATTCATCTATGCATTGAAACCTTGCTCTGACAGAGTTAATGACCTGCTCAAGGGTATTAACACAATGTGTCAATAATTTTTAAAGTCTGGGAGAGAGCATTGCCTAACTGTAGACTCTTCCTTCTCCATCCTCCCTCCCCTCCCTGCCAGAATATTAGGGCAAGAGGAAAGATACTGAAAGAAATAGTTGAAACTCTTGGCATCTTGAAAAGCCTTGCTTTGATGGGGATTTTTGCCTCTCACTTTTCTTCAGCTGTTTCCTCTTCTGCTGGCAAGGTTCATCAGTAAATTTAATTTACATTCACTGGGCATATCAGCTGGCTCACTTAGTCACTCAGGGACCTGACACTGCTCTCTCTTTCTGTCTTTTTCTTTTGGTCTTTTGCCAGTTCCCCTGTTTATCAAAAACCCCTCCCACCCCCACCAGTGAGGGCCTCTCCCACAGGGGGAGCAACAAGAAGAGATGCAGGAGTTAATCAGTTAGCATTTTAGCTGAGGCACAGTGGAGATGATTGGCTTGGGGTCTCGTGGGTAGGTGGACCCTTTCAGGGGCACAGATCACTGCAGCCTTGCTCTGATCTCCTTCTCTGGGTTCTGCACAGTGCTCCATGGGGAGACAAGATTGCAGCAGAGATTCCAAGCCTCTTTTTTCCTGGCTGCTTTTAGATTTACTTCATATTGTAATTCTACAAGTGCAAATGGGTGCACATGCATGAGTACACACACACACACACACACACACACACACACACACACACACACCACATATCCCTACACCCTACTCCAACATTAGAATGAGCAAATTGGGCAAGAAAAAAATAACTCCTATACAGAAACCCCCAAAAAGAGAATGGAGATATGGAAACCAAATTTTGAATACATCTGCAAATGTACAAGTTTAAATAAAGAGGTGACAGAGATAAGGCATATGCTTAAAGAACTCTGACTAGTGGACACAGAGATAGAGATGCAGAGACAGAAAAATGGAGTCAGTCTTTTTGATACTGCTATGGTAGTAGAATATTAACTTGAGAATCCATGTTGAAGTAGGTAAATGCACACAGCATGGTCCCTCTGCTTTACCAGTGGACCTATGAGGCAGCGTTTCTGTACATATCCTCTGACATTTAACCTGATCCACTTTGTCAAATCAGTATATTATATTTGATTTTCACCCCAGTGTGAAAGACACAGCATGATACAGTGGGAGAATGGTTGGACTTGGAGTCAAAAGTCTTGGGTTGCCACTTCCTAGCTATGAGATCTTAGATAGTCACTCAACGCCGAATAGCCTTATAGAACAACACAATTTAGAACTGTAGATGATCTGAGAAAACTATTTTTTCCTCATTTTATAAGTGAGAAAACTGAGCCTGAGTTAAGTGGGTTTCCCAGAGTCACATAGGTACTGTAGAATAAGTTTCATAGGTGGAGTAAGGAGTGTCCCCAGAATCTGAATACAAATCCCTTGCTTTTTCTAGACACCATTCTTTCTTCACATGTAGACATTCTCTAATATTTCATGGTTTTGCCATGAGACTATTCCCTCTACCAATGCAGATCAGAATCTATGCCTTAAAAAAAAAACAACCGTAATTATTTGCTGAAGCTGAAAAAAAAAATTCTCACATCACGCTCAAACTTCTTTTGATGAGAAATTTCTAACTTAACCAGGCTGGATGACAGATTCAACTTCAAAGACTCTCAAATCTGGATGGACTCATTTGGTATTTCAGCTATTAAATGGGCACTAAAAAAGAAACTGGAACCCCACACACTTCCAAATGTTCTTGGGAGGACCAAGGACCAAGTGATATAATAATAACTAACATTCATATAGTACTTTAAAATTTACAAAGCACCTTCCATGTATTATCTCCATTTGATCTTGGTTTTTTTTGTTTTTTAAATTTGCTTTTTTTTTGGAGGGCAGTTGGGGTTAAGTGACTTGCCCAAGGTCACACGGCTAGTTTTTTGTGTTAAGTGTCTGAGGCCGGATTTGAACTCAGGTACTCCTGACTCTAGGGCCAGTGCTCTATTCACTGTGCCACCTAGCCACCCCTTCCATTTGATCTTTATAACAGTCTTGTGAAGTATTTATTATTAGACCCATTTGATAGATAAGGAGGCTAAGAGGGTAAATTACTTGACTAGGGTAACAGAAAGCTAGTAGTATCTAAGGCAAGACATTAACTCAACTCCAATCTCGTGTTCTATTTTATTGTACTATTTAGTTACCATATGAAGTATGTTAGGTGTTCTAGAAAGCTTAAACCACTATATCATGTTTTAGTTATTATTCTTCACACACACAGAAATACACACACCTTGTTAGCATGACAGTGTTCTAAATAAATCACACTTTCCAATTTGGTCTCCATCTCTTAATCTGAAAAAAAAAAAGGCTGAAGATTCCCCAAATTCTACAGACAGCAGATATTTAATCCCATACTTTTTCCTTATAACTGCCTTTTGAACCCAGTTCTGATATGGCCCATGAGCTGATCCTTGATAACTCAACCTGTGCTGAATTTTCCCCAAAAAAGGCATGAAGTATCTCTATGTAAACGAACATTTACATCACAGGCAAGCCAAGGAACAAGGGATTTATTAATATGCCACAAGTCTGCTTTGTCTTTGTCATATAAAAACACAAGAGTATGGAACATTTGAAGTCCATGATAAATACTTGAGTTTCCTTGTTTTGTTGAATAATCAATGTTTTGTGTTTGTGTTTGCAGCCAGTACAGAGACAAGTGTTAACCAGGGTAATGTGGCCACTTCTTCCCATACAACAATGGAGATAAGCACTGTTTCTGAGGCCAACGGAAAGAATCTTGGGAAGGAGGCCAAAGCCCCAACACCAGCTGCTAAATCTCGTTTTTTCTTGACGCTCTCGCGGCCTGTACCAGGACGTACCGGAGACCAAGGCACAGATTCATCAGTTGGATCAGTGAGCCTGGATGTCAGCTCTGAAAACCCCCCAGCGAACAAAGCTTCAAGTGAGAACATGAAACTTCCGGCAACAGCTGCACTGGAAGAAGATTCAGATAAAACCCAAAACCAGGTCCCAGCTGAAGCATCCTTTAGTATTACCGAACACCCAGCATCGCCTCCACCTGAGGCAGAGGGTGAAGCCCCTGCCAAACCCAAGGAACCCAGCTTTTTTGACAAATTCTTCAAACTGGACAAGAAAAAAGAAAATATACCTGTTCCCACTGGAATCCAAGAGGGAACTGAGAATACAGAGAACCAACACCTGGACAGAGAGACTGCTGGATTACCAAGCCAGTTGAACAATGTCCCAGAGGAGAAGGCAAGTGTTTAAACAGGAATATCCATTTCATTCTTAATGAAATCTCATAAGAGCATTAATGGGGTAAGACAACTTCACATATGTTAAGCAACAGACACCAGGGGCCTTGACAAAAGTATCAAGTCATTGACCCTCTAAAACAAATAGGACATTGTAGTGTGGTGCCTCCCTGATGTTTTAGCTGACAGGAACATCTGTTTGAAGAGCACTAACAGCTGTTTCATCTGTTCTGTGTAAAAAAAAAATGGGAGATGACTGCCACAGAGATGAGTTCATCCTATTTACCAGAGTTTGAGGTAGGAGAGCTATATGTGGTCAGTAGACCTGGATACAAAAGCAGTCAAAATGTCAAAATTATTTATGGTTTTAGAAAGGCCATAATTTGTCTCTTGTTAGAGGTCTGTTGTTTCACCAACAATAGGTGGTGTGTGGGTGAGTTGAGTAATACTTTTCCTTTCTGAAAATCCTCATTTGTACCATGTCATTGGAGTAGATCAAGGTGTGTTATGAACAGTATTTCTGCTTATAATATTACTATATCTTGATAGAAGTTTATATTTCCAGAGAGAGATGTCCCAAATCAGACATTCCTACTCCTCAGTAAACTAAGACAACCTCCTTTTAGTGTTTGGGCAAATCATTATTTAATTGTCTGTTTAAGATATTTAGAGTTTATTCTTATTCAGAACTAGAATTAGTACAGAAGAAAAGGAAACAAGTTGATAAGAAGCTCTCTCTCTCCCTCTCCTTCTCTCTCTCTCTCTCTCTCTCTCTCTCTCTCTCTCTCTCTCTCTCCTTCTCTCTCCCCTCACTATGAATAAACTTTTAAATCAATTTTTTAAAAAAAGGTGAGATCAAGTCTCAATGGTAGAGTTGGATCAAGGGAAAAATGCTTTGTGGTTGGTGGGTTTTTCTATATTGTTTGGTTAGGAAACATATATTTTTTAGGGACTTTGAAATAATCAGTTCAAAAGCCTCCCTCCAAAAGTGTACATGCCTGCTGTATGTACCAACTAGGTAGTTTCTCTGTCTGTGCAATTCACACAATGAGTCTTGAATGTTCAAGCAACAGTAGCCAGAGCTAGAGTAAAATAAGGGATACAGTGGTAACGGGACTTCACCACAACTTTTAGTTACAGGAGAGCTTATAGTCTTGAACTCTTATGAATTGAAATGGTGAAGGGGGAAAATGTTATGATCCAATTTAACTGAGTCTGTTTTGACAAACTGTGTCCCTCAGAAATATGGTACATTTCTAGGAACCTCTACCACCTACAGGGAAGCAATAAAGCTGAGTAGAAAAATCATTAACTCCAGAGTCAAACAATTTGGATTGGATTCTTGGTTCTGGCACTGATTAGCTGAGTGCCCATGATCAAAGCACTTCTCCTTCCTAACCCTCAATTTCCTCACCTATAAAATGAGAGCATTATTCTGGTGGTTTAGATGGTCTCACTAGCCCTTCCTATTCAATGTTCCTATTGCTATTTGTTAGGTGAGATGGGTGAAGAAAGGGGAGGAGGGGGAGCTGGTGAAGAAATCCACCATTATATGAAATAACATTTGTGAGCATGAATTCTTAAGTTCAAAGTTCTAAAGCCAGAATCACTTGGGGAAAATAATCAGATACTATTTTCTCCAGGAAATGAAGTTATTCTGGGCCTGTTTAACTGAGTTGAGGAAACTAAACCATTATTCATTGAAAGAGAGCCATAAGACTGAAAAGTAGCTTGTGATGCCACTTAATTCTATCTCCTAGGCTCCAGACAGGTCTGCACCTACTAATATTATACAAATGAATACCTGTGTTAACTTCCAAAGTTATCTGGAGAAGGGAATTTCACAGCTTACTGTATTTGGTAAGCCAGTTCACTGTACTATAAACCCTTCAAAAATAGTCTTTAAAAGGTTTTTAAAAATCCTGATGACCAAACAGCAACAAAACTTATGGGAACAAAGTTTCAATCCCATGGATGCTAAGAGGCAGACATCCAATATTTGATATTTTATCCAGCTCAGCTCTTTTATAACAGAAATATGAGGAGAACATTCCATTTTGAGTGTGTTGAAAAGGGGATTTGAATCTGAAGATGAGCAGATATACTAGGAACACCATAGGAGGAAGCCTGGTACAATAGACAAGAGTACTGATTTAGTCAAAAGATTCAGGTTAAAGGCTTAGCTCTTCTACTTACTACCTGTTATGACCATAGATGGTTAATCTCTTGGGACCTCGGTATCCTCAACTACAAAATGATAGATTAGCTTACTTCAAAAGTCTTTTCTGTCCATGATGCTATAACACATGGAAAACTATTGCCAAGCTAGGGAATAAAGCTATAGTGACCACTTAGGAGAGCCAAAAGTTGTAACCTGTCTTCCAGTCTGGAAAATGGGCCAGCACCTTCAGTATTCATGTGTGAAACCTGCACATTCATGTGTTTTTAGTTGTTTAAAGTTGGCACAATCAAAAAAATGTAACTGAATGTTAGCTACCTTTAAAACTGAATTATTAAGTATCTACTACTCTGTATTGGGCATATGTTTTGTACAAAGCTCGGAGAAGACAAGGCATAGTCATTTCATTCATTCGTTCATTTAGGCAAAATGGTATCATGGAAAGAGAATAGATTTGGAATAAAGATCTGGGTTCAAATGCTCAAATTCCACTAGTTATCTTTCCATGGACAAGTCTCTTAAAATCTTGAATTTTGGTTTCTTCATCTTAAAATGAGTCTAATGCCTGTAATTCTTTCATCACAGACTTGTTTTGAGGCTCAAATGAAAGTGTGTGTATAGATATATAGATATAGACATAGATATAGATATAAAGTATTTTGCATACTTTAAAGCATTATATAAATGTCCACTGGCATAATAAATATTTGTTCATGTCTGCTATGTGCATTGCCCTGTCTAACCCCCCTCCCAAGCGTATAGGTCTTCCAAACGAGCCAAAATCAAGCATGTCATGGAAATAGCACTGGGCTTAGAATCAGATGAGCTGACTTTGGAGTCTTGGTTCTGCCACCTATTAGCTGTGTGACCATGAGGAAATAGGTTAAACTTTCCAAACTTCAGTCTTTTTTAATGTAAAATGGGAATGATGTGACTTTCACCACCCATTCCATGGTGTTGCTGTGGGGAGGACACTTTTTAAGTCTATTTCAATTCATTCTTTTTACCTAAAATTTTACCAAGACTTTTTGGTGAGATTGGGTGTTAGAGTTTTCTTCTTAACATAAAAAACAGCAACAACCACATAAGTAAAATTACAAATGTTATCTAGTCTAAAAAGTAACTCCATAAAAATAACTTAATAGGCACAAAGGTTTATGTAAATTTCAATAAGAATTGACTAGATGTGTTTGCAAATGATTTCAAGAAGACTTCTGATTGTTTGGGATAGTTGTCTGATCCATGGCTTGCCAGTTCTTTATAAATCAGCTATTCTTTGTGTCAGATGGTAGGGCCAAGCCCTCAAATAGCAACAACAAAACCTCCTCATGCATCTGCTTCCACGGCTGGAGCTCAATATTCTACATAGATGATAGTCAATGGATTGGCTCAGCATCCTTAGGGTAAATTAGAACTTGGGCACAGGACTGTCAGATGTCCTTGCAGTTCAGCATAACGCCCTCCTTGAATTGGAATATCAATTCTAGCTAACAGATAGGATTGTGAATCAGAAGATAGATGCCCCCATTTCATTCTAAGGGTAACACACAAACCTTCTGTGTTTCATGAATGACAATCTCATTTTTGTGCACTATAAAACTACATTCAGAGCATAGCATAATTAAAACAAGGCAAGAATTCATGCACTAATGAAGCATTTACTACATGGGCCAAAGAACAGATAAATTATATGCCTGGAATGTTTCACTGAGCAGTGATTCATGCAAACAAAAGTGTTGGCAGTAATGGGTTCTTTTGATTTTTTTTTCCCCAAACAAGTGAACCAGCACTATATGATAAACATTTAAAATATTTATCACAAAAAATCTGAGCTCATGATGGAAATACATTTAACTTTTATAGGCAGAACTCTTTAGTTTCTAATATGAATCTGCTTCTTTTTCATTTGCTCTAAGTTTTTTTTTTTTAACTTCAAATTTTACTAAGCACATTTGGGTAAGATTGGGTGTTAGAGTTTTCCTCTTAAAGAAACACATAAGGAAAATTACAGATGTATCTAGTCTAAAAGGTGACTCCATGAAAAAACTAAATGGACTTGAAGGAGAGTTTCCTCAAGCTTTCCATCTCCTCCTTTTGGTTTCCTGATTTGCAGATCCAAGAGGATAGCTAAATCCTATTTCCTCCTTTACTTTTCAGCAATGAGAGAGAAAACAGGGGGGCAAGTATGTTGAACAAATTAGGCTTATCTACATAGCTTGGATATTAGAAGCATCTTCTTGTGAGTGACTCATAGATGTTAAAGCCACAAGGGGCCTTAGAGATCATCAAATCCATCACGCTGGTTTTATAAATGAGGAAACTGAGGCCAAGAGGGGATAAGCCTCTTGAATAAGGTGATGCAGAAAATAAGTAACTGAGTCAAGATATGAACCCTTCTTCTCTGACCCCAATCTAGCACCCACTCTCCTACACCATAGTTCAGGGGTGGGGAACCTAAGGCCTGAAGGTCACGTCTGGCCCTCTACATCTTCAAGTGCAGCCCTTAGTCAAAGGGATGTAGAGAGCCAGATGTGGCCTCAAGGCTGCTGGTTCCCCACTCCTGCCATAGCTCACATCCATATATTTGAATCCATTGGAGTAAATTCCAATTGTCTATTGAAATACTGTGCATATATCCCATAATAGCAAATATGATTGACATTGTAACACACCTTTCTCGTGTGGCTTTCATTTTCTTTTTATTCTCATGTGGTTTTCAAATGCCTAAAATAAAATTTAAGTGCTAGGCCTAAGGTTCCTACTAAGAGGTGTATGTATGAGGTGCTAATACATCCTTACATCCATTTGAGGCTACCGAGGTCTTATTTTGGCCTCCAGTCCAGTAATGGTGCTTTGACTCATATTTGCATCATTTCTTTGGCATGGAATACTGTTGGAAAAGCAGTCAGCAACACTGCTTAAAGGCCAGATTGCAATTTGGCTACAATGTCTTGCAGTCCATGTTTTAAAATGCATTTTCAAGAAAGAAAGCCGGCTACTAGCTTTAAATAATTCCTTCAGAGAGTATTTCAAACCAGAAATGAGATGTGTAGACTAAAAAATTGTGACGAGTTATGCAATTATATGGGGCAGCTAGGTGACACAATGAATAGAGCACTGGGCCTGAAGCCAGGAAGACTCATCTTCCCAAGTTCAAATCCAGCCTCAGACACTTACTAGCTGTGTGACCTTGAACAAGTCACTTAACCCTGTTACCTCAGTTTCCTCATCTGTTAAATGAGCTGGAGAAGGAAAAGGCAAACGACTCCAGTGTCTTTGTGAAGAAAATCCCAAATGGGGTCACAAAGAGTCAGACAAGACTGAAACAACTAAATAACAACATGGAGTTATAGAGTCAGAGGACATGGACTTGATTCTAAGCTCTACCACATACTAAACCTATGTGACCATAGGAAAGTCATTTCAACTCTCTTGGCCTCAGACTCTTCATCTTAGTGTTTACCACAGTACTTGACATGTAAAAGGTTCAAAATAAATGTTTATTGATTATTGATTCATCTACAAAATGGACTAGAGGATATTGGATACCTCTTCTAGCTTATCATCTCTTGAGCTTATGAATTTCAGTGTCATTACATTAATTAATACACTTTTTAAGAGAAAAGGAAAAATCAAAGTTTCAAGTCTTTTTGATGTGTCTTCTTCTGGGTGTTATTCTAAAGGAACCCACCTGGCACAAAGGAGAGAACATTATATTAGGATTCACAAATCCTGAGTTCTTGTCCCAGTTCCATCAGTGATGAACTCTGTGGTCTTAGGCAAGTGACACAACAACAAAGCCTCATTTCCCTGAAGGATAAATTAAGGAAGGTGGGCTAGAAATATTAAGGCCCTTTTCTAGCAACAACATTTTATGTTCTAAGATCCCTCTCAACTCAGCTCTGACATTCTGTGTTCTCCAAGTTCCCTTTCAGTTCTAATTTTCTCCATCATGCATTTAAGTTTATGTGTATGTCTTGAGAAAATCATCTAACCTGTCTGAAACATAGTTTCCTTATCTGTAAAATGAGACTAGATAATCTCTAAAGTCTCCTACCAGCTCTAAATCTTATGACCCCATTACATGATGTTGAGAATGGCCATTATCTTTTAGGGCTATATTATTTTATTGTCTGTTACTTATTGTATTCTAACTAAATTCATTTGTTGCTAGATCTATTGGCATTTCCTCCCATAACTAAAGTGGTGGCTGCTTTGTTTCTCATTCCTCCCACATCTTTAGAGGCAGTACTATTGGAAAATCCTTATTTAAGTTGGTATTGAATGTGTTTGTGTCTAAATTCCATATGCCCATAGTAATGGAAGAACAATCAGTAAACTCATGCACTGTGATCCATTCCCTTTCTTTTCTAAAGGTGAATAGTTTGTGGGGGTTTTTAAATAGTATTTGTATATCAAGTAGGTTTGTGGGCAGCTACATGGTACAGTGGATAGAGTGTCAGGCCTGAAGTCAGGAAGACTCATCTTCCTAAGATTAAATCTGACTGAAGACACTTACTAGCTGTGTGATGCTGGGGAGGTCACTTAACCCTGTTTGCCTCAGTTTCCTCATCTATAAAATGAGCTGAAGAAGGAAATGGCAAACAACCCCAGTGTCTTTGCCAAGAAAATCCAAATGGGGTCATGAAGAATTGGACATAATTGAAATGACTGAACAACAACAACTAGTAGCTTTGTATTTTGTAAGCACCAGCAGGGTGAGATTTTTGTTGTTTTCTTCTTGGAGTTTAGTTCAGATTATAAACATCAAAAGGATTAATGTCCTTTGAAGCCTGGCTCTGAGACAATCAGGGGCTGAGTCTTTGTTATGTATTCTGGGAGGGTGGCATGTTGCTGTGGGGGTTCACTCATGAGAAGGATCTTTTGATTTTCTGGTTGAAACTCTGGGTAGCCATATGTTCAGAGCCCCCCGATTGCTTAGATATCTGTACTCCCTTGATCCAGAGATGTATGGAAGTGTATAGCAATATTACTGTGCTCGCACAGCCTGAGCCCTGTGTGTTGATCTTTTTGCTAATTTCTCTGTTTGTATTTTTTTTACTCACTTCTTTCTCTGTAATTAAAGTAGGACTGTTAACTCCTTTTTGGGCAGTCTTTCCTTTAAAAGCAGATCAAAGAACCTGTGCTAGCAGGCCATTCTGGGTGTTCTAAAGTGTTTGCTACTACATATTTCCATGGTCCATGTTTAACAAGATCAAGATTACTTAAATATTTTTCCTAGGACAATTAAAAACTAGGCAAAAGCATACTTTGTGAATCTTAAGCTCTTATGACTGGAAGCCCATACCAAGCTAGGACATATTTTATATTTTACATGATTACCAAAAAAAACCAGGATAAAATGTATTAAAGTGAAGATATTGTTTTGATCTGTTATTATTTCCTAGAAGAGCTTACCTGGTATAAGACATTCACTAAAAGGAAGCAGCTAAAGAATCTGGAAATTGCTATGTTCAGTGAGCAATCTCCTTACAATCAATCATAAATTTAGAGCATCTAGGAACAATAGAAATCATCACAGCTAATGCCCTTGAAAGTGAGGTCCAACCAAAGTTAATTATGTAGCTGGTAAGAAGACCAGATAGGATGCCAGTGGATATCTTCTGATTCCCAAACCACTGAACTTTCTACTAGACCACCTTGCCAAATAGAAAGATATGGCAGCTAGGTTATTCACAAAATACTATAGAAGAGAATAACAGCAAAAGAAAGACAGAGAGAAAGAAAAAAAATTCCAAAAGGAAGGAAAAAAAGAGGAAAGAAGTAGGGGAGAAAGGAAGGGGAAAAAGGAAAAAAAAGAGAGAAAGCAAAAACAGTGAAAAGTAGTGAAGTAAAAAAAGAAATAGCAGACAGCTTGATATGAAATCCCCCCAAACCGAGAAATCTAGAAAGGATTATAGATTAATTTGGAAGGACAAAAACAGATACATAACGTAGCAGCATCATGAGTATTTTTATAGTAATCTACATTCACTGGCAAAAGTAATGGAAGTGTCACATCTAGATACTCAGAATCCGATGCATTTTGTAAGAAAGTAGCAATAGCGCTTAAGAAAATTGTGCCTATAAGAGTAGTTGGATCTCACAAACTTAATGTAGAAGACATTTGTACTGGAGACAATATGATTTTCAAAACACTTAGACACTGATTTTCAAGATGCCAAAGGAGAGGACATTTGAAAAGAATTACAGGTGATGATTTTAGCACCTCCCCACCCCCCCCACAAAAGCAACTGAGAAGATATCAAGAATGAATGATCTACTTTATCATCTCAACAAAATCTTTATTCAAATGGTTTATTCAGGCATTGAAGGCATCCTTACTTTAAATGTGAGAAGAGAACAAGCAAGTTTTCATAGGCAGCGTTCTGTAGCAGACCGCATCTTCATAATCACACGACTGACTGAGACGTGTAAAGAACATAAGATCATGTTGCATCTATTCTTTACTGACCTTCAAAAATTTTACCGGATAAACAAAATACAGCCTTGAAGGCTCTCCTTTGAGAAGGTGTCTTCTATGAATACATAAAATTCTGAGATTCTGTGACAGATTTAACTAAAAAATCACTTTGATTAGCAATCTGCTGGAGACTGACATCAGGCAAAATGAGGACATAAATGTTCGCTAAAAATAGTCATCCACAATAACGCGGAAATTGTCTTAAATTCGTCTTAAGACTTTTCTATTATATAAGACCATATATATATATGTATATACATATATATATGATAATAGATAAGATAAATACATATATTCTATATATATATAAGACCATCATCTGGTTCTCTGCTTATTCCTAGGTACAGATGAACATTGTTTGCATCAAGCTTTAGTGTCTTACAAAATCCCCTCAAATATATCTATTATGGGACAGCTAGCTGGCACAGTGAATAGAACACAGGCCCTGGAGTCAGGAGGACCTAAATTCAAATCCAGCCTCAGACACTTAACACTTACTAGCTGTGTGACCTTGGGCAAGTCACTTAACCCCAATTGCCCTGCCTTCCACCTTCTAAAAAGAAAAAGAAAAAAACAAAAAGTAAATAAATATACCTATTATTACATGAAAGAGATTAGCCCAGGAGTGAGGAACCTGCAGCCTAGATCCTCATTGAAAGCCACACAAGGTGGCCTTGAAGCCAAAGGTTCCCCACCCCAGGATTAGTATAAATCAGCGGTTCTCAACCTGTGGATTGCAACCACTCTGGGGTTAAATGACCCTTTCACAGGGGTCACAGGGGTTGCCCAAGACCATCAGAAAACACATAGTCTTAGGAACTTCCTCTATCCTTTCCAGGCAGGTCCGCCCACATGCAGACACGCCCACATATGACTATTAAAGGGTCACAGCATTAGGAAGGTTGAGAACCACTGCTATAAATGGACAAACTGCACTGCCTAGATTATGACAGGTAGCAAGACAGTGATATTGAATTAATACATCACTATGGTCATTATGGACAAGCAATGATAATGGAAAATGGAACTGAGTAGAAAGGGAAGATTCAATTGTATTGATAATCTATATAGTGCTCTCAACGATCTCGATGTTCATAGCTATAATCTCTGCTTCTTTAACACAAATAGTTTTCTCTGATGCTATATGGTTATGAATTGTGGAATGAGATGATACCAGAAGTGTTTTAATAACAAATAACATAAAGGTCAGTACAAAGATGCATGGGTGGTCAGGGAATCAAGAAGCATTTTTAAGCATTTGTTTACACCACCACCACCCCAAAAAAAGTCAGAAACTGTCTTCATGGAGTTTACATTCTAAAAGGGGAGACCACATGCAAACGAATGTACATATAAAACATGTATTTATTTATAAAGTATAAATGAAAAGTCATCTCAGAGAAGAAGCTATAGTAAGGGGGGATTAAGAAAGGTCTCCTACAAAAGATGGTATTTGAGCCAAATCTTGAAGGGAAGCTAAGAGGCAGAGTAGAGGAAGGAGAACATTCCAGCCATAGGGACCAGCTAATTAAAAAACACAGATACATTAGATGGTATGCCACGTTTTAAAAACTGTAAGGAGAACACTTACAAAGCATGGAGAAAGAGGCTATAAAGAACTTTAAATGTCAAACAGAGAAGTATTTATATGATCTTGGAGGTAATAGTGAGCCACTGAAGTTTATTGGGTTATGAGGATAGCATAGTAAAACCTAAGCTTTTTTTGGCAGCTATGTTTTAGGATGGGTTGGGGTAGGGAAAGATACAGGTAAAGAGACCAATTAGTAGGTCATTGCAATAGTTCAAATGAGGAGTTATGGGTGCCTGAAGTAGGATAGTGAGTATGTGAATAGAGATAAGGAGACATATTTAAAAGATGTAGTCAAGGTAGAAATGTCAAATTTTGACAATGGATTGGATATGTGGGATGAGTAAGAGAAAGGCACCAAAGATCTAACCAAGGTTGTTAGCCTGGTTGAGTGGTTAAGATGATGGAGCCGTTGACAATAATTGGGAGATTTCAGAGGGGATAGGGTAGGGCTAGGGAAAGAGGTGATGCGTTCTGTCTTGGACATATTGAATTTGAGGTGCCTATGGGATATCCTGTTAAAAATTTCTAAAATTCAGTTGGTGATGTGTCATTATGGCTCAGGATTAAGACTAGGGCTGGGTATGTAGATCTAGGAATCATCTAAATAGATAAGATAGTTGAACCTATAACAGCTATCACCAAGTGAGATAGTATAAAGCAGAAAGAGAGCAGGGCCCAATACAGAGCCTTGAGGGATGGATACTCATAGGCTGCAACATGTCACCAATGACAACTTGTATTCAAGAAGCAATGTAAAAGATATTAATTTCAAGGACATAAATGAAAAATGGAGATGGATGAGCTATGTAGGAAAAAAAATAGTAGAATAAGAGAAAAATCTCCAACACATTGGGCAGCTCGTTCATGGGAGATTTATGGGAAAACATGGACATTCAGGGAGTATACACAGCAACAAAACCATGAATCTTTTGCAGTATTTTGTGCTGGTCATAATATTTCATTGATTTAGTCAACAGATATTTATTAAGCACCTACTATACACAATGCACAGCAGGTGTGTCCTAGCTGATATTCCAAAGAGAAGTAAGGTTAATCACAAAATCAGAGGAGTTAGAGATGAAAGGTGCTTTAGCAATCATCTGGTCCAACTCAATCATTTTTAAATGCGGAAACTGAGGTCCAGAGATGTTAGATATCATACAAATAGTAAGAAACTTAAGACCTAGAAAAAGATTAATTGGAAATAAGTTATTAAGGGGAACTGTTGAAGACATTGCAGGCCACACATAAATTAGATATTGTACATTCATCAAAAGTTCGCCTCTGAATGATACTATATGGAACTGATAGTGTCAGTCAGATGGGAAGCTTTGAATTAGTCTTAGTGCCAAAGTCTACTTCCATAAGTGATTCACCTAGTGCATAGTTTGTCTTACTCCACATGTCTCTCACAGCTCCCTCCTTACTCTTAGCAAATGTATTTCCATCTAATAACATATATAATTTATTGTTAATAACCTGTAGAAGAAAATTGTTGGGAATGACCAGCAAGGCAATGTTTGTTGCCCAAAGGGCTGATTCTCATCCTTCCTCCAACCACTTTGCACCTGCTTGCTGGAAACAAATCTCTAGATTCTCTAAAATCCTGATGGCAGCAAATGCTAAGAAGGAGGCCAGCTGCCACCTGCACTAAACACATATATGTTACTGTTTTTACAGATTTACTATTGGCCTACTCATTCACCCTATGGCAAAGCTGAAGGGCTTAGTTAACTTGTTTGGTTTAATAGTTTCTTATTGATTTCTAATGATAAATCAGAAAATATTTCTATGTGGAGCAATAACTATCATGAGCAAATAGAAATTTCTTACAGGAAGCAGATATCTGGGTGGTATGATTTATTCTTTCTCCATCCCTGTTGTTCCATCATTTTTCAGCCCTGTCTGACTCTTCATGACCCTTTTGGGGATTTTCTTGGCAAAGATACTGGAGTGGTTTTCCATTTCCTTTTCCAGTTCATTTTACAGATGAGGAAACTGAAGCAAACAGGGTTAAGTGACTTGCCCAGGGTCATATAACTAGCAAGTATCTGAGGCTGAATTTGGACTCAAGAAGATGAGTTTTCCAGACTCCAGGCCCAGCACTCTATCCACTGCATCACCTAGCTGGCCTTTTACCACATAGCTACACATATCCTAACTATCCCCTGTCAGCCTTGTACCCCTGGGTATTTCATCCCTAGTGTCTGTCTTGTGGGTAAGGGTTAGATTCCCCCCTCTCCTGGGTGTCAGTTAGACTATTCACTGAATTACTGCATACTACTCCACACCACCACCACTCCAGCAATTTTTTTACCCCAGGACAGATTAGTCCTAATCATGACTCCATTTGAGTGTCTATTCTGTATAAGGAAGGAACCATGAGAACCTTCTGTCCAGGAAAATAAGAAGCCGAATTTAAATAATAAAACTCTGAATCCATGTCTACGCCGCATAAAATGGGCAAGGGATTTGTAAATAGTTCATTAATACCATGTATCAATTGGAATCAGAGATATCCATTCAAATCCTGGTTGTTCTTTTTCTTAAGGACAAGGTCTTCAAAGAGTCAATCATTTAACCTCCTAGACTTCAAGGTCCTCATCCACAATTTTAATATGTTGAATATGATGACCTCTGATGTTCCCAGAAGCTCCGAACATATGGTCCTAAGACGACTGCTTATTGGCTATGGTTGTTTTAGTTTCTTTCTTTTTTTCATTGCCGTGACTCTTATAGCAATTAAACATTTCTAAGGAAAATAGACAGAGACAATTTTATACACTGAATTTAGATTCATGGCTGATTATTTTTTCAACTGATTAATTTGATCCTCAAGATAATTAAAATGAAAAATGGTATACACAGGTGAAAATATAATCAAGAACTAGAAGGGACCAAAAGGACCCTCTTAGAGATGAAGCTCTTTGAGTTTTCATTATCTTTTCTCTCTTTTATTGTTGTTTGGTTGCTTTAGTCATATCCAACTCTCCATAGCCCTAGTTCAGGTTTTCTTGGCAGAGATACTGGAGTGATTTGCCATTTCCTTCTCCAGCTCATTTTACAGATGAGGAAACTGAGGCAAATATGGTTAAATGACTTGCCCCGGGGTCACACAACTAGGAAGTGTCTGAGGCCAGATTTGAACCCAGGAAGATGAATCTTCCTGACTCCAGGCTCAGCACTCTTATCTACTGCACCACCTAGCTGCACTATTTGTCTCTCCACAACAATCAAAATAAGACAATTCACTGATTTCCTAGAGCCATAAAATCTCAGATACACAAGAGGCTTAAAGATCATCTAGTTCATCCCACTCATTTTACACAGAAGTAAACTGAGGCCTATATACCACTGTAAATTATCCAGCATCAAGAGAGATCCAATAATATCTTCAACAAACATTATTAAAGAGCCTGCTGTGTACAGAGCATTATAATAGGTAATATGATAGCTACCACTAAGAAAAGATACAGTCCAAGTTGTTATAGGGCTTATAATCTAGTCAGAGTATATACCATATACACATAACCATAATAGAAAACACATAATAAGGTACAAACTCAGTATAATTCAGGATCTCCCCAGGCATGATAGATCAGGTGGGAGAATAGAAGAATGATGTAATAGATAAGATGCTACACTTGGAATCAGAAAGACGTAGGTTCAAATCTTACCTTGAAAACTTACTAAGTCATCTGAACGGGGGCAAACCATTTGACCTCTGAACTTAAATCTCCTAATCTATCCAATGGGGTTAATAATATCTATACAACAATCTCATCGGGTTGTTGTGAGCCTCAGACAAGATAATGCATAAACAAGCACTTTGAAAACCTTAAAATGCTATGCAGATATCAGCATTTGAACTGTGGCTTACAGGACTTTAATAGATGAAAATATATCATGAGTATTCTAGTCAGTCCAGAGTAATTCATTAACACATTTACTATGTGTCAAGCTCAGGGCAGTAGATAGAGTGCCAGGGCTGGAGTCAGAAAAACTCCTCTTCCTGAGTTCAAATCTGGCCTCAGACACTTACTAGCTGTGTGACCCTGGGCAACTTACTTAACCCTGTTTGCCTCAGTTTCCTCATCTGTAAAATGTACTGGAGAAGGAAATAGCAAACCACTCCAGCATCTTCACCAAGAAAACCCCAAAAGGGGTAATAAAGAGTCAGACATGACTGAAAACCAACTGAATGACAACATAAGCCAAGCCCTAGGGATACAAGTATAACAGAAGCTCTGGTCAAACTCTCTCAGGGATAGGCTTGTTACACCTCAGGGTTCTCAGGTACTCTAAGGGGTTTAAAGGTGTCTCTTTCCTTTGTCATAAACTCAATCCCTTACCATCTACATTCCCCTGGGTTTATTTTTAAGAGTCAGTGCCTAATACTACAATTTCATTTAACTACTTAGTACCCCATTGCTTTTATATTTATTTCACAGATATAGTGAGAACAAGCATGCTAACATTTTCCCCAGCACCCTAGGATTATGATACCATCAAGGTCTGAGCAGAGAGGATGATGAGGCTCAGTCTCTTCATAGAATTGCTCCAACCAAGTTCATGTCCAAAGGCAATATCATAGCAGTCTTCTGCTCACCCAGAATCCTGAAGGTCACTCACGATGATCACTCTGTGCCACAAGAGGCGGCAGTGACTGACTGGCTCTAATACCTAGCCTGGATTCTTTGACACTGGGATTCCTGTGGCTCATGATCCTAGTCGTTGAAACTGCCAATTTTAGAGACTCCATTCACTGCACCTAGAACACAAAGAATGGATAAAAAGACCAGGGAGGCCTAATTTCAGGGTGAGGTGATTAAGCCTTGTGGGGAAAGAAAGTTCAAAGCACTTTCCTCTATTGAAGGTTCTCAATAGCCATGAGTGCAGGAGTCCTCTCACTTTCCCAATCACAAATGCGAAAGAAAGTCACAGTTGGTATTGATTCAGTGCCTATTGAAGACACCTATTTTCCTACCAAAGAGCCTCACCATCCCTTTAATTATAACATAGTAGAATGGAATTCTTAATTCCCTCATCTAGAGAGAGGAGCTGGTGATATCTTCTCTCAGGGATCCAGGGGTATTCCAGATGGAGTGATTCTTCCCTGATGCTATCAGCTCAGGCCCCCATTCTTGTGTGTTCTCCCTCAACTGTTAAACACCAGTGCTAATGCACCCCAGTTCTGTTTAACCAATTAACATAATCAGATTTTACAAGGAGTATTGTGCAATCAATAGCATCAAAACATTCCCCCTCCGCACAACACGAGTCGCCTTCCACAAACTCATGTGTTTAGGTTTCCAAAGTTCTGTATGATAAGGAATAAGACCTTAACAATGAATCAAGAAGCAGTGTTATGGAGTGGAAAGTATGTGTAAACAGGGTAAAGGGCCTTGTAGACAAATTACTCTGATGAAATGTGAGTAGGGAGAGAATACTTTCACCTGGGTAGTATCATAAACTTCTGAAACTTATAAATTAAAAATCTAAATAAGAGCAAATATGATTATTAGATTTAAATGACTGTAAATTACTTATTCAGTTGGCAAACATAAGACCAACTTAAAGATCACAACTCTTAGATCCTGTAATTCAGTTTACTTGCTATTTCAAAAGAAACCAAGTTAATAATCTGTGTGTGTTGTTGTTGTTGTTGCAAAAAGATTTTCTTAATGTTGGACCTAGAATCAGGAAGACCTGAGTTCAAATTCAGTCTTAGATACTAGGTGTATGTGTGACCTTGGGCAAGTCACCTAACCTCTGCTGGTCCAGTTTACTCAACTGCAAAATAGGATAATAATAGCACCTACCTACTATGGTTGATGTGAGGATCAAATAAGAACATTTGTAAAGCACTTAGCACAGTGCCTGATACATGATAGGTGCTTGATAATACTTCTTTCCTTTTCTTTCCTCTTACCTCTTCTTTTCCATCAGTTTCTTCATCTGTAAAGTGGAGAAGTTGGGCTAGATAATCTCTGACATCCCTTCCCAGGCTAGAGCCAGGATCCTAATGATCATTCTGGGATAGGCAGGTTTCCTTTTGTTATGTTTGCTTCCTTTTGTTTTGTTTTTGAGCATGAGTTTCCCTATCTTGCCCAAGCTGGAAGTACAGGGGCCACTTTCCGGCTGATCTCGATGCTAATTGACCAGAAAGCTTTAACCTGCTTCTCTTTTCCAGCCTGGTCTGATTTAACCCTCTCAAAGCAATCTGGTGGCTTCTACTCCCAAGTTCTTACATATTAGTGTTGGACGTAGTGTGCACACCCAAATAGCTTTAGCTATACTGTAGCTCGGAACTCAAGCAATCCATCAGCCTCAGTCTTCACAATAGCAGGGATCACAGACATGTGGCAATCCAACTAGCTACTGGGAAATTTATGAAGTCTGGAACTGCGGGCAACTCCAGTGATTATTCTTTTGACTGAGTGTCAGGCACTGTGCTGTGGATTTTATGGGTGCAGAGGTGGGCATTTATAGACATGGAATATTCTCTACCAGGAAGAGCTAGTCACTGACTAGTTTGATTGGAATGGGGATCACACAAAGGACAACAATATTAAATGACTGGAAAAAGAAGCAAGAGTCACATTTACAGTGGAAGATTTTAAATACCCAACTGAAAATTTTGTGTTTTAATGATAGGCAACAGAGAGCTGTTGCTTTCCACATTTTGTCAGTTTCATGGGTGAGTCACTATGGCAAAAATTCTCAAAAGACTCAAAATTCAGGTGAACCACAGGGCCCTGGAAAGGCACATGGTGGGTGTAAGAAGGGCTGCTACATATTACCAGAAACGAGTTGGACATAAAAGACATTTTATAAAGAACATGCATATATGGAAAATGCAGGACAGATGTGGAGTGGATCATACACAGAAAGCCTGAGTAGCCATATTAGTCCCCTTAAACTATTAAAATAATAAAAGGCACAGGGGAAAGAGGCTTTGATATCATGGGACCTGGTGTTGAATACTGACTGTCACCATCTACCTGGATGACCTTGAACAAGTCACTTACTTAACCACCCTAGGCCTCAGTTCCTCATTTGTAAAATGAAGAAGAGTGGATTAAATGACCTTTAAGTTCCCTTCTATCTCAAGATCTCTGACCCTATGATGTCTCTGGGTCTCCATCTTTTCATCTGTAACATGGACTAGGTGGCCTCTAAGGTCCTTTCCAATCTCTCTATGCCCTGTGATCCATGTTCCTATGATGACGTGGAGTAGTAGGTCCTCTATGGAGAATTTATTGAAAGGCATGAATAAAAATGGTGTAAGATGAAAAGGCATGGAGGGAAAGGGGAAGCAGTGCTGCAATCTGAACAAGTGGACACATTGCTGAGAGCATTCATAGATTCTTCTGAATATCTAAGTATCTGGCACAAGAACTCTAAGTATATAATTTATAAGCTGACATGACTTGAACAAAAACAAGTTATAGTGGGACAAGTAATCACTTAGGACAGTTAGTTTATATTTTCCAAAACCCCAGGATTACAGCAGAGCAGACAAAACAAAAGCTTCATCCCTATCCTTGAAAAGCTTACAAGATCAATAAACAGGTTGGGGAAAGAGGGGGCTAACAGTTTGTTTGGTTTTTATTTCCTTCTTCTCTGTTTATAAATTTACTTTTCCTTTGTGGAAAAACTAGAAAAGAAATGCCTTCACTTCCAGCATTGACCCACCCCCTCCTTTGTTTTGTCGATCTAAGCTTACCCATGTGCCGATCGCCCTGTTTCCATGGTGGGGAAAAGGAACAAAATAAATACTGAGTAATTGTCTAGAGGCCCCTGCAACGTGGTAGAGGCTGGGTCTTATCCTGTTGCAATATGTAGGTGGGATGAGAAATGGAATTTTTCTGTTCATTCTCTAGACCTGCAGCTCAAACTATCTAACAGATGTAAAGTGGTAGGAAGGTTGTATTTTTGCATAGTCCTGTTCTCTGAGGGGAAAAATCTTCAAAGCTGAACAGTACCCTAGACATAGGACTGAAGCCTGCAAAGCCAAAGAGTTAGTAACACAGTGTAATGGAAAGAATGTCACAATCAAGGAACCCAGGCTCAAGTTTGAAACTTGATGCTTTCTGTGTGCTCCTGGGCAAACCATTTAACTTTTTGTGAGCCTCAGTTTCCACATCTGTAAAATGAGAATATTGCTTAACTGCCTGGCAGATCCATTGTAAGTACTAGATGACCTTTGGGGTCCTTTCCAGCTCTGAGTTTATGATCCTATATTATATAAATGTTAAGTTACCCTTAAACTGGTGAAATGTGGATTCCTTTAACTCTTTTAAAGCTTCCAGAGGCATGGC
>CM053595.1:134052863-134159100 GCA_028646575.1 Pseudocheirus occidentalis
CTTACAGTGGGATCAATGTTCTGGGCTGGGGTAGGGGCAAAAAGGGGAGAAAATCTGTAACTCAAAACCTTGTGGAAATGAATGATGTAACCAAGAAAATAAATTGAAATTTAAAAAATAAAATAAAATTAAAAAAAAAAAGAAAGCTATTAGCACTCTATAAACTTGGCTGATGAAAAGTGAAAAAAAAATAAAGTAAAGGGGGGGGCTGTGTGTACACATGTCTATTACAAATATCATGTGACCATATGTATACACATACACATCTGTGTATACTCATGCATACATTATGTGTATACATACATAGTATAAACACATGTATTCATTGTATATTATATCATATATAGTGTAAACATATATACCTATATTTAGTATATGTATGTATGTGTGTATATGCATATGTGTGGGTATATATATATATATATAGTATTGTATGTGTGTGTGTGCCATGAATCAAGAAGACCTGAGTTCAAATGTCACCTCAGACACTAGCCATGTGACCTTGGGCAAGTCACTTATTAACCTGGGCAAGTTACTTAACCTCTCTCTGCCTCTGTTTCTTCAACTATACAATGGGGATAATAATAGAACCTAGCTCACAGAGTCGTGAGAATCCAGTTACATGGTATTTATAAAGTTCTTAGCATAGTACTTGATATTTAATAGGTGTTTGAAAAAAAGCCTGTTCCCTTTCGCCTTTCCCCTTTGATATCTACAGGATATCTCAGAATGGGAGAGAAGCTAACACACACTTTGGGCTATTGGAAGCAATGATTGCCTTCCTATTGTGATACCTCACATTCCCCTCATTCTTTACTCTGGTAACAAAAACCTTTGAAAGAGACAAGGTAACATATGTGTTACTTCATTTATAAGCCTAATTCATCTTGTAAGTTTGTTAATGTCTAAGTTCTGGTGCATTTGGGTTTGGGGAGAAGGGGTTGTTTTGGGGGTTTGTTTTTTCTTTTTGGAGGGGGGAAGGCAGGGCATTCGGGGTTGAGTGACTTGCCCACAGTCACATGGCTAGTAAGTGTTAGATGCCTGAATACAGATTTGAACTCAGGTCCTCCTGACTCCAGGGCTGGTGCTCTATTCACTGCACCACTTAGCCACTCCTGTTTTTATTTGTTTTAAACAACAGTCTTACCTTACCTTGAGTCACCTGGTACATAAAGGATGGGGAACCTGGAGAACTCAGTGTAGCAAATGACTGTTGGTTCCTCTCTGATTCTTTACCCTCTACAGTGAATCAAGCACCTCTAAAAAACAATGATTTTTTTTTCTTTTCTCAAACATTTAAGGTTTCATCTAACAAAGCTGAAACTAAAACCGATTCAGAAGACAAGGTAGGTAATTTTATCTATCTATGTGTATGCCTGCAGTTAGGTTTCAAATAACTTTCATTAGCTAACACTGTTAGGTATCTACTATGTTCAAGACACTAGGGATACAAAGATTAAAAAAATTACATGATCTCTGACCACAAGTAGTTTACAATCAATTGAAAGGATTATAGATAAAATATACTCATATGCTACTTTATAACAGAGAAAATGTATAATACTGTGCAGAACTTCCCTGCTAGGTTCTTATTTTAAGTTGTATGTACATGTAGTTGTGTATTGTAGAAGTGTGTCTCATCAAGATGTTTCAAAATCGAGTATAAAAAAAGTAATGGAGATCAAAGTTGTCATTTTCCCACTTGAGGTCCTGAATGGTAGCCTTCATGTAAAATCAAATAATTGAGCAGCTGGATGACAAACTCTTTTACGTATTTAAGAGTTTAAGGGAAAATGCCAGTGTTCTATGCTTTGGCTAGTCATTGTATAAACTGTATACCTCTAAAAATACATCAAAACTTATTTTCTCAAACTATTTTAGCAATGGTAAATGTTGATTTCAAAATGAGCTCATGCTGATCCTTATTCTTATTTATGCCCACTTGATAAAAGATTCAGCTTTTCACTGCAACACTTTAAAGATTCCTATTTAAAAATTATCTTGATTGATCTCAAAAATTTTTCATAGTAAATTTCACTTACAAGGTGTTTTTGTTGTTGGTATTTTTCCCCTGCTTAATTTGTCTTACCTGGTTTGGGTTACACACTTCAATTACCAGAAATAAATTAATAAAAAAATTTAATGTATATGTGTATATAATTCCCATATATGTGCATAACAAGGTAGGATATTAAAGGGGCAAAGGAGAGGACCAGGCAATCCTTTGGGCACATTTAAGGAGAAAAAGATAATTTTCAGCTGAGGGAATCAGGAAAAGCTTCATGGAAGCTGGTGTCTAAAAGAGTCTTTCAATGGGTGTCCAAGTGGACATAAGTACTCTCCTGACATTCATCTATACCAGCGATTCTCAACCTGTGGGTTATGTTCAATTTGTAACAATGAAAATACATCCTGCATATCAGATATTTACATTAAGATTCATAACAGTAGCAAAATTACAGTTATGAAGTAGCAATGAAAATAATTTTATGATTGGGAGGGTCAGCACAATATAAGGAACTGTATTAAAGGGTCATGGCATTAGGAAGGTTGAGAACCACTGATCTATACAAATGCATGGAGGTGAGAGAATGCAGGGTGATATGATATGAAATAAGACTGGATTGATGGCCAAGTCCCAGACTATGGAGGAACTTAAATGCCAGGCTACAGTATACACATCTTATATTATAAGAAGTCAAGAGTCACCCAAGATTTATGATAAGGGGAAGAACATTGTCCTAGGTATTAAGCAGCACTGGAGAGGGGAGAGACTGGAGCCCAGGAAAGAAGCTTCTATAATAGCATGGGTGAGTGACAACAAGGGACTGATAAGGGAGATAACAAAATGAACAGAAATGAGGGACAAATAAAAGAGATATTGCAGTGCTGTGCCGCCATAGTAAATTCTCCAAGGATGGGCATATCAGGATAAATATGTGAATATTAGTCCAGGATTGGCATAGAAATAAGAGAGAGGGAGAAGGACCAAGAGAAACAGAAAGAGACTGAGACACACCGAGTTACAGAGACAGAAAAAGACTGAGAGAACAGTCTCAGAGACAGAGAACCACACGGGGGGCACCTAGGTGGCACAGTGAAAAGAGCACCGGCCCTGGAGTCAGGAGGACCTGAATTCAAATCCAACCTCAGACACTTAACACTTACTAGTCATATGACGTTGGGCAAGTAAGTCACTTAACCTCAATTGCTTGCCTTCTCCCCTCCAAAAACAGAGAGACAGAGACAGAGACTGAGACAGAGAGAATGTGAAAGATAGTAAGTGCTAGAGCCAAGAGTACCTACCAGCTCTTCTTGCCTCTGATACACACTGGCTGTGCTACCTGGAGCAAGTCATTAGCCTCTCTTAGAATTCTAAATAACTCTTCAGAAAAGAGGGTGTCCTACATTGATAAAGTGAGTTTATTTGTCTGGGAGCTCCCTATATCAATGAAATGACAGACCTATCCCTCTATTACTGAGGTAAAATGAATAGAACCTGGCAACTGACTGGCTCTAGTCTAAAGGGTAAAGTACTAGGGGGATGGTGGTGCCCATCTATCAAGAAGAAATGAAAAGAGCAGGTTTGAGAAGAGAAATGAATACTGCAGTTTGGAAGGTTGAAGCACCAGCAGGATGTCTAGGTAGAGATATCTCTTAGGTAGAAATACAGGGAGAGGAACTTGAGAAAAAGATTGGCCTGCATACGTGTGATATGTGCGTGCTCCTGCACATGTGCACACACACACACACACACACACACACACACACAGGCATATGAGCTCACACACCCAGATCTTTTGCAGTCATTTGCATAGATGTGATGAGCAAAGCTCTGAGAATGAATGAGATCATCAATAGAGACTACAGAGAGAAGAAAAGAGCTAAGGATAGAACCTTGGTGGGGCCGAGGGGTGGGGCTTAGGAGGGGAAGAGCAGTTAAGGAACAAGAGAAGGAACTAACAAAAGGTCAAGCAGAACTCAAATCTGTCATATAGCCGGGACTTAATAAATCTTTATTGTTGTTGACTGAAGCAGAAAGGTAGGAGAAACAGGATTAGGCAGAATTTCGGAAGTCAGGGCAAAAACAGAATCTTTAAAAGGAAGAGCTGGTCAGCAGTGGCCAAAGGATAAAGCCTTGGGAAAAAGTTCAGTTTGCCAATTAAGAGTTCGTTACTCGTATTGAAGGGAACCATGTTTTAGTCCAGTTGTGAGAACTAAAACCAGAGTATCATGAGTTGGGTGAGTAAGTAGTAAGGAATTATAAGAAACAAGTGAAGACTAGGGAAGGAGAAAGAAAGGATGGTGGGTTGAAAGGTAGCAGTATTGAGGGCAGGGGTTTTGTTTTGTTCTGTTTCTAATAAAGAAACCCCAAGTAAGTTAATAAGCAGAAAGGAAGAAGCTAGTAGTAAAGATTAGAAGGATGAGCCTTAGCAAGTATCGTTCCCACACTCTAAAACAAGGGGCAGAAGCATGCAAGCAATAAACATTTATTAAGTACCTACATGCAAGCAATAAACATTTATTAAGTACTTACTATATACCAGGCACTATGTTAAGTGTTAGGGGTACAAATAAGAAAAAGAAAGACAATTCTTGCCCTCAAGGAGTTTCCAGTCTAACAGGGAAAGATAGCACACAGACTGAAGGTGAAAAGTTGGGGGACTGGGGAAATAGAGAAGTCAATCAGAGAACTCCTGAAATAGTGCAACCAAGTAAGAAATGAAATGTCAGACTCCTTAACTGGAGGTTTTGGAGTTCCTGACCCCACCCTTCAATCAGAGAAGCATAGGGTAGTGATGAGGCAGAGAACCAAGGCTGACAAGATCTAGGTAAGATGATGAGCTTATCCCAATAATCAGCTCCTTGGGGCATGGTGGAGAAGTCAGTCAGAAAAGTCCCAAAGTAATACAGTCAGGTGAGAAATGAGAAATGAAAGAAGAGAGAATGGATGACACTATAAAGAACTTTTGAGTTATGGAGGAGAAATGAGGGAAACATAACCAATGATCTTTGTCTTCTCAATAAAATAGGAGACAAGGTCATCTGCAAAGAGAAGGGGAGGAAGGGTGATGTTTGGGGCTTGAGGAGACCTGAGAAAGGTTTGCGATAACCTCAATGCAATAAAGAACAAATTAAGAATGAATAAAGGGAGTCCTGTGCAACAGTGAGAGCCAAGTTGAGGCTGGATCTCATAAATTTGTAGCAGCTTCAGTCAGCATGGTTTCATGACTTCCTCTAGCAGAACTCTGTATCTTAAAAGTAGATGAAGAAAAGAGTGAAGGCAGCTCAGGGTTGGGGACCAGGAGAGCAGGAAAAGACAAAAGGTTAAAGAAGCAAAGAATTCAAGGATAAAAGATAATACATTGCTGACGGCTCTCAGTAAGAGTCAAAATTGTGGAAGGAGAAAAACGAAGTCAGAAAAAGGTCCTGAAGAATGAAGGAGGTAAAAAGACACAAAAAAGATTTAAGAAAAGTTTTGGGAGGACAGAATTAGTGAGGGAGCGGGGAAAGTCAGAAGATTATGATTAGAAAGAGGCGCTTCATCGTTCCCTCTCCCCTTTAAAAATACAAGGATCAGGAGAAGGTGATAAAATCAGAAAGCATTCAAAAGAAAAAAGGTTGCTGAGGACAGCTACAGGAGAGTGTGGAATTGCAATGGAGATTAGAAAGCATGTGACCTCCTCCTGCTAGCCCCTATGAGTCAGGGCTTTGAGCAAAAGAGCATCCTAGTGCCAGAGGGGATGATGGGAAAAGATATACTGTCTGTCTTCAGAGATGATGTAGATTTCAGTTATCACCAAATGAAAGGGATGTAAGAGGAAGAGTTCTAGGGAAAATTATAATTTGAGTACAACAGAATAGGGCTCTGAAGGTAGACACAGGAAGATATGGAATGGGGAAGTATAGGACCAAGCTGCTAGGTAAAAGATCATGGAGAGAAATAGTAGGGGAAAGGGATTTTATTTCAGATACATGTATGATATTGAATGATGGGAATCTATGGAGCAAGAAGTTGAGTGTTATTAATGAAGGACTGATAGAACCCCTAGGAAACAGGAGCTTACAAGCGAGACTGGTTTGAGGGAAGCTTTATATTTTCCATCTCCCATTGTTTGCATTTGTGTGTGTATTATGTGTTTGTGTGTCTGTTTTCCTCTGTATCTTCAAATCTAGATTGTGAATAAATGAATGAATGAAGGGCTTCCTTGACTATTCCAGCCAAATTGTCAGAGTGTGCTGCAGGCCATGTGCTCTTAAGCTGATGGCCTTGACCGACATTTCACTTCATTCTCAGACTTAGTTCATTTTGTTAATCAGCTCTTGTTTATAATCAACCCAAGAGTCATTTTAAAAGGCATGAATGGGAAAAGTGATTGCTCCATTGTCGTCAAGGTATTTCTTATCCTCTAATTTCTGAGGTTGAGAATTAGCCACTAAAATGGAATTGGCAATAGAGTAATTGTAGTCATTGTGTGGTGACCTTCCTCTTTTTGTTGCTGTGCAAACATGCCCAGCAAACTCAGCAGAAACTACACAGAGGTCTGAAAGGAGTGAAACTCCTCTGGAAGCAGACTGGAGGTGCCAGCTTTTTTTAATATTTCACAATATGCCCATTGTTATTCCAATGATTAAAAAAAAATCCTCCCCTTGGAATGAAGGTGTTGTAAAATTAAATAGCTTCCCTCTAGGAAACTTGCCAAATGTTAATGAAGGGCATGTGGAGAGTACAGCATATCTCATGGGAAGCCTAGGACTCTGAAAATATAACAAACTCTCCAAAAAGCAACTGATTATTTGGAATATAGGTTTCTAAAGAAAATTTACCCCTTTCCCATTGATATCACAGATTCTCTCCAGGGAAACTCATGATTCAATTTTCATGAGAACTGTGATGAGAAATAGAGCCATCAGAGAGACATCCTCTGTGCTCTTCTGGTTGTCCTTAGCTTCAGAGTCTGAAGACAAGGCCAAGGCATGATGGTTCCACAGACCACACCCTCTGCCCCTAAGTATCACAGAATCTCTTGCAACTAAGAATTATGTTCCTTTGACTTAGGTCTATGTCTTTCTTCTTGAATTTGTCTATTTAAGAAACCTAAATGGATTGTCGTTATTATATGTTTGCCATATAATGAGCAGGGCTCAGGGCACGGTCATGCAAAGTACTTCCTATTTCCCCACGCTCTGTAAGGTTTGGACATATTTTGCATGAATTGATTCAGCCCAGTGCATTCTCACTGCTCTATCTCTTTTGGGCTCCACTCCTGTCCTAGAATTAAAATACTGGGGTTATCTGGAAATGATAAGATCTCAATATTCCTCCCCACTGACTTGGACATAGCTCCCTCTGGCACCATTTGGAACTTTGTGGCCTAACAGGAGGGAACATTTATGAGCACGGTTTCACAACCATTATAATAACTCTTTTTAAGACCTTGTTTCAAAAAGCCTTTAAAAGGACTTTTTTTTTTTAACTGAAAGTTGCAGCCCTGCTTCTGGGAAGTGTTTGGTCTTTACTTGACTGTGTGGTTGACACACTGGCAAAGAGCAGTTAGTTAAGCAAGTCTCGTGATATAATGTCAACTTTTATAATTGTCTTTAGATAGTATGCATGTAATGTTCCTCAATCCAGAAAGGCAGACAACATTGGCATGGGACAACACTGTCACCAAAACTGAAAATGAAAGTGACCATTACTGGACAATTTTGTTTCTATATCCTCTTTAACTTAGCTGGAGTAGATCAGTTCATGAAAGAAAGTTTCATTAACATTTAGCCTCTTGAGTACCCTTGGCTTTGCCATTACAAAGTGAAATTATGGCTCATGCCTAGAGATACTTGTCCATCTCGGCCACCCCTAAATAGAAATGATCCTATTGTCCTGTGATATCAGAGTCCTTTCCTTTCCCTTGTACAGACATTGTGTATGTGGGGAGGGAGGAACATTCTGGAGTCATCCAGTGTTTAAAAATCACTGAGATGAGATATAGTTCAGTATTTCTTTAATTGTTATTGTACTTTTCAGGCTGCTAAATTTTTCAGATAAAAATGAGCCATTTGGATAATCACTAGGATCTATTGTGTGACAAAAGATAGAGTCATAGAAGATATCTGTTTGAGGAACTCCATTTTTCTCTTTTCATCTGGATGGCTAATAGGGTGTGGACACTACCTAGATGCATTTTGATTGTTATTACTGAATGAGTTCACATTTACAAAGGTCCTCTGAGAATTTGGTTAACTGAGAATTTGGGTGTGCCTACATTTCCATGTAATAAGCCAGTCTCTTAGCGGGGAATCATCATCCATCATTAAACATTCAGATACTATTAGGATAGACTCATTGACAGAGGTGTGACTGTCTTAACATGTAATTACAAATGAAGAGAAAGTGAATATGCAAAATAAAGTCAAAAACTACTCAACTGTGACTACTATTACCTGAAAGGGATCGAAAGCTGAGAAGGTCCATGATGGACCAACTGGTCAGAAGACAACAGGAGAAGTCCAGGCCAAAGGAGCCAAGAAAAAGAATCCAGAGAGTCCCAGTCTAGGCTATGCCTTTAGAAAATTCTTTAGGCATAAGGTCTGTATCTTGTTGCTAGAGAAAGCAGAACCCTGCCCTGCAATGGATGACCAAAATCCACCTTAGCAAAGGGGAGAGGTTTCTGTAGGTATTTGGGACTGTCAAATAACAAATGAAGTTGGTATGAAATAGCATAGTATAGTGGAAAGAACACTGGATCTGGAGTCAGCAGGCCTGAATTCAAATCATGTTTCTGCCACTTACTACGTGTCACCTTGGGTAAGTCACTTAATTTCTCTGGGCCATTTCCCATCTATAAATTAGGGGGCCTCCATTAGATTACCTCTAAAACCCCTTCCAATTCTAAAAATCTACAATCTATGAGGCCAATTTGAATGACAGCCCCAAAACCTACATGGTTACAAACCTGCACTCCCTAGTATCTCCTACTGGTAGGGCAGGGTTCTAAAATAATTCTCCTAACCCAAAAGTCATGCCTCTCACCTAACTGAGAAAACCTATATAACTGTATGATTTGACCCTGATACTAACAAAACTTACACAACCCTACAACAGACAAAGAAGAAGAAAAACAATGGATTAAGGCAGGGCAATTCTTAGAATAGCTTCTTGGTTATGAAGCTGCAGATGTATAGGTATGAATTTCCCAATTTGCTAGAATGATGTTCTTGGGTGCTCAAGAGAACCTATAGTCAAAAATATCCCCTAATCTCCGTTTAAGGGAATTAAAACACATACAGAAAGCCCTCTCTCTGAATGTCCTATTCTGGGAGCCATGCCTGTAAGGAGGGGCTCTTTGGAAATCCTTTTGAGGTGGAGTTGAAATTTACACATGCTATCAACATTGTGAATTTATCCTTAGAAATAAGAGAACATTTAGAGATCTTAAGTATTTTTCCTTAAAGAGAAATATTGTTCTGGTAAAAGACAGTGATGATCTGGAATCTAATGCTAGAATTTGTAGTTCAGAGCTCCCTCCCACACAACCCCCCCAAAAAGCAGTTATACCCTGAACAGCATTTCATGACTGACTGGAGGCAAAATATGATATCATTCATCACATGGGAACATTCCAGACCAACACCCACTTGGGATGTTTTTGTGAGCAGGGGATTTTGATAATTAAAGAATTTTTTTCTTTTGTTCAAATATATGTATATGTATATATAGGCATAGACACAAATAATACATACATGTATACACACACATATATATGTATGTGTGTGTGTGTATAATATTAACCATATCCCTTCAATGTTCCCAGTCTAAAGTTCTACCTTGTCCTTTTACCTTTACCTATCTACCTACACTTCAATAAGGGGAAATGTAGTTATGACTTTAAGATCGCCATTTTAGGCGGGGAGAGGGAGCATCAAATAATATGGTGGGTTATATTCTACCACTAATGCACGTGCAAAAATGAGGAAGGGCTGAATTCTGGGGAAACTCTGGGAAGATGGAAAAAATGGCCCCATTCTAGACTTCTATGTTAATCTATCAACTACATTTTGGCAAGTCTTTGTGATACCCATACAGTCTTCTAGGGTTGCATTTTCCAAATTCTCTGAATTCTTTTCATACAACAACTTAATGCATGATTTCTGAAGCATGTGGCTGCCTCTGAGACCCTTTCTCCTGGCTACTGGAGGCTTTTCATTTTCCTCTTGTCAGAATTCTATCATCACTAATGGAATGGTCCATTAAACTGTAAATAGTCCCATCAAAATCAAGTAAATGGGTCTTTCCATAAAGCTTTCCACAGGGTCACAGAAGGGCATCCCTCTGAGCCTCCCTTTTTTCTTAGATTTTCAAATTATGGCAAAAGGGGAAACTCATACTCCTAAGACCAACCCTGAGATTCAGATCTAAAACATTGTCTTTTACTTCTCAGGCAATAAGGGCTAAGGAAGACAAGGAGCTAGCTATTACTGCACCATAGACTTGACTATGTGTACACACACAGGTCATACATAATTAGCTTCTCTGAGTCTCCTGTTTCCCTTCTGTAAAGTATGAATGCCAACACTTTATTAACTTCATAAAAAAGAAAGGTTCTGGGCTCTCTGATGGCTAAGACATTATTTTTAGCTAGCTTAAAACAAGGGTATTGTTATTTTCCTTAAGTAATATAGAAATATCAATATTATAAGAAATTAAAATTAGAGTTTTGTCTTTTACAAATAGAAACTGTGGTTTTGTTCATTTTTCTTATGGTTACATGACTTACGATCAACTCTAGTCAAACACAAAGCATTTATTAAATACTTACCATATACCAGACTCTGTGATAAGCCCTAGAGATATGAAGACAGAAATGAAAAAAAGTTTCTGCCCTCAAGGAGCTTATGTTCTATCTGGGAAGACAATACGTATAAATAAAAGTACATCTGAAATATGTATAAAATGGATAGAAAGTAACTTTCGAGGAGATGCATTACTGTCAGAAAACACACACCAAGCTATCAGAATTTTATACTTGACACGTTTTCTAAGAAACACAGTTTTCCATTTCTATAAAGGATACAATTATGCCACCTTCTCACCTCAGAAAGCTAAGTTTATTATTAATGGTTTCATATGAGAAATTTTCTTCATACATTCATTGTTTTTCAGGTCTTTGTGTAGTATTTATCCTTTACTAACATCTTCCCTCAATGTGAAAATAAGATAACAGTACGAGTAACATGGCATGACCTGTCTAGATACAATACATGGGGATGGCCTGAGGGAATCGCCATAACTAAGTAGAAGTGAAATATACATCATATGTTCCTCCTGCACTGAACATCAGTGGTTAAAACACAGGAAAAGAGTGATCAGTGATATGGCCACAATGTCAAAACTCCCCTGAATGGGGAAAAATAGAGAGGACAAAGCAAGGTACCTTCACATCCCACCACAGACACTAGCAGTGTGGCCCTGGACAAATCATGTAATCTCTCTGGGCTTCATTCAGTATCCTCATCTGTAAAATGAGGGGGCTGGGATCTATGAACCCTTCTAGTTCTAAATCTATGGTACTATGATCATAGGCTTCTACTTTTCAATGCTTCAAGTACTACACAGATCATATGAGGCAATGCTCCAAGACCCTAGGAGGGAACCTAATGATTTGCCTGACTCCTGCCAAGGGTATTACTGTGCAGTCAGGCAAAGCAAGGCCCAGAATGATTTTTGCTAAATGGCATGGTGGGAAGGACAGATTGTACCGAATCCTGTTGTTTCCTTGAAATCCTGTTCTTGTACCTGATATACTCCAGCCCTTTACAAACAAGCAAGCAGCTCCTCGGGTAGACCCCTCTGTCACATAATGTAGCAATGACTCCCCAGAGAAGTCAGAGAGAAGCAGGTTTTTCAGGCAACACTTATCCCACCCTTATCCTACATGCATTCATCACTCCTAAAAAATGGCAACCCCTGGCAACACCCTTCCTCCCAATCTTTTCTTTTTTAGTGTTTTGTTGTTTTTAAGAAGAAAATATTGGGCTATGTGTATTCATTTCCCCTTGAGTCCCCTTTAATTCTGTGAATACCCTTTTGAAGTTAAAACTGTGCACATTGTCTAAGACTTGCTGGAACATGCATAATGCAGAAAATCATCAGCAATCTCATCTTGTCCTGCCATCTATGAAATACAGACAGCTTTTTTTTTTCCCTTTAATTCTCCTGTGCTCTGCAGGTCTATGCATTTTAAAATGGGGCCGGAGATTATTCTTTAAAACTCATAGCAAGACTTTGATCACTCTTGTCAAAACTCATAGGAAGACTTTGATTTCCCTCTCTCTTTGGGGGCTTAGATAGTTCCATAGAGTGGTTGTCCTTCAGGACTGTCCAGCCAGAAACTGAAAAGAAAAAGAGACCTTGAATCAGTTTGGGTAACAGACTTATTGACTTGTATTCAGGGAAAAATATATATGTGATCATTTCTTAGAGCAAGAATTCTTAACCTTTTTTGTATCTTGAAGCCTTTGGCAGAGTGATGAATCCTATGGATTCTTTCCCAGAATTATGTTTTTAAATAATTGAAGGAAATGCTAAATTTCAGTGAAAAGTTGGTGAAAATAAGTATGAAGATTTTTTTTCCCCACCCAGATTCACAGATCTCCTGAAAACTACCCACAAACCCTTTGGGCATATGTAGTGGAGCGCAGGTTAATAATCCCTTACCTCAGAGGGTGAAGCAGGACTTGCAAAATACCTTTCTGGGAGTGTCCACAGTAAAAAATCAAGAAGCTCCTTCCCTTTACCAGTTTGTTTGTTTGTTTTGTTTTGGTTTTTTTTGTTGTTTTTTTTTTTTTTTGCTTCTTGATGGCCCCAAAGGGAAAGAGAAACAGGCCATATCTAGAAGAGTTTGCTCCCGTTTACCTCTTTTCTGTCTCCTGAATTTCCTACTTGTTGGGGGAGAGGTGGGAGAGGAAAACTGGCCAGAGCAGTGGGAGAGGGAGGATTGGAGGGGGGCAGTCTTGTAAGGCACTGACTTTGTTTTCTATTTCTTTGCTTTTAGTCTTCAAAAGAAACTCAATCAACATCAAATACCAAAGTAAGTATATCTGACACAACCAGATAGTTGTTGTAGAATTGATATAACTGGGGGTGGGGGAGGGGGGGAGAGAGGGGTAATTCAAATGAAACTATTTTGATCTTGATCCTCAATTTCCTTTCCTGGCAAACAAAGGTCTTCCACACAGGTTAATAGTGGAAAGAGCACTGGACTTAAAGTCCAAAGATATGGATTCGAAAGCTACCTCTCCTACTTACCATCCATGTGGCCTTGGGCAAATAAATTAACCTTTCTTGGCCTCAGTTTCTTCTTTATAGAATGAAGAAGTTAGCAAGCAAATACAGAAGGCTCCTTTTAGCCTTGAATCCTATGAAACTACAACCTAAGCAATTGTATATTACTTGATCAAATCAAATCAGAAAAAAATTATAAAATTTGGAGGGAGAAACAGAAAAAAAAAAACCTTTATCCTCAGAAATCATGTGGCCCTTCCTCTCTGTGGACTTTTTTGTCCCTCTCATGCCTCTTCACACAGTGTTTTGTATCATGCTCCGGGTCCTTGGCTTACTGTTTCCTACTTCCATAGGAGCAGGGACTTTTCTTTCTTTAACTCAGAAGCCCCACCGTGCCTTGCACAAAAGGTGCTCAATATCTGTTAGTTCAATCAATTGAACCTTAGGAAAAAACTAGAAAACAAGACCATGCAACATGTAGTGGGAAAATTGTGTAGCAAGGCTCTGAGGGGTCCAGGTATTCGGAGCTTATGGTTGACAGATGAGGAACAGAAAGGACAAGAGTTTAAGTTGTGTTAAGAGAGCAGCAGGAACCAGGATTGATTGATTTGGAGAGACAGCCAGAGAATGACAGAAATAGAAATGGATTGGGATTCCTAAAATCTGCATTTAGTCCCGCCTAGGTCACTCTATATATAGTGGTGCACCCTTGGTCATTTCCAGTCTCTGAGCTTCCCTTCCTCCATAAAGTGAAGGTTTAGATAGGATAATCCTTAAAATCCCTTCTAGTTTATACATTAAGCAAGTCTATGTTTCCTTCCACCTGTCCATCCTTTATTTACCAATGTGTTATAGCAGAAAAAAAAAAAAGAAAGAAAGAAAAACACTGGACCCAAATTCAGGAGATCTGACTTGGGATCCCAGTTCTGGCAATATTACTATGGAGAAGTCATTAAACCAATCTCCGAGCCTCATTTGTTGTGAGGAAAGTGTTTGGTAAGCCTAAAAATCATATCAGGAAGGAAGGGGGAAAAAAGGAAGGAAGGAAGGAAGGAAGGAAGGAAGGAAGGAAGGAAGGAAGGAAGGAAGGAAGAGAGGGAGGGAGGAAGGGAGGAAAGGAGAGAAGGAGGAAGGAAGGAAGGAAGAAAGGAAGGAAGGAAGGAACGAAGGAACAAAGGAAGGAAGGAAAGGAGGAAGGGAGGGAGGAAGAGAGGGAGGGAGAAAGGGAGGAGGAGGGAAAGGAAGGAGAGCAAAGTATTTGTCTGCTATGTGCCAGGAACACTGATAACTGCTTTATAAATATCATCTCATTTAATCTTCAAAACAACATAGGAAATAGGTGAAATTATTATCCACATTTTATAGTTGAGGAAGCTAAATCTGATGAAGATTAAGTGGCTTGCCCAGGGTTACTCAGCTGGAAGAGTCTGAGAACAGACTTGAACTCATATCTTCCTGACTCCAGGCCTAGCTTTCTCTCTGCTGTGCTATCTACCCACCTCAGTGTAGGAATATGTTACTATTAATCATAATAAATTAAAAATATGTAGATATGCCTCATCCTGGTCTAGATTTAGACTGCCATAGTCTAAAAGTGAATTCCACATTTCTCTAGCTTCATGTCCCAAATTAGTTCATCATGCCTTCTAAAGAATCGTTAGCACCTAGGTGGAACGCACCTTCATTTCTTTCGGGTCTTTCCTTTTTGGATCGTTTTGAGCAACTATTTGTCTGTTGGGGTTTGTTTGTTTTTAACATAGGGTGCTGAAAAGTCACCTGCTTCTTCAGCTAATACAAAATTAGACAAAGCTGTCTCTTCATCACCTGAGGCCCAGGGAACACAGAAGAATACTAAAGGCTTGGACTCTTCAGCTCAGCAACCGCAGACAGCATCCTCTGAATCAGCAAAGAATGGAACAAAAGAGAAATCCCCCACTTCTCTTCCTCTGGGCAAGCTCTTTTGGAAAAAGGTTTGTCTTGTCTTAGTTTGCCAATCTCAAGGTTCGAAGGCATTCTGTTGCTTGATCTGTAAGGAATTTCTAGAGAACAAATCAAAGTGTGTGCATGTGTGTGTGTGTGTGTGTGTGTGTGTGTGTGTGTGTGTGTATCTTGTGTATTGTGTATTTAATTATAAGTCTCATTCAACAGTGAGCTGTTTGTTGTACTTGGTTTTTCCAACAGGATGAAACTTGCATTTAAGTTGATGGTGTCTTACTGATTGCTTAGAAGAGTTAACTGTTTGTCAAGTTAAAACATGTGTTTTGTGGGAGATAAAAAGGTACACAAATATGGTTTCTCTTTCTCTGAACCATTCTTGAACATAACATGCAAAGCGGTAGCATTTCATGATTTCTTTTAGAAGAGGTGCATTCATTAGAATATCTGTTGACTCCTGGCTCTCTCCTGGTTTCCCATGTAAACTCTTAGCCCTTGGATAAATGAATGGCCTCTTGGAGGCTCTTTGGCCTGTCTTTTTCCCAGCCAGATGTGGTTAGTCATTAGAAACTGTTTAGGTTCTATTCTTGCACTGGGAATTCAGGGCGTTTACCAAGCTCACCAACAAAGCAAATACACCCTTGACTTTGACTCTACAAGGAAGTTCAAACAGTTGCTGTCTGGATTATTTTTTTCCCCTCCAGAAGCAGATGCCTCAGGTATGAGTAGTGAAAGGAAAGGGGGTGGAGTTATTGTGAGCACTCTCATATAATTACCATTGCTAAGGAAACCACTGGCACTGGTGTGCCTTCTAAATTGCTGCTTCATCTGAAAGCAGTAAAATAGAGTGCAGAAGATACTTGGGGATTTCAAAAAGGAGTTTGACAGAAGAAGCAAGCTGTTAAATATTTAATTGGCAAATAAGCCCAGAAAGGTGTGTGTACAGATTCCTCTTTATATAGATGATAAACACAAACATATCCAAAGTTTGGAGAGACATTGCTTTGATGTCAATTTCATTTCCTTGTCTGGAATTCTAAAAAAAATCCTAAATTCTAATTCAAGACACTATAAGATTCTATAGATCCTATATCTAGAATGTCTAGATTCTATAAGATGGTAAGATAACAAATACACTGTACCCGGTTCTTCAACATTGCTTTCCAATTTGGAACTATTCCAGGACCCTGCAACCTTGAAACCACATGGCCTTGGGGCTATATCAGGCCAACTCTGTTGCCACCAATAACTACTGGCAGCTGTGCAGTGCAAGAGATTGGGGATCAGCAGCCCTGAGTTTCAATCCTGACTCTGCCACTTACTACCTGTTTGACCTTGGGCAAATCACTTAACTTCTCTGCAACTCAGTTTCAGAGAATAAAATGAGGGGTTTGAATAAATGATCTCTTAAATTCTTTTCCAGTTTATATTCTGTGATCCCAAACACTCATAAACATAGTATAGTTCCTATTCCTCCCATCAGGGAGACTTCTTTCTCACCAAACACCCCATTATTTTTCTTTGAAGTTTCCATGTTCTGTTGTGCAATTTTATCCCTGTCTGGAGTTGCAACAGAACAATAGTCAAAGAGTTCTCAAAATTTTAAATTCTGAGCCTCATTCACTGTCAGAAAAATATCATCCATTTCCCTCCCTGCCCCATGTTTTGCCTCTGTTTTCTTGGATACTTGTACTACTTGCACACTCTGGAATATGAAGTGAATAAATTGACTCCACCTGAAGGTGTGCCATCAATGTGAAGATCTTTCTGATAAACTTCTAGCTAAAGCAAAATCCTCTGAAGAGACTGTTTTCTGGTTCTTTCCACTAACTACAAAAATGCAGGTCCAAATGGAAATTAAAACTGCATGTGATGGAAAACAAATGTGGTGTTTTTGAGAAGATTTAGGGGTTGTGGTTTTTTTTTTCCTTTGAACCAATCAGAGTTTTAAACCAATCTCAAGCAACTTCAGTAATGCTTTTAGGGGGCCATGATGAGAAGACCTGGAAAATGTTTATAATTAATAATGCTGCCCAAGGTTTCCTTCTTCTAGTTCTGTCAACTGGAGTTTCCAAAATGATTTGTTTAAAAATTACTAAGGACACAGCACTGAGACAGTATGGAACAGTAGAAAGAACACTGGATTTAGGATCAGGAGACTTGGGTTCCAGTTCCATCTCTGCCATTCACAAGCTATATGACCTTTAACAAGTCACTTAACCTTTCTAAGTCTCCTCTATAAAATTCAGGAATGGAGTAAGGAGGAGTGTCCCTTTGTCCATTCATTCTTAGTCACCTTTTTTTTTTTAACATGATCATAATGTACTCCATTATCCAACATACTCCATTCTTCTGGGTCAGCTTTTTTTTTTTTCACTTTGCATTATTTCATAAAGGTCTCTCCACATATCTTTGCATGCCTCAATCTTGTCAGCCTTAATTGCATGTGAGTATTCCATTTCATTAATGTACCATGGTTTCTTGAACCATTCTGTATCATGGGGATTTTAGAGTTAGAAGGGCATTTAAGATAGATCATCCAGGGGCCAATCCCCTCATTTTACAGATGAAGAAACTGGGTATTCTCCATTTCTTCATCTTTAAAATTATGGAGTTGGTCTGGATGATCTCTATGGTCTCATTCCAGTGCAGACATTTTATGATTCTATCATAAAGATGATCATAAAGTTTCTTTTTAGTTCAAGCAACCTGTGAGTCTGTGATTCTATAAGACATCTCTATGTGAAGCTAAAATCATAGGGGGCCTTTTAACTGCTGCCAAAGACGTTACCATGAAAAATAAATAAATAACCACTCACTCCCCTGAGAAAACTGATTTCACACTCTAACATAGTTGGGAAAGAGGACTAAAATAAAGCTAGCAAGAGGAAAAGTTCATTTCTCTTTGTTTCATCACTAAATCAAGAAGTCCCTACTGAACCTTCACAGTGTGACAATCCCAGTGCTAATTGCTGGAGAGGAGGCAAAAAACTCAATATTTGGTACTGACTCTCCAGGAGCTGCCAGTATTGTGGGGAGATAAGACGTACACCCATTTGAGGGTAGTATAGATGAACATGAGTAAAGAAATATGTTATTTTCCTGGCTCTGCTTACTTTATTTTGCATCTAGACATGTAAATCTTTCCATGTTTCTCTGTCTTCATCATGTTCATCATTTCTGACCGCGCAGTAATTATTTCATTTTCTTAATGCACCACAATTTGTTTAGCCATTTCCCAATTGATAAATATCTGTTTTGTTTCCAGTTCTTTGCTACCACAGAAAGTGATGCTATAAATATTTTGGTGCAAATGGATTCTCCCTTTCTTTTATTCAGGGATTTCATCAGGATACATACTTAGCAATAGAATTTCAAAGTCAAAGGGTGTGGACATTTTGGCCACTTTATTTGCATAATTCCAAATTGCTTTCCAGAGCGATTGTACTAATTCATAGCTCCACTAACAATTCATTAGAGTGCCTGTCTTTCTACAACTCAACCAGCCCTAACTATCCCCATCTTTTGGCATTTTCCCCCCAATTTGCTGGCTGTGAGGTGAAACATATTTGCCTTTCTCTTATTGTTAGTAATTTGGAGCATCTTTTCATATGACTGTTAATAGTTTTCATTTCTTCTTTGGAGAACTGTTTGTACATAGCCTTTGATCATTTCCATGTGTATAAACTGGCTTGGATTTCAAATTGAGACAGGGATGGGAGATAGGGCAGGGGAAGGGGAGGGAAGAGGAGGGAAGGAGATGGTAATTAGGGAGAGAGGGAGAGACAGACAGACAAAGGGAGGGAGGACAGTGTTACATAGTGAATAGAGATCTGACTTAAATACCAGAAAGACCAATTTTCAAGTCTTGTCTCTGAAATATATTGCCTGTGGGATCCTGGGCAAAGTCAATTAATTTTAAGTGCTCTGGCTAACTATTCTCTAAAACTATAGGGTACAGTTTGGTAATCTGCATTTGTAGAGGAATTCCTCTCACCTGGGAGTTCTCTATACTAATGAAATCACAGGTCAGGTTTTTATCTTTAAAAAAAAAACAAGATGAATGTTACTAACCTAAGTAAAGGAATTTTTGTTATTCAAGTCTATGCAACTATAATACAAAAATAAGTGAGCTGGCAATTATCTGGTTAATTTAGCTCACAGAAGCAGTCAGACTGGATGACTTGGATTCCAAACTGGGAAGACAGAGGAAGTTACAGGAGCACAGAACCTTATTTGTCATGACTTATTGAACTCTCCCAACCTGTTAGTGACACGAGAGAGCAAACACACAGCCCAACCTATGCCCTACAGGCTTATTTTCTAAGAATGGCATATCCCTGAGAGAAGGATCAAAGATATTCTGTACATGTTTCAGTGGCAGCAAGAGATAGAGAGTTCAAAGAACTGTGAGTGGTCTAGGGACAAAGAAAAATCTGTTTCCAACTGGATCTTAACAATCATTAGACAAACTCTCTTATAGATAAGGAAACCGAGACCCAGAGAAGGGCAGTGACTTGCCCGGAGTCACACAACTAGGTCAGGGCAGTTAGGACAAGAGAGACTGGATTTACAGGCACACTGACTGTAGGTAACTCTTTCTGTTACACCCTTGTTCTATGATGTGACACAATTTCCCATTATCTCATTTTGCCTCCAAATGAAGGACCTTCTTTTCCCTCTGCCCAGGAACTGAAAACAGGAGCCAATTATCAATCTAAGCGTTCCCATATTTTAAACATTGTTTGAGTTTAGTTTTGGGGAAGCGCTTGAGAGTATCTGTAAACACATAGAGCCCATTGCTACGGTCTTCAGTGCATCTTTGAACTGGGAAAGGTAGAACAAACATGATAAAGAGAGGATTAAAGACCAAGTCAGGTAAGGAGAAAGTAACAGGGCACCTAGAGAAATCCCAGGAGATTGAAGGCTATAGCCTAGGGAATTAGATGTCAAGCCCCAACCAAATTCTAGATGATATTATTAAACAAATCGTTTGTAAGGACAAAGCAGGAAGCAAGGAAAAGGCATTTAATCAGCATGAGTTTGTGGTCATATCACATGAACTTTATACCATATTTTGATGGGCCCACTTTGCTGATTAGAATAGTATGGTCATAATGTAGAGTATCTTGTTTTTCATCAGGGCTCTTTAAAAAAATCTTTCATGATACCTCTGAGAAGAAAATGAAGAAATGTGCCTTGGATGACAGTACATATGGGTGGATTCTTAGCTGTTTAAATTTCTCTTCTTTCTATGCTTGGATACTCCCATTAACTAAAGATTTCAGCTACTACTTCAGTGAATGGTGCTGGTGAGGTTCATTGGATCAAATCTTCTAAAAGTGATCTTTTTAATGAGGGTCTACTAGATTTTATGCTCTATGAAGGCAAGTATTATGTCTAATTTAATCTTTATATCTCCCTCTGTAGCCAGTACTGTGCATGTATATATGTATATATGTGTATATATACATACACGTATGTGTGTATGTATATATACACATATATAGCACTATATATACATAGCTATGTATGTATATAGTGTGTATGTGTTGTATGTGTACAGTAGTTCTTAATAGATATTTTTTGAAATTTGTTTTTTAAATGAACTCCAACTTGGTGATTTAATTGTCAACATTTGTAACAGCTACTCCCAAAATTATGTGAAAAATCAGGATAATTGAATCAAAGGAATTTTTTTTAATGCTTCATTTAAAGTATAAACTTAAACACTGACAACCAACTAAACTTGTTTTGTAACTATTTCTATTTAAATTAATTAATTTCATCATTTAAAGTAGCATACCAATTTTTTAGTTACTTCCTCAAAGTCCTCCCAGGAATATTTCTACATTCATTTTCATTCCCTTTCCTTATATGGTCCTAGTCAGTGTGTATTTCATTCTTCTGGGTTTAGGTTTTCTTTTTGTTTATTTTGTTTTGCTTCACTTTTCATGATTTAATAGGTCTGTCCAGATTTCTTTGTTTTTCTCATACTTGTCAGTCTCAAGTGCACTACAGCATTCCATTAATTTAATCTCTATGATTTATTTAACAATTCTGGATCATAGGAACTTTTTAGTTCAGTTGAAACTTAAGAATTTTTTAAATCCAATTTTACAGATAAGGAAATTGAGAGTCAGGGATATTGTGACTTATTCAGGGTTATACAGGTAGTAACTGTTAGAGGCCAGACAGGAACCTAGATTTTCTAATACTAAATCCAGTGCTCATTCTACTATACAATGCTACCCCCTGGAACTGGCACAAGAACCAAAATAAAGGGCTATTGTTAAGAATGTATATTTTTATTCCTCCCCACCCACCACTGTAACCAAGATTACAGCTTCCTATGCACTACAATGAACATTCAACGGGCAGCCATTTTGCAGATCCAGAAAACAAAACAAAACAAGGCAAAATTTTGTCTATCAACATTCTATCATAAATTGTCACAACGGCAGGGAAAAGCATCTGAAAACCTACAATGCCACTGACAGGGTAAGGAGTTTGTCAGCCAAGAGAGTCCTTAATTTGATGCCGGTAGCGTCCCATTTCCAAGTACTTCTTATGTCAGGTTGAGAAAATTTGACTTTTATAGTGCGTTTTTTTTTTATTTGCTTATTTATACAACAAACTTCTCAGGAACACGAGAGATACAGTGTGATGTACTCCTCCCTCCCCCCCCAAAAAAATAGTCTTAAAAGAATTGTGCCAGCACCAAATTAATCTAACATGCACTATAATTTCCTGACAGTCAAAGGCTTTCTCAAAGCAATCATTCTTGTCAGCGGCATTTTGTACCTACAGGAATTCCAGGGACATGGGAAAGGAAAGACAGCACTAAGTGCTCTAGGCAGGAGAATCATAGAGTCATAGATGCCAATGACTCAAAGGGACCTTAAGGGTCCAATCCCTCCATTGTCCACAGTATAAAACAAGTCTAGAGACATAAAGTGACTTATCCAAGTTAGCATATACACTCACAGGACTTCAGAATTGAGTAAGATCTTAGATATCAATTCATCGGATTCTCCCCCCCCTCATCTTACACATGAGAAAATTAAGATCCATACTGGTAAAAGTGACCAAAATTATACAGCTAATTAGTGGCAGAGTTGAGAATAAAACCTAGAGTTCCTGATCTTCCAGATCCCAACATTATTTCCACCAACCAATGTTGCCTCCAATAACACTTGGTCAACAGAAAGTATCAGGATCAACGGTAGAAAGTGGATTCTCAATTACCTACCAGTTGAAAATATTAATGTCCTTAGAGTTATAGTGTTTGTATCTACCCACCACCAAGAATTTCATTCAGCAATTGCTTACTGAGTTCTTACCTAATAAGTGTGTCTAGAACCATGCAAGGTGCTGAGAGGATTATAAGAAACATATATGACAGAACATCCCTTTAAGGAGCAAAAACAGAATAAGATATATGTGTGTGTGTGTGTGTGTGTGTGCACATACCAACATCCTAAAATGCATGATGTATTGGAGCATTAAGGATGTTGAGGTGGGATTGAACTCAGTGTGGACAATGTAGAGTCAGGGATGAAGATATGGAATTGGTAGGACTCGATCTGCCCTTGGAAGGACTGGTTAGATATGATAAAGCTATTGTATAGAGGGAAGAACATGAGCCACAGGACACAAGCAAGACATGTAGGCCAGAAAGAAATAGATCACACAGTAGTGTAGTGTGCAGTCTGGTATGGTAGGTATAAGGGTAGACTAGATTGCCATTTTGTAGACTAGATTGCCAATCCAGTCCATCATTTCATGGAATAGTTTTATCTTCCCTTCACTCACTTCACACTCAAATGATCTAAATACAGGGTTCTCCAATGGCATGTAGGGGCAGCTGAATAGAGTGAATAGAGCACTGACCCTGGAGTCAGGAGAATGTGAGTTCAAATTCAGCCTCAGACACTTGACACAAAAACTAGCCATGTGACTTTGGGCAAGTCACTTAACCCCAATTGCCCTCCAAAAAAAAAGGCAAAAAAAAAAAAAAAAACCAATGGCATGTAGATATTCAGTATATATGTGCCCTTCAGTTTTGCTTCTGATTCTGAGAAGAGAAGCAGCATACTTCATAGTCCTTGGAAAGAGATTCTGAATGGCTCAAGGTGGGATTGAAAGAATCTACCAAATAAAGTACCCTTACCCTATCACTATTGTATATCCACGAGGACAAAGGGAGGCTTTTACAAAAGCACCAGTAGAAGATAAGGAAGATTCCAGGCACCTTTAAAGTCTGGAGTCTCCTAGATAAGTATACTCACAGGAATTTCTTTGGTGACAGGAGTTGTGCCAGTGGATCTATCAATTATTCTACTTGTTTCTGTCTATGTGTCTGATGTTCTGCCTCTGAGGCAAGGGGACCTAATCCAAGCAGGATGCATCAAATATTGCTAGATAAATTTGGGTGGGAAAAGAAGGGGAATTGTATGGACATTGAAAGGGACCCTTCTTATTTTGATAGGCAACAGAGGGCTATTGTAGAATTAGAAAGATTAATCTAATGGAACTGTGCAAGATGAACTGGAAGTAGATAAAATAGATAATGATAAGGTGGGGCTAATTAGGAGGCTATTGGGTATGAGGTTAAAACATGGAGCACAAATTTTAAAAATTCTTTAAAAATTATCAATAGGTATGGGTGACAAATTGAACATATGGAACAGAGAAGAAGTCTTCAAAGATGGTTCCTTGATTTTGAAATTGGGTGAGAATGGTTGTGTGCCATTGACTAGAATAGGGGATTTTGAAAGTGGAATTGCCTAAGAAGTGATTCTTTGTGGATATGTCAGAATTCTATCCATGGTGATTATTTCCCTCAACTTTTCCCACTCAGTCATAACCCCAATCCAGCCACTCTCATTGAATCTTTTTTTTTATCTTCCCTTCAGTCAATTAAAGAGGATACAGTTCCCAAAGGTGCAGAGGAAAATGTAAGTTAAATATAAAATGATTGAATCATTGCAATTTCATTCTTGACCTTCTTGGTCCACTGGGTGTCAACCTCTGGGGTCCTTTGTAGTTGCATGAAGTGGATATGAATTATGGCAGGTTCTTTCATCCTTTCAAAACGATCATTGGTAACCATGAGAGTGCAGAGGCTTTGATGAAAATTGTAATCCTCATTAAAAGTAACTGGTGCTAAGGTAAGACCACATGTTAGCAGCGCACCTGCCAGGGCAAATGGTTGTACACACCTGTAATAGCCACTATCAGGCTTCAACTGGTGGACTGTTGGAGCTCAGGAGTTCTGAGCTGCAGTACAGCTAAAACCCATTGTGTTTCTGCATGAAGTACTGTACCAATATGGCTAGCACCTGGGAGCAGGAAGCCACCAGGCTATTTAAGGAGGGGCAAACCAGCCCAGGTCCAAAATGGAACAGACTAAAGTTACCATGCCAATCAATAGGAGGACAGGCCATGAATGGCTACTGCATTTCTAACCTGCAACATAAGAAGACCCAGTCTTAAAAAAAAAAAAAAAGGATTACATATGTCTCTGTTTCTTCACAGAATTCAATTCATTATTATCCAGGGACTGAAAGAATCTACCAAATAAAACAACCTTGCCCATCCTTATCTCTGGCGACATCCATATGCTTCTCTGTTTTTCTCTGTCATTCTTGTTCATTCACTCTCTCTTAAGTACCAACTCAGATCATGTCTTAAATCTTAGCAGCACCAGCCATACAGGGGCATGAGGCATGAGAACATCTGTGAACAGCTCACACCAAAAGATTTCCTTGGTGCCACGCTCAGGCTGAAAGTTTGGGGGTCACTTGAATTTCACCTTGATGCAGACATGTTGACTCCATTACTTCTTTGGTGTTTTGTCCAGAGTGGGGGAGGTGGTCAATATTTCCAAGAAGGGTAAATAGATGCCCATGGGAGAACAACTCAATTCCAAACCTCAGAAGCCTTTCCCTTTCCAATAAAACATACCAAGAAAGATAAATAAGCTAGCCATGTGATTCAGTATAGTGCCATTCCCTTGAAAGGAGAATGCCTTCCCACCCCCACCCCAAATATTTTATAACTGGTGCTGATTAAATTCACAGCTGTTCTGGGAATGAAGCAATCACTGTTCATTTTTGCAAAAAGGGAATACTAGAAATTTATCTTTCTCTGGCTCTTTCTGAGAACTCCCTAATACCTGATGTAGGGCTTTTATGTTTCAAGTCTAGTCAGTGTTAATGGACCTGAATCCAAACATCTTCCAGAAATGCTGTTTCCAGAGTAAGAGATAAGAACAAGTGTCTCTTCTTATGAAGTATTATAAGTATGAGAAGGAAAAACACATTTCAACTTGTTCCTTTCATGACACTGGGCTGTGCAATGAAACCAATAGAGCTCTCCAATCCCCAGTTTCTCAGTATCCTCCTGTATAGTTTCCAGGAATCCAAAATCTCTAGTTATTTCAGTCACCTGGAAGCAGGAATTCAATGCATCTTCTTGACCATGAACTTTAAATTAAATGGTGAATTAAAGCCAGAACTCCAGCTGGCAATGCACACTTACACATTCTCACAGAAGCGACCTCTCATTTAAGGAGAAATATCTCTTTTGGATGTTGTTGAAGGAACATTTTGTCCACTGGGGCTCTCAGGATAACTTTTAAGTCTGGTTTCCAGAGCTCTGACAGAAGGCATTTCATATTCTAGAGTGACGGGTTTGTTTGGGTTTTTTAAATGTGAATTGAATGTGAAGTCATCTTTGTGGCTTGCAAAGTATAAATAACACAAGATGTACAAAAGCTTACAAAGGGTAAAGAAAGATGCAAGGTGGCTTTGAAAGGGAAAGAAAAGATTCAGCACAAAGGCAACCTTTTCCTCCCTATCCCACAAGATTTCTGCTGGCTTGGCTTTGAGCACAGAATTGCTATTTTTAAAGTCTTGAAATGTCTTTTTCTTAAGGATAATGACATGCCTCTTGGATGAAGCCAGTATAAAAGCATGTGTTTTCGCTGTGTTATGAAAAGCTGCTCCCCAACAAAGTTATAAACAAGTGGAAAAGAGAGAATCCTTGGAGGTGGAGGACTGGGAAAGGAGCCAAGCTCAGTTACATGCTGGTCATGTGACTTGGACAAATGATTAATTTAACCTCCTTGGTTCTTGGTTTCCTCATCTGAAAAAGAAGGCATGGGACTAGATCACAGATCTAGAGCAAAACAAACTTCCCAATTATCTAGTCCATGCCTCTCATTTTTCAGACAAAGAAACTGAGACGCAGGGAGATTAAATGACTTGTCCAACTTCTCAGAGGTAGTATCAAAGGTAGAATTGGAACCCAGATACTCTATAGAACAGAGGTCTTTAATCTTGTTGTGTGTCATAGACCCTTTGGTAGTCTAGGGAAGTCTATGCACTCCTCAGAACATACATAAAGCAAAATACATAGAATTACAAAGGAAACCAAATTATGTTGAAATATAGCTATCAAAATCTTAAAAAGCAAAGTTCATGACCCCAGATTTAGAACCCCTGCCTGAGCACACAATAATCTCACAGTGGATAGAATTCTGAACTAGGAGTCAGGAAGACATGAATCCAAATCCTGTTTACTAGTTGTATGACCTTGGGCAAGTCATTGACCTCCTCTGAAACCCTTAATTTCTTCTTCTCTAATATGGAGATCATAGTGCCCCATATGCTCCATAATGCCCCAAATCACAATATAAATTATACATGCATACATACATAATGTGTATATAAAATGTATGTATATACATATACGCTATATATAGTATACTATCATATACAGTATATTTCTATGTTATATATAATCATATCTCAAAGGGTGTTTGTGACCATTAAGCAAGCAAGTTATAGAAAATATTTTGCAAATCTCCAAGCTCTCTTCATATATATATATATGATCAGCTATTACTATTACTAAGATCCCTTCGAGCTCTGAATTCTGTGATTCCTTCCAAGGGAGTTATGCCTTTAAAATTGCTTTGGGGTCCCTGTATAAAGGATGAACCTGAAACAGAATTTGCCTTCTTACCACTTTATCTTCTCCTACCCTTGACTAGGAGAGGAAAAAGAAATACATAAAGCATTTATTAAATATCTACTATGTGTCAGGCACCATTCTAACACGTTCACCGATATCAAAGTTTTGTTCAAAACACTAGGCCACTCCCGACCTGTTTGTTGAGAGGCACCATGATATAATCAAAAACATGCAACTAGGAGTAGGAAGATATATTCTAATCCTGGCTCTGTCAATATTTAGAACCCAAGAAACATTTTTTAGTGACCATCCGGCCTAATCCCTTCATTTTACAGATGAGGAAACCAAGGTCCACAGAGACAAAGTGATTTGCCAGGGGACATAGTTGGGTGCCATAAATGACAGGTTGGAATTTGAACCCAGGTCTTGTAACTTAAAATCTGGCATGCTTTCCACTTTATAACACTGTCTCTCCTTACCTCGCTTTTGTTTAACTAGTTTTGTGTCCTTGGGAAAGTCACCTAATCTCTCTGGGCCTGTTTCCTGACTTTCAAGTGAAGGAGATGGATGAGATCATCTCTAAGTCTACTTCCACTCTTTCTTTGATCCTAAACTAATTAGACCACACACAACAAGACAATGGGAAAAACAGTTCTCATTCAAATTTCACCTTTTATGATTCTGTAAATAGAAGTTTTCAACAAAGTAATGTCTAAAATCCATCTATATGGTAACAAATGGGCAGAGAGAGGTCCTGAAGTATCCATTGTTCCATTACTGCTTTCTATAAACAGGCTGTGGACAATGGAAATGGTTTTAGAACAGGGAATGTGTAGACACAGCTCTAAGGAGAGGAATCATTCACAATACATGAAACATATGAAAAAATTACTATTACTAGTAATTCTATCTTGAAAGAAACTGGGCATCATTGCACCTAAATTTTAAGATCATGAACATTAACATTTATATGCTTCTTGTCCTTTTTTTTAGAAATCTGAAAATGAACAAATCTCTCATAACAAAGCACTTTATTTTGTGCATAGATATGCCTTGTTTTGCCAGATCCAATATAGAGAAATTTAAACAAAACCTATATAAATTGGTGTGGTTACCCTATAAAAGGTGGTGGTTGTTTTGTTTTGTTTTGTTTACTAAGATTTCTTTAGATAACAAGTTCTAGTGATTTTTTTAGGAAACCTATCAATTGAAATGAAGTCTACCTACATCATATGAAGTAAAGAACTCAACATTTTAAACATCTCCTAGCACTTTTCAAGTAAAATCTGACTTCTTAGAGTCTAGATAGACCTGGTACTTCCTGTTAGACCTCCACCACTGGTGCTCAATCTAGTAATTCCCCATTCCTGAAAGAAACAAAAAACTGACACCTTCTGACATAGGGCATGGGCACAATTCTATTTGGACCACAGCTCAGTCAGAGTCCCAAACATAATCCCTGAGGAACAAAGACAGAATGGCAGTTAAAGCCCTGCTTTACTAAACCAATATGACAACTAAAAGAATGAACGATTCCTTTCATTGGAACATACAATAGTTCAAAGATACAAGTCCTTTCCCCTCATCCTTCCCACTATAATTTGCCTACACAAACTCAGTTTGCCTTATCTGTGTAGATATAGGTTATAAGCGCATTTTAATAAAATAATAAAAATAAAATAAAATTTTAAAAGAGAGACAAAAACACCCTATTCCGCTGACAATGGATTCCTATAAAGCCTCTCTCTGATTGAAAGTATTTGAACCAAAACCTCTAGACATATGTCTAATACTAACCTCTGGACAAGAAATAGAACCTTTTCCCAAAATGCAAATGAAGTTCATTTTAATGTATCATATATAGCCAATCAAGTTTCATGTGTGTGTTACATGTTTCCCAATGAAATGAAGTAAATCATTTTAAAATATAAGATAAGCCTCATTTCCATCATGATTTGAACAGAGGATCCTAGTTCACACCCCAGGCATGGTTTTAAGCCAAATCCAGTCACTTGCTACTGGTGCTCTCTCAGGCAAGTCACCTAACTTCTCTGAGCCTCAGTTAATCCAACTATAAAATGAGTTAGACTAGATGACCTCTAATGCCCCTTCCAAGCCTAAAACTAAGACCCTATCAATCAATAATCAGTCAGCAATTATTTAAAACCTACTATGTACCAGAGACTGAACATACAGACAAAAAAAAGTGATAGTTCTTGCCCTTTGAGGAAGCAACACACACCTTTATAAGAATAAGCAAAATGCAAAATGGTCACAAAGTAATTTTGTGGAGATACAAACAACTGGGGGTATCAGAAAAGACTTCACAAAGAAGATGGCTTTTGAGCTGATACTTAAAGGATACTAGGTATTTTAATTCTAAATCTGAATTAAAGAGAGAATGCATTCCAGGCAGGAAGAACAGCCAATGCCAAGGCACAGAGGGGCAGCCCATGTAGGAGGAACAGTTTAGCTAGATTGTAGTATATTGTGAAAGGGAGTAATTGTATTGCCACACCCAAAACCAGAATCTGAGAGCAACGTGGATTTGATTGAAGGAAGATAGTAAACAAGACTTAGAATCAGAATTAGAGATTCAAGACCTGACTACATGCCTGAGAACAAGTTCCATAGTCCCTGAGAGCCCCAATTTACTCATTTACAAAGTGGGAACAATAATTGTGTTCCCTCCCTCACCTGGGTTCAGGTCTGGCTTCTACTATATCCTGGCTATACAAGTCACTTAATTCCTCAGTGTCTTCAGGACACTCTCGAAAACAAATTCTAGAGCAAGTCCAACTTTGTCCTGGCAGGGAGTTTCCTAAGCCAAAGCTAACTAGATTGCTCAGTGGATAAAGCAATGGGCCTGGAGTCAGGAAGACTTGAATTCAAATCTGAATTCAGATACTTACTAGCTATGTGACCTTGGGCGAGTCAGTTAACCCTGTTTGCCTTAGTTTCCTCATCTGTAAAATGAGCAGGAAAAGGAAATGGCAAATCACTCCAGTGTCTTTGCCAAGAAAACCCCAACTGGCGGTCATGGTGAATTGGACCCAACTGAACAGCAAATACTTAAACTAAAGAAATAATAAAACTAGTATAAAAAGAAAAAAACACTATCAGGATTATTTCAAGGCTCAAATGAGATAATCCGTGCAAAGTACTTTACCAACCTTAAAAGTGCTATATGAATGTCAGCTATCATTAGATGAATGGAAAATCTTATGAGTTCTGGGTAGGCACTTGAAAAAAAAAAAAATTCCACCTAAATGAATTCTTCTCTTTGAGGTTTAAAGACTTTCACAATCTGACTCCAGGCTACCTTTCCAAGATTACTACATATTGCTTCCCTTGATACACTCAACATTCCAGCCAAACTGCCTTCTTACTTGTGCCTCATAGCTAACATTCCATCTCCCATCTCCATGACTTTGTATGTATGGTCTCTCATGCCTGGAATGTCCTCCCTCCTCATCTCCACCTCCTAGAAAACCCACCTCCTTTCAAAGCAGAGCTCAAGAGTACCACTTGCTACAAGAGACTTCTTACCTCTCCCAATCTACTAATGCCCCTGACGTTAAAATCAATTTGTATTTAATATGTGGGGGTTTTATACATACTTGCACGTATATACATTGTTTATCCTGATAAAAAGCAGGTTCCTTGAGGGCAAAAACTGTCTGATTTTTTAATTGTCTGTCTCCAGTGCCTAAAATACCTGGCACATAGTAGGCTCTTAATAAATGCTTGAGTAATTTTTTGATTAGACAACAAAGCAAAGATCTGGTTCTCTGGATATATAGATAGATTACTCTTCCGCCTTCACTGGGTGCATGACTCAATTTGTCTTTGGAGTAAATGGGAAAATCAAGTCAATATATGAATGGGCCCTTTGGATATCTCTTTGAAAAGTTCCTCATAATAAACCTGTGAGGTAGGGAATGCAGCTATTGCCACATTTTATAGATGTGAAAACTGAGGCTCCCAAGGACCATGGAACTTGTCCTTAGTCCTGCAGCCAGGTCTTGAATCCCCAGTTCTCTCTGTACTCCCACTGTCCTTGCATTTAGCCTATAAGAGTAAACAGTTAAAAGGATACTTTAGGCTCAACTCAGGACCCTTGGAGAGTGTATTTAAATCAATTCTGGAAGGAATGAATTTAAATTAAAATAAGGCTGGAATAGGAGAGAGTTTAAAATTCTTAAGGAAAATTCTGAACTTTAATTAAGGCCCTATTACAATTTGGTTTCCTTGAAATAGAGCCCCTTTTAAGAGTAAAAATATAAGAAACAGGTTTTTTTCAGTTGTAATGGTATTGCCTACCTTAAATTTTTTCTCCTAAATGTAACATTCAGGTCTTGGGGAAAATAAAGCCTGGATTTCAGAATGGTCTATGTTTTTCTAGAGCCAGCTATTTAGTGTTTCAGGGATCTTTTCAGATCCATATTTTTATCTGTTTTGACAAGGGATGGAAAATGATTTTCTACAAAATGATTCTATTTTAAGAAGTAACTTTTTCCCTTTTCCAACATGAACCAGTCCTTAATAACAACAATAACTAGCATTCTTGGTGCATTTTATATACTTTTGACTGTCATAATCCTGTGAGGTACGTTCTGCCGTTTTACAGATGAGGCAATTGAGGCTCAGAGCAGTTAACTGACTTGACCATGGTCACACAGCTAGTAAATATCAAAAGCAGGATTTTAACCTAGGACTTGCTTAAATCAAACCAGCTGACTATCTCACTGTGATACTCTAGTTATCAACCTGAGCTATTATAAACAGCCATACATGCTGATCTATCAGGCCCTTAGGAAGCCATGTCTGGCTCTGACCCCTAAACCCAGGCCTGTTGCAGCAAAGGAAAAATACTATTGCTGCCCCCCTAGGTCTAGTGGGTTTTCTCTTGAAAAAAAAAAAGTGTTCTCTAAGACATGCTAGGCCCATGGCTTCCCAGGGATCGAATGAAACTAACAAGTGTCTGAGACATGATCCTGAGTAGGATGCAAAATGATGCAGTCAGGCAAATAATCACAAATTAAACTTGGAAGCAGTCACAGAAGCCGGGCACAACACTAGATTGAAGGTGAATTAGGCCTGCCATCATGGGCTCCCCTGGCTGGCCTTCCTCTGCTAGCAATCTGCTCACAGCTCATTAGGTCAAACACCAGGGGTGTGAAGCAATTTAGCAACACTTGTCTTGGTTAAACTCATTTCTTTTCTTGAAGCTCGGGCTCTGTTTAAGTAACAAGGGCAAATGATTGCATTTCAAGCCAAGGGGAGCTGGGAGTGAATGAATGGGGAGGTGTATTGAAATGAGAGGCTTTTCCGCTATTCTTTCTTTGCTAAGGCTCAGAATGTTTCTACACAGCTGCTGCAGAACAATGTCTTTGAAAGCTATGGAGGGGAAGCTGACAGCGCAGGCCTCAACCTAGGCCCTCTATTGCGTGACAGTACTTTTACCAGCTTCTGCTCAGTGCTGGTATAAGTCACACCTGTGGCAGATTAAAGAAGAGGGCTAAGGGAAGGGAATAACAACGGCCGGCCTTCCTGGACTTGGAAAACCTGGGTTCAAATTCTCTCTCTGCCACTTATTACCTGTGTGACCCTAGACTAGTGACTTTACCTCTCTGGGCCTCAGTTTTCTCATGTCTTAAAAGAAAGAATTAATGGACTAGACGATCTCTAAGGCCGCTTCTAGTTCTAAAGTTATCACTGAAGTAGGTAAATTTCCCAAATGGGGTAAATGCCTTCTTTCTAGCCCTCCTTATATATTCGTTGGAAATGACAGTGGCCATGAGCACTGAATCCATTGTATCCGTGGGCAGGGGATAGTGACCTGACAACAGCCTACCCAAATCCAGTCACCTTTCTTGCAGCCTGTGTAGAAACAGTCATGTACCACCCCCAGAACTGCTTGGTTCATTAAGTGTGTATTGGTCCTGGTACCAGGACTCCATTTTCCTTTTTTGAAAAATTCATGGAAAAGTGTTCTTTTCTCCACCTTAATACCTGGCCCTCTCTGAAAGCAAAACCAAACCCAAACCCAGGAAGCTTGTGAAGCACCAGTAGAGGTTACAAAGTCCGAGGATATAGAAGCATCCTTACAAACAATAGAGCTGAATGAAGAAGAAGCTGTAAGTCCTGAACCTGCCCCAGCCAAGCCCAACGCAGAAGAAAACAAACCACGGAAATCAAACCTGAGACTGTTTCTCAGACAACTGGTAAGCCATCAGTTCTGTCTAACATGAGAGTGCGCCTATCCTCATCAGTCAAATGGGGAAAACAGACAAAAGAGATTAGTTGCTATGATCCCTTTGTTTAATCAGCCTAGAATAGCAAGAACTCAAAAAAACGAATATATTTGACATGAATGAAAACGTGTACAGAGTTATTACCTGCCCAACAAGGAGCTTAAATAACATAACTCAAACTAAAAGTAAATCAGCATGGGTGAGAGATAAAAATTGAGTCTGCACAGTAAATGCAAAAGGGTCTTTGGTCTAATTATACTTTAATACGAAATAAATATCTCACTTCATACTATTCTTTTTTTCTGGAATTTTTGAGAATGCAGCCCTTTTATTATATTGACTCACCTTGGTAAGGGATCGGTAAGCAAGCATTTTTTTTATAACAAAGCACCTACTATGCGCCAGGTATCAGATTTGATACCAAAGATACAAAAGCAAACCCATGAAAAGGAAATAATCCCTGTTCTCAAAAAGCTTACATTCTATTAAGGTGACAATGTGTATTTACATAAGTACATAGAGAATAAATACAAAATAATTAGTCAACAAAGCACACGCCCTTCGGAGTCCAGCAGTATCAGTTATGACTGTTCCCAGAAAACTGACAGGAATCATTTTATTTCATCGTCGGCTTCTTGTGCTCTTTGTCCTGGTGTGCTTCAGTTTGTGATGGTTGGCTCATATGTTTAAAGCTTGCTGTTCATTGTTAGAAGTTTCCTGTGTGGTTTGAGACTGAGGGATTTGGGTCAGGGTTAAGGATTTACAAGCTGAAAACATCCTTTGCCCTGCTTCCTGCAACACCAAATCACAGAATCCAGGATTGGAAGGGGTCTCAGAGGTCATGGAGACCAACCTATAATTGTCCAAGAATTCTATCTACATTCTCCTCAACAAGTCTTTATCCCAAGCCTTTACTCCAAGACCTTTGGTGAGGAGTGGACTCACGTACTCCACTTCTGCATTGGGCTAATAGTTAAACAGTTTTCCCCAACATTGACTCAAAATAAACTTTTGTAAGTTCCACCCTTTGCTTTTAGTTCTGTGGCCAAAAAGCAAAAAAAAAAAAAAAATGTTTACTACTTTTTCTAAATGACAGCCCTTCAAGTACTTGAGGACAGCTATCATTTCCCTGCTGCGTCTTCTTTTCTCAGGGTTAAACATTATTATTTTTTAGATGTGAAAACAAAAGCTCTGAGAGGTTGGATGATTTCTAGTCATAGATTTTAGCATGATGGCATGGGAAGGATTGTTAGACTTGGAATTCAAATGAAATTTGAACACACTGAATTTTGGAGATTCAGATCTGAACTTGGGTTCAAATTCCAGGTCTGACATGTATCAAGTCTGATTAGTTTATGTGACCACAGGGAAGCACTTAATAAAGTGATGGAACACCACCTACATAACCTTTTATAACACTGTTTCTAAGAAAGAATTAGTTCAGGGGCGGCTAGGTGGCGCAGTGAATAGAGCACCAGCCCTGGAGTCAGGAGTACCTGAGTTCAAATCCGGCCTCAAACACTTAGCACAAAAACTAGCTGTGTGACCTTGGGCAAGTCACTTAACCCCAACTGCCCTCCAAAAAAAAAAAGAATTAGTTCTGAATTCCAAGCAACTTATATGCCAATAAATTTTTAGAGCATAACCTATTTATGAGTTGGAACTGCCTATGCATACCATTGATCTAGAACTGGAAGAGACCTCATGGGTCATTAGTGCCACCCTCTCCTATTACACATGAAGAACAAAGGCTGGTAGAGTCCAAGATCATATAGGAAATCAGTAGATTCGAACTCAGGTCCTAGGATCAGATTTAGAGCTAGAAAGAACCTTAGAGGCTATAGTGTTGAAACCTTTCATTTTACAGATGAGAAAACTGAGATAAAGAGAGGGGTTAAGTGTCTTGCCCAGAGATACATAGCTATTAAGTGTCTGATTTGAACTCAGGTTTTCCTGATTCCAAGTCCAGCACTTTAATGGGTTTTCCATGTACCATACCGTCTGGTCACAAGGAGACAGAATAAAAGTATGGATGATTGCAGTACAAAACTATTTTCCATTTATGTAAAAATTTGAAGTATCTGTGTTTTCAATGGGCATGAGGTAGGATCTTCTCTAAAAACCGGCAATTATTTGTTATTCAGTCTGGTGTGTGTGTGTGTGTGTGTGTGTGTGTGTGTGTGTGTGTGTAGCAAGGTTAAAAGAGTTGGGCTATCTACCCAGGGCCTCTTCAAATTTCTCTTAATAAGTATTCTGAACAAGTAATAATAACTCTGAGTTATTATAGTCTTCTTGTCTCAAAATTGTTTCTGTAAATAAATATCTTCTTCCTCTTTGTGTTCCCTTCCCATTAGACTGTGGTTTCCTTCAAGGTGGACTCTAGTTCTAATTTCATTTTTTGTATCCCCAGTGCCTGTCATAGTTCTTTGCACATAGTACATATTTAATCAGTATTTGTGGAATTTAAATTCAAATTGTCAGACTGAAAACCTTATAAGAAGCTGGAGTGGTAGCCTGAAGTCCTCCATAATCTTAGTGCTTTCCATATATTTCATTAATACACAGTTGTCTGCGTGTTACCTCTTGCCTCACTCATTAGACTATGATGTCCTTGAAAGCAAAGACTGTTTTTACCCTTCTTTGTGTCTTCAGTTTTAATTATCTGTTCAGAATACTTATTAAGAGAAATTTGAGGACAGCCTGGGTAGATAGCCCAACTTTTTTAATCTTGCTAAACACACACACACACACACACACACACACACACACACACACACACACACACACACACACACACACCAGGCTGAATAACAAATAATTGCTGACTTTTAGAGAAGATCCTATCTCATGACCATAGAAAAGGCAGACACATAGTAGACATTTATAATTAAATATATATATAGCTAGAATTAATAGTTATTTATATATGTATATATAAGTAGCATTAATAAGTGTTAGTTCACTGACTATGCTTCACCTTAATTCTTCAGTCATTATCATTTAAGTAGCGTCACTTATCAGAATACAAGGACTTTCATAATGCAACCTAAACATCATGTTGTTGAAAGAGTTTTTTGCCCATAATAACAATAACAATAAGAGATCAAATCAAAAATAAAGTATAGATGTGGCCTTGATTCTATTTTATCTCTGAACTGAAATATTTCATAATTCTAGTTAGTCTCTGCTACAATTGAGACTGTGATTATTTCTAACTTGATGGAGTGTCAGCTTCTCGAGGGCAGCCTCATTTTTGTCTTGGAATTCCCAGCACCCAGCATGGCATCTAGCACAGAGTAGATACTTAATTGTTGAACTTGTTGATTAATTGAACTCAGAGATCCTATTTATACTGCTAGCTTAGGAAGTCAATCAATTGATCAACAAACATTTATTAGGAAAAGTCCTTCTCAACCTAATCTCTTCCCAATTGCTTTAATTCTTTTCTAGCTCCATCAATCTTATATCTCTGTTCCCAAACTATACCCTTTCTAGACTTCTAACTATACTTCAGACATCACTGTCTTTGGGCCCTGACCTCCTTCTCCCACTATACATATGCATAGAGAATTAAATAGAATAATGAATGAATAAGCATTTATTAAATGTCTGCTATGTGGTAGATACGGAAAGACATAGGCAAAAGGGAAGTGGTCCCTTGAGGAGCTCACCATGTAGTGGGGAGAGGGAGAGGAAAAGAGGAGACACGAGAAGTGCTTTATGAACTTTAAAATGCTAAACAAATGTTAGCTATTATTATTGGTATATACAAAACAAATACAATTATATATGACTTTTTGCTATTATTATTATTTATGATTTTTTGCTAGTAGTAGTAGTAGTAGTAGATCCAGCTCTTTCCAGATGACAGAACAACAAATTATCTCACTAGGACTAGAAAAAGAATATTTTTCAGAGATTGGAAGCTCTTTGGAAAGTCTTAGTTTAGATGACTTTGGAGGGAAGGTACTAGCAGCAAGGGTATCTGGAAAGACCTCATGCAGAAAATATTTGAGCCAAGTCTTAAAGCAAACAAGGGATTCTCAGAGGCAGGTAAGGAGGTATCATTTTCCAGGTATGAAGACAGGAGAGGGAGCACCATTTTTAAGGAATTGTAAGATGTTAACCAAAAACAACATCACAAGTCTGTGAGACACTGCGTGGCAACTAAATTTGTTTAAAAAGAAATAAAATGTATGTGGGATCCTAAGCAAGCCATGGAGTTCACAATTCAAATGAAACTTGCATATTTATAAAATTGGACAAAGAGAGAAGAAAAAGAAATCTGACTAAACAAGAGTAATAGGGGAGAAGAAATCATGAATAATTATGGTGGCAAAAGCAATCTTCTTTTGCCTTTGGAACTACTAGACTCTGAAGATAGGGTGGTCTGTTTATCTACAAGGGTACCAGCTGCACAAGGTTTCCCAGCCTGGCACAGAATGGCTGGTGCCTATCTTGAGTCCCAAGGACATACAAGGAGTCCAGCTTGGGGTGCCAAAAACAAATTATGTCAACTCAGGACAAGCTTCATCCTTGACCCATTCAGGGTCCTATATATTCTGGGTCCAGTGTTTCTGAAAAACATGACAACTCAAAAATATGAGTTCAAGGAAGCTCCTAATAAAGGCTAGTTTGACTAGAGAGTAGTGCGTATGAAAGGTAAATATGTAAACTAATAATGAATATATAATAAATCTGGAAAAGTAGGTTAGAACCAAGTTGGTAAATGTTTTACATTCCAAACAGAGAGATGATATTTGGTCAAAGTAATAGGAGAGTTTATTCAGTAGGACAGTACCCTGGACAAATCGATGCTTTAGGAAAATCAGTTGTGTATGTACAGGTAGCATGGATTCAAATGGGGAGATACTTGTGACAGAGAAACCAATGAGGGGGCTGTTGATATAGTGAAAATAAAAGGTGGGTGAGGATATGAGCAAGAGTGGTAGCTATGTGAGTAGAGATGTTGAAGAGAAAGAAAGTACAAGATCTAACAGGTTAGAGATGTAAGAAGAGGTGGAATGAAGATTACATAGAGATTTTAAGCCTGAATGACTAGAAAGTAGTTCTATTGGCAAAAATAGGAAAATCTGGTAGAGGGGTGAATTTATAGAAAAGGCAATTCATTCTGTTTTGGACATACTGAGTTTGAGCTCTGAGGAAAGAAAAAATATATATATAAGATACACACACACTTGCATGCATGCATATATTTACATTCAACCATATTAAATACATATATAACTATATCCCATTCATCATCCTTTCTAAAGTTTAGAGACCTTTAAATTGAGAGAGATTAGAGATTTCTTATGGATCTGTGAAAGGTCTCAAAATAGAACCATTAGAGATCTTTTCCTGATTCCAAAATAGATCAAGAAGAGACCATTAAATAGATTTTTTAAAGATAAGAAAATTTGTAGGACAGGCAAGTATCTTAACTTTGCCAAATTGAATAAAGTGGTTAAGTTTACAAGCTACCATTATATCTCACAGCACTGCTACAAGACAACCAAAATGGTAGATGTTGTTAAAGTAAACAGCAATCAGTTCATGGGGTAATAATGAGACTGTATAAAACTTGCTGGCTGGCTACTTTGGGTGAAGCTGAAATCAACTCCTTCCCCCAACAGCAGGATAAATAACATCTTGCTGTGGTTCTTTTGTGGCTAAATAACTGAACGTTTTAAACTGGTTTGATATTTTGGGCAGAATATGATTAGAAACTGCTTGTAAGGGAAGAGAAAACCTCAATGCCAAGTATTTTATTTTTGTCATATTTAATTTCTCCCTGTCATTTTCTTAGTATTTCTAGCTTCTAAACTTCTCTACCATCCTTCCAGTTTAGTCCTTGCATGAGATCTATTCTTGATAGGGTAATAATTATCTGAGTTGCTTTAAATGGATTTTTTTTTCATGGATTTTGTTACCCAATTGGGAACAAAGGAAGCTAAAAGCAAGACAGTTCCAGTTTGGCCTTGAACACCAGACCAAGGAGTTTGAACTTTACTGAGTAAGCATTAGAGATCTGGTGAGGAAACTGAGCAAGAAGTATATGAACAGATCTATGCCTAAGGGAGATTAATCTTCTGTGAAGTAAAGGATGGACTGGGGATTAGTCATTAGGAGATTGGGAAAGAAAAAAAATGTATATTTGGAAAGATCAGTTAGCAGTCAGGCTATAATTCAAACAGATGGTAATAAGGGTTTACATTGGAATTGTGGCAATGAGAGTGAAAAAGAAGGGCCAGATTTGCCAGGCATTGTGAAAATAAAAACAAGAAGGTGGAGTTGGAAATGCAATGCTGTCGATGCAGCATGATTTATTATATGTCATATACCACAATATTTCTTTTTCTTAGAACCTCAAGTTTCATACCAATCATTCCCTCTGTCTTAGATAAAGATTTTCATTGGATATGAACCTTAATTTGGGGTAAGTCTATAAAAAAATCAACTGAAGAGATAGTCCTAAAATTCAAAGAGCATGTTGATTCCATGGAATCTCAAACTCTCGAAAACTAAGTTGGAGGTCACACACCTGACAAAAACTTTTTAAAAGAGCTTCTCTTCCCATCCTCTTTTTCGGAACTCCCAACATTTGTATGCAGCTGGAACTGGTTGATGTTGCAAATTATCATCCACTATTTCTCAAACACTGGACAAAGAATACACTTTTTCAAATGTTCTATCTTAAGTCAGTACCAGAATCCTGAGAAAAATCTATTTGAAGGGAAATTAATAGACTGTATAAAGAACTCTGTTTAGGAAGAAAAAAAACCCAAACATTTATTATTAACAAACAGACTTATCTTTATGACAGTTTTATTCTACATGTCAACATATCAAGAAAATTTTTCAGAGCACATTTGTTTCCAAGACCTAGTCAATGACCCATTTATTGAACCCAGCTTCCTTTTCAACTAGCATTTGCATTCATTTTAAAAGAATCTGAGCTTACCACTACTTTAGGCATTTTCAACTGGAATGTTAAATATCTGAAAATTGTCTATGGAGGATAATACTATTAAATTCCTCAGAGTATCAGGGGATAGGAATGCAAGGCACTTTGATAGAAATGTAAAAATGATCTCATTATTATCCAGCTTTTGAATACAAGTGATTAGGCTAAATCCTACAATTAAATACAGATTGACCAGAATTTCTCCCTCTTCTTTGCACTTTTCCACTACCATGAATAAAAAGATAATTTATTTGATCTTCAAATAAATTAATATGAATTAGACAATTTGGAAGGTGTTAGTATTTTTTAACCAGTAACCCTGAAAATGGGGGAAAATAATTTGAAGACAGAGTAGGAAATAGTTGTTGTTTGCCATGATCCTTTATGTCCCAAGCCAAACACTAATTCTCCTGACCCATCTCCAATAAAAGGATAGTGAGTGATAAAAGAAAGTAATCATAGAATTAGTAATACTTTGCAGATGGCAGATGATTTCCAGCTCCACCCTCTCTTCTAGCCTCCAGATCCACATCCCAGATTTTGTATATGACACCTACACTGAGATGTCCTATGGATGCCTCAGACTCACATATCCCAAACCAAGTTTTATTCACTTTCCTGGTAAACAGCCACCTCCTTCGATTTCCCAATTTTTGTTTCTGATTAATCTGAAAGAGACCCAGTGAGGAACAGCATTCAAGGCCCTCCCCAGTCTGAAACCACCTCATTATTATTGTCCTTTGTTCCTAAGTGGATAACAAAAACCGTTTTTAAAAATCCATTTAAAGCAAATCAAGTAATTATTGCCCTATCAGGAATAGATGCCATACAAGGACTAGTGGAGTGCAACTGTGTGTCTGAGTACAACCGTCTGTCTGAGTTATTGCCTGGCTGTTAAGTGATCTTTCCAAATGTACACTTTTTCTCCCCCTATTTGCTCCCCCCAACCACAAGTGAATCCCCAATTCATCCTTCACCCCATTGTAAATGAATCTCCCTTAGGCAGAGATCCGCTCATATTCCCTCTTTGCTATGTCTCTGTCAACCTGATAAGATTAACCTGATCTTATACATTCTTAGTTGTAGAGTTATCTTTAACTCATACCTCTTCCTCCCCTCACATCCAATCAGTAACCACGTCTGGCCATTCCAAGTCTCCGTCATCTCTCACTATTACCCCTTCCTCTCTATCCCCATTGCTTCCTCACTCCTATAGGCTCTAATTTCCATCTACCTGGACTATGGCAATGACTTCCTAAACAAATCTTCCCAGATTTTCTTCACCCTCTACTTTACTTCACAACTGTGTCAGAATAATCTTTCTTAAGCCTAGGTTTGGAAGTGTCACTCTTTTGCTCAAACTAATTCAATGGCTTACTTTTATCTACTGAACAAAACCAAAACGACACTATCCTATTTTTCTGGCTTTATCTCATTTTATACCATATTGGAACTAAACTGGATAATTTACTGACCTCTAAGCATGCATTTGAGCAGCTAGGTGGTACAGTGTTTAGATCACCAGCCCTGGAGTCCAGAGGACCTGAGTTCAAACACAGCCTCAGGCATTGACTAGCTATGTGACTCTGGGCAAGTCACTTAACTCAATTTCCTCATCTGTAAAATGAGATAGAGAAAGAAAGGGCAAGCCACTCCAGTATCATTGCCAAGAAAATCCTGAAGAGGGTCGTGGAGAGTTGGAAATGACTCAACAACAAGTACATATTTGATTCTTTAAGGGCTTCTGTGCCTTTTTTCATAATGGCCTCTATACCTGAAATGTTCTCTGTCTCCCTTTTTGCATGTTGAATTCCAGCCTTTAAATCCAAAATTAGATGCCATTTCCTGAAAATTCTGTATCTTCCAGTTCAAAATCTAAGGTCGTTTGGTTCTTTCCTTATCCTTTGGATGATAACACTATCAAACTTCACATAGCTTGTTTTGCATTTCTCTGATGCACTTATAAAATGCTGTGTGCATTATATAAATATTGTCATTTGTCCCATCCTAGAACTAGACTGCAAGCTATGAGACCCTGGACCTGGTCTCACTTTAACTCAATACCTCCTCCAGTTTCTAGTATTGAGATATGTACAATCAGTATTTAATAAACTTTGAAACATGAATGAATGAATGAATGAATGAGTGAATGAATGAATGCCCAGATAACTGAATGAGGCATCTTAACTCAATCTTACACTCAGTAGCCAGTTTACCTTTGAATCTATTGATCTATAAAGATCTATTGATCTTTAAATGGCTGCTAGGAGGGAGTAGAGTTATCATAGAAAAAAAATGAGTGAAACTTTGTCTTTTTCTATTTGACCAAGAATTGAGGTTTCTTTTTTTAAGTGAGAAAGCTCTTTTGTGAGTAGTTAATGTCTGTTTTCTCTAAACTAGTCTAGTCAAGATTTGTGTATAGTCAGTATGGCTGTAACCTCAATCCAAATGATTCTGTGAGATTATAAGAAACATGAAACATACAAGTAAGATTAAAGCTCAAACCACTGGGTTTTTAACTGACACCAAAATATGAGTTAAACAAAAAAGGACGTGTATAGCTCTCTCTAAAGGAAAGAATATTATTTTCTACAAAAGGGAAATCTGGTTTCTATATAACTATTGAAATTAGTATTTTAGTGGTTAGTAAATTCATTTTGTATTGATGTCTTCATAGTGAGGCAGTGAGTCACAGCAGATAGAGACCTGGCCTCAAAACTAGAAAGACCTGAGTTCCAGTCTTGCCTTTGACACATATTGTGTACGACCCTGAATAACAACCACAAAAATAATACTCCTAATCATAATTACTAGAATTTGTAAACCCTTTGCTTTACAAATATCATCTCATCTTGTCCTTTCAACAACCCTGGGAAGTAGATATCATTACTATCTCCAGTTTACAGATGCAGAAACTGAGGCAAACAAAGATTAAGTGATTTGCTCAGGGTCAGCAGCTGGTGAGTGTCTAAGACCAAATTTGAACTTGGGTCTTCCTCACTCCAGGTCCAGGTGTCAGATAAGTCACTTAGCCTCTCAGTAATCAAAGAAAGTCTCTAAAAGTATAACTTACAGTAGATCACAGGCATTTACTAATGTTTACTATGTGCCAGGCACTTCAGTAAGTATTGGGGATAAGAAGAAAGGCAAAAAGAAACAAAACAGAACAAAAAAACCCAAAGTATTAAAGAGTTTATATTCAAATGGTGGAGACAACATGCAAACAATCATGTACAAACCAGTCTGTGTAAATGGAAGCTTGCATCAGAGAAGGGACCATGAAGGACCTCCTGAAGAAGAGGCTGAGGTTTGAAGGAAGTCAGGGAAAATGTTGACCTATATTGATAAAAAAAAAAAAAAAAGTTTCCTCCTGGCACTGGTAGAGAGAGTTTCCTTATTTTGAAATTCCCTATACCGCTGAAATGACAAGTTTCATTCCAATCCCCCTTCTTCACAACGCCATCCATGTTTCAAAATGACTTTATTTATGAGGATGTGGAATCATATTCAAAAAGGACTTTGGAATGCATTTGAATGTGGAGGATTCTAATGTAAGACATAGATTAAAAGTTAAATAAAAGCATGAACCATGAAAATCATGGGCTGCATCAATAAAAATGGACAGAAATATATTGTGTAAATCAGTACTAAAAGAGGTCAACTAGTATTTCAAAACTCTCAAGAAAAACTGTGGCCAGTGTGGGACAGTTCAGAACACACTGTGGTTAAAGATTCCTTTTTTCCCCTTCAAGTTAGTTCCTATTTTTCATAGAGGACAGACAGTCTTGATTATAGAGCATAAACAGGCAGATAATACATGGGCCAACAAGCTCACAAGAAGAATCTCTTAGACCCTCACATACGTACCTGTATCTCAATCATATCTTTTGGTCTCCATCAATCAAAAATTATTTATTAAGGGACTGCCTTATTTAGTTTCATTTATTTACATGTATGTATACATATACATGTGTGTGTACATGCATATATATTATATATACACAAATACATGCATGTATATATTTTTTAAAGCACTCTTGACCAAGAGGGGGAAAACAGGTTGTTTTGAAGTAGCTATTTTAGGCTGTTAGGTGGCACAGTGAATAGAGCACCAGCCCTGGAGTCAGGAGGACCTGAGTTCAAATCCAGCCTCAGACACTTGACACACTTACTAGCCATGTGACCTTGGGTAAGTCACTTAACCCCAGTTGCCCTCCAAAAAAACAAAGATTCTGAAGTGGCTACTTTGTTGTTGTGGTTGTTTTTCTTTTCCAGCCCAGTAGTCAATACCAAGGGATATTTTAAGGTTAAGCGTGTGCTTGCCCTTCATGACCATTGGCATCTCTTACAGCCATTGATGGCTATATTGCAGGAACAGGCAAGAACTTAGAGCCAGAAGGAATCTTAAAGCTCACCTAGCTGTCTATCACTTTAGCTAAGCCCTTACTATTAATGGATTCTTCCAAACTAATCAGAGGGCAGCCCATACAAGGAACAGGGAAGACGGTTCTTACCTCCACTCCTTCCTACTTTGTCCTCACTTCATTTTCCATTGGAACAAGGATTGACACCTGCACACTGTCCTTCATGATTCTGAAATAAAAGAAGGTTAATCACTGGGACATCCATTTGTCATGACCAAGGTCCCCGTATGGGGACTTCTATGTAAGTCTGCTAAGACATTAATCTATTATGTGGCTAGTTCAAAAGTATATGCTTTCTAAAAATACAAAAAACAAAATATATGCTTTCTTACCAACTTCTTAGGCATTTAATCAAAAACCTGTTCTTAAAAGAAGTAGATTGTCAAGGACAAAAAATATTTAAAGAGCAATTATCAGTATCTCTGGTCAATTCAGTCAGTTGTGATACTAATGAGCTCAAGGTTATAGATCCAAAAGCTGAACCTATCTAGAGATAAGTCAATATAAGACTACAAGGCAAACTGAGCACAGGAATAACACTAACATTAGGGAGGCAGGGATCACAGAAGTGTTAATAGATTGGATAGTAGGTGCCTGAGCCCATCCTAGAAGGAAGACACAGATTCTGAGAGGCAGTAATGAGGAAGGAGTGTATTACAGGTGTGGAAGGCCATCTATGAGAAAGCATGGAAGAAGAAGATGGAATACCAAATTCTGGGAACAACAAGTAGTCTAGTTTGTGAAGGGGAGTGATATAAAGTAAATCTGCAAAGATTAAGTTAGTGCCAGATTGAATAGAGCCTTAAATGGGAGGCAAAGGTGACTGTATTTTATACCAGAAGGAACAGGAAGCCATTCACAGTCCGCAAGCATGTGTGATTATGGTCAAATATGCTGAGCGGAAATCCTGGAAAAATGGAGATCAATTTGGATGCTATAATTGGCCATTGGAAGGAGATTAGAAAATAGGACACAGGTGGAAGTGATGTTATGGCAGTAAAATAGATAAGACTACTGAAAAAAAAATAACACAAAGCTAATAAGCACGCATCAGCAACACTATGCTCATGGTCAAAGAATAGCTCATCTTTATTCATTCCTATTGCTTACCAAAAACAGACTTCAGTGGTAGGGATCTATACAGGTATATTTGTATTTTATATGTTGTGTACAGAAAGGGCTAGACTAGAGAAATTTGTCAAGCTATGGTTCCAGATGACATAATATCAGTACATCTCATGAATAATACATGTTCTCCCCTGACTTTTACTTTCTCTCAGCGCAAAAACAGACAAAGGAACTTGGATCTAAGCTTCTAGATATTCCCTCCCATTCTCAATATTGGTATACTTGTGGTAACCAAAAAGTCAATACTATTTGTTGTTTTAGTCAATGAGAGGTGTTGGTGACTTCAGCAGTTCAGAAGAAATCAATGGGAAAGACTCTGATGGTCAAGTAAGTAAATTGGTTTGGTGTTGGCTCAGGTGAAGCTTATTTTCAATCAAATGAAATATGGTGGTGGTCTTAGCTGAAGATTATTTTCAATCATTGTTTTCAAGTCACATAATCCTGGTCATAGGAACTGAAAAATTTTGGATCTGGAAAAATAACTGAGTCATTCTAGACCAGGAATTCTTAACCTGGGGGTCTGTACATTTGATTCTTCTTTTTTAAATATTTTGATAGTTCTATTTCAATGTAATTGATATCCTTTGCAATCCTACATTTTCTGACAAGTATTTACTGAATACCTATGTGCTTAATGAAATATTATAGGGAATGAAGTATCACCATTTAATCTATTTTAATATTTTCCCATCTGCATGTAAAAACAATTTTTAACTTTCATTTCTTACAATTTTGAGTTCCAAATTTTCTCCCACTTTTCCTCCCCTCCCCATCATTAGGAAGGCAAAAAAAACTGATAAAGGTTACACTTGTTTAGTCACATAAAACATAATTCACAAAGAAAACACTGACAAAAAAAAAAGAAAGCAAGTAAAATAATGGTATGTTTTGATCTGTATTCTGATTGCATCACTGCTTTCCCTGGTAGTAGAAAGCATTTTTTATGAGAGGTCCTTCAGAATTATCTTGGGTCTTTGTTTTGCTGGGAATAACTAAGTCATTCACAATTGATCATCCTTATAATGTTGCTGTTTCTTGTGTGCAATGTTGTGGTTCTGCTAAGTTAGCTTTGCATCATTTCATGTAAGTCTTTCCAATTTTTCTGAAACCATCCTGCTCATCATTTCTTACAGCACAACAGTATTCCATCATAATCATATACCACAACTTGTTCAACCATTCCCCAATTGAGAATTTATAATCTAATCAGGGAGACAAAACTAACCCTTCGGAAACAATGACTAGAAGACTGTAAGTGCCATTGGTAAGTGTAGGAAAAGGTCTACACAGTCAAAAAGAATGACAGGAAAAAATGCTTTGGTATACCCCTGCAGCAGAATACAGAGAGAAGCATAAGCCAAAAAGAATTTTCTTTGAGTGCTCCTACACATGACTTTCAATTCATAATTAGACTAGGTGTTAGGCCTGGAGTCAGGAAGATCTGTGTTCATATCCAGCCTCAGATTTCTGTCTGTTTCAGTTTCTTCATCTATAAAATGGGGGTAATAATAGCACCTCTTTATAGGGTCATTGTGATGATGAAATGAGATATTTGTAAAGCTTTTAGCACTGTACCTGTCACACAATACGCACTTAATGAATGTTTGTTCCCTTCCCCCTAATATGTTATTGCTTTTGTTAAGTCAGTTCAGTTGTATCTGATTCTTTGTGACCCCATTTGGGAGTCTTCTTGGCAAAGATACTGGAATAGTTTGCCATTTTCTTCTCCAATTCATATTACAAAAGAACTAAGGTAAGCAGGGTTAAGTGACTTGCCCAGGGTCATATAGCAAGTATGAGACCAAATTTGAACTCAAGTGCTCTATCCTAACTTCCCCTACCCCTAAAATACATTAAATTAAATATATCTAGTTTATATTTAATTTCCCCCTAATATAAGTTAAATTCATTATAAAACAGATATAAATTAAATGAAAGAACTTCATGGTAAAGTTTTTACTCAATGTAATCTTATTATTCAGAATTCATTATAATTTGGAAAACTGTCTGGATGTTTTATACATTCTACAAAAAAAATGCTAAGCAAATTATGAGTGTAAATATAGTCTCAAAGGAAAGATTTTCAGGTACAAGAAAGTACTTTCAGAGCATTTCAAAAGTATCATTTGCATTCAATTACTAGGGTAACAGAATCATTTCTAAATAATTAAGAAATCATTTTTAAGAAGAATCACAGAATCTCAAAGTTGGAAGATACACCAGAGGCTATCCATTCCTGAAGAGAATAAAAACAGTTCCATAAGACCTCTGAAAAGTGGTTCTCCAACCTTCACTTAAAGACTTCTAGTATGAGAAATAAACTCCCTCCTGAGGCAGCTAGGTGGCAGATAGAGGACTGGGCCTGGAGTGAGGAAGTCCTGAATTCAAATCCAGCCTCACACACTTCTGAGCTACGTGACCCTGGGGAACTCACTTGACCTCTCTCTGTCTGCCTCAGTTTCCTCATCAAATGAGATAACACTTGTAAAGCTCCTAGTACAGTGTCTGGCATTCAGTAAGTACTTAATAAATGCTTATTACCTTCCTGAGGCAGCCCATTCCACTAACTCATTGTTAGAGGATTCTTCCTTGTATCAAGCTTAAATTTGCCTCATCACAGTTTCCTCCCATTGCTTTTAGTTCTGCCCTTTATAATTAAGAACAAGTTCAATAACTCTTCTACAAGTCTTTTCAGAAAGCTGTCATGCCCTGCTTCTAACCCTGCTCTTCTCTTCTCCAGGCTAAACAGTTACCCTAGCTAGTTCCCTAGCAATGCCAAAGCACTTTAACCAATTATTTTGATAGGCTAATTCTTGTCACTATACATATTTGAAAACTATTTTTAAAATATTTAATTCAGTTTTTCTGCTGACTGGGATGGGAATCATGGACTCTTTCTTCCCTGCAGTCTGGGGAAGTCTATTCTCAAATAATGTTTTTAAATGCCTAAAGAATTACAAAGGAGCCCAAAGGGCTATAAAACTGTGTATACCTTTTGATCCAGCAATACCCCTACGAGATCTGTATCCCAAAGAGGTCAAGGAAAAGGACCTTCACGTACAAAATATTTATAGCAGCTCTTTTTGTGATGGCAAAGAATTGGAAATTGAGGGAATTCCCATCAATTGGGGAAGGGCTAAACAAGTTGTGGTAAATGAATGTAATGGAATACTACTGTGCTACAAGAAATGATGAGCAGGCGGACTTCAAAAAAACCTGGGAAGACTTATATGAACTGATGCTGAGTGAAGTGATCAGAACCAGGAGAACAATGTACACAATAATAGCAACATTGTGCAACGAAAGACCTTGATAGATTTATCTCTTCTCAGCAATACAATGATCCAAAAACAATTCCAAAAGACTCATGATGGAAAATGCTATGCACGTCCAGAGAAAGAATTGTGGAGTCTGAATGCATATTGAAAGCATACTATTTTCTCCTTTTTTTTCTTTCTTGTACTATGATTATTCTTTTACAACATGACTAATGTGGAAATGTGTTTAATATGATTATACATGAATAGCCTATGTCAGATTACTTGCTGTCTTGGGGAGGGGGGAGAAGAGGGAAGAAGAAAAAAAATGGGACTCAAAATCAAAATCAAAAAAGTATGTGTTAAAAACTACATGTAATTGGGGGGGAAATAAAATGCTATGGGGTGGAGGTGGGGGGGGGGGGAGCAGTGAAAGAAGAATTACAAAGAAAACCAATTATGCTGAAAGAAAGACGTAATTTTTTTTCCCATCTGAATTCACTGATCCCTGTCAGGTTTAGAACACCTGTTCTGCTGGAACCTCCCAAAGTCCCCATCAGCCTTTTCAGGAACTGGTACTTCTCATGCTACCATTTTGGATAATTCTCGAACCTGAACTAACTGCAGAGGACATTTTGTTTCTTTTAAAGCAATAACGATTTGCAATTGCCTCTTGACAAGTTGCAGCTAAGTGGCGCTATAGGGCACAGAGTGTTTGACCTGGAGTCAGGAAGACTCATCTTCATGAATTCAAATCTAGCCTGAGACACTTACTAGCTGTGTGACCCTGGGCAAGTCATTTAACCCTGTTTGCCTCAGTTTCCTCATCTGTAAAATGAGCTGGTAAAGGAAATAGCAAACCACTCCAGTATCTTTGCCAAGAAAACCCCAAATGGGGTCACAAAGAGACACTGCTCCTACAAGGACTGAACAACATCCTCTCTCTCAAAGGCCAACTTAGGCTGAGGAAGATGATTATTTTGCACAACAAATCATTTCCATCATTAAATAACTAAGTAAATACCTTTTAAAATCTCACAACAGAGATTAATTTAAGCCACCTTAGAGAATTATTGGTACTAATCTAAGGGTCAGTAGAGATTAAATTGATTGAAAAGAACACAGACTTCAGCAATGGTGAACAAAGTGACAGAATTCAGGATGCATGTACTTATTTTACAGGAAGACACAGACATTTTGTTTCTCTTCCTGTTTTTTGTCCTTTCAAAGGTAAAATGACTAGTAAAATGCCTCTTTCTGCTTGTATAATAGGACACTGTCTCAAACTCAAAGACGACTGACTCTAGTTATTTTATTTTGTTAAAAATAATAATAATAATAATAATTTTAGGATTAGTTGTGTTCAGTATTTAAGGTCTTTTGAAACTGACTGGCAAATACACTGTCTACCTACCTCTACAACAAAATTCCTTCTTCCTATCCTATTCTATTTCTGAATTTAGGCTATTTGAGATCCCCCAGTTTACAAACCTTAAATCACTCTATAAATGGAAGTAATTATGATTATTCTGTAAGGAGCATGACAAAATACTTCTATTAGTGGGAAGAGTATGACCACCTTTCACTGATTCTCTATAATCTGGATAGGAAATCCACTTAACCAATTAATGCCTCAACTGCTCTACGTGTGAAATGGGGGCACAGTTATACCCATTAGGTAGTTTTTAATTGCTCCCCTAAATGGCAAACAGTGGACAATCACCTAAGATCATAGATTCAAAACTAGAAAGGACTTTGAGAGATCATCTGATCCAACTTTTGCTTCACAGAAAAGGTATCTAAGGCCCAGGGAGGTAAACTAGCTTTCAAACCCAGGTCATCTGAGGCCATATGTAGCTGCCTTTCCACCATTGCTGCAATGAAACTCACTGTCTGAAAAACATTCAGGCAAGTCACCCAAAAGGTGGTTTACCTGGAAAAAACATGCTCCATGGTAATTTAGCTAGCTTTACATTGAAGCTATCAGAGAAGAGAGAATTTGAATCATAGAATCCTGAAGTCGGAGCCACCAGAAGAATCTGTAAAGATCATTTTTGCAGTAATTTGCTGACAGTTACCTAACAAATGCTCAGTTTTTATATCCAAGAAGATTATTAAGATGTCCTTTATTTTACCTATCAGAGAAAAATTATATTCCTCTAATATTACTCTGGTAGGAATTAAAACAATTGGCAACTGGATACTATTGATTGATTTTTACCACTAGAATCATTTACCGTATTTCCTTGATTACAAGGCATTGCAATTGATAGGCATTCCCTCGGTTTCCACTTCTTTGCTACCCTAAAAAGAATCGCTATAAATAGTTTTGTACGTATATAGGTCCTTTTCCTTTTTTTTCTTTGATCTTGTTGGTGTATATACCTATTGCTGAGTCAGAGGGTGTATGGGGTTTTACAGCCCTTTGTACATAGCTCCAAATTGTGTCCTAGAATGGTTGATTCATCTTAATATGGAAAATTTATTTTCTTCCCAAAATAGGGTGGTTTTTGTCTATGTGTTACACCCCATTCCCCATTTTCCACCTTGTTTCAAGCTCCTTCTAAATTACTTGATACAAATAACCCCAATTATCCTATCACTGATTGATTTGAAATCAATTGATTTGAAATTTGAAATCAATTTTAAATTGAAAATCTTCTCTCCAGTCGGAGGAAGAAAAATCATTGTAATGAAAACCTGGGCCCAGAATCTTTTGGTGGATGTTGCTTCACCAATAATTCTAGTACTTCTAAAGTTAGGAAGCCAACAGGATGTGTGTGAGAAGTGACAGTGGTGATATGATCAGATGTAGTTATTCTGATCCAATTTATCCTAATACTAGTGATATGAAACCCTCTTTGTTCACTTTCCTGAAGTGTTGTCAATCTTCATTTTTCCAGAAGACTCTAGTGCTTTCTGTCAGACTCTGTATTTGACAAACACCAATTAAAACATGGCTCAATTTAAAAAAATTGTTGGGCGTTATGCAGTAAAGAGTGTTGACCCTGGAGTCAGGAAGACTTGAGTTCGAATCTAGCCTCCAATATGTACTAGGTACTAGTTTCATGTCCCTGGACAAGTCACTTGACCTCTGTTTGCCTCAGTTCCTTCATTTATAAGACAGTGATAATAAAAGCACCCACTTCTACAGGTTGTTGTGAAGGCCAAGTGAGGTAATAATTACAAAACGCTTAGTACTGTGTCTGCCACGTAATAAACACTTTATAAATGTTAACTGTTATTCTTATTACCTTTGGATTTCCCAGTCATCGGTTCTTGTCTAAGAGAATTAAGTCGAGACTATGAACTAAAGGCTATGACTAGTGTCTGCTCCTTGGCATGAGACTAAACATTACCCGCTGCCCAGTGGTTTTGACTTTTCTGGCATGATCTCACTTGGTGTTTTCAAGGCAATGACATGAGAATGCTTTCCCTTTGAGATTACTTCTTGAAGCCTGGTGATCTCATGAAAAATGTATGAAATGAAACAGACTCATACTGGAATAGCCAGTGGTGGCATTAGCTTGTGTGAGGCTGTCATTTCAGGTGTATTCACCACAGCGGAACATGATTACAATGTATTTTGAGATAAAAGTATTAGGCAAAACTGGACAAACCAGTTTAATCTTGTACTTCTAATGTGAAATTTCCTGCCTTGTCCTAAGGATTAGGATGTGACCAATTTGTTTCTGGAAGTTAATTAATCTTTCTTTAAAATGATGTTTTTAAGACAAATATAACTTGAAAAGTAGTTCTGCATAGTTCCTAGAGAGCTGGTCTCTGAACCAGAAATTCCTGGGTTCAAGTCTGCTTCCAGAATTAGGAAGACCTGAGTTCAAATTCTGTCTCAGATACTACACGTATGGCCCTGCAAATGTCATTTAACCTCTATTTGCCTCAGTTTCCTTATCCGTAAAATGCAGATAATAATAGCACCTACCTCCCAGCGGGATTAAATAAGATAGTATGTAAATTGTTTTGCAAACTTTAAAGTACTATATAAATGCTAACTATCGTCATCATTATCATCCTGGATCAGTCATTTTGCCTCTCAATGCCCCAACTAACTCTCTAATACAAGTTGCAAAAGAGTTGACTAGATCTTCCTCAGTAGAAAGAATTTCTTCAATGAGAGAGCTCCCTGTATACCATCCAAGTCACAAGTCCAGACTAACTAGTTTGGAGGACAGGAAGAGGAGACCTGAGGGAAAAAAGATCAGAGTTGGCAGGCCTGAGGAAAAAACTAGTTAGATGACCTTTTTTTTCCCCTTCCAAATGAAGATTTTACAAAAGTAAACTTTTAGTTTATAGGTAATTAAACCTGAAATTTAAATCTATCAAGCCCTTACAAAGCAAAAAATAACAGCTGGGGTACCAAGAGGTAGCAGTGGTTTGGTAAAAATAGGGGATTTGGCAACACAGAACTTGGGTCTAATATCAACTAAACTGCTTAAAGTCTCATGACCTTTAGCTGTTTGGCAAATCAATTCCCTTTTTAGAATCTCCATTTCCTTCTCAGTAAAATGAGAGGAATGGACTAGCTTCAATTCAATGAGCACCTGTTGTGTGTAAGGACCTGTGGTAGGTGCTGACTGAAAAAAAAAAAAAAGAAAAATGCCCCACCCTCTCAGAATTTGTATTCTACTAGATACTACAGTTGGTCTAAGGAGGTCTTTCTCAGCTCTAAATCTTACAAAATATTTGAAAATTGCGGTCTTTTTCATATCCTGGGAAAGTGTGTCCTCAGAGCCCTAGGGAAATAGATTGGTGGTTTAGGGACAGCTGGTCTACTTAAAAGAATGCTAGATTTAGAGTCAGAAGATTCAATTCAATAAACATTTATTAAGTGCCGAAAATGGCAAAAGAACTATCTTTTGCCTGCCCTCAAGGAGATTACATTCTAATGGACTGGGGTTGAAATCCAGTGGCTGATGTTGAAAGGTTTTATAACCATGGCTAAGTCCCTCAACCTCTCAGTGAGGGCTTCAGTATTCTCATCTATAAAACTGGCATTTTATGTCTTTCCCACCAGACTATTGTAAGGAAAGTGCTTTGTGAACCTTAAAGACTTCTAGAAATGTGAGTCGTGACTCTTATCAGCACTTCAGAGGGAGCCGCCATCACTTCTCTGCCTTCTGTCCTCTGAGCTTGAAGTTCTCTACTTGTTTTGGTTGGCGTATATTTCCTATAGCCTACCCGATGGTAAACTATTGGGTTTCACCGTCTTCCGTTTGAAGGGTCAAACACTGTTCCGGCCTGGGGACTCTGCAGTTTATATCTGCCTGTGATTTTTAGTAGCAGGGATCTGGCAGCTTGTGATTTCTACAGATCTCTCCACTTCTCAGTATGCTATGGCTTCAGCCTATGTTTTTGCAAGGATGTAGTGGACGACCAGGGCTGGAAATTTGGGATTCTTGTTCGCCTATTTCAATTCTGTGTGTAGGTTTTCTATATGACAATTTTATACCCCTTGGCTTCTCCTTAAATACTACTTTCTTAACTGAAATCATGGCTTCAACATAAGGTTTTAGGGGGAATAAAGGTCATAATTATGATCGTATTTTGATTCTGTGCAAGTGAATTAAATTAGAAAATGTTCTAACAGGTGGCTTTTGGCTGCATGTGTTGGCCTGTTTCTTTTTTTTGGTTTTTTTTTTTTACTCACTAGTTAAAACGAGTGCTAAAAATAAGTTTTGTTTGCTTTAGACCTCAGACTCCACAGAAAAGGCTGTCACACTCCCTGAAACTGAACCAGCAGGGCCTGGGCAAAAGAACAAGGAGGCTTCAAAGGAAAAGAAGCCCACAGCTGATCAGAACAAGCAGAAAGGAAACAGGAAGGACAGCACAGAGCAGGTGAACTCTCCTGATCGCAGAGGGGCCGAGAAGAACATGCAGAATGGAGGGGACTCCAAGGAAAGCCCCCTGAAGAGGCCAGAGAAGCGACAGTCTTTGGGAGGCTTCTTTAAAGGCCTTGTAGGTGTATTTATTTTTCCCTCCTATCCTTCTGCTTCAGGTTATTTCTTCCCAAGATCATAGATCCAGGGCTGGAAGGAACTTCAGAAGCCATCTAGTCTAACAGCATCATTTTGCAGAACAGGACACTGAGGCCCAAGGGAGTTGAGTGACTTGCCCAAAGTCACACAGGTAGTAAGTGCACCCAAACATCCAAGAAGGCATCCCTAAAAATACTGATTAGAAGTTTTGGGAAAGGATTTTGTTTATTGAATTCCTATTCTCTGATTCCAGAGTCAGTATTCTTTCCACTATAATTTGAGTCTATTGGGCCAAGGGAATAATGAATTGATTCAGGAGGCAGGAAGTCTTGGGTTTAAATCTTTCCTTTTGGACATAGTGATTGTATGACCCTGGCCAAGTCTCTTATCCTCTCTGTGCCCTAGGCAACTCCCTTATGTTGCAGAACACTTGAGATAGTCACTGATAGAGGGAATTTCTCACAACAAAGATATCAAAAATTCTAAAACAAAAAAACAAAGACAAAACCAACTCATCTCCCAAATCTGTCAGTCAGTTTCTGGGAACAGTGTAGGCATGTTCGCCCTCAGTACCCAGGCTGTTTAAACCCAGTAGACATGGTTTGTTGAAGTCCTGAAGGCATCCTAGGCTGATGAGTTGTGCTAGGATAAGGAAGTTATCTAAATATTAGCTGCAATGAGCATAGAATTCTTTGTCCCCTCTATATTCCATTCTGGAGTGACATCCAAGCTCTCTCCTCTGGCATTCACTTCACTTTCCTCTCCCATGCCTTCTAATTCCTTCCCTCTGAAAAGCTCCCCATCTTTTTCTGTGGTATTCTCCTTGCTCCATCATCCAGTGACCTCATCACTCATTCATCTAGTGACCTCTTCACTCTCTCCTCTAGTGACCCATTTCAGTTTGGGATTCAGTGACATTTACTCCTCCCTTCAATCACTCCCTCTTCTCACTTCCTCCAGTATCTCACAGGCTCCAAAAATTCTACCACTCTCAGGTTGTCCCTAAAGTGTCCAACCATGGCCCCACAAAAGAGTTGCACTCTTTGCAGATACGACCCAAATTTCAGTGATGTCTCCTAACTACTGCCTCCCACTCCCACTCCAATCACAGCTGACCTAGCTTATGTTCTATCACCCCCAACAACTCCTACTCTGAAGTCATCATCTAATGTAAGCTATTATTTTGGTGAATAATAATGTACAAGTGTGGCACCACTTCTTGGAGATAATGCCTCAACCTGAAATGGGGTGGTAAATGTTTAACGATCAGTCTCCCCCCCCCCAAAAAAAAGTACGTTCAACAGGTTTTTAACTTTAATCTTCATTATTAATTTTTTCCAAATTTTAAATTTTCCCCAAAATTAAACTTAAGTGTAAACCAGTGGTTATCAATCTTCCTAATGCCATGACCATTTAATACAGTTCCTCATGTTGTGGTGACCCTCAACCATAAAGTTATTTTTGTTGCTACTTCATAACTGTAATTTTGCTACTGTTATGAATCGTAATGTAAATATCTGATATGCAGGATGTATTTAAATTGAATGTAACTCACGGTTTGAGAACCGCTGGTCTAGACAGTCAACAAAATATTAAATCAAGACCTTATTTTTTATTTCTGAGGTATAAATGCTCACATTTAGGATGGCTCCAGTATACCACTGGAACTTAACCCAAAGAATGATTCTATAGTGGAAACGTCAGGCGCCACATAGTGGGGGAGGGAACATGGGCTTCAAATGATAGTCCATCCAAAATATCAGGTCACATTTAACTTTTTTTTAATGCACCTGCTTCACAATTAACCTTTGAGGGAGATGGCACAGGTATTGATTATCTCCACCTTGTCAGTAAGTGGCACCACAGACAGCGCTGGACCTAGAGTTAGGAATGTCTCAATTCAAATTGGGCCTCAGACAATTACTAGGTGTGTGACCCTAGGCAAGTCACTTAACCTCTGTCTGCATCAGTTTCTTTTGTCTATAAAATGGGAGTAATAAGAGCACCCACCCTCCCACCTGGATTGTTGTTAGGATCAAATATGAAAACATTTACTTTTCAAATCTTTAAAGTGCTATAGAAATACCTATTATTATTATTATGAGACAGAGGAGGAGGAGGAGGAAAGTGAGGCTCAGAAAATTTCAAAGACTGATACATGGACTCAGAGTTAGTAGAGGCCACAGCTGGATGATTATCCCATGGTTCTGCTCTATGCTGGCCCCTCTGTGGCTCTTCTATTCCTTTATCCTGCTGAAATAGACTATTCAATCGCCTCCCTTTACAGATGCCTGGACAGTTGGCAGCTCAGTCCCTGGACCACCACCCCTCCAGTTGAGTACAATGAGGACAGTCAGTTCTCTCTCCACGGCCTTCATTTTTAAAATATAGCCACCCACAGTCTAGCTGGAGCTAGCCCCAACCCAGCAGAGTGTCTGTGTGCCGTGTTGTTCGGACGCAGGCCTAGCAAGACAGTGGCATGTTGTTCTTGGTTAACAATAAGCCGGGTTCATTGTTCGGTATTTGGTTGGGCCTGTGGCATTAGATACTCCAGGTTCTTATCAGAGGTTGGCCACTAACTTGTTACATGACCTTGGGGAGATAGAAAGTCACTTGACCTTTGCTCAGAACTTCATTCCTTATCTATAAATTGGTGGAGAGGCAAAAGATAGGGAGCTAGAATCTGCCTCAGAGAGGAAATATGGAGTAGTGGAAATAATGCTATAATTGGAGTCAATAGAGGTCTGATTTTTTAATTGAAATTCTCACTTATTACCTATGTGACCATGGACCAATCACTTAATCTCAGAGCTCAGTTTCTTCCTCTGTAAAAATAAGGAGAACAATACCTTCAATACCTTACTTTACAGGATTGTTATAAGGCTCAGATGAGATACGGTGTGCAAAGTACTTTATAAATTTGAAAGAACATGAATTGTGATTGTCACAGAATTCTAGCACTGAAATTCTGTGATTCTGTCATCAATTACTCATTAAGGATGTTGAGCTCTTAGGGAAACATGGTGTACTGGAAATTTATAACAACATCCTAAAAGTCTGAGAGATGGGACTGAGTTAGACATAAAATGGTATTATAACAATATCCCTCTGGTCCTCTAACCAAGTCAAGTTGATGTTTTGCAGAATTACAGAACCTCCAAGTGGAAAGGGACATTGCAGGCTATTTAGTCCAACTTGAATTGAACCAAGAATTCCTTCTCAACATGATGTGAGGCAGTTCATTCCAATGGAAAGAGTACTTGAAATTAAGTCATAAAGGCATGAGTCTAAATCTTGGTCTTTCCACTTATTTAATCTCTGTTACCTTAGACCAGTCACTTTACCTGTTTAGGCCTCAGTGTCCTCCTCAGTAAGACACAGTTAGACTAACTGACCTCTAATATGCCTTCCAACCTTTAATCTATTATCCCATGTCCCCCAGCAAGTGGTCATTCATTCTTTTGTTTGAAAAGCTCTGAAGAGACTGTTCCCCAGGGTAATTTAATCAATACTTTTTTGATAATTCTAATTTTTAGAATTTGTATGGAGCCTAAATCTGTTGCTTCTCTACAACATATAGACATTGGGACCAAGTAGAACATGTCTAACTCCTCTTGCACATGACAGCCCAGCAAAAATTTAAGGACAGTTATTATGTCTACCCACCTACCCCTCAATAAAAAGACAAGCAAATAAATAAATAAAAACAAAAAGTCTTCCATTATTACAAACTTACCTTGTGTAAGGCAGTGTGTTCAGGACTAGGGACATGGATTAAAAACAGCATGGTCCCTGCTCACAAGGAATTTATAAATATAAAATGGGAGGATATGAATAATGGATTCTCTGATAAGTATGACACAAAATAGAGTATGATGCAAACCTCACAGCCAATCCCCTGGACCATGACTCCTCCCATTAGGTCCAATGAGAATGTTCATATCAGGTTTCATGTCTCAGTCTTCACTTTAAAAAATGCACATAGCAATGCACAGACCAAGGAGTCCCAGTCCAACTTGGAGCCAAATATTGCTTCCTTTTTTTAATTTTTAAACTAACTTTATTTGATAGGCACACTGGAGTATTATGAACAACAGCTAACATATTTCAAACAGTTGTGCAAATATTTCTTGAGCATCTACTGTAAGAACTATACTGAGTGTTATAAAGGGTACAAAAGCACTTTAATACCTAGTCCCTTTCTTTCTGGGAATTATTGTCTGATTAGAGATACACTTGAAATAATAAAATAATTAGGGGCTAAACATGTCCTTACTGTCAGGACAGTTATTAATTGTCTTGGAAACAACATTATATCAAATTCCAAGCCATGATCAGGTTATATAGGGAGTCTCTCTAGTCTGTCTATTCTGTTTAGCAGGTGTTTTTTTTAACTGGGCCCCTTGCAGTTTGGTGAAGCCTGTGGACCCCTTCTCAGAATAAGGTTTTAAATGAAATAAACAGAATGCATGGAATTAAAATTAAATCAATTTTACTAAAATAGAGCTATCAAATTTTTTTTTAAAGTTAACAGACCCCAGGTCCACATGGATCTCTACCATTCTAGTGGAAAGAGCATATGGTAGGGAGTCAAGAGAATGGAATTCCAGTCCCAGCTCTGCTACTAACTAGCTTGTGACTTTGAAATCTTGTGACCTCTCCTGTGCCTCAAATTTCTCATCTGTAAAATGGCCACAATAATACCTATCCTATCTTAGGAGTTTTCCCTAATGCTCAAATAGAACAATGTAAAAGTGCTTTTAAATTCAAAAATACTATGTCAGTGTAAGGAATTAATACTATAATCACTGCTATTATCACACAAAAAAAGTAGAAAGTTTAATCTGGTTATGTTAGAGATGATTGGGCTGTAGGACAATCTCTGGTGTCCTAGTAAAACAGTAACCAAGTCAAGAGATGGATGTTCTTCCTTCTGAAACCCCAGAATTGAGGTTACCTCATTTTTCCCAGTCCAAGAAAATAACAGTAGACTCAGGTAACTGCTTACTTCTGATCCCATATCCTATCATAAGATAACAGGATCTCTGGAAAGAAGAAATAGCAAAGGAATAAAGATACTTCATAGAACAGAAGGGATGCTAGAACATAGACTGTCAGAACTAGAAGAAACTTTAACTTCTAATTTAACTAGAAGTAGAAGGGACCTTATGACATAGAATATTAGAGTTGGAAATGACCTGAAAACATAGAATAACAGAGCTATTAAGAACTTTTTACTATAAAATGTTAGACCTAGAAGCTGGAATCTTCAAAGTGGAAGGAACCTTTGAACATAGGGCAAAGAATGCCAAAGCTAAAAGGTCCATTAAGACATAAAATGTTACCACTGAGAAGGGCTTTAGGGATCATGTAATCCAACTCCTTCATTTTAAGAAATAAAACCCTGGAGCTTAGAAAGGAAAAGTGATCTGAACATCTAGTGGAGCCAAGATACAAAGTCAAATTTTCTGACTAATGAATGGCCGGGCCTGGCAGACCAGGAGAAACTTGCCATTTGTCAAGGATGTTCTGTCTTTGCCATGACAAATGTCTCATCAAGCTTCAGTTGTTTTCTCTCAAGAAAGTAGAGTTGAGAAAGCAAGAAAGAATGAAATTTGGCCTTGGAGCCCTTGGAAGGCAGGCGGAGTGCCATGTTGTTCTTGTAATGTCTTTCTTTGATAATGAGCAAGGAGAGAGGTCCCTGTGCAGAACAACATGCTTCCTTTTGGAAAACCATGGTTACTTATCCTTCAAAAGGTGTGATTTACTCTTGCTTTAATATGACCAAGCAATCCTGGGCAACTCAGTTGTATTTGCATTTTCTCTCATCTCCTTCAGGCCCTGACCCCAAACTCCACCCCTCCAATTTTGCAAGCAAAGATAAACCCTCATTAAAATTTTCTCGGTTGTTTCTTAATGATGTCAGCTGCAGGCAACTGGACTTAATAACATGTTGTTTGCCTGATGTTCATGTCCTGACTGTGAAGTCTAGGTCATGGTGTTTTGAATGGATAAATGTCTGGAGATACCAGTGATCTGGAAGTCTGTTGAAAAGGCAGACTCTGATCTTTTCACATAGGTGATTATTGAATTCATCCTGCCAGATGCCCTAAAGGGCAATGCAAGAACCACGGGGAATTGGGAGAATTATAAACGTACCAGAAACTCCATGCTTTTTATCATTGAACAGTAATACCAACATCCTGAGAGATGGAAAAAAGTCCTCAGCAAAATTTTACAACAGGTCAAATGTATCATGGGTTTCAATCCCAACTCCATTACCCACTTGCTGTGTGACTTTAGGTGCAATCTCTCTGAGTTTCATCTTTAAAATGGAGATTATATTTACACTAACCATTTCACAAGGTTATTGTAGAGAGCAATTCACATAATGTATATTTAGTGACCCCTCTGGGTTATCCCAACTCAGCATTCACAGGGCTGATCCTCTCTTACAATTTCTAGGGTTTTCTATGGGTATTCATATATAGCTCACAATCCCCAACCACTGAACCTACTTTTAATAGTCAATCAATAGACATAATTAGCTCAAAGAAAAAGGTATTTACTAAGATATCACAGTAAAAACAGTAGCTATAAAACATCCTCCCCCCACAAACCTAGAACTTATTCTCCCACAAATACAGGACTGATGGGAAGAGTGGTAATAGACAATATGTTGGCAGTGAGGCACACACTTAGGGAACACATGTGGCTATAGTATTTCATAATTCTTGTACTGTAGGGTCCAGATGGGAAGGGAATAAGCTATTAAGTGCCTACAATCTACTGGGCACTGTGCTAAATACTTTACAAATATTACCTTGTTTGATCCTCACAACAACCCTGAAAATAGGTACTACCATTATCATCCCCATTTTTACAACTGGGGAAACTGAGGCAGACCTAAGTTAACCGGCTTATCCAGGGTCACACAGCTAGTAAGTGTCTGAAGTCATATTTGTTCTGAGATCATCCTGACTCCAAGACCAGCATTCTATCCACTGTATCCATTTATATAGAAATTTAAGGTTTTCAAAGCACTTTACAAATATTTCTTTTTAATCTTCACAACAATCTCAGAAGTTAAGTACTATTATGTTTTTTATTATATTTGTGGAAACTGAGGTACATATAAGTTAAGTGACTTGCCCAGGGTCAGATAGCGTCTGCGGCAGGAATTGAACTCAGGTTTTCTTGACTCCAGGTCCAGCACTCTAGGTACTGTACCATTTGGCTTCCTCCAATGTTCTTTCCTTTCTCATGGTATCCTCACAGTCATCCTTCCAGACATCTCTCCATTGCATGGGTTACTCAGCTGAATCTTCAAGATCTGCTTCTGCCCTAAGCTCAAATCTCATATGCCAGGCTAGTTTTGTCATGAAGCCATAGCTGACTCTCTTTTCTACTGCCAGAGGTCACACTTCTGATTTTGATGTCTCTGCTCCCTGCATGATGCAGTGGCTCCCACTAGGTGAAGAGCATTGGAACAAGATGGTATAGCCAGAAGGGTGGGGTGGCAGAGAGGAGGAGAAAAAAAAATTGTGGGTCACAGCACACAAAGCTCCTGCTTCCATCCAATGTTAAAGATTTCACAAGCTTAGTTTTTTGAAAATCTACCAGAGAAGTGACTTTTCTTCTACCAGACAATGCTGAACTCCCCTTCCAATCCATTCAGGAAAACTTTTTCACACTTTGTAAAGGACTGATATTCTAATAATAATGTTGTTGATATTCTTCACAGCTGTCTTTAGGTATCCTTCCCTACTCTCTCCCCTCCGTTTTTTTTTCTTTGGTAAATTCCTTATGAGATATTCAATGCTTGGAGACCCTTATGATTGCATTTCACCTGAACCTTGTCTTAAACTCCAGATTTTTCCCATCTCTTAGTCTGGATTATTGTCCATCCCATTCCCTAAAAATCTATGCTATCTTCTAGGTGACATTTAGTTAATCTGCCTATCCTATAAACAGATGCTAATAACTCAGGTAATGTACATTTCCATAGGGACCTACTGGAAACAATGTCTTACTCATCAAAACAGTAATCTCCGAATGTTAGTTTGATCCTATCTAAGGGAGAAAGTAAGAATAGGGAATATTTTAGTGGAAAGGGAGGCTACTTGCTTCACCTATGGAGCAAGGCTAAAAATACATTGTTCCCCTTGGGCCTCCGTTTTTGCAACAATCCATTGTCAATGCTTTGGGTTTAGCTTATAAAAACATGGCTGCTTTGCAGGGGGAGAAGCTGAGGTCAACTCTGAGAAGCTGAATGACATAATGGAAAATTTGTTGGATTGAGAGTAAGGAAGTTTGGGTTTGAATATGTATTCTGACATTCATTAGTATGCAACCCCAACTTGAACCTCAGTTTCCTCACCTGTAAGGAGATGCTAATAATGTATCTATTACCTACCCCATAAATGAAGAAGTTCTTTTTAAACCTTAAATGTGAGTCATTATTATTTTGGCAGAACCAATTTGAGATGCTTTGGTGACTCTCTTTTATTCTTTTAGGCCATACATTGCTCTCCATTGTTTCTTTGGGTACAGGGCACACCACCAAGTTCATAAATTCAGAAAGCCAGCTAAGCATCTAGTTCCTGCAGTCATTTAATTGATGTGGGGGTGTTCAGATGTCTGTGTGAACCTCAAGTGACTGGCTTGTTTTTGCAAAGTTTGTGAGATTTAGAATCAGTTAACATTAGTAAACCACAGGACATTTAGAGGGCAATGTCTTAACTTGCCCAGGGTATAATCAATTAGGTTTGCTAAAGAACAAGAAAAAAGCCTGTATAGTAAGTAGACTGACAGTCAGGAATCCTGGACTTTCCTTTCAGCTCTGCCATTAACCCATTGTGTTTCCACAGGCAAGTCAACTTTTCCCTTCTATGTCTCAGTTTCCCCATCTGAATTTGGTTTCATTCTTTCTTTCCATTCCATTAATCTAAGCTTTTTATGTTATTGCGAGTTGGGAATTGGGGTGGAGAATGGAAAGTTTACTTGTCTGTATGGTTTAATTCTAAAAAAGGGCTTGCTTAAAATCAACAGTAGCCAGAGGAGAATTTACACTATGGTTTTACCAAGCCTGCCAGGGGCAGATCCCTAGAGGGAAGGGGAGATTGGAGGGAATAATGAGGTAGAAAACTAGGGAAGATCCCATCTGTTGGGTGCCCATTGTCTGAAGAATTACTGAGGGGGAAGACTAGAATAAAAAGCCTTTATCACATTTTCCAAAGGCCAAGATAATTACGCATTCTAAGGGGGAAATGGCATTGCTACCAGCACCTAAAAGCTTGCAGCAAGAAACTGATTCAAAGCTCCCCAAAGCCAGGACAGATGCTTCTGTCGTGCACAGGAAACCCCTCCCTAACCTTTCTGATAGGATCATAGGATTTCATGCCAAAGAGACATTTTCTAGACCAACCTCTTTATTATACCAATGAGGAAACTGCGGCTCTCAAAGGAGAAGTGACCATTACACTGGAATCCTATTTGACCTTGGACATGAAAAGATTTGAGAGCTAGAGCTAAAAGATGCCTAGGAGGCCATGCGATCTAACTTCCTCCTTTTATAGATTAGAACATTGAGACCAGGAAGATTGAGCCAAGATCACACAGGTTGAAAGCACCAGAAGTGGGATTAACCAGTCTATAAGCACTTACTAAGCGCTCTGTCCCAGGAACCGTGCTGGCGATGCCAAGAGTCTGTCCTGAAGGAACTTGGATTTTATCAGGGGAGACAAGTATTTGCATATGTGGGGCATTACAGAGAGATAACTAGAGAGTCAGGGGGGAGGGAGAGTCAGAAGCACAGCCTGGAGAATTAGAGCAAGCAGACAGGGATGAGTCATGTAAGCCCTCTGATCTTCAGCTTCTTCATCTTTAAAATGAGAGTTTGGGACTGCATGATTTTAAAAGTCTCTTCCAGCTCTAAATCTTATGGTCTAGAGCCATAAGATAGAGCAAGCTCTCCATAGAAGCAGGGATTAGAATCTGGGAGTCCTTGCTTTGCCAACCAACAAGTATGACATTAGACAAATCAAATCTCCAATCTGGTTGTCAGTTTCCTCATCTGTAAATTGAGGAGGGTTTCCTTTCAGGGGAGTCATTCATGGGGTGAGATTAGATATCTTAAAGGCAGTCTTATAGTGGTATTTCAACTCAACTGCCCCCAGATTATGTCTGCTGCCTTTAGCTAGGGTTGCTGAGACACCTATAGTGAAGAACAATGCTTAGAAGGGGTGGAGGGAAAAGGGATCGTGTTGGGGAGAAGGAAAATGTGGCCAGCAGACTTTCATGCTTAAGCATAAGGATCAAAATCTATTGCTCTTCAAAGTGATTCAGCCTTTTCATATTGTTCTCCAGGGACCAAAACGGATGTCTGATGCGGAAGTGCAAACAGATCCTGTGTCTATCGGGCCAATTGGGAAATCTAAGTAATAAATACCCTGAGAGCTATTGAAGAATCCCTGCTCACAACATGTCAAGCTGACTTTTTCCTACCCCACATCCTCCTTCCTCCTTTCCACCGATGCTGTCATCAATTGAGACCCCTGCCTAAGGATAAAGAAACAGCTGATGTACATTGAGATGTATTATTTACATATCTGGTCCATTATATGCCAATCAATAACTGTAAAGGTCATTCTGAAGCAATGTGTATGTAGTATTGTAACTAAAGAGAAGTCAGTAACGTGGAGGGGTGGGATGAGGGACAGTTATTCTAGATTAGGTATGAAGTTATAAAAATGGCAGCCATTGCAAAAAAAAGTCAATTGCATAATAATTAATGTACACTGAGAGGATTAAGCTTTTGTAGTTAACAAATGCTTGATCTCAAAACTTGAAAAGAACTATATATAAAACCCTAGATTTATTTCAGTATGCGTTTCACAGAGGAAACTAAGTAGTCATAATCTGTTGAAGGTGGAGGTATCATCAGTTTTCAGATTTCTTGGCTCTAAATAAGGAATGATTGAAAGGTATTTTTCAATTAGGTCCTTGAAAGGCAAATGAAAATGATGAGATCATAAAGGCTGAATGGAGAGGACCCGAAATGATTTGGAAAAACAAGGGTATTGTTTTTTGTTTTGTTTTTGTTTTTGTTTTTCTTTTTTTGTTTCGTTTTGGGGTTTTTTTTGGCACGGTTTGGGGACATGAGGTGAGAGTAACTTTTTAAAAAGCTGCAAAGTTACCAACCAACACCAGGGGGAGCCAGGGTCTCCATTTGCAAACACTGTGCTACTAACACCATTCTGTATCTGCAGTCTTACATTATTAATGTTTTTCAGATTCCTGAGAAGCCTTCATCTGTTTTGTCTGACACTTGTCCAGAGTCTTGTCTGTAATTTCCTAATGAAAAATCTGCGTATTATCAAGATTCTGCCTCTTTTACCAAACTCTTTCCCCTAACCCGGCTTAATAAAGTTTACTGAAGATTCAAATACCTGTGGTTATTTTTAACACCTGTACAGAACAGCAAATGGTATCGGAAGTCTAACATGATAGAATTCAAGGTAGCAGATTATTTACATAATTGTATATACTATGGCTTTCTCTTCTGATTTAATTTTTTAAATACTTTTTTTCCCTTCCAAAGTATCTTTAATTTTGAACTAAAACAGATTTCCTTTATTCACCTAATATCTAAAATGTCTTTTTGTCACCCAGAGATTCCCCAGTCCCCCTGCATCTCCATTTCCCCTTTGGTTCTTTTCCTTGCCCCTCCCCTCTCCAAACCATTGCTTTGAAATAAACATGGGTTATCCTCTCTTAACCCAGGCATAGAGCACAGGAAAGTGTCTGCCTGGAAGGCAGATGGAATCTATAAAGTTGGCAAAATGACATTTGAAAGCTGTGCTCAGAATAGTCGATAAGGACGTGGGCTCTTGTTCCAGTAGGCTGTGCAGGTAGAAAGCACTGACTCAGGTTGGCCAACTCCCAGGCTTTCAGCTGGTGATGTAGATACTGGCCCCAGTCCGGGCTAAAAAAGGAGATTGGATCCTTCTGCTTGCCGATGGGGCTCAGGGCTCTAATCTTTTCTCCATGCCCAGAGCTAGTTTGCCACAATCTGACTCTTCTACATCCCATTGGAATGTTTGTCTTGGCTTGAACCAGGCAAGGAGTTACTAGGGAAAGGAAAAGAAGGGGAGGAGAGGGAGGGGAAGGAGTAAATTTTGCCTACATAAGTCTGTTGAAAGAATCAAAGAAACAGTGGCCACTGACTCCCTGGTTAGCTCCAGACACTAGGGGGTTGCCTAATCAAGGCTTTGTTTTGATGGGGGGTAAGGGAGGGGAGGGAGACAGGGGTTATTCAGCAAATTGAGAGTAGCGATGGTATAATTTTCAGGTCTCACCTCAAAGGGGTTTGTTACTTGGATCAGAAAAGTCCCCTGGCAGAAAGGATAAGAAACAGAGTGATTGCAAGTGACCTTCTGCCACGGACTCACTAATAGTGGTTAGCATTGGCAGAACCCTGACGTACACAGATAATCTCCTTCCCTGTTTTTAGATTTGATTGCTATGTAATCAGGGAGGAAAGTACCATGGCCACAGCCTGGGCCCCCAGAGCCACAGCCACTCAGAGAAGGCATTTTACCTTGAAATGGACCCTTAGCATTTCCTTCCCTTGGAGATGAGGGCAAAGTATCTTTGTTGGATGTGGGTAGGTGTTGGGATTTTTTTTCCCCCTGGGCAAGCAAAAGTGAGGTTTATTTCTTAGATGGCTCGTTTTTATTTTCCCTTTAAAAGGCATAGCTGGGACCAATGGGAAAAGTTTATTTTTTTGTTTGGGGGTTTGGGGTTGTTGGGGTTTTTTTCAGTGTTGAGATCTTAAACTCAACTTTATCAGAAGAGGGCAGGACCTTCATCACCCATAAGGCAGTTGCCATCCACTAAAATTTGACAACACAGGTCTTGGAAATAAATGGAAAATTTGGATTCAAAACTGTGGCAATAGGAGGTTGGGAAAATACTTTTAAGGGCTGGTTTCAGATCACAGGACACAGTCACCAAAACAATGGAGTTTCTCCCAAAATGTGCAGCCTTGAAAAAAATTCCCCTGGATCAGAATAAAGAGAACAGAGTTTTAAGATGGCAAAGAAACTAGAAAGACAAAGATACAAGAAGAGAAATAAGATGAACAGACAGATTGATGAAGAGATAAAAAACAGAGGAGAAGAATCTGGAAGGTGTACAAAGAGACAGAGAGAAACAAAGAGAGATAACCGAGAGAAGGAAACAGAGAGGCAGAGAGATAAAGAGAAAAAAAGAGACCAAATCATCAGAGATACAGAAAGGATGAAAGAGAGAAAAAAACAAAGACAGAGAACTATTAGAGAGCTACACAAAGATGAAAAAGGAGAGAGAGAGAAGAAAGAGAGAGAAGAGAGAGAGAGAGAGAGAGAGAGAGAGAGAGAGAGAGAGAGAGAGAGAGAGAGAGAGAGAGAGAGAGGCAGAGAACACCCAGAATGAGTAAGAAAACAAAGAGAGGCATGAAGGGGGAGGGGGAAGACAAGGTATCATTTTTACATTGAAAGAAGAATGGTATCTTCTCCAATGTCAGCAAGAAGTAGCTTTTCCAGGGACTGAACTGAAATGGCCACCACGACCTAAAAATTGCTCTTTCCAGCTGACAGTGATTTATTGACTGTTCTCTATAAAAGAACTCATTCAACAGTTAAGTTGTTTTGAGCCCTGCTGCCATGTGTTCTCCTCATTACAGGGTTAGCATCTTTAAGGGGAATCTAGACATTAAAATAAAAAAGATTTTAAGTGAATTTCTTGTGGAGTTCTGTGGTGCATACCGGGTTTTGTTTTATTTGGTTTTACCTCTTCCATACACTTGAAACAAATTAACCCAATATGAAAACACACATTAACTGAATTGTTCTCCTTTGAAAACTGTCCAGACGCACCAGGGTCTCATTAAACTACCAGAGCCCAGTATCTGATCTCTTCCCAACTCTGGGGGCAAGGTGACTCGCCATAGATTTATATAACCTGGACATGACAATGTAATTTCCTGTATCAAATAGTCCCAAAATGATTCTCTACATAAAAAAAATAAAAATAAAAAGGGATCAGCTACCAAGACTGGGGCAGGTGGGGGAAGGGAGAAGTGATTTGAATTTTATTAACTCACTAACACTATTGGGATTAGAAAGGTAGTTAGCAGCAACAATTACAGGGGTTTGGTTTTTAATGATTCAGTAACACTTTCGGTAGTCCCCCCTCCCTTCATTACTGCCCCATCCCAGTCTCCGCAGTGAACCGAGGTTTCCGAGTGATTAGAATTTTTCTTCCACTGTCATCTAAATAAAATGCCACCGAAAATTAGAGATTCCATTAGGAATAAAAAAACAACAACATAGCAGGCTACTTGTCTTTGTAATTCAGATTATCAGCTCCAACCTACAAGGGAGTTTGGAATCCGCCCTTTGCATAAATTGGTCAACACTGACTTCCCTCAAGGGGTTAACCCTTTCCACCCTTCCTGACTCTTTTCTATGGAGACCCACTAAACATCTTTCCCAAACTTGGGTCCTTTAAGACTGCTTATCAAAAGTTGCTATCGGTACCATTAAATGGAAATAGGAATCAGTATGACCTTGGATGTACTTAATTGTATCCTTTATCTCTTTTAATTAAGACTTTAATTAGGGCTTTCCTGTAATTGGAGAGGTGGAAGAAGAAAAAAAAAAAAGCACTTCTACAAAATGGACCCAAGTCCTCCATTTGCAAAATGTGATGTTTACAATTCCTCCCACAAGTTTCCTGTCCTTGAAGAATTCAACAGCCAACCACACGAGGGAGCCCCAACATCTGGGGTTGTACCTTCTATGGTCAAGGAATATCTGCCATTGCTTACTCTGCAGCGGAGACAGGACTGGACAGGAGAATGTTAATATCGGGGTGTTTATTGAGTTTACTAGACAGTGTTTAAAGGAATGCCATTGATTATGCAGGACCCAAAGAAAGTAGATGACCCAGTTAGTCTTCGTCTTTCAGCAAGCCCCAGTCTCCAACATTCAATCTTCGTGTCCTTTTTTCCACCTAGTGGGAGAGTCTCACTCAGAGGACACATGATCCATCCCTATGAAGTACGGTTATGCTGTCATGACAATCATAGAATCGTAGATCTATTGCTGGAGGTTAGCCCTTAAGGGCTATCTGGTCTGATTTTACAGATTAGACAACTGAGGCACTGAGAGGTCAGATGCGCAGGAAGTGTGCAGGGGGAGATTCTGACCCAGGTCTGCAAATCCGGAGCTCTGAGATGACACTAAAGATATTTGCATTTATCTTTGAGTGTGAAAGACCAATGTCCCCCGAATGCCTCTGCACAGCACACAGCAAGGGTTAAATTCTATAGAAGATGGACTTTCATTCTTTTTTAGGTCAGGGACCCATCTGGCAGTCTATAAAAGCCTATGGATCCATTCTCAGAATAACGCTATTAAGCAAACAAAAGACAGCCGGTGGGTCAGTGGATTGAACACTAGCTCCGGAGTCAGGAAGTTCTGAGTTCTAAAGGTGCCACAGACCTTAGCTGTGGGAATACAGGCAAGTCATTTAATCTCTGTCTGTATCAGTTTCTTCACTTGTTAAAGGGGTGAGGATCAAACGAGCCTGGTACATAGTAAATTCTACACAGACGTTAGCCATTAGTAATAGTATTAAAATACTTAGGAGTAGAAAGGAAACTAATTGTATCAAAATATAGTTATCAATGTAATATAACTGGGCAGTTAGGTTGCATAGTGCATAGAGTGCCAGGTCTAGTTTTTCTTCCTGAATTCAAATACTGCCTCAGATTCTTAATAGCTGTGTGACCCTGGGCAAGTCACTTAAACCTGTTTGCCTGTTTCCTCATCTGTATAATGAGCTGGAGAAGAAAACAGCAAAACACTCCAGATAGCACCATAGACACACTGAAAAATGATTCAATGACAGTACAGCTATAAAAATATTTTTATTATACAAATTCACAGACTCCTGATTAAGAAGTCCTGCTTAGAAGGTATATAAAATTATAGAATTTCAGGACAGAAAGACTCTCTAGATCACCCTTAATTTACAAATGGAGAAACAAACTCACAGAGATGAAATACTTTGCCTAAAGACACACACACAAGTGACAGGGCAAAGTGTTTGAACCTAAGTCTTATTACTCCAGATGAAACACTCTTTTCACTCATTCCTTGCCCACAAACAAAACAAAACAAAAACTTCAGTCAGGTAGATGATACACAGACAAATAAAAATAATACCCTAATACAAGACAGGATGTGATTTAGTGTGGTGAGAAGCTCAAAAGAGGGGCACCTAGGTAGTGCAGTGAATACAGTCCTGGAGTCAAGAAGACCTGAGTTCAAATTCAACCTTAGAGACGACACACTTACTAGCTGTGTGACCTCGGGCAAGTCACTTAACTCCAATTGCCCTGCCTTTCCCCCTCCAAAAAAAAACAGAAGCTCAGGAGAGAGAGCTATCAACAACAATAACAATCATTCATATACCTCTTTGAGGTTTGCAAAGTGCCTTTCTTACCAGGATCCAGGATCCTGTGTGGTTAATGGGATAAGTATTACTATCTTGATTTTACAGATAAAATATGGTTTGGGATGGCCAAGAAAGTACTTGAACACCTCCTAAGATAGATAGGTTTCAGATATGTAGAAGGACAAGCCTCTTTTATGGTATATCGAGGAGGGAAACACTTCCTCCATCTTGAACTGTTCTATCAATGTGAGCATCTATTACTTAAGAAAGACAACTGAAAGAAAGAAAACGGATGATGAGAGCATGTGTTTAGAACACAACACAAGCAGAAGACCATAGTGGTAGACCAACAGGGGGGAGAAGCACAGCATTAGAACTCAGGACCTTGGTTCTGTATGTTAGCTCTAACAGAGCAGGGATGAGTTGCTCTATGTGCCCATCCCGCCCAATCTGGGATATTTCTCAGGGGGTGGGGGAGGACCTAGCTTAGGACAGTGCTTGAGCTCCCCCCTCGGGTTCCCAGATAACTATCCAGAATTCAGAGAGGAGTGAAGAAGTCAAACCCCTGGTACCTTAACATTTATGGGCTGTGTAACTCCCATCAACTGCAATTTCTCATCTGTAAAATGGGGATTAAATACAGTTACTCCACCTACCTCACAGGATCCTCATATGAACACTGCAAATCTCAAAGTGATATGTAAATGTAAATTATCGTCATTATTAGTATCTATTATTGTTACTTAGTTTAGAGGGATCACGTAGGGGAGCAAAGGGAAATGATATAGGAAAGAGAAGTAAAGACCCTATTATAGGGGGCCTCAAGTGTTAGGATAAGGAGTTTCAATTTTATCCTCTTGCAGGCTCTGCAAAATCGCTGAAGGTTTAGCTATATGGAAAAAGTGCTGGTTTGGGACTAGCAGTGTTTGCCAGGCCACCTACCAAGTTTGTCCTTTAACTGGTGGCTGTAGCTTTTGTGGGGTCAATTGCTGCCTCTGACAGCCTCACTGCCTCTCTTGTCTGCCCTCGCATGCCAATTCTTGCATGCATTCATTCAGCAAACACTGAGCCAACCCTGCAAAGTGGGCCAGGGACACAAGCAGAACTGGGACAAAGCCTGGGGGGGAGGCCAAGAAGGAACAGTTGTGTTAAATTACTCCAGTTGCTCCCATAAACTGTGCCTGAGTCACAGAATCCCACAACGATCAGAGTTGGAAAACTCTTCAGAAACGTCTAATCCAACTCCCATCCAAAGTATGAATCTTCTTGTACATATTAGGTATTCAATAAACGTTGATTGAAGGAGCATTTCCCAAAGGGCGGGTTGCAGAGAATGCATTATTTTCCAACCAAGAAAGAAGCTAGGTTAATTTCCTATTCAGTGTTATAATAATAATAACAACAATAATTACTATTATTATTATGTGGCATTTAAGGTTTAGAAAACATTTTACCTATACTGCCTAATTTTGTCCTATTCATAATTACTATTTATTATTATATAGCATTTAAAGTTTACAAAATATTTTGCATAGATTGCATAATTTTATCCCATTTATTATTATTATTATCATTATCATTATTATTATTATATGTCATTTAAGGACTAGAAATCATTTTACCTATGTTGCCTCATTTTGTCCTATTTATAATTACTATTTATTATTATTATAATAGTTATGGTTTACAAAATCTTTTACCTAGATTGCCTAATTTTATCCTCACAACAGCCCTAGGAGGTTTGGGGTTTTTTTACAGATAAGGAAAATTGAGACTGAGAGAAATTCTCTTTACAATGGAAAAAAAACGCTGGATTCAGAGACCCAGGACTGTTTAAAATACCCATGTCACCTTGGGCAAGTCAATTCACTTCCCTGGGTCTTAATTTCTTCATCTGTGGTCAAGAGTGACTTGAACTAGATGACCTCTAACATCCCTTAAATCTCCATTTATGATCATAACTAATCAATAAACATGAATAAACTCTCTGGCAGAGAATTCTACCTGGCACCAAACTCCCTAGCTTCCTGGTGTTTAGACTGTCTAGGAAAAGAGAAAAGATAACTCTGAATTAAGCTCACCTCCTGCTAGAGAGAAGAATCCAGTCAATGTGAAGAAAATGGGTTTGTTTTCTGCCCTCAAGGGTCCATATCTAACTGTGTTATCAGTCTGATGAGAGATTGTCGGATACAGTCTGGGTCTGCGCATTTAAGAGGTTGTGGGTCAGAAGTGAAGCTCCAGAGCCCCTGCATTAGAATCCCCAATTGTCACTCCTGTCAATGACAATGGGCAAAAACTTGATCAATATCTCTCCTTCTTCCCCGCTGCTAACACCTAACCCCATATCTAAGCATCACACTTAAGTCCAGGATCCCAATGTCTGCTATAGACTCGTGAGTGAAGAAAAGCAAAAGTTTCCGTATTTATTCCCTGAGAGGGCCTCATAGTGTAATTTAGTGGCTAGGCACTTCAGTTCTCTAGGTCTCAGTTTCCTCATTTGTAAAAAGATGGGATTAGACTCCAAGGTCTCTAATCTCTCAGTGTCTGATGCTGATTCCCTACCTGAGACCTTACTTGTCCTTCTACGCCCCTGCCCCACCCCTTCAGTTTGGCTTAAGAGGTCTCTTGCCCCTTCCCCATCCCTTTCAGTTCATTTCACAGTGTGACAGGCAAAGATTCAGGAATAAGCAGCCTTACTCTTCTGTTGGCTAACTCCACCCCCCACCCCCATCTTTGCCTGCCAGTTGTTCACAGTAGCTTAGCAGTTTTAAGAACACAAAAACAGGAAATTATGCACCAGTCCTGACTGATTTAAAAAAATAAAAAAAAAACTCTCATATTCAAATCTTTCACTATGAAGATTTTTTCAGTTTTCAAAAACTATGGTCTTGAAGAATTAGATCCCTTTCCCAAGGCTCTCTGGTTTTGCTTAATCATTTCCTTTGAAAACTTATAACTTCTTTGACCACTAAGAAAAGAGGTCAGAAAAGGGTGATTGAGAGCGTTTGAGTGAAGCAAAACAAGACAGGAAATTCTGGATGCAAGCTCAAATGCTTTTCTCTTTTAATCCCCTGGCGTTCCAGCAGCGTAGGACTAGAGTTCTGGGAAGTTGCTCATTGTCTGAATAATGACCATTCTAGGACATTCTTTTACCACTGACACTAACTGATCCAAAGGAACATTCTGTTGTCTTTTGTCTTCTAATGATTACCTGGTATTGGGTGAATATATGTTGCAGGGAAGTATCAGGTTCCCACTAGGTTGGTTAAGTGTCAGATTCTGGAGTGGGAATAGGGAAGTCACATCTTCCATTGGATCTCAGTTTCCTTAGCTGTAATAACTAGATGACCTCCCAATTTTCTTCCAGTTCTAAATCTGAGATCTCATGATCATTTCCCAGTAATATCAGTAGAAATAGCTACATTGATTGATGTCAATTATATAATTGGATGGTGAATGGGAGGGGAGGAGATAAAATATGTACCGAGATAAGTAAATGCAAAACATGTAGTTATCCCTACCACATCTTGGGGATTAAAAACTCAGTATCCCTGCAATCTAGAAAAGCTACGGAAATTTTCTTGGCTCTCCCTTTGTACCAAAGAAGTCTGAATTATTATGGCATTAAAAGGCAAAGTATATTGATATGATACAATACCATACATATATTTTATAAATTTCTGAGTTTCTAAATATTTTTCTGTGTCATCTGCAGCTTCTGCAAAACTCCCCCCCCAAAAATTTCCATTTAATTTCTTATGCTGATTGGTGATATATTGAAACCATGATGGGGCAAGTCACGATGTGAAAGGGAAAACTGTACAAAGAAATTCAAGGTAGTTTTAAGAGGTACAAAGCATTTCCTTCATTTCAGAAATAGATATAGAAAGCATCTTTTTAAAAAAAAAAAGATACTCTTTTTAAAAGAAGGAAAGACCTCTAACAACTAGGGGGAATTGGGGAAAGCTTCCTGTAGAAGGTGTTACTTTATCTATGCTTTAGAGAAGGTGAAAGAGCCTAAGAGACAGAAATAAGGCAGGAATGCATTCCAAAGAAGTGCACGGGGCTAGAAATGGAACAGTGTATACTGGAAACAGATAGGCCAGCTGGACTAGAAAGGAGAGTTCATAAAATGGAGTAATATGAAAGAAGACTGGAAAAGTACAGGGTACCCACACTGTGAAGGAATTCCAAAACCAGACTGAGAAGTTGGGAGTTTTTAATCCTAGAAGCAATAGGAAGCCATTGAAGGTTTTTGAGGAAGAGAATGTGCATTTTAAGAATATCAGTTTGACAGCTGTTTGGAGGATGAAATGGAGATGAGAGAGATTTAGAAGCAAGGGGATGAGTCAGGAGGCTACTGAAATAGTTCAAGGGAAAGGTGATGAAAGCTTGAACTGAGGTAGAAACTATGAACAGAGAGGAAGAGATGGACTCCAGAGGGTTTCGAAGGTAGACACACTCTGGCCTGGCAACTGATTTAATGTAGGAGTTGAGGAAAAGGAAAGAGTCAAGGATAGCTCCAGCCAGTTCTTCTGAATGAAACATTTTGGGATGATTAATGCTTTTAGAGCTCTTCTTGCAACCTTGAAAAGATATTTTTAAAACCTTAAAAAAAACTCGTTAATTACAAAACTCTCACCAGCCTTTCCCAGGCTTAAAACTGCCTCACACCCAAAGTTGGGAGGGGATAGGGATAAGGAGCTGGTGGGAAGAAGGAGCCACTACCACATTTCTTACTTTCCAGGAGCAGGCTTTACCCTGGGACTGACTTCCTGCTCTGGGCCCGTGTACCTGAGTTCACACTGCAAAACAGCAACAGACCTAAGTTGTCCCCTAGTGACCAAAACACAATAAAAACCTTTTGTATCCAATTTAGAATCCCAGAGTGTGAGTTGCCTCAGTCACCAGAATGGATAGAGGCCAGGACACATTTCTTTACTTAGGCAGTAGTACTTCTGTGGGCCAGCCAATATTTTTATCTATGCAAGGTGTCCTATGTCCTATGAAGCATTACAAAGAAACAGAAGACTCAGTCCCTGCCAAGAGACACAGGGCAAGATAGGGCAAACAAAGAAAACATATATGCAGATTCCACAGGCAGGTACACAGCACAGTCCAGCTACCATCATGTATATATAAGTATTCAGGGAGTTGTTGGAATGCTTAGGGGATTGCATTTTGATAAGAATCTACTACATGGGCATTTAAAAATGTCTTAGCTTTTCATAATTCATCATTTCTAAATTATTAAAATCAAGACTGTAGCATATGCTAGCATTCTGGGGTTCTAGTTCAATGAGAATGTGAAACAATAATAACTTATAATAATAATACATTTATCTGACATTAAAATTTATAGAGTACTTTTAAATGTGTTATTAATCTTTTTTTATACCACAATAATTTGTGGAAATATTTCCCTTTCCTCCTTCTTCTCCCTAAAAATTGCCCTCTCACCCCTGAAACAAAGAAAAATCTTCTTGTTTAGTCATATATGACTTTTCATGACCATATTTGGAGTTTTCTTGGCAAAGACACTGATGTGGTTTGCCATTTACTTCTCCAGCTCATTTTCCAGATGAGAAAAAAATGAAGCAAACAGGGTTAAGTGACTTGCCCAAGGTCATAGAGCTAGTGCCAGAAGCTACATACATTTGAACTCAGGTCTTCTTGATTCCAGGCCTTCTATTCTATCTTCTGCACCAAAATGACTTGACTATCCCAAAAGCAAAGAATTTAAGAATTTGGAGGTGCCACTGGGGCCATCTTGTCCAAACCACACATAAAAGGAATCCTCAGTATAACATTCCCAACAAGTAGTCCTCCAGCCTCTACTTAAAAACCTCTAAGGAAGGGAAACCCACTGAGGCAGCCCATTCCATTGGCAGACAATATATAGTCTAGGCCTCTGATAAGAAGAGGGAGGTATGCTTCATTATCTCTTATCTAGGGACTATGCCTGGTTTTCAAATTGGAATTTAAATTTTTTTGGTAATCCTTGCTTTTAAAACATGCTAGATATTGTGTGTCTTGTGTGTGTGTGTGTGTGTGTGTGTGTGTGTGTGTGTGTGTGGTTCTATAAATCAATCAATTAATCAACAATTATGTATTATGGGCATACTAAGTGGCAGGCACTTTGCTAACAAGATATCATCTGATACATAAATAAGAATGACCCACCTCCACCCCATCCCTAACCTGTCCAGGTAAAAGTGATCGTCCGAACACATGAACAGTTTTCTCATAGTTCACTATATCGATCCCTCCCTTGTCCCTTTCTCCTTCCCTCTCACTTTCATGGTTATTGTGATAAAATCATATTCTCTGCACTTGTGTTTCCCTGGTACCATTACACTCCAAACGCCTCCAGGATAGGGCTGGTAGTGTTGTATCTGTCTTGGCAATCCCCACATCTTGCAAGGAACACAGTCCTCAGTACTTCACTGAACCTGTCATTTCATTCTTGAAGGGCCTGTTTATTCCCTCCACCTATACAGTCTGTAGACCACCCATGCCTTCTCCTCCCAGATGATTATTAACTACATCCTCTTTCCATAAATCCTTCACAGAAAAGTTGTCAGGTGTGTTTCAAGTCTTTCTCTGATTCTTTTACACTCAAGCTGTCCAGTTTCTACCTGTTGCTTCAACACATTCTTTTCCGGTTGTGTATGTTCTTCAATGATATCTTTTATGCTACAGATCACATACAAGTCATCAATGGTGCTTTACTTAAACCTATTAATAATGAGCATGTATATTTCTATTGCTTTTTAAATCACCTCCCTTTACCATTCTTCTGTGGTCATGTTTGTCCATGATTTACAGCCACACAGCACCTCAAAAATAGTGGTGCGAAAAAAGATGTGCCTATGAGTGGCTTAAAATCATTGGAAAGTGATATAAAATTTCCTAAATGCCTTGATTGCTCTCCCTTCATTTAAATTTTGCTCCTAGCTCACTGTTCATTTGGAGAAGCAGTATACTGGCACAGCTTGGATGCTAGTCTGGTATCAGGAAGATATAGGTTTGGACCATGGGCCTCAGTTTCCTAATTTGTAAAGTGAGGTTAACAATATCTGTATGATTTACCTCACAGAGTTATTGTGAGGACAAATTAAGTCCTATAGACATTATGTGTATTAAAGCTTGCAAACCTCAAAATACTAAATAACACTAGATGTCAACTACATGGATTAATTCAATGATTTTCTTGTCTAACTACATGTCATAGTCTGGATGACATCTTGGTTGAATTTATTTAGCTGGAAAGTATCTTTAAGATAATCGCATCAGCCCTATTCATTTTACAAATGAAGAAACTGGGTCATAGAGAGTTAAAAAGACTTGTCCAGAGTCATCACAGAATTATATCATTTTATCAGATCTTTGCTCCTTCCATTTCTACCAATGGTGGAACTGTAGGTCACTAGATATTGCCTGTATTGATACTAGGGTGGTGTTGTTTAACGGTCAGAAATGAACCAGAATTACTCTTACATAATCATATACTTGAATATTTTGATCAATCTACAATCTCACTCATGTAGTTGCATGATTCAATGGTGTGGACCAATCCATCCATACCTTCTTGTCCATATCCTCCTGTAATTCTTCCACAGGGTGTCCAATGGTATTCTGAGAACCTTCCTCCAGTTCTCTTGACATTCCATCAATACCAAAACAGCACTCATACTCTCCATCTGTTATCCTCACTCTTACTACATTACTGGCCTATCTCATTTTCCATTCATAGGGCTCTTTGAGTCTTTTTTAGGCTGCTTTTTACACACAATTTGTCATTGGTAATATGCTGTAGTGTAGTTACACCCATCACGCATCTATCTCTCCACTGCCCTTTGGACGACCTGCAATGTTGATTCCTTGGAGATTATGGCATTCTGTGATTCACAGCCACACTGCATCACAGAAGAATATTGATGTTTTAAAAGATGGGGAGGGGGGTGTTTCAATGAGAAGCTCAGGGTCAATGAAACTATCCTGAAATTTCCCAAATGCCATTCCATCTGCATTCTTCTATTAAGTCCTGGGTCCAATTCACGATCTTTTTACAGTTTGAAGTATGCAAAACATTTCATGCATACTTTGTCATTTGATCCTTACCACAACTTTGAGGTGGGGGCTATTATTATCCCCATTTTAGAGATGAGTAAAGTGAGGCCAAGAGAATTCGAGGGACTTGACCAGAGTATCACAGATTGTAAATGTCTGAGGAGGGTTTTGAGGTTTGTGCTACTCATGGTCAGGAAGATGTGGCTTCAAATCCCTCCTGAGACACAACCTGTGATACTCCATTCAAGACCCTCAGCTTCCCTTGGCCTCACTTTTCTCATCTCCACAATAGGGGTAATAGCACCCACCTATAGGGTTATGGTAAAAAACAAATGAGATAACATATACAAAATACTTTGTATCCTCAACGTGCCACAAAAAGGGCTTCTGCTACTGTTATCTACCACCCCGCTTCCCTGCTTAAGCTTTCTTCATCCTTTTTCTTTTTCCTATGTGAAGAGTTGGGCTAAATTCTCTTAAATGATAATAAAATCATAGCTTCCATTTACTATACATGTGAAATAAGGAGGGAAAGTATTATTTTCTTCACGCTTTAGGTCAGGAAATTGAGGAACAAAGAAATTAAGAAGTGCCCAGAACTTGAAATCCAGTCTTCACATTCCTGCCCCTATTGTCTTTCCACTATAGCACACTGACTCTTGAGGTACATTTTATCAGTAGGTATATTTATTCCACATACATTCATGGACTGTCTCTTACATGCAAGGCACCGTATTAGGTGCTTGGGAAAACAAAGATAAAAATAACCCAGTCCCTGCCCCTAAGGAGCTTATATTCTCCTGGTAAAGATGTAACACATACACAGATAAATATAATACAAAGTAGAGACAGTGGTGTGCTGGTAAAATGTTTAACAACTGACTCCTAAAATATATACATGCACAACACATTTTTAAGTTTAATGTGCATTATTAACATTTTCTCCATCACATTCTTAACTCTAGACAATCTACAGAATAATAAATCAAGCCCTGATTTGTAGCATTTGCTGATTTCTGAGGTGAAAGTGCTTATACTGATAACTGAATGTTAAATAAAGTTTCACAAGCAGATATAAGCTGGCTCCAGCATAGCCTTGTGTAGAGAGTTATACAGGTCATTGAGAGGTACAGCCAAAGGTCTCTATAGAAATGAAGTGAAATTGGAATTTAAGTGAACAAGTAAGATGAAAAATGAAAATAAAATTACAAATGATTTAAAGATCTTAACAAGTTCATTTTCTTTCTATGAAATTATGTTTGTCATTTTTTTCCTTTGGGGGCACCTAAAATCTAATAACAATAACTGAGACCCCTCTGAAATTTAGTCTTCATTGAACATACATTTATGAATTATATCATGGCAATGAATCACTCTTCTGTGAGCCTTAATTCCCTTGCTTACAAAAAAAGATTGGATTAACCTATGCATACACTTTGACCCTGCAATACTCCTACTAAGTCTATACCCCAAAGAGATTAAATGAGTGGTAAAAGGATCTATATATTCAAAAACATTTATAGAAGGTCTTTTTATTCTGGCAAAGAACTAGAAACTAAGAGGGTGTCCAGTAGTTGGGAAATGGCTGAACAGATCATGAGATATAAATATAATGCAAGATTATTGTGCTATAACAAATGATGAAAGAAACAGTTTCGGGTAAACCTGGGAAGACTTGTATGAACTGATGCAGAGTGAAGTGAGCAGCAGCAAAAATCTTTAAACAATAACAACAATATTGTGAGAACAAATAACTCACAAAAACATAATAGTTCTATCAATGAAAGGATCAACTACTACATGATACTGAGCCATCGACAGAGAGGTGATGGACTCAGGATGCACAATGAGACATATATTTTTGGACATGGCCAATATCAGAATCTGTTCCACTTGAATATATCTATGTATGCATGTATGTATATATGTATGTGTGTGCATATATGCACATGCATATATACATGTGTGTACCTATGTGACCACATTATGTGCACATGTGTATTGTGTAAATGTATGCATACACATACATATATTGAATATATATTTGCTACAAGAGATTTGTTTTTCTTTGCTTTTTTCTGAGGGGAATAATGGAAGGGGAAGAATAATAAATAATGATACAATAATAAATACCTCTTAAAAAAAGAAAATGTAAAAAGAGAAAGAAAAAAGGGAGCTGGACAATATGGTTTAAAGCCTCTTCAAGCTCTAACATTCTGAGTCAATTTTTAAAGTTCTTAAGAAATGTATTTAAAATATTACATTAGTAAAGGAAGTGATTCATCCACAACAGTTATGGGTTCCAGGACTTTTTTCTGTATCAACTGATTCAAAGGCTAACTTGGAATTTTTATAGCCTCAAAATGGCTATAAACCCTATAAATAAGATTAATCCACTATTGAACTCTTTGAGAACGGCGACTATTTTTTTCTTTCTTTGTATCTCCAGTGCTTAGCACAGTGCCTGACACATAGCAAGCAATTAATAAACAAAGCCTATTGACCACCCAAGTAACTAAATGACTGACAGTCTCAGTATCATTTTAACTCTCCTGTGTTTATGCCTTAACTCCCCCATTATCTCTGAGGGAAGGGAAACAATCTCTTCCCCTTTGTATGTCTCAGGATGCCTACCACATAAGGAGTATTCAGTGAATATGGAATGAAGGGATCCGTTCTTGATTGACAAACAGAGTGTTAGAGATATATTATGAGATGTGTTGGAAATAGTATGGCACAGGGAAAGATTGTTGGATTTGGAGTCAGAAAATCTGAGTTTGTCCTGGTACTTATCAGCTGTGTGACTCTGCACAAGTCTCTCTCAGGCTCTCTGGTCCCAGTTTCCTCATCTGTACAACTGAGTTAATAATACTTGTACTCTCTACCTCCCAAGGCTGTTATAAGGAAAGGACTTTGTAAACTGTAAAACACTATAGAGGTGATGGCTATGGTTATTATTCATGTTTTCTTCCTTGTCATTAAAGTGCCAGTCAACTCATTCACTCAAGTTTTTATTAAGTCCCTACTATGTGCTCAAGACTTATGGACTGAACTAGCTTTGGCAACCCAAAGACAAAAAAGGAAAAAGGGAAGGGAAGGGAAGGGAAGGGAAGGGAAGGGAAGGGAAGGGAAGGGAAGGGGAGGGGAGGGGAGGGAAGGGAAAAGAAAAGAGGAAATAGTGCCTGTCTTTAAGGAGTACTTCTACACAGAGGGAAACCAGCATCATGCAGTGTGACATAGTAGAGAGAGCATTAATTCTAAGGACCTGGATCTGAATCCTAGTTCTGATACTGATTACTTGTTTGACCTTGGACAAGTGACTTAATTTCTCTGTTCCTCGGTTCCCTCATCTCCCAAATGAGGCTGTTGAACTCTGTATCCTTTAGAGTTCTTAAATCCATATTCCTATGAAACTCTGACTCAGTGGCCTCCCATCCCTTCTAAATCTAGATCTATGATCCTATAAACATAGATAAATCAGTATAAATCATACACAAAGCAAATACTCATGAAGGGGAGGAGGGAGTAAATATGACTAGAGCCTCATTTAAGGTGGCATTTAATGAGCTTTGAATGAATCTCGGGATTCTAAGTGGCAGAGGTGAGCAATAAATGCATTCTAGGTATGGGAGACACATCCTGTACAACAGCCTGGAAGCTGCAGACATGATGATATATATGAGGAATGGCAAGTAGGCCAGTTTGTCTGGAATGTAGAGAATGTAAAGGGGATTGATGTTAAATCTGTCTGGAAAGAGGCTGGAAATAAACTGAGGAGGGCTTTACAAATAAAGCAATGGGGAACCACTAAAGCTACTTGAGCAGGTAAGTATCAAGGTCCAATTTTGAGGTCTCGTCTCAGTTTACAAAGGGACCTTAAAAGATATTGAATACAAGTCCCAGAGGTTGGAGCTAGGGAGACCAATTAGGAAACTATTGCAACAGTCCAGGTGAGAGGCAACATGGGCCTGAACAAGGGTAGTAAATCCTGTTTTTTCCTTGCTCCAGTGGAAAGAGTAATAGTGGAATCACTAAGTAAGTGGGCATGTGAGTTAAGACAGTGGCAAAAACAGGAAATTATTTCACTCCCAAAAACGTTCTTGAAAGGAGTCTGAGTAATTGTTTCTTATCCAATTGGACATATTTTCACTTCCAGGATGACTCACATGGAGTATATACCTGTGAGCATGACATTACCTCATTTCACACAAACACACACACACACACACACACACACACACACACACACACACACACACACCACACACCCTTTCCAAAACACCAGCTATGCTGCTTGGGAGAGCAGAGCCAGAAGTAAGAAATTACATTTCTATATAGGAGCACATTTTAACAAACATCTGTTTACAAAGTTGAAAAAAAAATACAGATTCAGTAAATGGCACAGGAAGATTCAGAGGTCGTGGAGTTCTTTGTAATGTGAATGCTGAAGAGCTCTATTCATTTTATGTTTAAGCCAGGCAAAGGTTTTACCACAAACAGATGGGTGGTTGCAGCAGTGTATCTCCAGAGCTGCAAGGGCTGAGGCTGCCCAGAGAGTGGCCCAGAGACTCCCCAGCTCAGTCCTGTCCTGCTGAGGTAATAATGTCCTCACCTCTAAGGGCCTTCCCATCTTCCCCTTTATCAACCATCTCTCTTTATCCAATGATTCTCGTAGAGTCCTAATATGTGACACGAGGAGAGACCTTAGAGATCACCTTGTTCCGTTCTTTTAATGCATAAATCAGGACACAGACACCCAGAAAACTTTGGGGGTTTGCCCAAGGTCACAAAACTAATTAGCCTCAGGTTCTTCTGAATCCAAATTCCCTACTCTTTCCACTTTACAGTCATTGGTTTTCCTGTAATGTGACCATCGTTATTTCATGTTATTTATTAACATCTACATAAACAATTTCAATGGGCCTGCTGCCTTGCTTTATACATTTTCCATGCTCAACAAATATTTGTAACTTAATTGATGCCACAACAGGATGAATGCAATTACAACGTAATGATTACTCAGTTAATCAATAAGGAGAGTCTTTGCCCTGGTTGTTTCCTTCATCTGATATACTTTTTGGTACCCTCTTCCAAATTTCTCCCTGGCACAGTGGGTAGAGCACTGGACTTGGAATCAAAAAGACCTGAGTTCAAATCCAGCCTCACATACTTAGTAGATGTGTTACCCTGGGCAAGTCACTTAATCACTCTGTGCCTCAAGTTTCCTCATCTATAAAACAGGAATAATAATATCAACTAAACCCCCAAGGTTGTTGCAAGAATAAAATAAATTCATATTTGTAAAGCACTTTGCAAACCTTTAAGCACTATAAAATGCTATTATTTTTTTTTAGGCAATAGGGGTTAAGTGACTTGCCCAAGGTCACTTTTGAGGCCAGATTTGAATTCAGATCCTCCGGACTCCAGGGACAGTTGCTTTATCCACTGTACCACCTAGCTTCTCCTGCTCTCCTTTAAAGCCCAACTCAAATGCCAAATCTTCAAAGCTCTCCCTGACCTCCAACCTTCCTTCCTTTAACGACCTTTCCTCAGTTCTGTGTTTCTCCTTCATGCACCCAACACAATGTTCTACACACAGAAGACACTTCATAAATGAATGAAAAGGAATGAAAAAAGGAATGAACGGAATGAAGGAAGGATGAAAGAATGAAAAATACAACTCTTGTAAATTTGAAGCATTTTTGGACACCTGGCCTTTCTTTCCATCCTTAACAATCGAACTGCTAGTGAAACAGTTCAGCCCTTGAATCCCCTACCCTCTTGTCCTATTTCTAGTTCTACCTTGCCAAATCCCAGGCACCATTTGCCTTCTTTGCTCCTACCCCAGGGCTGCTAAGAGCTGTTGGAAAAAGTCATGCAATCCAGGCTGGGTCCCTTGCTAATTTATGTGATCTAATCTCAAAGAGGATCTTACAGCACAGGGTAATCTTTTTATTTTTTCCTGATTGACTACCATACTTTCCACCTAAGCTATTGTAAACCTCTTCTTTTCTTCTCCAGCCTCTCCCTCACAATAAAGGATCTCACCTCAATTACACACAAACCTGTTCATAGCTTTGATCTTGCCGTGACCCACAAGGGTTCTACTTTTATGACCATGAAGTATGAAATTCTTTTGATAACAATCTTTTATCTTTCCATCTTATTCTATGCCTTACCCCTAACTTAGATCCCTAACTCAATTCTTTGTCCTCACTGTCCTCCAATTTCTCCCCACTTGGTTCTTCCCCAGGCTATCATGTTTGCTCTGGCCATATTGTCTTTACTTCCTCACCCCAAGCCCTTGGTGAATCAGTCCACTCGGTTTTATCCTCTATAGAGGATATGTATGTGTGTGTGCATATGCATGTATGTGTGTGTATATATGAGTGTGAGAGTGTATGTATGTGCATGCATGTGTGTGTGTGGTGTATCCTCTTTTGTCCGACCAAACCTTGCCAAACTCCAGCCTTTAAATGCTCCCAACATTTGCCTCCTTTGCTCTAATTTACATGCTACTGAACAGAACTGGTAAAAATCATGAAACTATGTTGATCAGACTCATTACTAATTTATGCTTCATAATCTCAGCTGAACTCTCACTGCAATACAGTAAACTTTTTACATGTCCTTAATCCATTTGCTATCCCACTGATGAGAGCAACTATTCCAAAACTTTTCATCCCTCCTTAAACTTCTAACCACACTTTCTCTACCCACTCTCTCAACTGACGACCTCAGTTCATATTTCATTGGAAAAAATGAGGCCATTCTCTGAAATCCCCCTCTTCCCTTCTACTCCTCTTCTCGCATGAGTCAGAAGTATTCCCACATTTTCTTTTTCTTCATCACTGTTTTACATGATGAGGTGGCCATTCTTCTTCCCCTGTATATCCCCCCTTGCTCCGATCCCATCCTGTATTCTCCAGCTCATTACCCACACTATCGTTCACATTTGCTCCAATATTCATTCTCTACCTATCTACTGGCTACTTTCCTGCTGCCTACAAACACACCTGACATCTCTCTCTTCAAAAAAAAAAAAGCCCTCACTGGATGGAACTATACCCGATTGCTCTCACCCTTTGTCTTCTCCTCAGATAAATTTCTTGAGAAAGCCAACCAGTTCATGCGCATCTTCCTCCTCTTTTTTCCTCTGAGTTTTAAACCCAAATCTGTGGGTTCTTATCTCATCGCTCAGCAGAAACTGCTTATTCTAAAGTTACCAACAAATTCTTAATCACTCAATCTTTTTTTGCCTCTTTTATAATCTTCATCCTTCCTGACTGCTCCGACGGCTCTGCTGGCACTGTGGATCACGTAGCTACTCTCGTTTCTCTAAGTTTCCATCACACAGCTCTCTACTTGTTGGCCTTCTACCAGTCTGACCACTCCTTCTCAGTCTCCTTTGCTGAATCTTCATCCAGGTCACAACCACTAACTGCGGGTATGTTCGAAGGTTCCATCTTGAGTCTTTTTCTCTTCTCCCTCTGTGCTATCTCAGTTAGTGATATCATCAGTGCCCATGAATTCATCTATCATCTCTTTGCAGATGATTTCCTGATCTCTATATATCTCCCTCCTTAGCTCCAGTATCACACCACTAACTACCTCTTGAACATTTGGATGTCCTATAGGTATCTAAAATTCAAAAAATTCAAAACAGATCTCATTATCTGTCTCCCAAACCTTCTCCTCTTCACAACTTTCCTGTTGCTGTCAAGCATCCTCCCAGATGCTTTGGTTCCCAATCTCAGTGTCATCCTCAGTTCCTCACTTGCACATACCCCGTCTATACAATATGTTGTCAAGTCTTTTTGCTTCTATTTTCTTAATATCCCATGAACATTCCCCTTTTTCCACTTACCTGGTACATACTCTTGTCACCAACTCCTTGCTAGTTCCTTCCCTCTAAGACAAGGAGTTCTTGGATCTCCAAGTGGGTGGAGGTAGTGGGCCCATGGATCCCAATGTGTCTACAAGTACATGTTAGGGGATCTGCAAACTTGGGTTGAAAAAAGTATTACCTCTTCATTTCTACTAATCACTAACTGAAATTTAACATTTCCTTCATTTATGACTATAGATAACAAAACTTTTTCTGAAAAGGGGTTCATGGGCTGTCAAAGGGATCCATGACACAAAAAAGCTAATAATTCCCTCTCTAAGACTACTTTCTATCTACACTCTATATATCTTGTACATAGTCATTTGCATGTTGTCTGCCACTGGAATATAAGCTACTAGAGCAGGGAAACTTTGGACCTTTTTGTGTGTGTTTTTAGCACTAAATGCAGTGCCTGGAATATATCAGAGCTCAATAATTGCATGTTGACTGACTGACTGATGTACTTTACTGAGAAAATTGAGGCCATCTACTATAAGCTCCTTCTTTTCTTCTACTGGATACCTCAGAAACCTTCTGTAATGATTTGCATTCTCTCTTTTGTTCCAGTATCTAAGGAAGAGGTGACCCTTCTCCTTCGTTCAGACCAATTCCTCCACTTGTGCTCCTGATCATTGATGGAAGTATGAGTTAATCAATTATCAGCTTCAGTTAAGCACCCACTACAAGCACAAGCCCATGGAAATAACAGTCCTGGGTACAAATCTAACTTTACTAACTGCTGCTGACTTCCTTCTGGGTCTCTGTGGTCAATTATTATTAATTAATTATACAATTAATTAGTAACTCACGTGTAGGCCTTCACAAAAATAGAGGGTAAAAAGGTACATGACACTACAGGGACGAGGTATGGTATAGGTGATTATTTCCTATACACAAAAGAAGTGATAAAGAACACAGAATATTCATAGAATGAGTTCATTGATAGAATGAGTAAAAATACTATTCAGTAACTTAACCTACAACTATTGTAACAATCTGCCAGGAAGTTGATAGTTTACCTTCATCTGAAAATGAAGAGGTTTATAGGCCTGCTGGTGAGCTATATTTTACATTTGGCCTTCAGTCTGCACTCTTTCCCTCAAAACATTCATAGTTTTGGCAAGCCACAACACAGGCTTGGGTTCAGGCTACCTGTCAGCTCTACTCCTTGGACCCAGAACCTCCAGACCAGGGTTGGGAAACCTGTGGCCTCAAGGCCACATGTGGCTTTCTAAATCCTCAAACGTACCCCTAGAGGGCCACATGTGGCCCCCAGGCTACAGGTTCCTCACCCCTACTGTGGATCTTTCAAATTCAGGAGGTAACCTCCAAGCCAGGACATTCACCTCCAGATGTTTCTTTAGCTACTCCAGAATGAAAATACGTACAAGAAAAGGCAGCCAGAGACCAGGGAAGAGGTCCCAATAGTTGTGTACAAGCTGCATGTGGAAGCTGCCATGGGCTGGTAGAAAAAAAAACAGCACTAATCTCTTCTTGGCATGTGGTAAAGTTGAAGCAAGAGAGCAAGCTGGAAGCAGGTTCCCTCCTGTCACTGCCAGAAGCACAAAGGCACAGGGGACCACTGAGGGTTTTCTGTGTCACAGAAAAACTACAGTCCTTTTAGGGATAAATCACTACATGGGTTGCACACAGGTAGGAATTTTATCATCCCTAAAGAGACTAAGTGCCAAGTCACACATATGGTCTGCTGGAAGTGGGCAGGGAATATCTCTGCATGCTCTGTACAAGACAGACTACAGAAAATAGAAGACATGGTCTCTGCCCTTATGTGATTCTGATCTACCTGGAAAGCTAGATGGCACAGCAGATCGAATATAGGACTTGGCATTAGGATGACCTAAATTGGAATCTTGTCTTGGGCACTTCCTAGCTCTGTGGCCCTGAGCAGGTCATTTAACCTCAGTTTCATCACTTGTGAAATGGGGGTTGTTGTGAGGATGAAATCAGTTAACATGTAAAGCACTTTATAAACCTGAAAGTGCTACATAAATGCTATTTATTATCATAATTATTCATTTATACATGGTTACGCAATGAGTCCCATTAGTGTAAGACAGCAAAAAGTAAGAGCAATTTAAAGCTAGGTGACTATTCAGAGTCTCTCTTCCCCAAATCTAGGTCGTAGATAATAGCTCTGGAATTAGAGACCTTGTCTTTCAGGAACAAATCTGAAAACTGGCTCAAATGAAATACCTCAGTTTTGTCCAAATTGAAGCATTCCTATTCCTGTCACCTGTAAGCATGTGAGTAGAAAAGAGATTGACAGGAGTAACCCTAATAAGAACTCCTCATATTGTACATGCTTTTGCAACAATCCTGGCTAAAAAGTTCAAGCATTCTTGTAACCATTTTACAACTAAAGAAACTGAGACTAAGAGAAGTTAAGTGACTCATCCAAAGTCATTCAGTAAGCAATGGCAGGGAAAGGATTTGGATCCACTAGCTCTTCATCTGTCCTGCCACACAATTTGATAACGTCTTTTCAAAAAGTCTGAGCTACTTCCATTCCCAGAATTACTCAAATGGGAAGGTGAGTGAGTAGGTGACTTTCTGTGCTTGAGTCTTTCCCACACTCAGCTCTCAGCAGCTTATGATGTTAGTGGTTCAGTGGTTGTTCATCTAGGGAAACATCAATTTCTTTCTATCGCCAGTGGAAGAAGTGAGCCCCTCACAAGTCTGTGTTTTGTCTTGTAGATTCAAGAACAAAACAGCCCCTCTGAGCAGGGAGGAGGTTGGCATTTATCATTCAGTGACTCAGGAAGCTAATAGTTCCAGGTCCCTTTGACTGCCTTGGAAACAGGATATGCACGCTTGTTGGAAGAAATGTTGCCAAACTTCCAGGATTTAAAAAGCCTGCCCCACTTGTCTTACAGAGGAGCTTCATGAAAGTTAGAGCTACCAAAGATCTTAGTCCTACCATCTTCTTTTAGAAGTGGAGAAACAGAGTCATGGAGTAACGTGTCCAAAGTCATATAGTTAATTGGAAGAGTCAAGATCTAAACCCTAGTTTTCAGATGCTAATTCCAATGTGCTTCCTACTGCCTTCTGCAGGTAGTAAGATTATTGTCCCCATTTATATAAATGAGAGAACTGACACCCAAAATGCTGAAAGAATTTGCCCAAGAACTTCCACCCAAAAGATAAACCCAGGAGATCAAATTCCAATCTCATACTCTTTCCATTTAACTACACTATTGTTTTAATGTTATTCCTTGAAGAGATTTGTTTTTAAACTTTTGTTGTTGTTTTCAGTTGTGTCTAACTCGTCATGATCCCATTGGGGGTTTTCTTGGTAAAAATACTAAAGTAGTTTGCTTTCTGCAGTTCATTGTACAGGTGAGGAAACTGAGGCAAACAGTTAAGTTACTTTCCCAGGATCACACAGCTAGTAATTATTTTTAAACTACATTTTCCCATATGAAACCAAGATATCTACACTTGTATCTCTTACCATGGTGGTATTCTGATACTTTAAGGACCTGTGATTCTGTCATTTTTGGCACTCCTTCTTCCGATTCACAGCCCCTCCAAACATTGGTAGACACTAATTATGAGGTACTGTGGTTGAAAGATGCATAACCTTGTGGTCAACCAGGTGATGACTCTCCTCAGACAGCTAAGCTGGCACTGACAGAAAGTCTATCACCAGGGCTCCTCTCAAAGTATTTTCAACATGATCCCATCTGCCAGACTTTAGGCTCCTAGGCTTGTTCTCCCAAAGCCCAAAGTCCACACCAAGCCCCAAATCAGCCATTGGAGAAGGATATGAATCTTCCTCACAATAAAGGAAGTCATTATTCAAGGGACAAAGACCCATGAGTTAGCATTAATATCTTCCCTGCATCTCTTAGAATATTAACAGCCCGGTCCCAGATCTCACAAGCAATATTTTTTATTCAATTGTATGTGATTTCTCATAACCCCTCTTGGGGTTTTGTTGGCAAAGATGTTGGAGTAGTTTGGTTTCTCCAACTCATTTTACAGATGAGGAAACTGAGGCAAACAGGATTAAGTGATTTGCCCAAGTTACACAGCTAGTTAAGACACACTAGTGTCAGAGGCTGGATTTGACTCCAGGGGCTGGTACTCTATCCATTGTGTCATCTAGTTGTTCCCTTACAAAGAAAGTTCACTCAACATATCTTCATTGAGCATCTCCCATGTGCTAAGCATTTCAAGAGAATACAAAGAAAAGACTATAAAGACATCATCCAGGCCTTGGGGGAGTTTCTATTATTAATGAGAAGTTTACAATGATGTGCGTGTGTGTGTGTGTATATACATATATATATACATAGACATATACATAATACATACACACATACACATACTATCTCTAAGGCAGTTAAGGGGGCTGGAACTATTAACGTCTTGAGCCACCACTAAATGATAAATGCCAACCTCCTCACTACTGGGAATGGTTGTTTTGTGTTCTTGAATTTACAAGACAAAGCACAGATCTCTGTGTGTATACCCACACGTACATATATGACATACATATACATGTGTTATATGAGAAACACATGTATATGATGCACAAAATATACACAGTTGATACCTTTGCATGTAAATATACAAATATACACATGCATGCACATATTTATATGTACACGTAAAAGTAAAATTCATACTGTACACATAAACATGCACACATATGCATGGCTGCCCATAATATACACATATACATGTACCTATGCACACAGAATTTGTATAAACACCTATTCCTCTAGGTAGATACAAACAATAAAAGGCTGTGCATGCCTATGGGAGGAATGCAAAAGCACTGGAAATCAGAAACCCTGGGTCCTTGTTCTGGCTTGTAGCAGCTCAGTGCATAACTTAGCTTATCTATAGAATAAAGGGTTTAATGATCATTTCTGAAGTCTTATGGATAAGACTCTAACATCTCTGCATACTTTTATCCAGAACTCTGATTTCATTGGTGTAGGGAACTTCCCTTGAGTAAAGTCCCTCTACTAATGCTGATCTTATCAACAGTTTTTCATCTTAGTCCTAGAAAACTGCCTGGGAAATAATTTTAAAAACTAAGAACTCTTTCCTTTACATTTTTTTTTCATTAATTCCTTTGATATTCTTGACTTTTTGTTCTTCCAAAGGAATTTAGTTACTTTTTTATTCAGAAAATAATTTTTGATCATTTAATTGGGATGGTGTTGAATATATAAATTAGTTTAGGTAAAAATCAACATTTTTATTATATTGGCCATGCCTACCCATGAACAATTAATATCTCTCCAATTATTTAAATCTGATTTTATTTGTATAAAAAGGTGTTTTTTTTTGTAATTTTGTTTATATAATTCCTGGGTTTGTTTTAGCAGGTGTCTTCCCAGTTATTTTATACTTTCTAGAGTTATTTTAAATGGTAGCCATCTCTAGGGGTGGGGGAAAGGAAGGAGAAAAAAGGGAAAAAAACTACATGAAAACTTTATTATATGTTTAAAAGGAATAACGAGTTGCACATAATAGATTTGTAGTTTCATGTGCAAAAATCAATCAGAGAAAAAAAGAAAAATTGAGAACTCTGATTAGTGTAATGAGCAATCATTATTCCAGAGGACTCATGCTACAAAGCATGCTACTCATCTCCTGACAGAGAGATGAATGGTTTCAGGATGTAGACTGAGATGTATATATTTTTTAACATGACCAATATGGGAGGGTTGTTGGGTTTGTTTGGTTTTTTGCTTGACTGGGCATATTTGTTCAAAATATTCTTTTCTCTTTTTTTGTAATGGGAGTCAGTGGATGGAGAGAAAGTAAAATTTGTTCATATTAAAAAATTAAATTATTTTTGAAAAGCTTCCTGGGACACTGAGTTAAGTGAGTGGGCCAGAGCTGCACAGTCAATACATATCAGATCAGGACTTCAATTCAAATCTTCTTGAGTTTAGGATCAGCTCTCTGTCTACCATTTTCCAAGTTGCCTTTTAGATGTCTGCAAATACTAGGTATTTAATAAATGTTTATCAAATAGTACAGAAGCTCCTTGAAGTTGACTGTTTCATTCTTGTCTCTTTATTCCCATAGTGTTAGCTTCATGTCCCATGCCTAATAGACACTTAATAAATGCTTATTGTTAAATTGAATTAAAGTTTATACTCTATTATTTTTTGTAGATAGGGAAGAAGATAACCTGGGACTTGGGTCCTATTTCTTGGTATTTATTCCATCTGATAGAAATCATTTCCAGCCACCAGGAAGAGCAACCAAGATACAGAATTCCTCCCACACATCCACACCCACACCCAGCCTTTAAGTTTGAAAGAAAATTAATGGCAAGGATGTTTATAAGTCATTGCTTACAAGGAGACATTTCATATTTATTTCAGATTGATACATACATATTCATCTGATGGTCCTATCCCAGGCTAAGCAGGAGAAAAACATGGGAAAATTTTTATTTATCTATTTCTTCTGTGTGCCTAATGCCTCTTCTATTCTTTGTCATAACAGAGGCCAGTTTCTAGACTACAGTGATAACAGCTGACTCACTATGATAGCATTTCACCCTATTCAGGATTCAAAGGCAGTGACTGAGTTACTTAAATTGAGTTAGACACAACCCTGTTCAGATCGTTTTCTCGTTGGCTCAGTAAATCTTTTCTCAAACAGCTGAGAGTTTAACTTGTTCTAGACTACAGAAGTTCAAATTTAAGTAGATTTGCTGAACTCTGAGCTGCAGGAAGGGGGAAATCACACTATGCATTTGGTTCTCTATGTGACTGCATTTCCTTTGCTCACTGGCCCAGACCTTCAGCATTGGAAGAAATGTAAATAGAAACCCCACCACACACTTACTACTCTGGAAATAAACAAGAGCCCTTCATTAAGGTTTTCTCAACAACCTAATAAACCGAGTTTTGTCTGTTTCTTCTGGCCAAGGAGCCTCTTACCTGAGGTGGTAACTAGTGTAAAGAAGCTAAGGCAAAAGGCTAATTTGAGGCCAAACCTCCATTATCTGGTATTTCAGGATTCAGGATACTCAGGAACACACACACACACAACTAGAATTGCTATTATTTAGTCATTTCCCACACCTGGTGGACCATACAGGCCAATACTGTCCTGGGGGTCTTCTTGGCAAAGACACTAGAATAGTTTGCCATTTCCTTCTCCAGGAGATTAAGGCAAACAAAGGGTAACACAACTGTTAAGTGTCTGAGACTAGAATATGCACCGTTATATTCTCAATTTTTCAGTGCTCTAATGGCTTTTTTCGTTAATAAATTCTGCACATTTATACTAAATTTTAAAAACTTTAAAATTTTATTACCATATCTAGAAGGTTAGGTTTGCAAAATTCATATATACCTGTATCTATACATAGAAAAAGAAATAGGAGAATTGGAGCAATTTATCAAGATGATTAAGGACAAACACAATATTCCTTGAAAAATCCAGAGACTTGAGACAAGGCAGGGGAGGGGGGGTAAGGAGGGAGGTGTTGAAGAAGAGAGAATAGGAATTCATGACCTGAATAAGTGGGAAAAAAAATTCTAAGAAAAAAGAAACCAAAGTATTACTAGCTATGTGACTCTGGACAGGGCATTTAACAGGGCATTTAAGTAGATAAAAATCTACTTCAGTTTCTTCATCTGCAGAAAAAAAACCCCAAAAAACAAAAAACAAACCAGGGAGTAATAATAGAGTCTGCCTGCCAGGGTTGCTGTGAGGATAAAATGAGTTGATATCTGTGAAGTGCTTAGGACAATGCTTGGCAAATATTAGTTGCCACCTAATTGCTTCTTCTATCCTTGTCCATTCTTTCTCATTCACTTTTCCTGATATGGCCTTCAACATAGTTGGTGTTCCATTCTCCTGGTTCTCCTTTTCTTTGTGGTAAAGGTCTTTCCAGATTTATAGTATTATATATGTATAGAATATACATATACGTATAGTATAATATGTATAGTATAGTATATATGTATATGTATAGTATATGTATATATGTATAGTATAATATATACTATATGTATAGTATAATATACTATACATATTATATATGTATAGAATATACATATATAATACATATATAGAATATACATATAGAGTATTACAATACATTAAAATATTCCATTACATCAATGTATCACAATTTGTTTAACCATTTTCTCATTACTAGATGTTTAAGTTGATTCTAGGTATGGTTTTTTGTTGTTATTGTTCATGATTATATGTTGCTGTTCAACCTTCATTCTCAAAGAGGACCAATGATGTCAGTAGGGTGATGTCTTGACTTGCAAGTGAACTGGATTTAAGTGAGGCAGAAGTGTGCAAAGTCATCAGCCTCACTCTCTCCTCCAGAGTCATCTGAGTCCAGTGTCAAGATGTATGGCAAGACATAGGTCAAGATGACTGGTGATGACGTCATATACAGTGGGAGACCTTAGACATTTTAAGCTAAGGTCCTTCCCAGTTCTCAGTTTGTCTGAGATAACAACCACTCAGTTACTAAGGGCTAGGTAAGGATTGAGACAAAAGATAGCCTAGTTTGCCACCACGGAAGAATCAGTCTGGGAGGGGAAGACCCTCAGAGTTTGTGATTACGTGTAAAACTACTATGACCATCTTTGGAGCAAGAATATTTGGTTTTTGTTTTTTATAAGACTTTGAGGGTATAGTGTACACAGCGGAATTATCAGGTCAGTCGATTCAATTCTTTGCTTCATTTTGTGTTCCTGTACAGACTAACCTCTGAGTATGACAACTGTTACAAAAGGTCAAACAGTTTCAATACTAGCTGTGACAATGTGTTCTGTTTCTGTTTGTTTTCTAGCCAATGATTCAAATACCATCTAGGTGAAATCAAGTTGTAGCAGATTACTACATCTTTTTTGGCTAAAAGTATGAGCTCCTTTGATGGTTTCCTCAATTCTTTGATTTTTTTCCCTCCATTGTTAGGTGATGATTTGAAATTCTCAACCCAATTCCTCCTCTCCTGTCCCAATTCCCCGGATGGTTTGCTATCTTCTTTCAAATGCCATGTGTCTCTTATCCCTTCGCTATCCCTGCCCTCCCCCTCCCTCCACCACAGTTGCTAAAACAGGAAAGCTGGCTGTAATTATAGCATTAGAAGAGAGTATTTCTAACACTTCTCAATATGATTTCATCATTTATCTGTGGTCTCCCTTCCTCTTTTTTGTTGCTAACACCTCCAGTGTTCATTTGTCTATTTTTTTTCCTACTGATTAGCACAGCTGGATGTTTTAGGAGTTAATGACATCATTCAATAACATTAGGAAAGAAGAGAACTTCCAAATGCATCATACTAAGTTGTAACTGAATATGTAAAGTATCCTGGCAAAGCCATGGACAAGAGAAGGCTTTTTTTTTTCTAGTTTCCTGATCAGTCGAAAATTCAGCCAGGGTTCATTACACTATTGGGAAAGCCTTGGAAACAAGTTTCATGTAACTCTTCCAACGGCCCATCCCGGTTACAACATAACGTGAGGGATATTTAATACTAAGTCAATTTAGACTGGAATATGGATGGACAATTTCTGAGTTCTTGAGTTTCTTAAGTCTAACCTGGGCAGGTAGGGGAGCATTTTTAATATATTCCCAATGCTTCAAAGATGTGTTCATAATTCATACTTTGGGGTGATTCAAAAAGTGGTATAAAACAGCTTTCTATTGCATATGGTATAATGATAGCAAGGGATATTTACCTAGCACTTTATTCACACATTTATACGTAGTAATGTATACAATAACTCACTTGAGACCTACAATGACCCTGTGAGTTATCTCTTTTTTTGTCTTTTTGGAAGAGGAAAGGCAGGGAAACTGGGGTTAAGTGATTTGCTAAGGTCACTCAGCTTATAAGTGTTCTGAGACTGGATTTGAAGCCTTCCTGACTCCAGGGCCAGTAAGTGCTCTATTCACTTTCCCACCTAGCTGCCCCAGGTACCTATTTTTTAAAGTGAAAACCAAACCTCAGTGATAGGATTTGAACCTAAATTTCCCTTATAATGTGAGACAAGGAAAAAGTAATTCATTTGGAGTTGGAATCTTGGGTCCAAATCCTGATTCTTCACTTACTCTGAGACTTTGAGCAAGTCATACAACTCTCTGCGCCTCATTTATAAAATGAGAGGGATAGAAAAAGACCTGAAAAGTTCCTTCCATTTCTAATAAATCTATGCTTCTATGATCGATGACCCAGACCCAGGACCCTACCTACATTACAGAGAACTGACCTTGGATTCAGATGCCCTGGGTTTGAATCTAGATTGTGACTTGGTAGCTATTCCACCCTGGGCACACCTCTTCCTTAGTTCTGTTTCCTCATCTACAAAATGGAGGTGATAACTTTTGTACTTCCTAATTCACTAGGATGCTGTGAGGAAGATGCTTCAAACCAATCCTTAAAATACCATCACAAGGTGAGCTGAGGTGACTCTGGTCATTATTACAAAAACACGAGCCCCCTTTTCAATGGTTATCCTAAGCTGCTCTTTTCAAAGTAAAACTCTCTGTGTAACTTAGTGGAGCCTTCCTGTTTAATTCTGAGGCAAAGTCTTAAACAGAATTTTTAGCCCAAGCTTGTGTAATACTCTGTCTGGATGGAAAAATTCAAGGTTCAGCAATCCCCACACCCCTTTCCTGGGCTGTCTCTTTTCTACTGAATTGAACTGTGTGTGTGTGTGTGTGTGTGTGTGTGTGTGTGTGTGTGTGTGTGTGTGTGTGTGAAAGAGAGAGAGAGAGAGAGAGAGAGAGAGAGAGATTCTCAAAGTGCTCAAGCTGTTGGCTTGTTCCTGTAAAGGGAAATCAATTTTCTTAAAAGGAGTTTTAGCCCCTTTTCCTCTTCTTCTAAAATGGCTCTTGTTACAACATTGGGACTTGAGTAATAGCAAGACAGGGCTCTGTACAGAGTGCCTGCTCCCAAGGAGGCTTGCCCTGATTTCCGGAGCTCATCTAAGAGATTATCTTTTCCAAACCAAGCCCACATGACTCAGCCGTCTCCTTGGGCTGGAGATGAAATCCCTTGCCTGGTGCCTTGGTTTTATTTACCTTGCTGGTCTCCCCTCCTGACTTCCTTTCCCCTTCTCCCTCCTCTGGCCAGTAGAGGGCACCTGGGTTTAACACCTCCTGGGCTCAGCTCTTTTAAAAAAAAAATGTTTCCACCACCATTCAGAGATTTTTTTTCTCTCCAGTGATACTTTCTTCTAGGAATCGTAGGTGTAAGATAAGAGTTGACCCTTAAGAACAAATAATGAAGACTTCCTGATAAAGGAAATGAGAAGCATGGGGGATGGTCGGGGGAGCCATTGCTAACCTTAGAGAAATGGGGCCTCCGGGACTCTCCCCTTGTCTTGGGGGAAGTGTCTTAGCTTGTGGGATGGCCTCAGAGCAAAGTAGCATGAGGAACCACCATTTTGCAGAATTCTAAGATATCTAATAAAGAGTGTAGAATCCAAGAATGACATGTGAGGTTCACATCACTACAAAACAATTACATTCCTAACTCCCTGGTAAAGACTGAATGCCCAATTCTCTGCCCCTGATTCTTTAACGTGGATTTATATTCCACATCTGCCATCCAACAAAATGGTGGGCTCACTGTAGCAGATGGCACAAAGGTAAACTCAGAAACACCTTTAGGGGTGGCCCTCCCTCTTACCATCCTGCCTTGTGGGTTCACTTTTCTTCAAAAATGCCTTATTATGCCCTTCAAAGATGAGGTGCTTTAATAAATGCTTTTTGATGAAATGAAATTTGTACATGTCCAGTAATCTCACAGCAGAGAAGAAATCAAGTCTGACTTTTCCTATGAAAAAAGGGAGGAGTAGATGTTCTAAGAGCTGAGCTAAAAATTCTCCTGCTGTCTTTCCACAGTTGTTAATTCATTATTTAAATATAGTTTGTATGTGATTTGTTTTACCGTAGCTAAGGGATGATGTAGTAGTACTTTGATTCTTTTTTTCCACATTAAACAAGTTTATAAAATGGGGGTCATTTATTTAAAGTTCCTTTAAAGTAGCTGCTGAAGACTCTTTGGAGAATACCTCAAAATATTTTCGTATGGGTATTTACAACATCAATTCCCAATACTATTATATTGAGAGGTTTTACAATCTCCAGTAAAATGATCAACAATTCAGTATACTCTATCAAATCACTTAATCAGCCAAAAAGGTGTTTAATAAGAACCTACTATAGATCCAGGCACTGTACTTAGGTTCTGGGGATACAAATACTAAGAATGAAACAATCCCTATTGACCTGAGTTTATTTTCTAATTCATTATAAAGAATCAACCTGACTTTAGTGGATAATGGGCCAGCCTTGGTGTGAGGTTCAGATCCCGCCCCTGACACATGCTATACATGTAATCATCTGCCAATCACTTAATCACTCAGTGCAATAGGCAAATCTCTAACTCTACTACTTTCAAATGACTCGTGCATCTGCACAGTGGAGGGAGTTTCCTGAAACAATGAAATCACAGATCTGAACCCACTCTCCTCCCTCCTCCAAACAGAAAATGTACTGTACTTTGTGGGTGAATTTAACCGCCACCTTTGTCAAGGTTGGATTAGATAACCTCCGAGATCCCTTTGAAGTACAATTTTACGATTCTATGGTCTCCTTATGATATACCTTCTCCCAGTTCCTGAATTATGGGGGGAGGGGGGAATTGTTGATATTGTTATTTTGAGTCACAGAACAGAACTACAATTCAGGATAATAGAGTTTGTAAGTCATCTACCTTCTCTATCACTCAATTTTTTAAAAAAAAATGAATGCATAGGGGAAAGAGTACAAGTACTAAGTCTCTCTGAGCTTTAGTTAGCTTTTTCTATTGTAAAATGGGGGTAATAGTATTCCTTACATCTACTTCATAGGATTGTTCTAAGAAAAGTATTTTATGAGCTTTAACCGTATCAATGAGTTATTATTATACACATATGTTAGCCCTTTTGACATACCTGATAAAACATTTTAGCAATTTAACAAGGATTTATTAAGCAACTGATATATGAAGAATGCTGGGCCAGCCATCAGAAATACACAGATAAAAATGAAATCGTTTCTGCCCTCCAGGACCTATACACAGATAAGCAGATACAGAGTATGTATAGAATCAATAAAGTCATTTCAGTGAAGAGTTTTCAGGGTGTGCGAGAGCAAAGAGGCAAAAGATGACATGTATTCACAGAACAGCAAATACGTCATTTTGGCCAGAAGAAAGTAGGTGAGGAGGAATCAAGGTAAGCTGGAGTCAGACTGTGAAATGCCAGAAGAGTCTACATTTTACCATAGAGACAACTGGAAACCAAACCATTAACCACCTTGAGCAGGAGTATTAGATGGGGCGTAAGAACTTATGCTTCAGACAAATCAGGTTGACGGATGAGTGAAAACTGCTTAGCAAAAGATAGAAACTAGAAGCAGGAATCTATTGTAATAATCCTGGAATTGACCTGAATCAAAGTGATGGTTCTCTATTCTATGCACAGAGAAGGAGAAAGATCCAAAATATAGAGAGGTAAGATTGATAAGATTTGCTATCTGATGGGATAATGAAAGGTGAGGCAGAGTAAAGAGCTAAGATTGACTCTGGGTGTGTGGAGGAACAGTAGTTCACTCTCATGAAATAGGAAAGTTAGGAAGAAGGCTTGGTTTGGGGGAATTGAGTTTAAAGAGCTTGAGTCTGAAATGCCTATGGGATATGCAGGTGAGAACTCCCTCTTGTTCTTCAGTTGTTTTTTCAGTCATGTCTGACTCTTCATGCCCGTTTGGCACTGGCAAAGATACTGGAGTGGTTTGCCAGTTCCTTCTCCAGCTCATTTACAGATGAGGAACGAAGGAAAATAGGATTGAGTGACTTGTCCAGGGTCACACAGCTAGTAAGTTTCTGAGGCTGGATTTGAACTCATGAAGATGAATCTTCCTGATTCCAGGTTTGGAACAGCACCTGTCCACTGTGCCACCTAGCTTCCCTGCCTGACACATAAGTGACCTGACAACAGCATGTATCAGGAACTGTGCAAATCACTTTACAAATACGATCTCATTTAATCCTCATAACAACCTTGCAAGGTAGGGGCTGTCATTATTCTTATAAGGGACGTGCCCAAGGATCACAAAGCTAGTAAATTTCTAAGACTGGATTTGAACTGGGGTCTTCCTGACTCCGGCCCTGCACATTCTATACTGTGCCGCCAGCTGCCTATGGTACAAAGTACAACTAATACCTCGACCAAATAAAGCTTTTTTTCCTTCCACTTTTGAATTTGGAGCAGTCTTTATTAAAGCACCCTACACAGTTCTGTGCTATCTTTATTCCATTTTTATGTTACAGTTGGTGCCCAATAAATGGAGAAAGCAAATTTTCTTTAATTGCTTGACTAGCATTGCCACTGACCTTACACCCACTTTGCAAAATGAAGTATTTCTTTGCACTTTGAAACTGGGCAAATTTGCCTCCACTGAAACTAATGGAAACCATTTTATTTTTAAAAGCAAAATGTTTGCCGAGATCCCAGCCAAGTACCAGCCTCAGAAAAAAATATATAGTTTTGTTTTGTTTTTTCCTCTTTGACTAAGATAGATTTAATATTACAAACACTAAAAATGGGATTTGTTTCATGTGTATATTTGGCCAAAGGCATTTGTTGTTTTAAAACTTCTAGCTAATAATAGTTCCCTTTTTTGGTGCCCTGGGAAAGATCCTGGACTTGAGTCAAGAAACCTAGGTTCAAATCCCAGCTCTGACACTTTGGTACCATAACCAATTATTGTAGTTGTTCAGTTATTTTTTCAGGTATGTCCGACTCCATCACCCCATTTTGGGGTTTTCTTGGCAAAGATACTGCAGTGGTTTGCCATTTCCTTCTTCAACTCATTTTACAGGTGAGGAAACTGAAGCTAACAGGGTTAAGTGACTTGCCCAGGGTCACACAGCCAGTAAGTATCTGAGGTCAGATTAGAACTCAGGACGATGTCTTCCTGACTCCAGATTCGGAGCACTATCTACTGTGCCACCTAGCTGCCTTCAAAACTCTTCTGGAAGATGCAGGCATCACATTGATACAGCTGCTTCTCACAAACTAAGCAGGCTTTCTGCCTTTAGAGCTAATACCCCATGCACAATGAGCAAAGTGAGCTATCAAATGCCTTAGCTTCTCTAAGCATCAGTTTCCTCATCTCATTATTGTTCCTCATGGGAACAATAATAATACTTGTACCAGGTTCATCACAACGTCCCTATGAGAAAAGTGCTACAAAGTGCTTTGTAAAGCTTAAAACCTTAATATATAAATGACACTTTACAAATCGCTTCCTCACAACAACCATGGTCTTACACTTCATTGCCTTTGGTTTTCTGGGGAACTCAGAGAAACCTGAGCCTCAGGGAGGGCTTGGCTTACTTAATTGGAGTCCTGCTAAAGTCAGTGCTAGTACTCAGAGCCAGGCGTTTGGAATCCAAGGCCTGTGATCTTTTCACCCACCACATTGCCTCCCGTTTAATTCAATGCCACAATTTATAGGGCACTGGGTTCAGTGGTAGGAATGCAAATACCTAAGGAAACAGCCCCAGCCCAGGTGAGGGTGGGGGAAGGAATAAAGCTCATAAACATACAAATGTATGCAAAGAAAATGACTTGGAGACTTCATGGGAACCAAAGTCACTTTAATAGCTAAAACAAACACTAGCTCTGGAAATAATGCCTATGCCCCCTTGGAAATAATCAAGTATTTTTTTAAATTTTTTTTTTTAGTGAATTTTTAAAAATTAACTTTTATTTATTTTTAGTTTACATCATTCATTTCCACAAGATTTTGAGTTACAAATTTTCTCCCCATCTTTCCCCTACCCGCCACCCCAAAATAGCGATCCCACTGTACACTCCAAACCCAATCTGTTCTCTCCTATATCTTCCCCCATCACCCCTCTGACTTTCTGGTAGGGCAAGATGTATCTCCCTACCCCAGTGCCTATACATAGTTTTAATTCCCAGTTGCATGTAATTAATAATAATAATAATGTGTATATAATCAAGTATTTATTGAGCAATCACTGTATGGTTAGTCCTTTTAGAAACTCAAGGATCCTGTCCTCATGGAACTTGCAATCTAGTTGCAGAGACAAGAATAACACACATGAAATATGTATCATACAATATACACTATTTTTTTTAAAAAAAGAGGAAGTACTCTGGGGAACAAGGAAGTTTCCTAGAAGCCCTTAAATCATATAGTAACCTTGGCCCAGAAAAAGAGACCAAGTTTCCAAAGACTAGGTTTGATCTTTGGATTGCCAAGTAAATCTTCCCACACAATGTCTTTTTGGCTTATGCCTCCAGCCTTGGGTTGTTGTTTTGTTCTTACAGCATGATAATTTGGCTTCTGTCTAGGTCTCTACAGAAAACATAAAAGGCCCTTACCGCCCCTTCTCACCCTTCCATCCCCCCATGCCAGAACTTGGGCTAACACTGAATATGGGGTAGGCTTTATTTAATCAGAATTAACAGATGCAAAAGACTCATCCTTGAACCTATAAGTGATCAAATCAACTCTGCTCCTCTGTCAGTGAATCCTACTTCTCCCAGAACCTATGTACTCTTCCAGACTTAAAGTACTACCCTGGGTTTAAGGGTTTCCCACCTAACAGAGTGATCACCAGAGAGCATTTGAGAGATCATCCCTTTCCCTGGACCTACAAAGTCCCCCTTATACTCAGTAGAAGTCAAAACTACAGTTGATGTTTGCTCCTCCATGTTATCTCTGACCCTTGCTGTTTCTCACCTGTGACTTTTTCTTGGTCTAGGAATTCTCTCATTTCAACACAGCTACTTAGTTCTACTGGCATATTGCTGTAGTGCCCAGGAAACCAAAGAAAAAAGCTAACAAACAAAAGCAAAAACCTTTTCACTGTGGCCATGTGGTTCCTTGAAAGGATCTCCAATATGTGCATTCTAAACCTCCAGAGAACCAAATCCAAGTTTCTGTGCACAGAAGTCTTCTCTCCTCTGCACCTCTTCCCTCTGGTTCTCTGGCTCTTCTTTCCCTTTTCAAGCCCAAGTCCCAGGATGTAGTCGAGTTTTGTGACCTGGCTGTGGATCAATAAATCATTTTTAACTGGTATTAGAGGAACTTCAGCAACTTCACACATTATCAAAGAACTAACCTGGTCAAGAGATTAACACCTAGTTAAGGAGAGAGAAATTGACGCCCTGGCACTCTCTATTCATAAAGCCTGCTTAGCTCCAAAGCCTCAATGCCACTTTCACCTCAGATCTTTTCAAACATAAGGGACTGTTAATTGGTAACATGCATGGATAGCCTCCATGCTGAATGAAATTGTTCCTGTCATTTCCTCCTGTTACTCAACTTACAATGAAATAATGAAAATTTCTGTGGACTGTTTCCTCATGCTTGGCCAAGTAGAGCAGAATCCAAGTAAGGTGAAGAGTTGTTTTGGAGGGCCTCATGTTTGGAGAGTACTAATCTTAGGTAAATGGCCCCTGGGACATTCTTATCTTGGGGGGAGGTGTTCTTTGCTTATGAAATGGCTTCAGAGCAAGAACATGAGGAACCACATTTTATCCAAGATGTCTGAGATAGCATGTTTTCCATCACACTGCACTCTGGGATCTAACTAAAAAACTAAAAAATATTAATTGACCCTCCACTGAAGAATGACCAAAGTGTGGTATACAAATATAATGGAATATTGCTTCACTCTTAAGAAATTATGAATATGAAGGATACAGCAAAGCATAGGAACACACAGATGAACTGATAAAAGTGAAATAGTTATCCCTTTCATATGGAGAAGGTTGGGGGCATGACACATGTGATCTGAAAAGTTTTTGTAAAATTTTTTGATCTTCTCATCATACCAGAGAAGAAGTCTGATATTTTTTCTTTTGCTTTTATGGGGTGTTTGCAGTACCTTATTGTAAAATTTGGGTTGATATTATATAATAATTATATATATACATATATATGCATTTCTCTTTCCATGTTATCTGCTGGTCTTTACAAGTCATCTGTGGCCTCTGCAAAACTTCTCAAAAATTCCCATTTAATTTCTTATGCCAATCTGACATATTGAAACCACAAAGGGGAAAGTTGCAATGTGGAAGGGATAACTGTAAGCAAAACTAGAAAAATAATATACACAATGACTACAACAATGCAAAGAGGAAGAACAAAAAAAAAATACCAAAATGAACACCTGAATAGTATCTAATGATAATGACCAAGCTTGTCATTGAAAAGAGATGAGAAAATGCACCTCCACCCTTTCCTAGAGAGGTGGTGAATGCTGGGTATGAACCACAACATATTATCAGTCGCAGCTCATGTGTTGGTTAGTTTTGTGAAAGTCTTTCTTTTACCGATTTTGAAAAACTGGATGCTTCTGAGCATCACACAGTTAAAAGACAACTATGCAAGTCTCAGGATGGAAGGCGATGTCTACATTCAGAGAAAGACCCAGAAAGATCAGAGTTTAAATGGAGACTGAAGCAATGCATGCT